>OZ018322.1:207202763-207802763 GCA_963969495.1 Ceratothoa steindachneri
TACAATATTATGTTCGTTATTTTCTCCTAACCAAATAAAACCAATATAAGCAATTGTTCAAGGAGAAATAAAATACTATTTTTACATTTTTAATGAAAATAGTCAACCATCACTAACAAAAGTAAACTTGAATAAAAACAGCTGCCTGTATAGTTAAGAAATGTATTGAAGATTCCAAATTCAATGTTTTGAAATAGCTACTTCAAAGCTCGGATCTGAGTATAATATAAAAATGCAGATGGACTTCAAAGTATAGCGCCACCGACGAAATTCCACGAATAAGAGAGCTTGTGGATCTAATGTAAGGAGCAGAGGAGCAAATTTTCTAGTGAAGACTGGTGCCAGTTCCCACAAAATATGAAATTCTGGAAAGCAATAAGCATTATCCAAGCTCATAAACAAAATTATTGTTGTTTTTCAATTTTTCAGTTTTGCTGAAATAAGTTATTTTAGAGTCGGGTCGACTTTAGATTGGAATTTTTGTATTATAATGGAATGATTATCAGACATTCATATTATACCATTCAAATATGAATTGTATAAATACTTTAAAAGTGTACACCAATTGTATGTATTTAAACTTGCGCTGTATATTTTGCTACTTTTTATTTACAATGAAACTGTTATAGATATTAATATCCTTTTAGATCACACATATAATCCACCTTTCATATTAAATCGTAGCAATTTTGCATCAACAAGGAAATGCAAATTGCTCGTCATAAGAAAATTAGTTCTTCATTTTATGGTTCATAATGAAGGTTTAAGTAGCAGTTAATTACTGATTAAGTAATTAATTTATTACAAAATGTATGATCCACTTAATGTAAATTTCACATAAAGGAGTGAAATTTACTCTCGTGTTGGCATGATAACATTAGACTAAATAAGCATCAACTAAATGTCCTTTATATCCGGTGAAGGTCTTGATGTGGAATACCACCAATTATATTGGAGGGCCGTTTGTTATTTCCGCCCAGAGCAATCATCAAACTTTTAATACTTTCTAGGATTTCTTATACTTTTATACACAAATATAGCAAAAATATTTCATAGAAACTCAACTTTAATATTTATTTATATGTATAAGCCTTCTCAAGATGCATATATACAATATATATCAGTTACAAAATTAGGAAAACGCTCTAAAAAGCAAATATCTTCGGCTTATTTGGCCGAAATATGATGCGATCTGATTTGGGGGACCTATGGTTAAAGGAGTTTAATATATTTATATTCATTTCATTACTATGAAGAAAAAAAAGACCATCCGATATTTATGCCATCTATACTGCAACAAAATTTCCACTTGTGATAGACCATCATCCAGGATGCATCGGAGGCAAACTTATAAAACCAATATACGCAGCTCTTATCTTTCTATTTATTACACGCTTTTTATTCCTATTATCATAAATCGAAAAATGCATCAGTGTTTCTACCAATTCTTGTTTTTTTCATCTCTAATTATATTCGGAATATTTTATTCCCAAGAATCAAGCATGAAGCTGATCGATCAGAAAACTTCTCTTCTAAATTTGATGATTAGAAACGAACGGAATTAATCACAGGGTACTGTCGCTTTCTTTCTAGACCACTCGTTTTCTTTTGGTCCTGAATGGTCTGTTGATTAGAGAAAAATTTTGGGTTGGTATATTGGAGTCATTCATTTTAGAGAGACGAAGAAATGCTGCTTTGTGGAGAGTAGATATATTTTTTCTTCTTTTTTCATTAGGAATATATTTTCCCTTTAAATCAGCAAAAACAAAGGTACACGGCAGTAAAACTAGACGAAGATAACAAGGCTCCTCTCCCAAAATATAAGGTCAAGCCTTAAATTTTAATTTCCTGCTAGGAGAAGATGTAACAAACCAAAGCCCGTCCGTAGATTGAATTGTATTTATTTAACTGATTGAAAATTGGAGCACATTACATATTTGGTGCATTGAAAGTTTGAGCGTTATTTTAATCCACGTGGATAGGTGAAAACATAGATTAACCAATACAATTTATTATACAAAATAGTTTTCTGCGAATTCATAAATCATTTCCCCCAAAATATAAGATTATTTGTCATTGGAATAAAAGTCAATTTGGCTTTGAAGCCAAAAGCTTGGGAAGTCTCTATCAAGTCTTTTCTCAACTAAGAATCTTTCATTGTCTATTTCATTGTTAAAATAAAGAAAAGGTAAATAAGAGTACGATATACAACTCCGAATAGTCCTAAATTTATTTATTCGAAATTATTTAAAGCTGGTGATCTGTAAGGATTTCTGTTTATACAATAAAATCCCCGAATACACATCGTGCGTGATGTGCGAGATGCACTGAATAATCTAGTTTGTGAGTTACTATCACATCCATCATATTCTACTAAAATGACGTCTTCGGATAACTAACTTTAATTGTCTTTAGATAAACATTCGAATACTTCGTGTTTCCCCCATTTATCCTTAATTGTATATCGCGTTTATGAGGTTTTCACACAATATCAGTATATGATAATAATAATAATAATAATAAAAATTACTTATAATGCGGTCTTCAAGGCCGGAGTCCTTGGAGGGACTGCATATAAAACCTACATTATTTTTAAGCTTCAAGTTTGGAGCGCAAGAAAAAATATACAAATAATGTTCAATTAATATTTAACATTTTGAAAATGACGTTCGTCCGTTTGGTTTGGATGCTAGTTAATAATTTTGGTACTGAAAACACTTTGATTAGACTATTAGAATATTTTACAGCTTTCAGTAAAAAAATCTTTGGTGTAATCCCCTGCAAATTTGTCTCTTAAAGCTTCAAGGGAACGTTTCTTTTCTGCTTGGAACGTGTAATCAGATCAATTTTATTCAACGATTTTCAAGCTTTAGAGTCTGCAAAAACTAAATCATTGCCCATCTCTTTGGTAAAATATCTCTATAACTGATATTGAAATTAAGTTTTATATGAAGAAATGAAAATTTCCGAACCACCTGTTTCCGATAAAATCTATCCGTTCCACCTTAATGAAATATGAATAAAATGGCTAAATCTCTTTACGGAGTTTACAAAGGTCTACATATAAGCGAGATAATAGTTCATAATTAGTTCCAGGAGGCATCAATGAGATTGGAATAACGGGAGGCTTGCTAAAATGATGAAAATCGTTCATCATAGCTATTGCTTAAAGATGGCCTTCCTAAGCATTATTTTCTAGAATCCTTATTTTTTTATATCTATAAACGATTTAGACAAGAATTCTTTTGGGAAGGAATTTCAAAATTTGCTGATGAAACGAAACAAGGTACTCGACAAATGGGCGGAAAGATCAAATATGCAATATGGATTTTCAAATTTGAAACCCGGTCAACATGAAAAAAGATCCGTCGTCCTAATATCTGGCGATCTCAACTTTTCTTAAATAAGGTTTTAAAACACATAAACAGCCATTTGTGTGTTCTAATCGAAATATACTACTCTTTGCATATATAAAACGCTTGGTGATCGACCTCAGAGCGGTCGAGATATTGAACTTTTAAAAATACTGAAGAAGCTTATCGATGTAAATATTTACTATATATTTGATAAGGGAAAGGCAAGGAGAAACTAGAAATAACGGTTTCGACCCAGTTAACAAAAGATTTAATATTGCGATAGCACAAAATTTGCTTTCATATAAAAATAAACACAATCTTGGATTAACTTGTCTAAGAATGTTTTTAAGAGCACTACCCTAAATATTTTTACTAAAAGAATTGATAAAAATAAGAATTGACCAATCATCGAGTGATGCTCGGTTTCTATCTTCCTTAATTTAAAGTTTTGTAATTTTAAATGTTTGGGGATTTACAATATCAAGTTGATATTTCCACTAATGATATTTCTATTATTTATAATACTAGATCTACCATAATCAACTATATAGTATGATAAATTCAGTAGGAACCGTTGAATTTATGAATCTAATGTTTTGGCAATTAAGATAATCGGTATTAATTTCCTCTTTTTTACTATACAGCTAATTATAAAGAAGACGAACGAAATTCAATGGTTAAATGCAACTTCAAAAAAAGGAATTTGGACCACTTTTATCTTCATCCATAACACTATATTTTAAGAACGGGATACTTTTAATCAATTGAATAATAATAGATTATTTTTTCTCAGTTTAGTTATGACCTAGGTACGAGGGGAGAAGGGCAATAAGTTTTGCAATTCGGATATAAGAAAACGAGCTATGAGGAAAAGGGTTTATTATTTTTCAATATAACTACCTAGAACTTCAATGCACTTGCGCCACTTATCCCCGAGGCTTCGAATTCTCGACAACCAGAAATCTCTCGACTGCTGTTCAATCCACTCCTGGACGGCGAGCTGGACATCTTTATCGTCTCCAAACCGGCGTCCACGCAGTGCAACCTTGAGCTGGCGGAATAAAAAGTAGTCGCTAGGGGCCAGATCTGGGCTGTAGGAGAGATGGTTGAGCTCCTCGAATCAGCACTCGCGCAGGGCAGCTTGTGCAACTCTGGCCTTGTAGACTTTGAAGTCGTTGAAGTCGATCATGGGGCGTGAGGTTTCTAGGGACCCAACAGGCAGAGACCTTGGTCATGGCAAAATTGTCGTGGATGATGTTGATAACACTTCCATATGAATTCCAAGTTCTCGCTCGATTTCTTCGACCTTCACCTGTCGATTTTCGAGGATTATCCTCTCCAGACGGGCCACATTGTCCTCGTTGGTCACATCTGACGGGCGTCATGGACGGGGTCATCTTTAAGGGACTCACGGCCATAGCAGAACTCCCTATTCCTGCAAGCAATGGTTGCATAGGTAGTGGCGGTGTCGGTGTACACTGCAACCATGCGTTTATGGATCTGTTTTGCATTCTTGCATTCCTTGGTCAAAGATTTGATCACTGCGCGGTGCTCAACCTTCTCTATTGTTAAAATATTTGTGACTGACGATCTGCGATCAGCTACTGCTTCTTAAATAGACGAGGCAGGAGAGTGCAGCTGCAGGTCTTAACTTGTCATAACTTGTCTTAACACCCCCACAAACTGCCATCCCCCTTGCCATTCCCAGCACGGCTTCCGAAGGCAACGGTCATGCCTGACGAACCTTGTAGAATTCTTCCACTTCGTTTTCAGTGAGCCCGATCGGGACAAGGCGGTGGATGTGGTCTACCTAGACTTTCAGAAAGCCTTTGATAAGGTACCACACCGCCGCCTTCTCCGGAAAGTGCGAACGCTTGGCATAGACGGAAAGGTAGCCGGCTGGATCGAGAACTGGCTAAGTGGCAGACGGCAACCGGTGGTGGTAAATGGACAGTCTTCTGAGTGGGTGCCCGTTACTAGCGGGGTGCCTCAAGGTTCTGTCCTGGGACCACTACTATTCATCATCTACGTCAACGACATGGACGGTGACATGGTTGCCAAGATTTCCAAATTTGCTTACAATACCAAGCTTGGTATGAACGTTGCAAAGGATGAAAATACTGCCTGCCTGCAAGAAGATCTTGGGAAGATTGGGGAGTGGTCGGACACGTGGCAAATGCCTTTTAACGTGAGCAAATGCAAAGTGATGCATATCGGCCACAGAAACCCCCAATCTCAGTTTATCCTTAAGGGCACTGCTCTTGAATCGAGTGACACTGAGAAGGACTTGGGTGTTACTATCACTAGTGACCTCAAGTTCTCGAAACAGTGCATTGAGGCGGAGAAAAAGGCCCAAAGGATGCTAGGCTATATTAAGCGCCAGTTTGGTTATCGGAACCAGGAGATTGTACTGTGCCTGTACAACTCACTTGTCCGACCGCACCTGGAGTATGCCGTACAATTTTGGAGTCCTTCATTGCGAAAGGACATTGCGAGATTGGAACGCGTACAAGCCAGGGCAACCAAGCTGATTCCCTCTATCCGACATAAAAGTTATAAGGATAGACTAAGGGAATTAGATCTGTTCTCGCTGGAAACCCGTAGACAGCGTGGTCAGCTCATCGAAGTTTTCAAAATACTTCGAGGGTTCGACAATGTTGACTACCAGGATATTTTCACACTGAGTGAGAACAGAACGCGCAATCACGGCTTCAAACTTGAACTGAAGCGTTACAACCGCAATCTGTGTGGAAATTTTTTCACTTACAGTATCTGCGGTATGTGGAATGCACTTCCAGTGGAAGTTGTCAACAGTGAATCTGTTGACCAGTTCAAGTCAAGACTAGACAAAGTCTTGAAAAGTGACCGTTTAGGGACGCAAAACAATTGAGCAGCCTTGTGCCCACTCAATTGCTAGTCCAAAGGTACCCTCTTTGAATGGACCGTAAGGTCTCCTAGGGTACCTTATTTCCTTGTTGTTACTCCTTGTTGTTACTCTGTTTTTCCCTACCGATTCGCAAAACTTATTATTTGAAGTTTTATCCAAGGTCTTTCTAATAATTCTTTTAGATTTTGATATAATAAAATAATGAAGTTAAAAAAAATAAATATGATAACCGAATGTTTTTGAATTTAAAAAAAATACAAATGGGAGTCAGAAATTTTATTCAAATTTAGGCATGGCTGCGTTTTTTCGGATATTCGAAAGTTTTATCGCAGTTATTTCTAAAATAGATTTTAATCTTTATTAAGAGGAAATAGCTACTGGCTCCTAAGAACGAGTAAGGCACATTGCAGCTATCAGAGCAAATTTAGATGGAGAAAAAAAGGATCGTAAGCTTTTTTTTTCGTATTTAAAAATAATTCCGATCAAAGATTTGAGGGCTTTTAGGACTAGAAAATAAGCATCGATGTGAAATAATATAGCAAGAGTAAATTATTAGGAGATATGTACTGAAACCTTTTTAAAATTTTAGATCAAAAGGCATTTATCAGAGCCGAATATGAGGTAGGCGGTAACGTTTACATCGAAACATCCCGGAAAAATATTTGTACTAGAAGCAGCGACATTAAAGAAAGTGTAGATGTAACTAATTTTACCTATTTGATAGGTCCTTTATTGAGAACCTATAGTTTTTCATTAGATTTGATATGGAAGCCAAAATCATGAGTCTTGCTACCTTGTTATGAGCACGGGGATCAAGCTATTGAGATTAAATGGTTCTTAGGGCAACTTCAATAGGTAATATGCCCTGGGGATTATAAAAAGCGCGAAGAGAGATTGATATCCCTAGATAACATTCTGCCATTGTTCCATTTTCTATTTATGTTTAGTACTATATTTCTTTGGCAATTTTAATAGTTATTAGTGAAAAAAGGCAGGTTTATAAGTTGCAGAGCTTTTATAGTATTCTGCTGTATGAAGGTTTCGAAGAACGGTTATGGTCGACACTGAGTTAGCAGCTGTTTGTTTAGCCATGCATGAATTATGCAGATCTGGTTTTATGCCTTTTTAACCCAGGGTTTTAAGTCTCTGCGATTCGAGTTACTGAATTAGTTGAGTTTCATTAAATTTCGTATGCCATCATTATTCTGGCATAGTTCCTCTCAACTTATGGCAAAACATGTAGCAAAATCATCGTAAATTTCTTGACCAAAGGTAGAAACATCGGTTCTTGGACAATTTTCCTCTTTGAAATATGATCTCTCATTTTGGCTATGTATAAATACATAGATCCGAAAAGACATAATTGAATTAAACATAACTTCTGAGGTGTATGCAATGCATGGAATTACATTTTGACGAGAAATGTGAGTTTTCATTTCTATAGAATCGCTGAGAGTTATTCAAGTGTAGAAATAGTTAGAAAATACTAGTGAACGGATAAAATCGCATCTTTTACAATTTAACTTTAAATGCTTTAAATGTGGCAAGGTTGCCTATTGTATACAGTTTAATACTTGCAGTGAATTAAGAGTATCTATCAGTCACCAATGGAAGGGAAGTAAGTTAGGGAGTTAATTATATTTAAGCGAAAAACGTTAGTTATATTTTCTTTATTTTAACTTTTTTAATTCATTTATCATAACAGAAGCTAAATTATTTATTATGTCTGTATATTGCATATTTTCTATGTATTTCGTTTCAACTGAATTAAGCACACTAATTAAATATATACAATGAATAAATTATTTTTAAACTTATAGGTATAGACTTATCAAAATTTAATACCCTTTTATTATCATCTCCTATGGATAAAGAATTTAACTAAAATCACCCTAGGAAGTAAAGAGAAATCCTTAAGTAAGCTTTGTTTTCTGTACCTCCAAGATATGCTTCTCAAAAAGAATAAGAGAATAGATCTATTCTAACAAGAATAAAAGCAAAGAGCTATTAGGTTTGCGATAAAATTCACGCAAAACTATTTAATTTATTTATTTATTGATAAATTTAATTAAAAGTTTATTTATTTATAGATTTAGTTAAAAGTATATATTTGGGAGCACGCCCGCCGCTCTTCTTGGCGGGCATACGTGTCTTCACTTAATGGGAAAACCCCTTTAGCAGAAGTGTGAAAGTGAGTCAAAAGGATTCGGGGCAAGTTCTCGCAGGACCCCCCTTCCGTTCTCCAGGAGAATGGGACCGCAATTTTGGACCCCGCGTCCGTGGCGGAATCCTTCGCGCGACCGCTTTTTGCACATTCTCTAGCCGGGATGCTGCTCCGCCAGCATTCAATGCACGTCGTGATGTCGCGGAAGGCCGCTGGCTGGACTTTACCTCGAGAGGCGGAGAACCCTTTAACGAAAGGTTTACTGTGAGTGAGTTGCGCTTGGCTCTTCCTTCGTGCGCGTACACCGCCCATGGTCCGGACGATGTCCCGTACGCCATTCCTCGACAACAAGGTGAGCAAGGCATGGATTTTCTGTTAGATTTGTTCAACAAGATCTGGGTAGAGGCACTTCTTCCAGATTCTTGGCGAATCGCTACTGTGCTCGCCTTTCGCAAGCCGAGGAGAGATCACTCTACTCCGACCTGCTTCTGCCCAATCTCTTAACCTTTTGCGTGTGCAAGTTGATGGAGAAATTGGTAAATGTTAGATTAGCCTTTTTCCTGGACAGCGGAGGCCATCTGTATTCTGCACAGTGCGGCTTCCGCAAGTCCCACTCCACGTCGGATGCTCTGCTCCGAATGGAAAATGCCGTCTGCAAGGCTTTCCTTCGTAGACAGCACTTTGCCACGGTGTTGATCGATCTGGAGAAGTCCTATGATACCGCATGGCAATACGGTATCACGGAAAGGAGACTCTCCACACGATGTGGGCGAGGGGACGCCTCTCAATTTTTATATCTGAATTTTTGCGAGATCGTCGATTCCGCGTACGGTTGGGGGTAGCCCACTCCGGCTTGAACGAGCAGGAAGAGGGTGTCCAACAGGGAAGTGTCCTCAGTGTCACACCGCTTGCCCTGAGCATCAACGGCATCACCTCGGTGCTGCCGGCAGATTTTCTCCTTACGCTCTACGTGGACGACCTTTCAATCTCTTTTGGCGCGGCCCTGATGCCAATTCTGGAGTGTCGACTCCAACAGGCATTGAACCGCATCTCTGGCTATGCCAAAGCGCACAGGTTTCGGTTTTCTTTGGCGAAGTCTCAGCTGGTGCACTTCTGCCGCTATCCACGGCTCCCCTCCGACCCAGATTTGTTTCTTAATGGGGTGGTTAAATTGCACCGATTGATTGGTCTTGTATTGGACCGAGACCTTACCTGGGAGGCTCATATTTGCAGCCTTAGGATCTTTTGTACCTGCGCCATGTATATTCTTCGTTCCGTGACGTTCAGTGCTTAGGGTGCTGATAGGGATATTGCCCTACCCTTTTATCGATCCTTTGTTCGTTCGAAGCTCGACTATGGATGCAAGTTTTATGCATCCGCCGCCGAGCGTTTATTGCGGAAGGTAGATTCGATCCACCACACCGGCCTTTGCCTTGCGACCGGTGCTTTTTGCTATTCCCCCATTGAGAGCCTGTTGGGAGATGCTGGGAAGATGCCACTCGCTCTGCGCCACATACAGTGCATCACTCGCATGTACGCGCAAGCCCAGCGCCTTCCTCAGTCACCAACAGCTCTCACTGCATCCGCAGCTGATCTCGACGGTGCCTATGCCGCTGAGAGACGCCAGTCATACCGAATGCCTTTTAGGTTTAGGGCCAGGAAACTCCTTCGAGAGCTAGATATAGCTGTCGGATCAGTGGCGCCCCTGGTTCTGCCCAGGACGCCACCCTGGAGGGTACCACATTTGGCTATTTGTCGCCACGCTTCTGCTCCCAAAGCTTGTACGGCGCCGGGAGTATTGCGTTCGACCTTTTTGGAGCACACCTCGTGTCACGCTGGAACCGTGCCAGTGTATACGGATGCCTCCAAATCACAAGAGGGGCTTGGCTTCCACGCCGTGTTCCCTCTGTTTGAAGTCAGTGGGGCTCTTTCAGGCACCGCGTCTGTCTTTACGGCCAAGCTAATGGCAATACACCACTTGGTACGGGTGATTACGAAACATTTCCGGTTCGGAGACCGGATTGTGATCTATAGCGACTCATAAAGCTCCCTGAGGGCTCTCGGGATATCCGTGACGCTACGGTTTTGAAGAGCCGGGCGGATGTCGAGATTATCTTCTGCTGGGTTCCTGGACATTTAGGAATTGCGAAAAATGAGCGCGCCGATGAGGGCACCAAAGAGTCCTCAAGGACTCTGCAACTGGACCAGCGTTTCGCTCTTCCTCACACCGACTACATGACAGGAATACGGCAGCTCTTCGGACTGCTTGGCAAAGAAGATGGGAGACGGTCACAGGGAACTTAAAGTTGCGTACCATTGCGCCGCAACTGTTCCCATGGACCTATCCCCCAATTCCGCGACGACTTAGGTCGCTTTCTGTCGTCTCCGAATCGTGCACACTCGTGTGACGCATCGCCAATTGATGGAACGCTCGCCAGCGCCCTATTTTGACGACTGCGTCGTCCCCCAGACTGTTCGGCACATTTTTGTCGAATGTCTCAGTCTGGGTGATCCTTGCGCACGATACCTGTCCCGGTACCGGGATGGGTGGGGTGGCTACCGCCTGTCCCTTGTACTTGGGACGAGTTCGTGCACATTGACTTATGGACTTACTGACTTTTGGGGGGAGGCCGGCTTCACCCCTTAATTTAAGTAGGTTCTATTTTTTTTCTTTGTAGGTTGCACGCTCTTGCACCGGAAGAAGGGGTACCTCCCCCGATGCTGGTGACTGCTTGCTAATTTTTCAGTTTTTCCCATTTTTATCATTTTTATGTTTTCAAATTCTTGTTTTAAAGTAGCCTAGTTTTAGGTTGTCGTGTTTTCGGCAACTTATGCCTAAGTGGGCAGTGGCCAGATGGGCTCGAAAAAAAAAAAAATCTTACTACGTGAGAAAGTGGAGCAGTCGCTTCCCCTAAGCGAAGATTAGTTTTTTCATTATGCATTATGTACTTATGCACTATCTATTTGTTTTTTGAACTTTTAGTGCGTGATATTTGTTTGGTTTACTTCACATTAGAAGTTGATTGCTGCAAAACATTAAAAGATTAATTAATGTAAATAACAAATTTCACACCATTGTTAGAAAGAATCCTTGGTCTATACCAGGGGTGGGCAACCTTTTTGAGAGTGCGTGCTAAAATCGGCAAAATATCTAACACAAAATTTTTTCACGTGCTAACCAAATTTTTTTAAGAACATATTAGTTGATATCTCTTAAGCATTTAAACAACTTTTTTTAAATAATAGAAATCACCCAAGAGCAGTAAAGAAACAGTATTGTAAGTCATTATGTAAATTATGAATGAAAAAGATTATAACAGGTTTTACGAAAAAGTTCTTTGTGTAGATTTTTTCATTAGCCTTTAAGTATAACTGTAGCTGCCATACCTATTCATACAATTTAACGACTATTATTGACAACAACACAAAATTTTATATTGATATTTTTTCGATTAATCAGTCATTATTTTTTCCCAGTTATACCTTTGTATTACTAAATCACAGTAAAAGGTTACTAACAGATAATATTTTGCTTATTTTAAATCCTTTACAATTTATTTAAAAAAAAAGAAAATATATTTATTTACCTTCAAAACTACATTCAAACAAACACTTTCCAAAGGAAACATTAGATAAAACTAGATTCAGAAAACTTGTTAACACTTTCTATATATTATTTTTCAGCGGGATTTCTGCTGCTGTATCACTGATGACAGATTTTATATCGGGTTTATATTTAGTAACCTTGAGAGATATGCATGCACTACTAGTTTCGTCCATTAGGTAGCTCCTCTTACGAAACTCAACAAAGTTCATCCCTGAGAACAAAGATTCCTAAGCATATGTAGATGAAAACATGGATAGTAATACTGTTGCAAGGTTCTTTAAACAGATAATTTTCTGGAATAGTATTCTAAATCCTTAATACTTCGTTTTACGCATTTCTCTCTGTTACTCCCGTCTCTAATCAATCTTTTTTCACTATTTTCTAAGTCAACTCTAAGATCAACAATTTTTTTGTTTCCAAATTGAGCTACTTTAAAATTCAATCAAGTGCATTTCAAATCATCCATGTCTATCCAATGAAAACATTTGCAAGTTTAGTTCATCCAGTTTGATACTATCTTGCCGTCTCTTCCATTTCTCTAAACCTAGCAAATCTTGCAAAGAACTGCCCAACGCTTGCCTCAATAATTTTTACAAACGGCTTTTGAAGACATTGGCGGTCTATTATGTCATCTTTAGGGAGATCATCGATGTACCTCTTTGTGTTTGGAAAGTATCTGAATTTCTCATCATTCTACATCCTTCTTAAAAAACTCTTAAAAAAACAGTAACCTGTGCTTTCGCGTGTCATAAATAAGTTATCGGCGTGCCACATTTGACACGCATGCCAAAGGTTGCCCGTCCCTGGTCTATATGATGCAAGAAAACTATCTCAAATACCGATCTACTCCATTCATTCATTAAGTATAAATTTTGTTTCGAAACGGCTGATTTGCAAAATTCTTTTTCGATTCTTCTATCTTTTTCACCAGTATGGATTAAACTCAAACTATACTAATTGCGAACAACTGAAACGACGCAATTATCCTATTACTTCGCACCTACAATAGTTCTATCCGATTAATCTTTAAACGGCCCGCCAGACTTTTCTTTGCAAATCCTTCTTTGAGGCAATAAAATAGCTGCTTGTTTCGTTTGCTTTGACTGTACCATATGCCTTAATATCTTCTTTCTGAAGGTCTGTAAGAAGTTGAGGACTGTTGAAAAAGTTAGCAAAGAATATTGTGTTGCCTTTTATTTGGCATTAGAGGCAAAAGTGTTTGAATTAGGTGGAAACTCAATTGAGTTTTCCACTTTTCATCTTTTTCACATTATGGAGTTCAAAAGTGTGTGGAAATCCATCTGAGTTGCAAAAAATCTACATCTTGTAAACAAACTTCAATGGCATAGTTCTAATGAATTGACTCGGACAATGCAATCTACGATATGATATCATGAATTTTTCAATGCTCACATTCAGATCAAATATATTAAACTGCAAAAAGTTGGCATTTAATTTAACTAGAAGCGGCAAAACTTTAGCTACTCTAGAGTGTGTACGATTGTTTTTATCAGCAATATGTCTAAAATGATTTAGTTAACCTATAAAATTCCTGAAATTATAAAGAAATATTAGTAGTAGTCGCAAATTGTTATTAATGGCAAACATCTTAGGAAAACCCTTATAGGAAAATTGAACTTTATAGATATATATCTCCATTATGAGGTCAAATTTTAAATTCACAATTAGTAGGAATTTTATTTAAAGTTCTTCCCATTTTAAAAAAGTTGAAGAGTAAAATATTAATGGACAATGTATGATCAACCTTATCAATACTACACTTACACTCAATATCAATTGATTGTTATCTTCCCTTTTATTTGCAAAAGAAACTCAGTTTATCCTGGTAATGAAACAATCATGAAGAGGTATTCTTAACTCGAAGCACCTTTATAAAAATTACAAAGACAAACTATACAAACTCCCTAATAAATAGTAACATATTTATTCATAAAATTTTGCATTAAAAGAAGTAATATAGTCATCCAAATAATACATTTAGGTTCAAGTACTTATTCTTTGGAAAGATTCGCTCAAATGAAATGTCAGAGATGGTTTGTGTGTATATACGTGTGCATATGGGTGTGCGAAAGAATTTGAGGCAGCTATTTGGGAGAAAATTAAAAATGGAAAAAGCTCTTTGTGGTCTTGGAAAACAAAGACATTCTGATACTTTTTCAACCACAGGAAATTGAGCGCAATTTATTTTTTCATTATTTTTGTTTTAAAAATGGTTCCCAAGATTGCACCTTCAAAATGTTTGCTAAGAAAGAATCCTTTAGAAAAAAAATTATTTTAGATTTTCGCAATTTGTTTCAAGCTGAAAGTTAAAAGAAAAGACAAATGATATATAAATAACTTTATTTGGTGATATTAAGTTCATAGTGAGTTTTACGAGTTTTCGATACCGTTAAGAGAGGTGACTTTAAATCTATATTATTTTTAGTTAAGGTTGGTCACATAGAATGTTAATATTGAATTCAAAGGAATTATCAGGAAATATTATATTAAAACAAGAGGAGCAGCTAGGTGACTCCAGCTTAGAGGAGGAAGTCTCACTTCGCAGGCAGACATTCACTCTGTATTCTACTAGGAATCCGGCTCTGGCAAATAGCTTTTTGTCTAAACTTATTTAAACAGATTACTAGCACTTATTTCTTAATAAGTAACTCTTTTTCTATTTTTTAAGACGAAATCTTATTTACTAGTCCTAAAAGAGTAGAAAAATCTTTTAGCGGAATTCTTTTCAAATAGGGAAAAAACAGTCGCAGGTCTTTTATCTGATCTAAGTGTCTTAAGAATTTCATTTTGCAATAATGAATATATGAAAAGACAACTTCGATAATCATATTTATTTTCCTCTGAATTTTATCATTTATAATTGTTTTTTTTTAATAATTACAAGGTTGAAAAAATATTCTTATCGTAAATTGCTAAATTGATGTCAAAGTTGAAAAATATTCTTAGCGATAAATTGAAACCAAGACTTTTGCCCCTGAATATATCCATATCATGAAATTTGTAACACAAAACTAATATTCAAATTATATTATAATGGATTGAGGTAATATTCGGGGTTATAACCTCTAAACTTACAGCAACGACGTTTATTGCGATATTGGGTCCAATGCTAAAGAAAACCATATGAAATAAGCTAGGAAATTGTGTGTCACGTCTGCCGCTTATTGCCATTAATGCCTTAATAATTAAGATGGAAAGCATATGGAGGAGATTTTCAGGATTTTCAAGACTCAAAGTACGTGGTATCATCTAAATTATAAAGCAAGAGTCTTCCGGCCCTTTTTGCGACAACGCAATTCTTAACGCTCTTAGTATTAGGTAAATAGACACGGAAATACGAACCTTAATATAATTTTCATAAAACCTGTTGTCTGCTAAGAATACAGTTTAATACACACACTATATATATACATATATATGTATATATATATATATATATATATATATATATATATATATATATATATATATATATATATATATATATATATATTTATATGATAGTGATACCACTGTATAGGAGCCAAAAGTTTAATTTACCAGACTAGTTTCAGTATGTAGTTTATCATACCCTCTTCAGTCGTATACTAAGAATGCAATTGTTACAATAGTCTATAAATAGCCTACAGATCAGAAAAAAACACAAAGAAACACAAAACGGGGGAAAAAGGTCATTAATCAGGGGGTGGGAGTCTAAGATCGTTGGCCAAGCTGTTTACGATGAGGTTAGGGGAATGGAGGCTGCATTTCAATTGCCCATCTGAAAAATTAGAATTGGGAATTTCTCCGATTAATATAGTTTCTACTATTTTTTTTACGGAAATCTTTACAATTATATATGATTTGTGCCTTTGAATAGTCAATTTGGTGGTTGAAATTACTAATATGAGTTAAAATATTGGACGTGGTACTGCCTCGTCTGACATCACCTTTATCTTCATAAATTCGTTTTGTTAAGGTTCTTCCGGTCTCTCCAATGTAAAATGAAGGACAGTTTGTAGAACCCCACGGGATTGAATATATACCTGCCCTATTTGGCTGATCCACGGGCTTGGTCGAAGGGAAAGATTTAAGGATAGAAAAAGGGCATTTAAATGTGATTAGGCATGGAGAAATAACTTTGTTCACTCCTTTGAGGAGGGGAGAAAAAGAGAAGGATAGACACTTCGTATTACTAAATTTGTTTTTAGCCTTGGGACGGTACTGAGTAGATTTTGCTTTAAATAAACTTTCATTGATCACATGGAGGGGATAATTTAATTCAATCAAACTGCAGTTATACATTTAACATTGTCTTCTAGAAAGTAAGGGTCACATATCCGAAATGCTCTCAAAAACATACCTAATGCAACGGCTCGCTTAATGTTAATATCATGATGAGAAAGGAAATGTATATACGAGTTAGAATGTTCCCAACAAGATTTCCAAGAGCAATATAGCCCCCAAGCCTCCCATCTAGTCACGCTATATTGATGATGAATATGTGACCCAAGTATACTTTAAGGCCACGAACTTGGGCTTCTGCTTAAATGGTTCTTTTGAGTCTCCTGAACGTTGCAAGAGATCAGTCATCGATGCCTTGGTTGACAGGGAAATTTCTCATTCATCCTCGTGGATGGCTGTTGGTCAAGAACCTAAAAGGGTTTCCCGAGTTCTCTTTAACAACGGCTACCCTCAAGGATCCATCGACGCCACCATGAAAGAGAAAATGAACTTGGCTGCTTGCCCTGGCGTAAGGTTTACTCCAAAGAAGAGTAATATCGACCGTAATTACAAGGCTAATGTGAGCACCAGCTACCGTAAAGACGAAAGGGCTCTCAAAGCTATTCTCCATCATAACGTGACCCTAACCGACCCTAATACGGATATTAATCTAATTATATACACAGGACCAAGAAAGCGGGTAGTTGCATCATGAAGAGCAGTTGTCTGCCTCCAACGGGCGAACTCCAGGAAACTAACGTCGTGTACGAATATTCGTGCAAAGTCGGTGACAGCGAACACAGCAATTCAAAGTACATTGGCGTAACCGACCCCTACAACCTTTTAAAGTGACTGATAGCTCACATTAAAGATAGCGCGATTAAAAAACACGCCCACTCTAATGGCCCTACCCTAACCCGTGGAAAACTGAATTAGGACACCACCATCATCCTGAGACTCTAAAACCACGGAAGATTGCGGATGGCCGAAGCCGTCATCATTCAAATGAAGAAACCGGCAACTAACGTGCAACATCAGCCAAAAACCATATTCCCGACATCTCGGCATCCCCGAGTTGACAGTCATTAAAAGAATCACGTTTTCAAATTTCAAAAAGACTTTTTCTTTAAAATAATGAGACAATCTGAGCCTTCCAATTTTATATGTTCCTTGTAGCTCTTTGTTCCCCCTTAAAAATTTCCCGCGCCATGATTGGCCAATTTTTGTAATATATATATAATGTAGCAATGTTTGAATAATTTAATTTCTGTTCATTCCCTGAAGATGACCTAACACGGTCGAAAGACATCTAAAAATAAAGAATGCCATTCGTGCATGTATTTCCTCGCCTCGAAGACCCCGTTAAAATACCTAAGAAAATACAAGTTAAAATTAATTACGCTGCCACAGCTGTGAACTTCAATAGAACCTTCATATATATATATATATATATATATATATATATATATATATATATATATATATATATATATAGATAGATATATATACGTAGGTGAGTCAAAAAGTTCTCAGACAAATGCCAGATTATTGAAATGTTCGATTTTGTACAAGTAAATACAGGGTCAAACACGACTTTCATGTTTTCTGAACAATTCCTACAAAATTCGTCATTCAATTTGTCGAGACTCTTTGTATTAAATGTGCTTCAAAAAGGTTACTTTTTTGAACCCATAAAATGGCAAATTTTGAGATAAGAGCGAACATTAAATTCCTGACTAAACTTGATTGGAAGCCTGTTAAGATTATTGACGCTCTACAACAGGTTTATGGTGACTCTTCGCCATGTAGAGTGGTAGTTTACGACTGGATTAAGGGCTTCAAGGGGGGCAGAGAAGAAGTTGAAGATGATCCACGTGAAGGGAGACCCTCCACCTCCATTAACCCAGAAAATGTCGAGCTTGTGAGGAATCTAGTGGATAAAGATCGCCGTATTACTATTGATGAAGTTGCCAATGCATGTGAAATCTCTCATGGCTCAGCATTTGGAATTCTAACTGAAAATCTTGGCCTGAGCAAGCTTTCAGCACGTTGGGTCCCAAAAGCGTTGCGAGAAGACCAGCTGAATCATAGGGCCAACCTTTCTTTGGCTATTTTGACCAAGATTGAAGCAAACGAGGATAGTTTTTTTGAGCGCCTCGTAACGGGAGATGAAACTTGGGTGTATCAGTTTGATCCTGAAAGTAAAAATCAATCAAAAGAGTGGCACCCAAGGGGGGCAGCAGGGCCTATCAAGTTCAAGACAGAGAGGTCCGTTAAGAAGATAATGGCTACAGTTTTTTGGGATTCGGAGGGAATTATTTTAATAGACTTCTTAGAAGGACAAAAAACTGTTACATCCAGCTATTACGAAGGAGTTTTTAGGAAGCTGAAAACTTCAATAGCCAAAAAACGACGAGGAAAGCTCCACAAGCAAATCTTGTTCCACCATGACAATGCCCCTGCACATTCGTCCAAAGCTGTGAGATCTCAGCTACGGGAATTTCGATGGGAAACTCTTGCTCATCCCCCTTATAGCCCTGATTTAGCACCCTCTGACTTTTTTCTGTTTCCAAATTTAAAGGGACACCTAAAAGGAACCCGGTTTCAATCATTAGATGAAGCAAAAAAGCAGGTCATTACTTGGTGCCAGAGACAACCCCGTGAATTCTACAAAGATGGTCTTTACCGTTGGATTCATAGATTAAGAAAGTGTATAGATGTTAATGGAGCTTATGTAGAAAAATGATTACAGTATTATTACAAATAAAAATTTTAGGCCATTTATCTGAGAACTTTTTGACTCCCCCTCGTATATATATATATATATATATATATATATATATATATATATATATATATATATATATATATATATATATATCAAAGTAGATAAAAACTCTCACAGACGGAATATACCCAAGCACAAACGTGTAGACTGTCTATTAAAGATTTGCCTGTTTCTATTTGGGCAAATAGCTTGCTTCCTCGATCAGACAAGAATGATATTTTTTTCTATTTTAGTGCCAAACCCCTACACATGGAATCCTCCTAAACATTTTCCCAAACTTTATCCTGACTTAAAATAAATCTTTTTCTCAGCAGTTATCTTTGCTGTCATAAATTCTTTGAATAAGAATTTCTGGTCTCTCTCTCTCTCTCTCTCGAACACACACCAACGAACATTCCCTTCTTATGGAAAGTGAAAGTTATAGGTATTGAATATAGAGAGAAGTAAGAGGTTTGCGAAGAGTTGCTAGGTTGCCTAGAGGGCAACCTAGTGTAAGTCGGTATTAGCTTATAGAGTTATTTTTGGTTATGCTTAAATGTTTCATGTTGTATCTTTTTTTTTATTCTATTGGCATTCAATTCTTTTTTAGCTTGGTTAAGTTGCTACTGCCTCGCATCCTCTCGTGCGTACTTAGTTTTGTTTTGGGTCTTTGTTATTTTATTATTCTGTTTAGCTATTTCCGTAACTACTTTACTTCTATAGATCTATCCCACCTGTTATAGTCCTTCGTATATATCATATGCTTTTGGTCAGCTTATGTAAATATTTTATGTTTCGATATTTGCCATTTCTCTTTCTATTAATTCTAAATGACTAGAAAATTTTCAATGGGCTCGTCTTCATTTCTCGGTGATCAAACCGGTTTTTGAGTTCTCTCATCTCCTCTTAGCTCTTTCTGCTATTATCCTTTTGATAGGAATAATTTTTCCTCTCTATGTAAATGACGTTTATTTCTGAGCGATGCCCGTCTACTATTCGTTGCTTGTATCGTATAGATCTGTTATAGGCTGTTCTTACAGATATTGCACATTGTTACTGTAGGATACACTAATTACTCATACTATTGAATAATAGCTTTGTATATTTTGCTTTTGTTTTTCAGGCTAAGATTTCTTCATCTGAGGAGTAGTTTTATTTACATTTTTCCTATGTTAATTCTGTCTGTTACATGTTTCTTGTAACCTGTTTTTTTAGAAAGTAAATCCTAATACTTTATATTCGTTGCTACGAGTATATGTTCATTTTTCAACTTCTATATAGATATTTTTTGTTTTATTCAAATGTACTTGTATTATATCAAATATTTTTGTGTTTGTCTTGATCATCCACTCCTGTTCGTACGTGTTTATTTATCTATTTCGGTCGCTGTCATTAGTACTTACATTTGCCCATTCCCTAATTTCATACCATCAATTTTCTCAACTCTTACACAAATTGTGTTAAGAGACATCCATCATTTATAGGCGGAGGAGGATATCCAGGGCATATATTGAATATAATATGGGATTCAAAAACCCTTCCTAATGCGATCCTTCTCCTAGCTTAAAAATGTTTTATTGATTTTTTACTTTTCTATAAAGGCGTAACTGTATATTACATAATCACATAGTGTCCGATTAATCATATTTTAAATTTGCTGTCAAATTATTTTATATTGTATTCTTATTTGCCACACTGTATCGAATTCTTCAATACGACTCTGCACACTATGCCAATGCTATCTTTTTTATGATAAATTTAAGTGCCATCGCAGTATCGTGTTTTTACGGAATCCAAATAACAAAGTGTTTAAAAATTGTTTTCGTAAATGAATTTTATTAATCGATTGATTATTATTTTCTCGAATACTTTCCAGGTGAATTCAAACATGGAATTGGGTCTGTAATTTTGTAGATTCGTGGATGGTTTTTCAGGTTTTCTCACAAGGCTCATTTTGGCCATCGAAAGTCCCTTGGGGAAGTATCCAGTATTTAGCCGTGCATTCAAAGACGTTCTTTAACCCCTTATGTATGCTATTAGGGCTTTTGATATAGTGTATTCTTGTTCGCCCACAATTTCCAGTAATATCTTTTATCCTAGTAATTCCATTGTTATAAATGCGTAGAATCCTTTTTTGGTATCATTTTCTTTCAACACAGTGGTAGGGTTGGTCCTTTTCTATCTCTTCGTTTAGTGCATCTATGCCTAGGTGTTCGAAATCTATGTCAAATATTTTCATTTTTCACTTATCTTATCCTCAAGAATTTTTCCAAATCTTCGCCAAATAATATATTGATTTCTTCGTTATCTTTAATATAATACCTGCTTGTCTCTTTGATTTTTATTCTCTCTCTCGGAGGTTTATCTTTCATGCGAGTTATCTTTATCCAGAATTCGCTCGGCTTTGTTTCTGTATCTATTTTTTGTATGATTTCTTTACATATTTCTTTTGCTTATCTAAAATTAGTGTAAATAATTCTCTTTTTTTTTTTAAATCCTAATCTGGTGTATTTTTTTCTTGTTTTATCATTTCTGCTCTCCTTTTTATTCTTTCATTAATTCTTAATTGTTTCTTTTCTCTACTTTTTTTATTGCTTCTCGTATAGTTTGTAGTTCTTCGTCTTTATCTTCTAAAGTTGCTTCGTTAAGTGGATTTAGGGTTTGTTTTTCAATAATCTTTTCTTTATATTTTTCCTAAATAGCATGATGAAATCTTTGCATTCCTTGGCTAGGATCTAGCAAGTTGGTACGAAAGAAATGTCATATTTTCTAGAATTAAGTTTTGAATAGCATTTATTAAAGTAGTACATCTTGTTATCCTTTAGGAATGCAAGGCTACAACGAGTAATTTATACCCTTTTGTTTCAGATAATGAAAAAATATTTTTATATTTTACATCGTTATTCAATTCTATGCCATACTATTTAAAGAAAAATCGCAGTGCAACGGTAAAATACATTCTGAGCACTTATTTGTATGTTTCAGTAAATGAAAGAAACTGCAGGAGGTGGGTTTTCATTTGCAAAGTGAGAATTTCAGTCTAAACTAAGGACAAAAAGAAGGTCGTCACAAAGAACCTTATTCTACAGAGTTATAACTTGTTGTGACAGAAAATCTTGTTACAACTTTTAAGAACATCGCATAACAATTTAACGCAACTCAAACGACTCTTTTACGCTAACAGAAAAGGAATGGCTAGGTTTCGATGATGAAAACATTGGTCTCGCTTCATTGCTTTCAGGATACTTTCAGCCGCCAAATTTAGGGCAGGATTTTTACTGGTGATGATAAGTTGATCCTTTCCTATAAGGTTAAACGCAGCCCTTCGTGGATCATTAAAGGAAGTCAAATTTTTAAAAAGAGAGAAGAAGATTATCCACAAAAGATCATGTTGAGAGTATAGTGAGATATTGAAGTAATTGTCCATTACAAAAGCCAGACAACACTCTACTAATTTATGATAAACTTTATACCAATCAAATTCGTCATTTAAAAGCAGCGTTGGGCCAAAGGTAACTCTCCTTACTCCAGAGAAAGGGGGCCATCCTCCATCTCGTTAATGCCACTCCTCATACAGCTCGAGGAACTCTGTTGCGAAGTATTGCTTCATCTTCCATATTCTCCTGACCTTTCTCCCTCTAATTATCTCTGTTTAAGGGATTAAGAACCATATGGATGGTTTTGGTTAACGTCAAGAATAGAGGTAGAAAGCGAGTGTGATTAATATTTTGTATCAAACCTGAAGAATTTTACAAGCGTGGAATTTATAAGCTTGTCCACAGATGATATACGGTTCTAGAAAGCACTAAAAGTTATGTTTATGATTAAATATTTCTATAGTCATAAGATTTTTAATTTTTAATATATACGCTAAAATAAAACTACTCTCGCTCCAACCTGATATTTTGGATTGTGATATATTTCTAATAAAATGGCGGGTTATCGCTGCAGGTATTCCTAAAGACTTCATGTCGCAATTGAAAGGCAAATTTATTTTTTTCAGACATTAAACTTCTTTGTTTACTGTTATTCATGTGATATAAGTTAGGAAGTTAGAGCCTATTATATTTGAGCTTCATCTTGCAATCAATGTATGTAGATGTCTCCTGTTTGCGTTGCTTCTTCCATAATATTGATTTATGAAGTGCGCATTTAAGACTCCCATTGAATATATTGTTGAAGTTTTATATGTATAGCCCGTTTCTTCCGGGAGGTTAATATCATGTTGTTATTAATATATTGGTTAGTTTCATCTTAATATCTGTTGTGAGAGAAACTTCTGCTATTTTTGTTATGTCTTGTAATCTTGTTTTTTTTAAATTTCTAATACGGGGCCATTGAAAGCCCTGGTATGGCCAAAAACTTTTTACACTCATTACAACGCTGCCAACAAAGCAAAAATTGATAGTTTTGATGCAGTTAGACACGTTTTTATTGTTTTAACATATACATATGTATTTAAATTGTAAAATTAATCAATGGGGCCATCCCAAGGCGGTAGGCACCCTCTACAACGAGAACTGAAGGCGGTTCTCACGTTACGAATGAAGCTCTTCCTCATGCTGGCCCACATGCAGTTGACGGAGGACTTCAGATCATCGACGTTTCTAAGGAGGACTTGCTGGCCTTGGTCTCCAAATGTGCCCAACAATGGACTATAATGGATCGACGTCGGAATACTGCTAATCCAATTATCTTTCACTAGTCACGCTTGCACTGTATTAGCCACGTGGGCCGGGGCACCATCTTGCTGAAATAAGTAGTCCAACATCTTCGTGAGCTTTCTCACCCAGTGCTGGAATCTCGTGTCAAAAGTGTCCATGTATTCAGCCGCAGTTAGTCTGTAGCCTACCGAAAAACCACACATGCGGCACCTTCTCGCCATTCAAAGCCACGACGCCGAGCATCATCACGGAGGCCAGGTGCTTGGTTATGGACAAGTAGCAAACCGCGAGATGTTGAGGCCAAAGTTTTCAACGCGATCGTTCTATTTGTTTTTTCATTAGAAATAATTAAAATTCAATTATCATGGCTTTAAGCATTGAGAAGTCGACGACAGTGGTCCCATCGTTGTTTCCGCATAAAGCAAGGTAGAAGAATCCTGGGGAAGAATAAGGAGAGAGAAAAGGAATCCCCCTCCTCTGTCCTTCCCATTTTGCTGTTGACAGCTCTAAATTCGTCTGCCCTATATACTGCGAAAATTAGAGAAATAGAAAGACCATTAATGGGGCATTTCGACTTACCGCTATGGACCCTGTTGGCGTTGAATCTCTCCCCTTCGTCTAGATAATTTCGGAGTATATATTTGAGACTTCGGAGTTCACAGGCAGATTGTGTCTGAAGCCGCCGACCGGTACGTTAGCCGTTAACGTCTTCGTTAGTCGAGAAGAAATTGACTACATTCTCGTCCAGAGAAGAATTGAATGAATTTTGAAGAGCCAAGGAAGAGCTATTCATAACTCAGTGTTGTCCATGGAGATTGTTTTAGGCGTGCTTTAACCCTTCTCACCACGTCTTTGGATTTTAAGGATCGAAAAATCCATCCCCGAAGCATCTTCCGTTTAACTCTTAAGGATTGAGCGTCTCGTCAGACGGCCACAAGTTAAATGTCGAACTTACCTCCCTGGTCCTATTCACCACACATCAAGGTAAAAGGGATTTAATCCCCGCATCGTCACGCTCCTCCCACCTTTACCCCGTCGAAACTCAAGGATCCCCTTCGCTCTAGAACTTGCATATTTTTCTGCAGGTAGGCTGTTTGTCATTCTATTCATTCGTCTTAATTTGAAGAATTCTTAGTTTTCTGTTATCCATGTTAAGCTCAGTTTACTTTCGTTTCTCTTTTTTGGTGAAGTACTTTCATATCATTTACACTTACTTACTTTCTTATGTTGATTGTTCAATTTTATTTGTTCGTCAAAGTTGGGATTAGGATTATTTTGTCTGACAAGTTTTTCTTCTTCTTTTGGATTTTCCATTTTATGATTTTGTTGCTGTTGCGAGTGTGCTTTCACCGTTTGATTCCCTTGAACTTTCCTTGGTTTCTCCTGCTTAATTTTCTAGCTCTTCCTCTTATGCTTCTCTGTGTGAGATTGTTCGGTATTCTATTTTGTTTGCTAAGTTACTGTGTACAATGTATTTTTTGATATGTCAACGTTGAAAATTGCGGATGAGTCTAGTGTGGAGAATGTCATTTGTTTTAGACCATTCTCTTTCGGCATATTTTTTTATTTCTTAGCATATGATCCAATCTTTACAAAGATAATAACAAAGCAAAGTAATATACTCATATATTTTAGAATTTACAGATTAGGTGAGCTGCCAATGTTAATCTGTGTGTTGCTTTGATCTGAGTTGCTGTTTTTGTGGGGCAGGTGTAAGATGTGTTTTTTCGCTGTTCCCATTTTATCAGCTATCTCTCTTACTCCTCTTTATCATTTAATTGTATTCTTGGGCAAGTTATGGCCATTGTTTTGCCTGTATCTAAGCCGTTGATGCACTTTTTGTTGGGGTTATGGCATTTTTTCCACGAATGGGTTTTAGAATGCATTCAGAACAGATTGAACCGTCTTACTTTGATTAAGGATATTTTTACATTGATCAAAGTTTTCCTCACTACTTCTTGTGCTTTATGTTTGTTTCGTCGGGTAGAAGCCGAAAAGTAGTCTCTTCGCAAATTCCGCTGGTTGCATTTTTTTCCCCCCTGCAAGTGGGCGAGTCTTTGCTTATCTTCAATCAAACTGTGTTTTCTAAGAGGAGATAACTTCTTATCTAATCCTACTTATAAATCACCTGCCGCACCCGGGTCGCACTCTTCTTGATCACCCTACCTCAATATCCTTATCCCTATAAGGGTTCTGCCACTGGTCTCGGATCCGCGGCCTAAAACAGGGCCCACATTTCTGACCCCGTACAACGGTTTCCAGCAGGGGTTTGTTTGCTCTTACAACCAGTGGTTCTGGGTCATTCCAGGTGACCAGTTTATGTGGGGCTCGCTGTAAGGAAGGAGATGGTAATACCTCTTTGGGGTCTTACTCTGCTCAGAAGGAACAGGATGTCTCTCAACTCAACCCAACGAGCGTATATATATATATATATATATTTATATATATATATATATATATATATATATATATATATATATATATATATATATATATATCTTCTTTTTTCTTGTAAAGGTAATGCAGATATGATTCTATAAAGTTAATCTTTTACGTTGCCTGCGTAGCTTCGCAGTTCTTCAATACTGTTGCTTTACCAGCAACGCGTAGATGGGTAATGGAATCAGCAAACAAAGTCCGTCTAAAAAGAAATCGTTTAGTATAGACGGACGGAAGAGAGAGAGAGAGAGCATGAATGAGTAGTTAAGAGAGGGGAGAATGGAAGAAAAAAGGAAAATGGAAGGAAGTTAGAGAGTGAAAAGGTTCCGCTAAACGCACCCTCTCCGTTTGTATTAATTCTGTCGTGATTTTCTTTTTGATTTGTCGAACTGCAGGATCTTTTAGTTATGTGTAATATGAATCTTTTTTGTGTTTTTTCTCACTATGATATCTTTTATTTCACGTAATTTTTCTTTAATGAGTGCGATGTGGCAGTTGATATCGTTTATTTTACTCTTTTAATGTTAATGTGTCTGTTTTGCGATCTTCTAAATTATCTCCTTCTTCCATTCGAATATAATCAATAAAATAAGGGCTTGATCGATTTATACTCCCCAAATCACCCCCAAAGATCCCTATACAAATTGTTTGTCCTCCGAAAGTACTTAACAAATGTATTTTCCCTTATTCGGTAATATGATACCCGTACCGACCTGTCAAACATATGGCTTTTACTGAACCTGGAGGCTAAAAATTCTGCTTCTTTTTTGGAGAGCGCCAAATCACATATCAAGTCATTCAAATCCTCTTGATTAAAACAGTGAGGAGCAAATTCTACCTTCTGTGGTGGCCAGGGGGGTCGGTGCGTCCAGCCTCCCGACACGCAGAAAGGTGGCCGAGAGAATCAAAAATATTTTAATGACTGTACAGCATCTGATGATGATTCTGCCTACTCTGAATCCATTTTATGGATGTTCATATCAGGTATATCATTTTCATCCTCGGAGGATGCATATCCACTGAAAATCAGAATTGGTAAAGCCTCAGAATGAAGTAATGGCCGGATCGCCAAGGGAATGTTGGGGTAGTCGATCTTAAGCCGATTTTTCTTGCCAATCCCTTTCGTATTCACCAGACAGAAAGAACAGTCCGATACATGATCCTTTGGCTCTCGCCACACCATGGGGTTTCCAAAAGGAAGACCATTTCTCTTTTCTTTCGTCCACTCACGAAGATGTTCCACACAACTATGGCAAACAGCATGTGGGGCCCACTTCTTACCTTGATCGCCATAAGGAACATAAAAATATGCCTTATAAGTGCAGATCACGAAGTTTGATATATTGTGCCTTTGACGAACTAACATGTAACAGCCACATATGTAGCAGCCATCACTCTAACATGAGACCTGAAAAAAGAAACAATAATGTCCCTATTTTGCAAAATAACACTCCTACTATCTTACTACTATGTACTGTGAAGTATTCGCTTTCTACAAGCACCCTCCTGTCCGTCCGGAGGGCAGTTTTCGGGGAAACAAGAAAAATAGAAATTACAGAATAACTATAGCATGTAGGTAAAAATGGATTATATATTTAAAATCAGCATGAAAAAACGAATTAAAATTGGTAGATAAATCTAAGTCACCAGAAAATATGATTAAAATGATTCCCCTGTGTAATTCTTGATAATAAAATGAAGTATGCACGTAGCTTTTCAATGCCATCGATCTTCACTGTGTTCCTGTCTATCGACCAAAGAAAAGCAAGAGAAAAGTAGCGAGTATTCAAAGCATGCTAGAAAACAACAAATGATGGGGATGCCCGAATCTTAGCATGAAGATTATTCAATATTCTAGGGGAAAATAGCAAGAAAGCACGATCACTCATGCAAACACTGACGACTCAAAGAAGCAATCAGTAGTGGAATATAGCCTGATCACAGAATTCTGTGGTGATGGGAGAAGGTTAGTAAGGAGGTTATTTAAGAGATAGCAGTTGCATATAAGTTTTCTCTGGAAGCAAAAGACCTTAAGATGCTTTTCTATCGAGTGGAGGCCTAAAACAGATCACGAAGCACCAGAATGCAAGAGTTTTAACCATTTGAAGAAGTTGAGAGTACACGCTTGTGATCCACCAGGAAGTGCCGAAAGGACGAGTGACAATCTTTAAGCTGTTCTAGTCTAAGCGAAAACGGACTCATCAAAGATTACGGAGAGACCAGAGGCAGGATTTATAAACGCTTGAAACATAAATTGTGGTGCACTCACAACGCACTGTATAAATCGTAGATAATGATTTGTGTTCGTAAGGTGAGTGTGTGCTCCTTCGTGCGAACGTTTATTAAAGTTTATCAAGACAAAATAAATAAATAAGTTTAGATCTCAGTGAGGAGTATTTTCTCATGTGTGCTAACGTTCCGTAAGGTAATGCCCACCGTTCATTTTGGAAAAAAAAGAGATTGATAATAGTCAAATATGTATAAAAGTTATTTAATATGATGACGTAATTTTTGTTGAGCAGATTTTATTTTAATGAGGAATTAAATAAGTTAAATTAAATAGAATTTAGTAATTTCACATGAGAGATTAGGTTATTAAAAGAAATATTAATTATATATAAGTATTCAGTTATGTATGAACAAATTAAATGCACTTTGAAATGAGATTATTGTACGGATAGCAATCATAATAACTAATGCAAGCGTAAATCGAGGAAGAAATCTGTGGTGATAATGAACTTCAAAATGGCGTCTCTAACAGCTGTTTATCATAGAGATTAATGCTCACTGATCAAATGAATTGTATGTAGATATTTATAAATAAATTCATGTGTAATTATGACATCAAGTCCTTTAGTTATTTGTTCAATCTATTTGAACAACTACAGCTAATTTAGGGGTTTAACGGTGAAGAGTGAATTTTTTTTTTGCCAGAGACAGGATATATATATATATATACATATATATATATATATATATATATATATATATATATATATATATATATATATATATATATATATATATTGTGATAGAACGGTCTGAGGTCGCTTTAATTCAGCCTCTATCACATGTTAACCATGCTTACCCACATGCTTACCTACGTGCATCCTGCCTGCGAGAGGAAGCAGAAGCGCGTTATCTCCCATCACAGCCAATGTTTAATCAAGGAGGTTCACTCCCCCGTTTCGCCTCCATACGTCGATCTCGCAAGATTAAATTAGGCTTATGGGCAGATCAGGTATTTTCCCAGGCACTCCTGGAACATTCCCCCGAAGTCCCCCACTCAATTATCCCCTACGCCATGGAGATGGCTCCGGGGATTTAAACAATAGCCTTTTCCAGTTTAAGCAGATCCCGATTATCTTCGCCAGGCATCACGCCGATCCGGTCTTCCTTGTGCACCTAGGAACTTTCTACCTCGAGAACTCTCTTATTGTCCAGAAGAGGAAAATATCCCCTGGGTGCCAGGGTTCGTACCTTTGAGACGCCAAATTAACAAGGCCCCCCCTGTTGTTCAGAAAGAGAACAACGTTAGAACAGCCATTGTTCTCCATGCCAGTTCGTCAAGAAACGGTTCTCGTTCCCAAGACATCACGTCAGGATAATTTAATTCCGCCCTTTTTAACGTTCTTCAAGAGAATGCTTGATCTCAAAAATAACCTTCATTGTTCATCTAGAACATCTCCAATTTGCTGTGACAAAGATCGCTCGTACTTCCGAGCTCCACTTTGCTCTAACTCCTCAAAGACAGTCCTTCCATGGTTAAGGACAACCCCCAGAAGAACCCTTCTGCTGGAAATCGCCAGTGGACCGAAGATTCCTTCGCATCGTCTTCCTCTGCACAACAACTTTGTAATTACGTAAGCTGAGCATTACCTTTAATCATTTAACCTTTTGTCAACGCAACCCTGTGCTTTAAATGGTTTAGCGAACCATTCATTCATTTATTTTTGTTTTTTTTACCTTTTTAAATCCCTCCAAATCTTAATCCTCAGATTAGTCAGATATTTCCACGATCCCTTTTCATTCCCCGTTTATGTAAACATTTTTTTGTGGTGTTGATAGTTTAATTAATAAAACTCTATTTTATTAATGGTAGCCATATTTTTTATCCTTGTGCTCCGTTCCACTTCTTAAGCATATTGAAGATAAATAAGCCTCTCCATGCCCCCCCCCCTTTTCGACTAACCTCGGCCAATCAGATTACCACGCACTAGAAATAGTAGAAGAATTCCCTCAACGAATAGTTATATATGGTATATAGTCGACAGCCTATTCTACAACATATATATATATATATATATATATATATATATATATATATATATATATATATATATATATATGAGGAATTTACCCACATTCTCCCAAGACAATTTAATTCAGAACAGTTTCGGTGTATCTCACACTCTTTTTCAACTGACACTGGATAGAAAATATTAGAAAAGTGCTTACAAACATAACCCGGGTTTAGGTCGTGAAAGATGCCCTCTTTTTCCCCTCAATCCCCTACTTGTGGCTAATCCGGGGGGTTATGTTTGTAAGCACTTTTCTAATATTTTCGATCCAGTGTCAGTTGAAAAAGGGTGTGAGATACACTGAAACTGTTCTGAATTAAATTGTCTTCGGAGAATGTGGTTTAATTCCTCATCTTTTCTTGCGATATTGCATTAATTTTCATCATATATATATATATATATATATATATATATATATATATATATATATATATATACATATATATATATATATATATATATATATATATATATATATGAGAGAGGAATTTGATGCGAATGAGCTATTAAACAAGAAACAGGAGTTATTTAAAGGTAAGAGAAGGGGACATTAGAAGAACTCTAAAATCAAAAAGAGCAGAGGGCGGCACGTTGAAGGCAATCCATTACTAAGAAGACAAAAATAACGCCAGGGGCAAAACGTGTTAAATTTATGGCCGAGACTTGATAACCCGGGTCTGCTGATTGCCGGTTAGATGCTCTACCGTTAAGCTACCAGGCACAATGACTTTACTTCTCCCAAAGCGTTACCCGATCAAACCCAGTGTCGAGGTATAACTGTGTAGACTAGTTCGGTGCTCTGAGTCGTACTCAAGCACGGGCAGACAATTGACCACAGGCCGACTGAGATATTTTGGGGCGATTAATAAAAAGTGCGAATTACGGTTGACCGGGTTAAATGAATAGCTTGCCAAGTTGCGGTTCAAAGGATATATAAAGACTATACCCCAACATATAATTTTAATATATATAATAAAAGGGGGGCAATTTATATATATATATATATATATATATATATATATATACAAAGGAGGAACAAATTACTTATGATAGTTAAATGAATTAAGTGAAGATTAACGAGGTAATCTGGGGATGACCATACAGAGGACAACAGCGCAGGTCTTCAAGAAGATACTTTGAGGAGTTCTGACGAGGACTCGAAGATTAGATTGGATTACTTAAGATGAAAAATGAGATTTTATCTGCTCCAGAGAGAAGTAATCTCAACTTGAGACGATTCTGCAGATCGGCAGGGAGTTTCAGCAACGAAAAAACCGGAATCTTGAAGGAGTAGTGAAGATGAGAGGGCCGCAACACTCTCCGGGAAGGAGGTGCTGGATAGATTTTCTCTGAACAAGGGCCAAAGCTTAACGAAGGTAGATCTGCCGAAGAGATCTTCAACGACGTAAGACGACGGGTTACGGGGGTTCACTGGAAACTGACTGCAGTCTGGACTGAGTGGATGGAGGGCTTTCAATCTCCTCAAGAGATGGTGTGCTTCGAGTTAAATACACAGGTAGATGATGCGGATAGACGCCTCAGGGGCCTTGCGGTCCTTAGGGGACTCTTGGCGCCAGTCTAAGGAAACACAATTTCATAATAACGCCTCGTTCGATACGATGAAACATTCCTCACTATATGGGGATAGAGTTGCAAGGAGCAGCAAGGAAAATAAGTACCCTAGAAGAACTTACGGTCCATACAAGGAGGGTACTTTTGGCGCAATCTTCGAAGGTGTTTGTTGGCAACCTCGAAGATCACTGGACGGGATCTTAACGGTGATTTCGTCTTGACTTGAACTGGTCAATTGATTCACTGTTGAAAACTTCCGTCGAAAGTGCGTTCCAACTCCTGCAGATACTGCAAGTGAAGAATTTCACGCAAAGATCACGGTGTTATCGCTTCAGTTCAAGTTTAAAGCCGTGATTTCTTGTTCTCCCATCGCTGAGCTGGAAAATATCCCCATCGTCCAGTCTGTCGAAGCCTCGAAGTATTTTAAACACTTCGATAAGCTGACCACGTAGTTTCCAGGTCTCCATCGAGAACATATCTAATTCTCTTAATCTATCTTCATAACTTTTATGTCTGATAGATGGAATCAGTTTGGTTGCCCTGGCTTGCACGCGTTCCAATCTCGCGATGTCCTTTCGAAATGAAGGACTCCAAAATTGCACGGCATACTCCAGGTGCGGTCGGACGAGGGAGTTGTACAGACACAGATCTATCTCCTTGTTCCGATATCCAAACTGTCGCGTTATATACCCTATCATCCTTTGGGCTTTCTTCTCCACCTCAATACACTGTTTCAAGAACTTGAGGTCACTGGTGATAGTTACAGACAAGTCCTTATCAGTGTCGGTGGATTCAAGAGCAGTGCCCTTAAGGATATAGGGTGATTGGGGATTTCGGTGGCCAATGTGCATCACTTTGCATTTGTTTACCTTGAAAGGCATTTGCCACGTATCAGACCACTCTCAAATCTTTTGACGATCATCTTGCAGGCGGGCAGTATTTCCATCTTTTGCAACGTTCATATCAAGCTTGGTATCGTCGGCAAATTTAGAAATCTTGGTAACCATGTCACCGTTCATGTCGTTTCCGGAGATAATGAATAGTAGTGGTCCAAGGACAGAACCTTGAGGCACTCTGCTAGTAACGGACACTCACTCAGAAGCCTGTCCATTTCCCACCACCTGTTGCAGTCTGCCACTTAGCCAGTTCTCTATCCAGCCTACTGCTTTTCCGTTTATGCCCAGCGCTCACACTTTCCGGAGAAGGCGGCGGTGTGCTACCTTATCAAATGCTACGTCATTTTGTCCACCATGGTGCTTTCCATGAGTTTACCGACTATTGGGGTTAAGCTAATAGGTCGGTAGTTCGACGGTTGGCTACGGTCTCCTTTCGTGAAAATAGGAGTCAACTCCAATTAACGCTACCCTCTAGGAACGCATTCAGTCTGGATTGACATGTTGAGGATTGCACTCAGGTGTCGTAGCACTTGATCGCGCACTTCTTTAAACACTTTAGGTAGAAACCCATCCGGGCCAGGTGAGTTATTCGTCATTAGTTCACTGATCTTCTTTTTTATTTCTCCTTTGGGGAAAACCAAATCCTCCAGCTTTTTCTTTGAGTAGGAATCCGTCAGCTAAGGGAGGGGACCACACTCTTCATGAAACACTGAAGAGAAGTAGTCGTTAAGGAGGTTAGCATTTTCTGCATCTGAGTTCTTTAATGTCCCCTCCTCATTCCTCAAAGGGCCAATCGTTCGACGGAAAGGTTTACGGCTGTTTACATATCCAAAGAACTCCTTGGGATTCTCTTTAGAGAGTCTCACCACTCGGAGTTCCTTAGACCGCTTAGCCGCCCTTATGCTGGACTTCACTCTCCTAGCTAGCCTCCGGTATTCGTCAAAGTCACCTGAGATCTTCGATTGCCGGTACACAGTTTTCTTCTTCCTCAGCAGTTTGCCGATTTTTCGATCAAACCACTTTGGTTGAAAAGAAGACCGACAAGGGGCATTTCAGAGGGATGAAACGCAATTAATGACTCATGAATGGAGTTTCGAAACTGTTCCACGAGTCTTTAACAGCCTCGCTCACTTCTATCTCGCGTCAATCAGTCCAGCACAAAGACCTGCAAAGTCTGCTCTTCTCAAATCGAGTTTCCTCAATTGTCTAGTTGCAGGCCCTGCCTTCGGGACTTTGACTACAAATCTAATCAGGCGTTGGTCACTGCCACCGAGCTCTTCGCCAACAGAGGTCCTCAACGATGTCATCCTCAGAGGTGAAAACCAACTCGAGGATATTGTCTCCTCTCGTTGGCTCTCTCACCCATTGAGTCAGGAACTCGTTGTTCGCGAGCTCCAGGAGTAGTGCGTTCTCGGCACAGGGTTCTCTGGTTTCCTAGTCAACTTGTGTGTTGAAATCCCCATGACGATACACACTCTGTCTTCGACAAGTTCTCCTAGTGGCTGGTACAGATCTCTTTCCTTTTCAATGAGTTGGGCAGGAGGTCTATAAAGTACCAGGGTCCTGTATTTGACAGAACTTATCTCTAGGTCAACACCTAGTAGTTCATGGTCGGATACGATGTTGCAATCCGTCGAGTTGAGAGTATCTTTGACATACAACAGCACACGGCCACCTCTCTGTCTGACTTATCTTTCAGGAAGAGCTGGTAACCGGGAATCGTGAATTCACCTTCAAAATCTCGGCTTGAGGTTTTTATCCACGACTTTGTTCTGGCCACCATCTCACGTTCTTGTGTTGCTACGAGGCCACGGAGCTTAAGAAACTTGTTCCTGATTGACCTCGCATTGAACAGAAGAACTTTCAGGGAGTCCCCAAATGTATGACTCCTAATTCTCTTCCGTTTCCCGGCTTGCTTTGAAACCTCCAAGAAGGTCGTTCCAGGAGTCACACGGGCGGACTGGCGTAGGTCTGCCTTCACGCTACCTAGGGTCAAATCCCCGACCTCTTGTATCATTTTGCAGAATACGGCCTTTTCTTTAAAGGAAAGATGTACTCCATCCCTTTGGTAGAGATCATTTCTACCATAGAAGGTGCTGTAAGGGTCCACAAAAAAACCTACTCCGACGAGACACAAATTCCGAGGCGTCTATTAGGGGAGACGTTTCTCGAGTGAGCGGTTTGGGTTGGACCATTCTCGGGAGCATCCCGACCACTACACGTCTGCGTGTTTTTAGCCCACAGTCGTCCACAGCACCCATGACTGTGTTGAGAATGCTTTCTGTGGGGTCTATCCTTCTTCATATCAGGTAGAGGTCGTTGCCACTTACCATTAGAGCAACGACTGAGTTCTCAGAAATCTGAGATTTCTCCGTCTCTACTCTGATCTGCTGGTTGTTCCTTCCTGGTAGGCAAGTTACCTCCGAACTCGTTTGAAGGCGTGCTGCTAGCAAGAGTGTTAGGGCCCGTGCTTGAGAGTCCCCAATAAGGTTTACCATCGCACATTTGACTGCACTCTTTTCTTTCGCCATAGACTTATCTCTTTTCTCTTTCGTCTCTGTATTTCCCTTGTTTTTCTTCATTCGTCTTTTCTTCTGTTTCTCCTTTGTCTTCTTCTCTTTCCACTTTCCCTTGCACACCAGTAACGCTCGAATCCTCTACACTGTGGTGAGCTGCATTAAGGTCGTTTTTCTTGTTTTTATTCTTTTTCTTTTTCTTATTGGCTTCTCCGTATGGCTGAAGTGGGACTGTCAATGCAGTTTCAGTTCCTTTAGCTGGAGTCACATCGGCAGGACCACCCAAGTCAGTGGAACTTTCGTCTCGAGCTTGAGCTGACTGGGCCTCTAGTTTATAGGCTAGCTCTAGGATCCTCTCCTCGAGACGCCGAATCTGAAGCGCGTGCTGCGTTTCTAGGGTCTGTATTTTACTTTCCAGTGCCCTGGATTTTTCTTCCGAGGTCGTGAAGGGATCCTTGACTTCATTGCAGTATGCAACTTCCTCTGTTTGGTATCAAATCATAATACTTCCTGGCATGTCTGCCCAAACAAGAGTGGAGCCTTGTGCCCTTGAGCTGACCACAGATTGTCATAATGACCTTTATGTCTACTTACTTATCTGTTCGTGATCCGATTTAATAAAGGCAGCTTAAACAACCACGGCTAATCCTAATACTACTTATTGATTGTAATATCGAATGTTATGTTATGTTCTGATTTAACGCCAAGTGAAGGACTGTCTGTTTCATATTGGGTGTAAAATTGTATAAAAATGAGGAGGGAAGGTTTAAGAAATCAAGAACCGAAGTTATTATCATTCTTTTCACCACGTGGTCTTGTCGTCTTCGCAGCCAAACCCATTTGAAGCCGGAAGCTTCCTGCTATTCTATGAAAAGCAAATTAGAATCAGATCAATGTGCTGGTTGCCTTATCTCAATTGTTGACCACACATCTCAATGGACACACCAATTCGATTTTACCGCGGAGAAAGCCGCCAATTTCTTTGGATGTTAGCTCGAAGAAAGCAACAAACTGTTTAGTCTGTTATTTTTTACTATGGCACATATATCTACGAGTCCGGAACTACACACTGGGTGTCTTAAAACAATGGTCACTTCTCGCTCCTGACAATCAAGGTAAACGCTAAGATTTTTAATTAAATAAGAATAGATGGATCGGAAGCTCTAAAATTTAGTTGGAGAACAAGAGTTTTGCAATGCGCCGCGTCGCGCGGAATCTCCACCAGTATTACACAGGTTTTGTCATGTTTGATATTCAGAAAGTTGTCCAAGAGCCATTATCTGTATCTGTTTTAAGCGGATAATAGTTTTCTAAGCCATGAAAAAGAATTCCAAGAGGAGAAGATAGATTGTTAATAGAAGCGGAGCAAGAACTAACCCTTGTGGGACAACAAAACGCATCCACGGCGAGCGAGATACATCATAACTAATATGAATAGATTAAGTACGTGATTAAGAGTACGAGAGGCACCTAGAAATTTACTGGGGCAGTAAAGAAGAAAAGTGTGGTGAATAGTCTTTAGTGTCACACAGTGTGGTTTAGAGGTACCAGAATGGATCTGACCAGCTTCGGTGTAATGAAAACTCGGTCCTGCTCCAATCGTGAACTGAAAGGTCTCATTGATATTTTAGGATGCAGGTGAAATACAATCCGGGTGACATCAACTTTTCGTGGAGTTAGAGAATGAGTGAAATTCAAAGATTGGGCAGTAGTCTGCAGAGTCATTTGAGTTTATGTTTAGTTTCATTAAATTAGGACGAAATCATTTGGTAATATTCCAGACGAGAATGGGCAAATCAAAATATCTGTAAGTTAAGGGAGAAACCGTCTCTTATATGCACTTCTGGGTTTCCAAGCCCTCCAAATAGTCGGTAAGAACCATGCAGTACGTTGTTGGTGAGGGCATGATTAGAGAACTGGTGAATATGAATTGAGGCAAAAAGAGAGGATCTATGAACATCTGAGGGCATTTTGAAGAAATCTTATGTTATGGAAGAGTCTAACGAGAGAAGGAGCATTATCAGATACCACGCCAACTGTCTTTGCTTAATTGCAAAGAGCGCACGATGATAAGGTTTAGTGGCATGGCATAATAGAGCGCTGTGGGAAAGGTGTAAAGAGAAACAAAACTGCATGAAGAAGTTATCGGAAGGTAGAACTAATAAAATAAAATTTCTGTTGAATGTCTTATTTTTCCTCCAATTAAAAGTTAAGTTGAAGAAATTAAATAGCACAGGTTGCTAACGCTGGAGTTGATGTATCAAATCTAAAGTGCAATGTTTCACGACGTTATGAGAATAAAATATTTGAAACTCTCGGTGAACCATATATGGCCCAATTTTGATGACTGTTAAAGTGAGAAGATATTTTACAATATACTCAATGAAGGAATAATTATTATTATTTTAATAATCAGATCACTATCGGCTAAATGTGTTAGAAAACAAATGTAGCTCATATGATTTTGCGTCGTACCCTTTATGACATATCACTAAAACAAAGGTCGTTTGCCAAATGAGTGAATACAGAAAATTAGTGCGAATAAAGTATGGAAAAAATTGTGGAAAAGTAAGTTAATCCTTAATTTAATATATAAAAGAGGTTTGCCATGAAATGGGGCTCCGAATTATCCAGTAAGCCACTTTTTAAAGGAACTTTTTTGTAAACATTTCTTAAAACAATTTTAAAGAACTCTAACTCTTTTATTCGACCAAGTTGATTTGGCGCACGTCAACACCACTAAAACAAAGTACCCCCTCCCTATACTCTATAATGGACAAAGCTACCCATCATTTTGTGTAATCTGTAGGCATTTAGCTTAATCGGGTGTTATGTATGTATTGTGGCATTTCCGCCAGTTAGGGTTTATCCATGAGCAGAAGGATACCAACAATTCCACTCACATATAGCTTCAATAAACAACCCCCATACATAAAATCATCCAATCTTTCTATATCTCACTTAATCAACTCATTTATTACGTGGTCTTACAACTATTCCAACACCTTGACACTTATTTTGATATATTCTCTTTTAAATAAATAAAACGAACATATGGCCAATGCTTAATTAAATTATTCCAAAGCCAATCTTCATTTCGGTGGAATATTGGAATTAGTAGGAATTAATCCTAACCTCTGAATAGCGAGAGTTTCATCTGGTTAATGTTCGTCTGATTCTTCTCTAAAATTCATATAGATCCAGAGTTCCAAGCTGCCGTTTTGTGTATGGCAGATTTAAGAGAGAAAATATTAATTATAATTTGAAAAATGTCTGTCAGATATTCCCATAAAATACTCTTGATTCTCTAATCAAGTAGGCCTATATTTGTTACAATTCGTTCGAAGCAAATATATGTAGAATTATTAACTTCACCAACACAGTTGAGCGGAGGATTATGTGATCATCCGATTTGTCTGTTAGTGCACAAGATATATATAAAAAAAATAGTGACGAATTTTGCTAAAATTGTGGAGGTGTAAACATTTCTCCCCCAGGAGTTGATTTGATTTTAACGTAGATCTAAACCCGAATGCGGATTGTGTAACACATTCATTTGTTTTAGCTTTGCGAGATTGGGAATTTTTCTAGCATTATTGACAATATCCTTAAATTTATTGTGGTAGGCAAATTGAAATTATCCAAAGATGGAGAAATTAGGACTTGTTAATAACATATACAATTTGATCTGGATCCAGATAAAGATTTAGATTTTTGAAATGAAAATATGTTTTTGTAGGGGCAATGTTTCTCGAGTTTCGGTACAGTTATGAAAAGTGGTAGAAATATGTGGCTGATACTAATGTGTAGCTAAGTTAATATAGATTTAGACTGTTTAAGCCGATTTTGTATATCTGTTAAACACAAAAAGTTAAAAATATCTGGAAGAATATGAGATTCAGCTTTGGCATCAGGAAAAATCAGCTTTGGCTGCAGCTCTAAGACCGAGAAATCTTTGTTTGTCTACGAGTGCAAAGATATCAATTCTGACGCTGATGAAGTATATTTCCAATGAAAAGCGTTGTTTAAAGAGAGAAGGGTAATGTAGATTTACGAAAAGTTTAAAGTCTGGTGAACAAAAGAGTCCCTCTGCGGGACCATGAGAATGATAATAATTACTAAAATATTTCTGTCAATTATTACATAAATGTTACAATAGTTAAGAGGAATATGGGCAGTTCCAATATGTTTGTTTCCTTGGTAAATCTGGCAAAATTGAAATCCACATGGAGTTGGGAAGGCAGTTGTTTCGCTTTTCGCGAAGCAATCAAGCGGAATGAAAAGGTGGGTCCGGTCTGTTTTGTAACGGACCAAAGCTCCAACCCTATTAGTTGACACCTAAACCTTGGTCCACGTGTGTGCTAAAACCCACTGAGGAACTTCGAATGACCAAGGAAACTATCACGTCGCTTGTATATCAAGAATGGGAATAAGCCTAGAGTGCACTATATGTAATCTGCGAGGTGGTATGTCACACAGGCCATGACACTACTATATATTTCTTCCCACAATACAATATTTCATTCATACCCTGGACGGACAGGATCTCTTTTTCGAAAAGCTACGACTCGTATTACATAGTAAAACCATGGTACGAACAGCCACAATTTGCCACAAATTTGGTGGTGCACGAGACAGAAACATCATGCAAAGCGTTAGAAATAAATACGCTAAGATTGGAGTAACACTTCTTTGCACCGTCTCTTGCTTGATACTTATGAGCCATGCGGTACTAGCAAAAAAAATATATACAGTATCGAAACCATTTTCAAGACACGAAAGCAAATCCATCTAGCAGAACCAACTCTCGGAGCCTGTCCAAGTCAAACGTTACAAAGAGAATCGGTAGGGATCACGAGACTCCTCACGCTTTCCTCATAGCTCGTTCAACGTAATCGCGTACTGATCGAAGATTCTAGCAGTAAACGAGCATTTCCTTTGCATAGCTTATCTTTTTTTTATAAAGTTCAAATTAAAGGGTTGGTACATTCGCATCATTGCTCCTACGTCGTCCGAAAATAGGAAAATTTGATACACGGAGCGCTATCATACACATTAACGAAGTATACCTGTCGGAAGAGTGATAGATCTTTGTTTATCTACCAGGGCTAAAATATCAATTCTGAGGATGATGGATTATATTTCTAAATTAAAAGAGTCACTTAAAGAGAGAAATCTAAGGTAGTTTTACGGAAAGGTATTTTATAAAAGGGCATATGATATTTTACTTAAGAGACAGGTTTCGGAAATGACTGGCTTCCATCATCAGTCGAAGTATAATTAAAGAAAATAATAATGGGTTTGACCTTCTAAACCAGTAGGTAATTTTTTTTTAAATGTGATAAAAGTATAGAGTGTTGATAAGCCAAAGTAAAACTAGAACTAAATATATTTGCAAGGAGAGCAATGTAGGAGATGGGCAATACTAATCAGATGGGTCGTGGGAATTTAATTTGTATTAGAGGAAGGGACAAGGGCGAAAATTACTTTCGGACTCCTTAAAATTAGAGATCTCTCAGATAAGTGCAATTTAAACTATTTTTTCTTTATAATTTTGACTGACAAATGAAAATAAACCTTGTTTATCCGCGTCGATGGGATGATTTAAGATTATAGAGTTGTTTGCAATGTTCGAAGTTCATTTTTTTGGCGAAGATCATCACGGGTTCAGAGATGTTTTTGGAAAGGTTTCACCGATCTGAAATTATGGATAACTACTACTTGAAAGATAAATGAGGAACTGAGGGTGAGGGTTATAACTAAGAAATCGTTCTATACTAAACAGGGAAAAAGAGTCCGATCATGGAGGAATTTGCTATTTTTTTTAATGTAGCTAAATATATCGCTGAGTGTAGAGTTTGAGGCTTTTTTTAATTGAAGATAAAAATGTTGACTGGGCTATCAAGCTGCAAGTGTCAATTGATTAGTGGGGAAATTAAAAAAAGAGTGAAAGTGTACGTTAAATAATTCCATTCATCTTGTGAATATTAGTATCACAAATCATGTATGTTTGTAGGGAGGTCCAACGCTAAACGACCACTCTGGGAGATAAATGCAGAGTGTGCCCCTGATGGTGGGAAGGGTCGGACTTGCTGGCACTACTAGAAGGCATCTCTTCACGCCGCTGATTAAACATTCACGCCGTGGCGCAGCACTGAGAGTTAGTTCTAAAAATAAAGATTTAAAAAAAAATCTAAAGCGAAAAGCAGCAAAGGCATCTCACATGCAAAGTTTGTAAGGAGAAATCTGTAAAGATAAGAGAAGTGAAAAAGTGTCAAAATAATAGCCGTAGATCCTCCTACAGATAGTGAGGTCGAGATAGCAGACAACTGCTGGTATTGAGGCTGAGAGGGCACGCAGTCTTCTCGATGTCAGTTGAAGCCTGTTTACTATGTTACAACTAACATCCCCTTGAAGGCATAGAATATGCGTTAGGATAAGAAGCGGCTCGTTTTGCCCCTTTCTAGTGTCAACTAGCAATGCGTACAATTCACCAATTTGGAAATATCAGTTGTCCTTCAAGAAAATACGCAGAATAAGGCTCGTATACAAATTAGCAGAAAGATTAAAAATGAAATGTGTAGAAAGAAGTAATCTCAGGTAGTTAGAGAATCACGAGTGCACCGGGCTTGGTAGTGCGAGCCACTACTCCAGGTTCCAGGTGTACTATAGGCTTTAATCTTCCATTGCGTAGAGTAAGAGCCTTCGATGATATATTAGTACAATGCGGAATCCAGTTCTACTTAAAAAAGAATAATTTTTTAAAACAATGCCATACGTTCAACATGAAAATACTATTGTTAGAAAAGAACGTGGTTGCATCATTATGACAATCCACCAGAATATGTTTAAGTTCTGTTTAACGATTGTATCCATAAGAGAACTTATTTTTTTAGTATTCTAAAACGTGTCAATTTTGTTTAAGTCTAAGAAGCGATTAAAAAGCGTGGTCATAGAAATCCTAAGTACAATTTTGTCTATAATAGGCGTTTGTTAAATTCTTATGGTGATACTCTATGATTTTTTAAAGAAATTTGGTAACTCTAAATGAAATTATCTCCAGTGTGTAAATTAATTAAATTAAAGCCTCAAAGATCTTTGCTAAAGCTATCCATTAGATAACTTTCCTCGAGCGAGTTTATCGTTAAACTCAGCGCAATTTATAGCCTTTAAAATCTTAAACTTTTCCTTCCTTCTTTCCTTTGTCTGGGAAAGAGGAAATACTTCCATATCGTTTTAAAACTTAGACTTAAATTCCCATTAAAGGTATTGAAGGAATTCAGGATAAAGTAGTTGTTAGTACTAAAAGAAGAATGGTTTCATTATGGTAATTTTGAGAGAGTGTTTATTAAGCTTGAAAAGAAATGTGAGCAAAGAAAATGTAGGTGAATACTTTAAAGAGAGTTGATACAAACATAATTCTCCATTGAATTTGAGAGTGGGAAAGAAAAAATTTTCATGCTCTTCGAGGTGTTAGAATTTCAGTTCTTTAAAAGCTACCAGGCCGAAGGAGCTGATCTTTAATGCAATCTTTCCTTCTTCATTTTCCCCTCTTTTTTGGCAGCGACTGTTGTCTCCAAACTTACAACATACTCTCCTTCGAGAGAATACTTTCCTAAGAATCGACTTCCTCCTCTCTGGTGAAAATATCAGCCAAAATTAGAACAAAAAATTTTATGTACTGTATTTCGCGAAAGATAATGAGAGCGAGATATAAGAAAAAAAAGCTTAATTACAAGATGAGAGTATTGAAAGAAAATCCCACTATGCTTTTAATTTCAAAACAAGTCTATTTTAGACATCCGGTGACTTTCGCATGTATGTTACTGTAACTCTCTAACTGCCGTAGCAATTTTGCCTCTGAGGCAAATCAAAGCTATTCCTCCGATTTTTAAACCTAGCGTACAGATAAATGTTATTAAGAAAACACATTGAGAGGACTTTTCTTTGGAAGCCAATCTTGCGACTTTTCTTTAATGGTTTATAATGTTTCTATGTTAAATAAAATATGAGATGGATTGGCTTCATATATACACACGCACACAATTGTTTGCATTAGGAAGATTCCCACTATCTCCAATTTCTCTCAGTCATCGGTAGGATTTATTTCTTACCGTGTTTATGGTCACTTATAAACTTTATTTTGTTTAAATAAGTTTTTCGGGAAGGTAATCGTGTAAAACATAACAAAGTCTGGCGAAAGATTGGGAAATGCTAAGAGGATTTCAGTCTAACAGATTGGCGTTAATAAACAAATAGAACGAAATGCTAAAATGACAGTTAAGGGGGGGGGGGCGAGCTTACAGAAATTAGAAGTAAGATATGTGACCAAAGCAAAATTAATGGTCGGTATAAATTTAAGCCTGGGAAAAAAAAGGGTATGTAAATGAGTTACCATCTATCTATCTATATATATATATATATATATATATATATATATATATATATATATAAATATATATATATATAGTACAAGAGAAAGAAAAAAATGGACGCGAATGAGCAATGAGACAAGAAACAGGAGTTTTTTTAGTCGCTTATAAGAACACTAGAATCAAAGAGAGCAGAGGGCGGCACAGTGAAGGCAATCCTTTACCGAGAAGACAGAAATAACGCTCCATATTGTATGACATGGAGCGTTGTCCTGCTAAAAGACAACACTGTTTTACGATATTCCTGGATGCAATTAGGCAATTGATGGCTCTAAAATATCCGATAACATGAAAACATAGGTGGCTGAATTCATCCTTTCCTGACATAAAAACATTTCTCCGTGTCCTGTCGCAGACATGCAAGCCCACACCATGATAGAGCCCCACCCCATGTTTTATGGTTGGTACCAGATATTCAGCCTTAATTCCTTCCCCAACACTGCGACGCACGAAAGTTGCACCAGATGTGCCGAAATCCTGAGTAAAAAACCTGAACGATAATATTATCCTTATATTGGATATTTCTCATATATTTTGGGCAGAAACCCCAGATATTTTGAGTTTATATCTTGAGTGAATACTTTTACTCTCTTACCTCATGGTTACTTTCATTAGACCATATGACTTTCGACCATTGCTCACTGATCTAATTTGAGTGGTTTTTGGACCACTGAAGATGTTTATTCATATTCACTTCAGAAATCAATCGCTTCTTCCTGGCTTTACAGACTTTCAGACCGTACTCTACAAGACTTCTTCTAACAGTTCTGGTGGATATTTGTGATGTAGCTGCCTCGTTGAAGTCCGCACAGAGCCCTGACGATGTTTTCTCCTGCTTCTGAGCGACTGACGGATGACAGATCTGTAATCACGAGGCGTTGTAACCTTTTTTCTACCTGTTCTTTCTATTGTCCTTACATATTTTGTCTCTCTGAAGCGCTTAAGAGTCGTTTTCACCGCACCTCGAGAACATTTCATCCTCTGAGCAATTTGCCTTTGAGACATTCCATGTTTATTATGAGCTACGATTTGACCTCGCTCACACTCCTTAACTCCATTGTTTTAGGTATGTTGCTGTTCATATTAACTCTATCTACAACTTGTTTTAGCATAAAGCACTGGAATAAACAAGGAAAAATGAGTCAATTGTGGCCGTTGGTTTTACACATAATTGGTTTCATACGTACACTAGAGTATAAAAGTGGAAATTGAAGCTTAAAGAGGGTCAACCAGATGTTAAACTAATCTATATTGTGTAATATACCATAAACCACCATGTACACCAGTTTCATTAACATTGAGATAGCAAAGCCCAGAAACACTGGGGTGGCCTAATACACTTGGCTAAGGATATATCTCTCTCTCTCTCTCTCTCTCTCTCTCTCTCTCTCTCTCTCTCTCTCTATATATATATATATATATATATATATATATATATATATATATATATATATATATATATATATAGATATATATATATGTATATATATATATATATATATATATATATATATATATATATATATATATATATATATATATATATATATATATATATATATATATATATATATAATTTTCAAGATGAAGCCAATGGCGAAAAATAATCCAAGTATTTTTCTAAATCCATTTATTCAGAGTAACAACATTTCGAGCTTGTGCGCTCATCTTCTTTTTCCTATGATTATATGACAGTTCATTGAAAAAAATGAGAAATGCTTAATTCACTGTATGCAATATTTGAACATTTCAAATAAATAATTATTACAAAATTAAATGATATATGGTTTTAATTACTATAGTGAACAACAGACCTTAACACTAAGCAATGAAATATTTCAACTTAGGAATATTTGAAAATTAATATTGAGTATGGTTTGGTAGGTTGTGATCTTTGCAGAACATGAAGAGAAACAGATGAATTATCTGAATTAAGAGTTGGTTTAAAGATTTAATATATATATTGATTCTGCGATTCTGTGTGTGGTTCTAAATTTCTTGCTAGCTATGATTTTAAAGTTTTCTATTGTTATTGACGTCTTACAATTTATTGTGTGATTTCTAATAGGCGAATTATCCTATGGATAATTCCCATATGCGAAGAATAACGAGTATCCAACGATCACACAGTGAGGCCGATATATGAAGCCGAGGAACAAGGTGGACCATTAAATCTGTGGACAACACCACTACGCAAACAAGCGGATACTCGATCATTGACAAGGAAAAGAAATTGTAGTGATTTATCATTTACAAATACATTCGATTTGAGAGAAATATTGTTTGCCAAGCAGGGAGAATTTCGCTGCATAACTTATTTATAGTTCCCATTTCTGGAAATTTAAAATAATGTATCTGCTTAGGGACAGTATGTATATTTACTTTGGGTGAATAAATATTGTCTAGAAATATTCTAATCATTTTATCAATGTCAGAGAGAGAGAGAGAGAGAAATTCACGCGGACAAAGAGGCCTAGGGGGGTATCTCTCGGACGAACGGACATTCAACCGGCATCTTTCGGAAGACTTCCGGGATGATAACGAAGCGAGAAGAGTCAAACTGGAGCCCGGACCCCAAATCAGCGAGAGGGTGCTAATCCTTTGCTCGCCGCGCTTTGAATCAAAGTAGGACCCACTTCCGAAGGCAAACAAAATTGCTTTCGGCGAAGTCGTATATATTTCCCAGGGCGGAAACGAACAAATTTGTATTCAACCAGCAGTCTGGCACTGCTCACGCAGTATCCAAGCAGTAGTCAAGAGGGTTCATTGGAACCAGCCAAAGGACACAATGCGCCACTACACAAGCGACTCTCTGGTACCTAAGGACTCACAGGCATGAAACCAATTGTTCAGAATACGGTTGTCAAGGACGCAAGGACTCATTCTGAAATAACGCGCTTCGTTCCTTGCCCTGCAAGGATGCTCCATATAAAAACCACTCGAGCCCACCTCCCTCTTGGAAAATCGTAAGCCTATAACATCTTTCTGTATCACCATCGAAGATACGTGACGCTTTCCGACTACGAAGCCTCACCGCATCATTTCCTCCCATTTTCTTTCGGGTAAATACTGTGCCACCCATAGCTCGTGCCGAAGCACTAATCATAAATTAATTCGCCTTTGCTAAACGATTAGTTTTTCCATAGTGTAGAAATTATTGTTAAATTCTTTAAATTGTTTGTATTAGAGGAAAGATTATTCTTTGTTTCTCTAAGGTTAAAATCCAAGAACCACATAAAAACCATTGATCTATTTTCTAAGTCGCCCTCGGTAGAAAGCGCACTCGAATATCTGACGTACTTAAAAGAGACTTTCCCCGCATCTAGGGAGGGCAAGCGAAGGTCAGTGAAGCCTACCTGACCTACGACAATGAATATATAACTATCTATAGCTATTATTACTAGGGTATGTTTTTGATTTAATTGTTGATGCATAGAGTCATAAGTGGAGGAGACTTGGTAACCACGGTATAACAAAGTTATTAGGGTTGAAATTATATATTTTAATTCACACGAACGGAAAAAGTTTATTCCTAACCAGGTGAACGTAGGGTTTTAGAAAACTGTAGTAACACTGGAATCTTGAGTCTTACTAATAATAAGACGGTTAGTGTATTTTTGGTCATTAAACTAAAGTGCTCAACAGGTAGCTCAAATAAATACCTATATTTTCCACATACAGAACTTTGAAATATGTTTACAAGTTTAGATTTATGGTGTAATTTTTGAAAAACGTGTTTTGTATGGTTTGTGACCATGTAGGACACGCTCCGTACTCCCTTGGTAGAGCTCATGCTAGCCAAGTGGATACGGCGTTGGCCTTCCAACGTCGCGGAACGGGGTTCAATTCCGAATCCCGGCATGAGTGGAGACGTTAGCGCACGTAGAGATCTGGCTACCGATTGGTGGACGCGCTGTGCTCACCCCGTTATCGGGTGAGTAGATCTTACACCTCTCACCTAACACAAAGCCAATCACAACACTGCTTTCTTTCCTCTCCCGCCTTCACAGCACAACACACACACTCTCTCTGTTCCAAGGAAACCTGCCGATGGCTATCTATATTCACGTATCTCTGACGCGGAACAAGTCCCTCTTCCCCGAGGTGACGAAGGCTTCCACCTGAACGCTGTTTGCTGTCAAAATATAATACTTCCTGGCACCTCTCCCCAAAGAGGACCGGCTCCTGGGGCCTTCGGGCCGCCAGCGATTGTCATACTGACCTTAAGTAAAAAAAATTCATTATCCGGTCAGGGATCCTCCCAGTATCATGGAAGGATTGGCACTAACTAACTAACTAACTCCCTTGGTACCATTTTTTTTGTATTTTGGGGGCTAAAACCTAAATTAAATGATCTACTGCTACTTAATGATACACAGAGGTTATGTAAAGACATATAATATAAATAAAATGGTTAGAATTGCTATTTTACAACATATTTACATAGGTATCAACATAAAGTAGAAAATAATAAATTTCTTAATTTTCTAGAACATTTTTGAGCAAGCAATGCACAGTCCTCATTGTTTAGGCCAGCGGGTCACCAAACCTTTTTCTCCGTACACAGCACAAATATCGCGACGAGCTTTGTCTGCGTTTGCATTGTTCCCGTCTCGATTGAAAATGAATAACAAGTGTCGAAAATGCGCCTTTCTTTCAACTGACATTCCATTTTGAAGGTACAAAACAAAAATTAAATTAACACAACTTTTAAATAAACCGCAATGATTTATTACTCAAATTCAAGACGTAACCTAAGAAAAAGCTTAATAGTCTACGCTATTAAGAGACGTAGCCTAAACTTTGCAAATTTTGCTCTCATTATTTATTATTGTTTCTTAATATGTGCACAAATCACGTCAACAAAACTTAAATCAACACAACATTAAAAAAAACGCAAGAACTTATTCCTTAACCTAATATATGGCATATACTACAATATACTTGTATATTAAATCTTTAAAAGCAACTCTGAATTTAGATAATTCCTCCGTTCCTCTTCATGTTTTGTAAAAACCACAACCTACCAATCCTTACTTAATATTATTGTTCAAATTTTCGTCAGTTGACATAATTCATCGCATGGTGTTAAGGTGTATTGTTCAAAACCTTTGTACATATATCACTTAACTTTGTAATAATTATTTATTTAGTGTTCAATTATTGCATACACTAAATTGCATACCCTAATTTCTATAGTTATTACAATCTATTCATGTAAGATATATAGACCTAGTAAAATCATTTGTTTTAGTTTTGCTAATGAAATTTCATAGAGTAAGAGGAACCAGAAGATGCGTTATTACTCTGAATAAATGGAGTTATAAAAATGCTTGGATTATTGTTCGTCATATATATATTGTGATAGAACGGGTTGAGCAGCGTTAGTTTCAACCCCTATCACATATTATTTAAAACCACGATGCTCTCACGTGCATCTTCGCTTCGAAGCTTGGCGCCTTATCGCAGCCACCGGATGTCAATGTTTAAACAAGGAGGTTATCGTCCCCCCGTTTGCCCCCATACGCCGACCTCGCCAGATTGAGTTAGGCTTATGGGCAGATAAGGCATTGTTCCCAGCCTTGGCTGTGCATTCCCTAGAAGATCCCACTCCATTGTCCCCCCACGCCAAGGGAGTGTCTCGACTATTTACATGGAAACTTTACCAGTAAGATCAGATTGGAGATCCAGATTTTCGTCGCGAAAGATCACCACGACCCACTCTCCCTTTGTGCGCCAAGGGACCTCAACCTCAAGATTCACCATCACTTGTCCAGAAGGAGGACAATATCCCTTGAGTGCCAAAGGTTCGAGCCTTTCGTGACGCCAAGTCCTCAAGGCTTCCCCCTCGTTGTTCAGATAGAAAACAACGTTAGAACAGCCATTGTTCTTTTTAGCCCTTCGCCAAGAAACGGTTTTCACCCTTCCCCCTTGTTGTTCAAGAAGAGAAAAACATTAGAACAGCCATTGTTCTTGAGCCCGTAGACAAGAGACGGTTCTCACCCCCCCCCCTGTTGTTCGGAAGAGAACAACGTAGAACAGCCATTGTTCTTCAAGCCGTTCGTGAGAACGGTTATCATTCTCAAGACGCCACGTCAGGATCATTTTATTCCCCCCCTTCGGCTGGAACTCACCAGCGGACCGAAAATTCCTTCACGTCGCCTTCCACTGCACCAGTAGTATAAAGTTACGTAAGCCAAACGTCACCTTTGAGTACTTAACCCTTTTGTCAATTCTATCCTGTGCTTTAAATGGTTTAGCGAACCATCCCATCCCTTTAACTCTATATTTGTTTTACCTTTTTAAATTTTTTAATCCTCGTATTAGCCCGAGCCCCCACGACCCTTTCCATTCTCTGTTTATGTCAATATTTTCCGTTTTGTGTTTGTTGATAGTTATTATCAATAAAACTCTATTTTATTAATGATAGCAATATTATTATCCTTGAGCTCAGTTACACTTCTTAAGCATATCGAAGATACATAATATCGGCCCGCCAGACAATCACGCACTCTAAAGATAATTAAAGAAGTTCCCTCAACGAATAGTTATATATGGTATATCGTCGAGAGTCCATTCTACGACATATATATATATATATATATATATATATATATATATATATATATATATATATATAATTGTAGTAGGAAGGGAAAATTTTCCCGTTTTCTGTTTCTTGCGGCTGTTGGATTCATATCTAGATAAATGAACGCTGTGATATTTCTTTTTATATTAAAGTTAGGCAACAAATTATCCACCTCTCTCTCTCTCTCTGTAAATTATATATATATATATATATATTATCAAAGTAAAAGAACACAATATCTCATAAAAAATCCTCTTAAATATGTCTCCGAAAGATTTTTCGGTAGATCAACAGGAGATAGCGACAAGATGAGAAATTTCTAATAAATGAAATCAATGTTCACCTCGAGTTATAACCCGGTTTGTCTGACATCTGGGAATAACTAAGTATTAAAATAAGTAAACAAAGGAATAAACTGTCACACATTTGGCCAGTCAGCTTAACTTTCAAAACTCTCATTTCTTCTTAGCCCATTCTGTCGAAATTTACACCCAAATGTTCTAAAGATATAATTCTAAAAGAGAATTTGACCAATGTTTCCTTCACTTTAATAAAACATTTGTTAAATGTACCATGAACCACTTTCTGAATTGCAGGCAATCGTAAAATTTATGGAAAAAATTTGTAAATATAAATAAAACTGGATTAAAAGTGAATAAACAATGGTCTTTCATGAGTACGATATCTTCTAAGTTTAGGATTTAGATGCAATAAAAACGTCTAAATAAAACAAACTTTGACAGAAAACTTAACAAAAAATGAGAAAAGAAAAACCTTAAAATGATCTGAGGGGTTACTTAAATAACTACATTAATACTATGTAAAAATAACATAAATTCATCGAGGGGATCCGAAAATTAAGAAAGATTAACCCCTGGGATTGGCGCTATCGAAAGTAATAGAAAGTAAAGATTTAGGGAGTGTTTGATCCGCTGTGATGCATTATTTGGATCCTTTGGTCCCGTCTACCATCCTCTTTATGATATTTTACTTTCTTGCTTTTCAGGTTATTTTCATATATCTTAGTTTAAGAAAACCTTGAAGATATATCAATTCTTCTCATTCCACCACAATTTATTCAAATTGAACTGCTCGAAGATGGCTAATGATGTTTTCCTAAATGTTGCCTCTCCTGCCTGTGTATGGAAATACTTGAATCGTTCATTTACTGCTTTTCTGCTGTATCTCGAGGCCCATCATCTTAACAACTGGATAAATTACACAACTTTGTTTCACCCACCGTCAAATACATTGCCGAGTGCACGATTTATGATTTAGCTATAAATATTCTCAATGTTTGCTATATGAGCACTAAAAGTAAAATATTTAAAAGATATTTGTTGACTCTTTGTGGTCACAAAGAGGGGAAATCATAGATATATATTTACTGTATCTTCAGTTGATCAGTAAAGAGTGGAACTTCAATTAAATTTCTTATATCAACATTTCCCCGCACTTACGCATATTATCACAAAACTATTTGTATTTAATTTCTGTATATACTTTTGCAATTAAAACGAATCATTAAAAATATTTACAATAATTTCTTTTCCGACAGAGTAAAAAAAGTACAGCGACTAAACCAATGTAATTAACTACTTAATATGATTAGGTTTAAATATTACTTAATGAATTTCACTTAATGATTGAAATCTAAGAAATAAGAAGGATCGTTTCTCTAACATTATTCTAATAGAATTCGTATTTCTCGCATTAACCAATATGAAGTAGTAATAATACGGGTTCATAGTAATATAATCATAATAGTAATAATTTATGTCTCAATGATCAATGAAAATCGTAGTCAGATACAGGACTGTGTATGATTAAACTTGGATATAAAAAGAAAGATGAGCTCGTGAAGGATTCATTCGAACCTCTGATGTCGGCTAAATTCCTTTTAGACTTACACCGACTTGCGCACAGTGCGACGGATTCTATTCTAAACACCAATCTCACAATAGTGGAGAGGTAAATTCCTTTGTCACTCTCTTAGTCATCGAATATTATCGTAAAAAATGACTTAATTCCATATAAAAGTGGAGTAATTGCTAGCTGCCAACCGAGAAACACCGCACCTTTACTATATCGCTTTCGCACCCCGAAATTGTTCCTGAACTCCGTCAGAACTTCCAACAAGTAAGCGTGTCGAAATTTTGTTGTTTCTTCAGATTTCAATACAAAACGATTAGGCCTCTCATTGGATAACTCGTAAATGCTAACAGACACCAGGAGGACAAAATAATGATGTCATCTTTCATTACTCACCTCACTACTGCGATTCATCCTATAAACTCCAGTTTATTGGAGAGATTTTTCCTCAACTTATGAAAGAGAAGTGCCAGGAATATTTCTTTATCCATGATCACTTGAGTGAAACTTTAATCAAAACTAAGCTAAATCAGATGTGGCCGCTGTTGCGTCAACAAACCATGACTATAAATCATTGAGTTATATTTTTTACGCACCATTGCGTGACCATTTTGAATGGTAAAAGCAAAAAAACCCCAGGTCGGGCAATGACTCGTAATTTAATTTTCGGTTTTACTTTCGCAATTTCTTAGATGTTCATTCTTCCCTACACTTATTCATCTAAGATCCAGAAATATTTTCTATCTATTTTATCTACTCTTTCCAAATCTTTAATTTCTCTTCTCGACTTAAATTTCAATCTCATTTTTAAAGCTTCTGCTGAGAATATCTTTTTACAGATTTGGCACGGACTCTGTAAGGGCAACAAAGTTCGGTGCCCCAATATGCAGTTATTTTCTCGCATCTGATCCCTGCATCGTTGGTTGACGCCCCACGCGCGCTTTGATAGTTATTCCAGAAAAGTGGCGGGCGCATGAGGCTATTACGTCACGTTGGTCAAGGTTACCCGTATAATAAGACGCTTCCTTCTCTCGAAAGGGAGAACCCGTTCAAGTCAGTACTGCGAGAACCTTTGCCTTATCTCCTGGCAGTTTTGACGCTGATCTTTCAACCTACTGTCCGTTTAAGAAGGCTAAGCAACCGTTGCAGCACTTATGTCCGACAAGATGCTTCATTCCATCTTGCAGCCCGGTCAATGCACGATAGAAAATATCGGTTATGCGGCGGTTAGGATTGCCTAGGGAACATGGACGGTCGTAGTGGTCAAACGATGTCAATATACACGGTTTCGAAACTTGACGAGGGAATATTAATGGGGAGGATTGAAGATTTCATATTAGGCAAAAAATATCGAAACTTAATTAAATAGAGAGATGCTCTAATCCCAGGGTGGAACAAATTTTGCAATTGATTGAACATATTACTCCTGCATAATGTAGGGACGAACATTCGTGGGTATTTTGATGTGACTTAGCACCATTGTTGAGCTTATCCGGGAAAAGGGGAAGATTTTAGTCACGATTGTTATTCTTCTGTTTCTTCATCGTTATCTTGCGCTGTTGCCAAAGCTCAAAGGTCAAATGAGTTAATTTGTACCGAATTAATGGTCCTTGATAGGCACTCAACAACGTCGTTGTCCTGAACACGAACGTAGGTGAAGTCGCTGATGTATTGCAAACGTGCCGGCCAATGGTGTTGCTGCCCGTCCGTTGTGGCAAACAATGGTGAAGAGAAAGACGATACCAACAGTTTGTGCTCTGTGCATATGGTAACATGGCGACCCTCAATCATGTCCCTGAAGTGGATCGCAGCAAAATACGCTGCCCAAACTTCTTCGTCTTATGTGGAGTATGCTTATTGTGGCCTGCTTAGTTTGCTCTAAAAAATGCCACCAGTTACGGTGATCCATTCACCATTTTTATGAAGCGCAGCACCTGCCGCGTATTGGGAGCAATCTTTCACCACTTGATATGGGAGTCATTGGGCAGCGAGTAACAGAGCATGACTTAGTCAATCAAAGCGACTTCAGTATTATTGAATGCTTCTTGCGCAGCATCGTTGGATTCGAGCTCACGTGCGAGTTCGGTCTGGGGGCTGCCACGGCGATTTTGCCACGCGCACAACCACTTACTTGAATAGTGTTTCGATCGTTGCTTTAGTAATTTGTAGCTTTTCCATGAAAAGAAGTTTTGATCGCGCGAATGTTGGTAGTGCACTGCCGTTCTCAATTGTAGGTGTCAAGGAGTTACGTGATGGTGTGGGCGGGTAGGTTGGGTGCCGGGCTGTACAAGGCTTCATACTTTTCTAATACGTCCTTGCAATTGAGCAGTAGAAGCTCTGGATCAATAATAATTAATGTTACTGCATACTACCCGGATTGTTTTACATTTGACTTTAGCTTAGTCTTATTATCGATAAGGATGCGGTGCGCACAATTCACTAAGAGATTAAAGTGCCTACAAAAGTTAATCCTTAATAATAGCGAAGTGGTATCCGCTGGCGAAGGCTAGTAATAACTATATCCGCGTATACTTTGCCGTGCACTTTTATCTTTCCACCATTAGCCGTTGTAATGTTTACAATAGATTTACTTAATTTACCCGTTCGCATCAAATTACTCGGAATTATTGACACACTTCCCGCCGTATCAATTAAAAATTCGCACTTTATTTTATCTACTTTCGCGGCGACGGTAAATACTGACGGTATGCCAGTAGACGCCCTTCGAGTGGCAGGCGGTGCTAGTTTTCCGATGAGGCTGGCGAAGATGGCCTGAAGGACGGTTGCATTGGAACGTGTTAGCCTCTTTTCGGCCATCTGCACCATAGCTTGCAGAATTTCGCACTTTCCCCGAAATATAAATAGAATCGACATACCAGAGGTCTTTGGTTCCTGCCAAGTGGTCGCAGTCCTATCGGTTTCCATTAGGGTACACACCCATAGGCACTGAGAGTGCACTTCCAGTATTTTGCACATTATTTATATTATTATCACAGTTATTATTTAAATCAATAACACTTATATGGGGAAAAGATATAGCATTACTTTTAATTGCATCATGTTATTATGAACGCTAAGACACTAAACACTATAAAATGGAATTAGTTTGTCTGCAAGCTTTCCTAGCTGGTCCAGGGTTAGGTCCTTCTTGGTGGCGATTATGGGCGCAAAGTTTAATGAAGGGAATTAATGAATTTGTGCCTCACGAGTTCTTTCCCAACTCCTAACTGGTAGAGCTGTTCTCCGCAGTTTCTCCAGGTTTATTGAAGTTCGACCAGTGAGCCTGGAGGAGGACGCGAGCTTATCGAAGAGCACCGGTTTCGCTCTCTCGAAGAGCTTCATTATTTCGGTCCTTGGGAGAAGGTAATTTTAGGCAGAAAAACCCGTAGCTGAAAGTCGGTCGAAAGTCTTGGGAGGTAGTGTAGCCAGAACGTAAAAAAAATGGTTTCGTGCTTATTTATCCTCGATATGTGAAACTAGGCCTCTACAATCTTAAAACAACCTGATAATGCTGTCTCGTTGAAGATGCGTGGTTTGATGGTGATAGCGTTCAAGATTTCCTTTGTCCCTTCCCTTGCTTCCTGATGATCCGATGCGTTCACATTCTTCATTTTGGTTACCTTTTTGTTAGGTCGAATGGGGCACCAGCTTATAGGTTTGCAGCAGTCTATATGTTGTCACCATCTTATGGATGGTCACCAATTTTGGAGTTTGGTGGTAGCGACATAAGTGCTGCAACGGTTGCTTAGCCTTCTTAGAGGGATGGAATTCCAGATTTGGAGTCCCTTTATACGTGGTACCGACAGAGAAGTCAAATTAGAGTCCAACTTATTCAAAGAATTATCAGCCCTCGTTGGTTTCCATGGTTGAACAAGATGCCAGAAAGAGCACACAGAATTCTGAAGTGCTCCAGTATGGCCCGTCGTCAAGGTTGGCTTATGGCCATTCCGATTATTTCGGGGGCATTCTCTCCCTACCTAATGACTCAAACCAATTCAAAGTTCATTAAGGAATTACCCACAACAATGGCACAAGTCGACTTCACGCAGGCATCCGAAGGACACATTCACTCGGTGCCAACATATTTCAGGCCCGAAGCTGTTTGCGAGGCAACGCATGTGTGGGTCCGAATCGATCGTGTTCGCAAACCGCTAGAAGCTCACGACAGCCGAAGAGAAGGGAAAACAATCTTTTGCACTTAACGACAGGATGAAAAATGAAACGTTAAACAATGCCGTTAAGGAAAATCGTAGTGAAACCTCCCCAAGCACCGGAGGGAACAAGGATTATCCGGAAATTTTTACATCATCAGGGAGATATGTTACGTTCGCTAAAGATCCGTCATTCTTTTCCTTTTAAAACCGGTTGCAAATTGTTCGCATACCTCAATATTTTGTACATATTACTACGAGGGGCGGTCAATAAGTTTTGAAATTCGGATATAAAGAAACGAGATATGAGCAAAAGTGTATAATTATTTTTCAAGATAACTACCCTTGACTTTAATGCACTTGCACCACTTGTCCCTGAGGCTTGGAATTTCAAAGAACCAGAAATCTCCCGACTGCTGTTCAATCCACTCCTGGACGGCGAGCTGGACATCTTTATCGTCCCCAAACCGGCGTCCACGCAGTGTAGCCTTGAGCTGGCGGAATAATAAGTAGTCGCTAGGGGCCAGATCAGGAGTGTAGGAGGGGTGGTTGAGCTCCTTGAATCCGCACTCGCGCAGGGCAGTTTGTGCAACTCTGGCATTGTGGACAGGGGCATTGTCGTGGAGGAACAGGACACCACGTGTTAACTTGCCACGCCACTTCTGACGGATGCACTTATTCAACCTAGCCAGTTCCTTGGCATAATAGTGGTCTGTGATGGTCCTTCCGCGAGGCGCATAGTCCATTATCAACACTCTTAAAATACCATAGGATGGCGGCCATGATCCTCCCGGCTGAAGGTTGAGTCCGGAACTTGATAGGGGTTGGAGAGCCCCAGTGCTTCCAGGCCATGCTTTCGAGCTTGGTATCGGGGCCCCAGTGATAAATCTACGTTTCAGCACCTGTCACTATGCGTGACTAAACCTTCTCGATTGTTGAAAAATTTGTGACTGACGATCTGCGATCAGCTACTGCTTCATAAATGGACGAGGCAGGAGCTTGTGGCTGCAGGTCCTGACCTGTTATAACTTGTCCTAATACCCCCACAAACAGCCATTCCCCTTCCTCTGTTTTTTTTCTACCGATTCGCAAAACTCATTGAATGCCCCTCGTATATAAGCGTAATGAACTTTCCCCTGAAAACCAACGTATATAACTGTCATGGTACAACCACTCTATACCTTACACTACTCCTATATTATGCAAGGCGGGGGGTTACTTAATCACCTACTGCAGCGCAAACCGTTGAAGAACGGTTCGCAGGGCTTAACGACCGAATATGAGGTCACAGTTGATGTGTTGGGTTTCAAATCCTTAATAATCAAACAGAGTGCATGAATGGTTGAAGAGTTTTACTTGAATATACCGAGAGTATCGTTCAAGGTTAGTTAACAATAAAACAAAAAAAATATAATTTTATTTACACAGATAAAAATAAGAATAATAATAAGCAAAAGGGAATTATTCAAATTGAAAGAGTCTCTTGATAATTATCTTGAGGAGGGATTCTCAAATAGGATTAATTAATTAATGTTACTAGACTCAGATCAAAAGGGTAAACTTGACAATACTAATAATGGAGGGGGTTTCAGTCTTACGGGTCGATGATTTCGTGGAAGGTTTTTCTTGCGATGAGGTGAGTGGGGAAACGATCCGATGAGGCAAGTGATGGCACGATCCAATGAAGGCAGGGGGGGGGGGGGGCACGATCTGAATGAGGCAAGTGGGATACGATCGAAACCAACCTTCCGATAAAGATAGCCAATCTTCAAAGATGACGTTCGATGGGAAATGTGGGAATTCCGGTAATTCCACGGAAAAAAGAATCTTCTTTTTCTCAAAGGTAATCGATGGAGATTTTCTTCGGTTCGATTAAACGAAGGAAGACTGTTGCACAAATTCAAAGGCTTGTCGTTCACAGAATCTGCTAATTGACTTGGGTAGAATCACGGCTGAAGAAGTCTTGCGGTCTGATGAACGCTCACAGGCCGAGAAGATAAGCACAGCCTTGAGGTGCGGGACCGACTCTTCGAACTACAGAATAACTCGATTATTTGTAGGCCCGATTCTGGAGGGGAAGTGGAAATTTGGAGAAAAGAGTTACAAGCTCAGACATCTTAATCCGGAAGCAGAGTCCATTTATCATTTTGCAGCAAGGGGTGTGACATAACGGTTTTTTCACACCTCGTTACCAGGGAGGGGGGGGGAGGCTTAGGACGAGTTCGCAGGATTGGGAATATTTCCCAACGTGCTCAGGAGTATAAAGTTCGAAAATGTTCGAGCAGAAAATGAGGTCGTTCATGTCGCGATACCATAGCACGTGGTCTGCGATAAATTGAGGGGAGGAGGTTGTTATTTTCCAATGACATATATTATAATTGTAGTGGTTTACAGCCGAGTACGGATGTAAGTTTGATTCGTATATGAGTAAATCCGTTCCACTTTTCTCTTTGAGTGCTCTAATTAAATTTTTTGACCAGGGAAGTTTCGTATCATGATATATCTATTGCCAGGGCTGCATTCGAGGATCTAATTAAACAACTCCGACAGAATATACTTTTAATCACCTAAAAGAACGAAATATTAAATCTTTAAATACACTAATTCTATATTAAAAGGGTTAATAAAAATTAACACTACAAATAAGTAGTACAAGATGGTTGACGCAAAAATCACTTCTAATCCACGAGATTTAATCTCAATTATTGTGAGTTCTTAAGTCGCTTGAAATTAAAATAGCTTTGTTACTACAGATTATAATGGTTTTGTTACGAATACACTTTCACACGGAACAGGAAATAACAAAAATGAATAATTTTTGTATTCGTTTTACGCTTAACTCAGAGTGCTTGGACAGTTGGGTGTCCTTGAAAGTGAGACGCCTCGATGAGTTGGTTTGGGCGAGTTTGACTGGGGATGTACTCGCTGAGGTGAGGCGAGCGTGGTGGGATGAGTTGGGAAAACAGTTGATGTTTCTCCTGGGGTGGTGGAGGCGGGTGACAGTGCTTCTCTTGACTTGAAGATGTAAATGAGCGGATCTTGGATGAATGGAAGTCATCCGATCCCTGTGTTACCAATTCTATCTTCTCGACGATGAGAATCTTTTCTCAAATCGGAATTCACTTTGGTCTTCCTCAATGGTGAGGGGTAGCTCTGCTTTTTCAGCAAACTCGGATACGTGATTTTCTCTGGCGAGAATAGTAGGAGAGTTGGTCTCGATACCACTGGTCTGCTCTTCTAAGCTACCCAAGGAACAGCGTGGGAAGGGTAAGTCTCGCTCGGTTCCAACTATCTTCTTTTTTCCTGTTTGACTCAGGGATTCGTCTTCTTCTCTCGATGGCTACGCGAATTCTCCTCCTATTTCCTCAAGATCAAAATATATACCTCGATTATACCCCGAATAGAGGAACGAACCCTCACTAGCCCACAGTTAAGCCCCTCTACTAACGCATAAATTTTAAACGCGATGACACTTCGTCCCTTCATGTTTACCCACGGGGAAGGTAAGGTTTCCGCTATTTGGCGAAAAATAGACATAAACAATCGGAGGGAACAGCGAGTCTGTTCATAAATTTTCTGCCGACGAAGCCTTAGGCAGTAAGATTTTCATTTTAAAGGTACTCACACCCTCCTATGTTTATATTAACGGACTATACCACTGGTCTCATAAATTATGAAATCTGCTTATCAAAATCCGTCTTTGCGTGCAACCTCAGCGGTTCTTGGTGCAGCGCATAAGTAGAGGGGTTAGCGAAGTCTTAGACCATGAGGAGCGTAACTGTTGACGCTGTACAAACAAACTAGCTTCTGCTTGTCCTCGTTATATCCATTCCTCCACAATAATAATACCATATATTATAATCATAGAGACTTCTTAAAAGGTAAAACGAACCACTGAAAACTCAAATATTTCTCTTGCCCGAACTGAGGTAGATCTAAGCCGAGATTAAAGCTTACAATAACCCCATTTTTCTTCAGAGTCCTTCGGTCTCCTAAGCAATAACCAGTTTACCATTTGAACCCAGCCTAAAATCGAAAACCCGAAAGAAGCCTATGAAGTTAGACCAAACTCGATTGTTAGCCCACCTTAACTGACTTAGCCCGACACCCATACACCGGTAACCCATCGTAACCCAAAACTGGTGACCATCCATAAACTGGAGACAACCTATAAACTGAAACTCTATGGGCTAACGAGCCGGCGGAGTAATGCAACTGGCGGATTTTTGGAAATGTGATGCGTGAACGGGTGATGAGGGGGATATTTGCTGCTTTAGCTGGAGTAGGCTGCAATTCATAATATCCACTAGCTCTACCAGGGTAGTTCCTGGGAGAGATAAAACTCAAAAAACTTCGCTAATGGGGGCACTAGATACCGTCCTTGTAGTCCGGGAGGTGCCACGAGCAGAGTTATCTTTTTACCCTGAGAAGCAGATCAATTTGCAAGTCGCAAAGGCCTTAACATGATCAATTTCTTTCCTTCTCTGAACGAAGTACCATCCGCAGTATGAAATTTAATCACCTCCAAGAATAAATACAAGGTAAATTTATTTGAGGAAATAAGGTTTGACTCGCCACAATTCATCACTAGCCTTCCAAGATACAGCTTTATCATGTTAGGCTTTGAAAAAATTCAGAGAAATTTCGTTATGCTCCGACTTTGGAATCTGACAAGTTATATTCGGATGGCCGAAGCGGTGGCAGACGTATCCCAACGTCGGTTAAGAACGAGTTCTTTCACATGTTTACAATTTCAACAGTTATAAAGTATTTTGATTGCTATATAATAATAAAGAGGAAATAAATACAATTTCCTTTCAAATCAAGAATAAAGGATGCCTTAATCTTTATAACTCTCAAATGAACAAAAGTTCATATAGGGCCGCTTAATACATAAACTATCAATTGAACATACTAACATATCGCTTCACTTTATTTAATTCAATTCTTTTACAAGGTTTTTGCATATTTATTCAATCTTTTCTTTGTTGAATCGTGAATCGTTAATAATTTGAAGATCTAATAAATTTCATCTAATACATTTCTTCGATATAGGGAAATTAAATCTATAACCGTTTTAAAATTTTAAAATAGGAATTTTTGAAGATTAATTTACAGTACATTGTTTGGATTTAATCACAGATATATATCTATTACAAAAGCAAAAGAAATCAATTGCATTTTTATAGTAAAATTGTTTCTAATTTAATCAGAAATCTCATCATACAAGCATATAATATTTGATTATTTCATTTAAATCTCATTTATGATGCCAAATGTCACAATTTCTATGATCTCAGGACTCTTCAAAAAGTAACCTTTTCTTTAGTTAATTTCACTCGATTTATATTAAATAAATAGAGGCAAAAGGATTGATATGATCTATAGACTTTTACATGAATTTTTTCTATATATATATATATATATATATATATATATATATATATATATCACCTCAATATTACTAAATTCCAGTGTTTATTTTATTTTTAAAGTTCAATTTTAAAGCTCATCTGTAATAATTGGAAAAAATTATTTATTACTCATGCAGAACGTAACTTTGTTAATTAAAATGAGAAACATTTTAAGTATCCTACCTGGCGTGGAAATTATGTAACATTAGGAGATATTTAGGTTTTAGTTTGAACGAATTTGTTTTTTAAGCGATCTAGGTATTAGTATTTTAAGCGCTTGTTTTCAGACCTTGTAGTTTAGATATATTACTTACTTGCATGTTTGCCCGTTTGCCTAGATTCAACCAGGTTAAGATAAAAAATCAGGTCTTTTAAAAGACAAACCGTCATATAGACGAAAATTCGGTCCTATGAGCCGATGTCCTTTTTAGGTCTTTTAAAAAAAGACTGGTAATACTTCAGTGGACCCACCCTCTTTTGAGAGCATTCTTCAGATTTCCCTCCGTCGAATTTTTTTTTATGGTTAAACGTGTGAACCAATTATAAAATTTTATAAAACTACAAATGCTCATTTCTGATGTACTTTTGACTCAGATTCGATTCTATCCCGTGGTTTTAACACTACAAGATCATTTTGTATTATCACTGTTATATTATACCGCACACAATTTGATCGATTACCATCGGGGTATGCGCTAATGGGCACTGAAAACGTACTTTTGGTATATTGCACATCATTTATTGGATTATTACACCTATCATTTACACTAAGATCACTTATATCGGGAAAAGATATGGCACATTTCCAATTATTTCACTATTATTTACACTAAAACACTGTGCCATATAAAATAGCATGAGTTCATTTGCCAGTTTTCCTGATTGGGAGAGAGTCAAGTCCTTCTGCGACACAATGATGGGCACGATGTTTGGAGGTAAGGACTGGATGAACTTGTGTCTCAATGGGTCTTCACCAACTCCAACTTGCAGTGCATTCCTTCGTAGTTCTTCGAGATTTACCGATGGTCATCCGGTATCTGGGGATGATGCTATTCCTTTCTCGAAGAGTTCAAGCTTCGCCCTCTCAGAAAAGTACAATCACTTCTGTTCGTAGAAGAAGGTAGTTATGTGATGAAAGAAACGCAGTGGGAAGATGATCGACTGTCTCGGGAGGTAAGCCATCAAGGATATGGTAAAATCTTTTGTCCTTGAAATGCGGAATTGTGCTTCTACTAATTTAAACCATCTCGTTACAGTTGCTTGATTGAAGAGAGGAGGTTTGATGCTGAGAAAATTAGCAAGTGCCACTTCTTGGTGTTAACAATGAGCTGCTTGTTGCTCGCTTGATGAATACATTTATCTTAGACCACCCTTATTGCTCGACGTAAGAGGATCACCAGTTATAGGTGGTAGCCTGAGGTAGGCCGCTTCGAGAGTGGTATGATAGCCAAAGGTGATTCGTCACCTAATTTTTGGTACCACTCTTGGAGCAGCCAAATGGGTTTCTTAATTCAGCTGGACGACTGCTTGGTTGCTTCCTCGGTGAATTACTTGTCCTCAGAAAGCTGTTACTCCAAAAGTAGAAAGCTCTCTTCTCGCTTGGTAGGGAAGGTAAATGGTGATCGGAGATTTCCTCAAAAGTAAAAAGGATCTTGGTGCTAAATTCAATACACTTTATTGGGTGGGAACTTTGGAATCGGCTTCAGATGTCTTTTCTTGGTAAAAGAATTCATCTTTAGACATATTTTATCTCCCTGTTTACATCAATTGGCCTTAAAAGTGAATGCGGTATTTTAACAGAGATTCATACCTAATATATATATTTGATTAGTTTAAATTATATTAAATTTATTATTTCTACTTACATTGAACTTATTTTTCTCAATTCTCAGACAATTATAAAGTATTTTGATTTCAATATAATAATAAACAGGGAATAAATACAATTTAATTAAAATCAGACTAAAGAATGACTGAATCTTTAGGGCAGGCTCTCAAATGAAATATGTTGATATAGAACCGCTTAATACATTAACAATTAATTAAACATATTAACGCTTCTCCTCTCTTTATTTTATTTAATTCGCCTACAAGCTTTTTACATATTTATTCAATCTTTCAAATGTTGGATCGTGGATCGTAAATAATTTAAAGATTTAATGAATTCCGTCTAATATAAAAATAGACTTCTTGGGATAGTAATTTACACTACATTGTTTTGGTTCAATAACATATATAAACCAATTACAAAAACAAAAGAAATCAATTGCACTGGTCGTCATGGAACGTGATAAGTATTCGGAAAAGTATCTAAATAATAACGATATGGAAAGAGCAGTAGAGATGAAAGAGGTTTAAAGTGTATTGAGTGGGGTAGTGACGGGAAGTCTGGGGCTGTATACGCAGTGCGAGCACTGTGGATACGAAAGCAGGGTGGCAGACATGAGTTACTGCCTAATATGCACCCTACAGGATAGGCTGCGTGCGCTCTAGTTGAAAGTTAGGGAGGTATACGAGGAATTGGGTAGGGTTAGAGAGGAAAGAAAGAAAAATAGAGAGCACATTGCTGTGTTAAAAAGGGTAAGTAGTGTGAGGCCCAAGGTTGCCGGGAGAGAGGTGAGTCAACATAAAGACAAGAAACATTAAAGTGAGAGAGATAGAAGCCAAGAGGGAGAGGAGACTGGCAAACAAGAATGGCAGCAAGTAAAGAGAAGGGTAGGCCTGAGCAGGGAAAGAAGGAGGAGTGAACCTGTTTTATGTAGCAACAAGTTCATTGGGTTGCAGAAGGCGGAGAAGAAAGTGATGGTAGTGAATGGGAGTGACCAGGAGAGAAAGGAGCGAATGAGAGAGAGAGAACACCGGAAGAGTAGTATGAGTGTGAGTGGACGTCCCATGACGAGAAAGCCAAGAACGCCCAGACTCAGAGTGGGAGACAGCATGATCAAGTATATGGGGAGACAAATACAGATGGAGGAAAGGGGCAGTAAGAATGCATGTCTGCCAAGCAGCAACATGTCGAGGGTGCTAGAGAGGGCAAGGAGTGTAGAGAACGAAGTAGAGGAAGGAATTCTCATCGTTCAGAGGGAAGGAAATGGACGGATGAGAGGGAGTATAGTGGGAGTGGCAGAATTAAAAAGGGGAAAGAAGAATGTAATGATTGCGGTAGTGGGAGTGATGAGAAGGCCTTGTGAGAATGTTTGGTATGAGAGGAGAAGAAGGTGAATTGAATGGTAAATATGGAATTGAACAAGATGAAGGTGAACATGCTGAAGGAAGGAGATATTGGGGTTAGCTTCTTAGATACGGATGCAGAGCTAAAAGAGGAGACCTTTGGAAGAGATGGGGTGCACCTGGGGCAGGAGGAAGAAAGAAGACTAGGTGGGAGGCTATGGGAGTGGGTGAAGACCACTGAAATAGCACTGCGGAGGAGACGAACGGTATGTGAGATAGGAAATGTGAGACAAGGTGACGAATGAAGGCAGGAAAGAGGAAGAGGAAAATTACACCGAGCTAGCAAGTGTATGAAAGTTAGGTGTATAAATGTGAGAGGGTGGGGAGATGGCAAATGCGAAGATGTGAGTAAACAGTTAAATGAATGGCAGCTTGATATAGTAGGCCTAAGAGAAACTCAGTTAAGAGATGAGGTACAGGTGGATGGCAGTGAGTATGTAATGATTGGTAAGGGGTGGAACAAACAGACTAGAAAGGGAGGAGGGGTAGCTATCATATATAGGAAAAATAGGAACTTGAGAGTAGAGAGGCTGAATGTAGGTAACTGTGCCATGAGTGGAGATAAACTTGCAGTGAAAATTAAATATGCAGGTGACCGGGATAACAGTGAGAAATTTGTAGTGGCTGTGGTATACATGACTGTTGAGAGTGAACGATCTAGGAATGAGAACAGGACCAATTACTACATCTTGAAATAATTGGTGATAGTGAACGATGGAGAAAAAGTGATGATTATGGGAGATATGAATGCTCACCTAGGTATGCTAGGGGAAAGAATAAATAGGAATGGTGAGATGCTTATGAAATTTCATGACGAAATGAATCTGGAAAATTTGAATAAAACCTTGGCAGAAGTACGTGTAACATGGAATAAAAGGGAGCAAGAGTCAGCTATCGACTACATATTGGTGAATGGTAAGATGCATGAATCTGTGATTAATTAGTATGTAGATTGATGAGGAAGGCATGGTCGATATTGTATCGGAACATAATATGATAATTGTGGAATGCTGGTTGTATGGAAGAAAGGAAGATTAGGAGAAGGATAGGAAGAGAAAGTGGAAACTGAGGGATGCTAGCTGTGAGATTTCCTGGTAGATCTGAATGGAAGAACTGTGGAAGGAATTAGGCTGCACGATGTGAATGAGATGAATGAAAGGTTAGTGGAGGACTTTAGAAGTGCAGCAGTGAGACACATAGGATATGTAAGGGTGAGACCAGGGAGGAGCGTGTGTAAACGATGGTGGAATGATGATATTAGAAATGCTAAAAGCGAAGGAAAAAGCGTAATAAGAAATGCGGAGACAGAAAGAAGTAATGAAAGTGAAGCAGCCGATGAGGAATACCAGAAGGCATGGGCAGAGTATGTGAAATAACAGCGACAAACCAATGCAAAGGTGAAGTGTGAGAGAAATGTGATTCATGCAATGAAAGAGAAAGGACTGCAGGGTGGGAGGGCATGAATGGTATAGATTCATGAGAGGTGAAAGTGTGAATGAAAAGGAGAGGGTGAAAAGCTTGAGAGAAAATGGTGAATGTGGAACAGATAGGGAGAAAATGATTGGTTGTATAAAAGAGTTTTGAAAAACTATAGGTGGGGTAGGAGAGACGGCAGAGATCAACGAAGGATGTGTGACACTGGAGAGTAAAGACGCAAGTAAGCTAAATTAAAGAATTAGGAGAGAGGAAGTTGAGAGATGTTTGAAAAAGCAGAAGAATGGAAAGGCAGCTGGGCCGGATGAAATACCGCATGAGATGTATAAGAATGAAAACGAGGTTGTGATTGACAGAATTATTTAACAAGGTGCGGGAAGAAAAAAGCGTACCGAGGGAATGAAATGAATGCAGAGTGATTCTGCTGCACAAGAGTGGGTGTAAAAGTAAGAGTGAACTGAAGAATTATAGACCAATAGCCTTGTTAAATACAATAGGAATAGTTTTTAGTGCAGTGTTGAATGAAAGACTGAGCAAATGGATTGAAAGGGTTAGAAGGCTAGATGAAGAGCATAATGGTTTCAGGTTTGACAGAAAAGCGGAAGACAAAATGTTCATTGTGAATGAAATGATTGAAAGGAAGATGAAAGATGGGAGTAAGCTGTATCTAGGTTTCCTAGACATAGTGAAGGCATATGATAGAGTAAACAGGGAGGTTTTGTGCAGAGTGTTGGAGAAGGTAGGACTTAGTCAGAAGATAGTTAACATTTTAAAGAGCATGTATGTAGATACTAAAGCAAAATATAGACTAGGAGATATAGAAAGAGAATGGGTGAGGAGTGTGAGAGGCGTTAGGTAAGGATGTATCCTCTCCCCACACTGTTTAGCGTGTAGACTAAGGAGATAGCTGCTAGGGTAAGAAGGTTGAAAGTGGTAGTAAGCGTTCGAAATGAAAAGATATGCCTGTTGATCTATGAAGATAATATGATTGTGATAATTGAGACAGCGGAAGAGTTGCAAAGGTTGCTAGATGCTGTAAATGAGTATGGCAGAGAATTTGGAGTTAGTTTCAGCAAGAAGAAAAGCCAGGTGCTGGCAGTAAATAGGTCGTAAAATGACGGGTATGCCACATGGAAAATCAGAGAATATGTTCTAAAGCAGACTGAAGAATACAAGTACTTAGGAGTGTGGATAAGCTCAAAAAGTAGTGAAAAAAATGAAGAATGAGAAGATTAGTATGACTAACCATTAGGTAGGTAGATTGGGCAGTGTATAAGAACATAAGAACATAAGAAAAGAAAGAGACTGCAAAAGACCATTCATGGCCTACACTTGGCAGCTCCTGTTCCAGTCAACACACAAAAGATTTCTTACCAGAGAAAAGTCATCAACATTGTCACCCTTTACAGGAGTTCGTCAGATCTAATCTACAATATACATAAAATGCATCCAGAGGATTATATCCATTCATGCAACCGCAAAATAATCTCCTCACTCCTTAGAAAAATATATACATATGTACATAAAAAAGTCAGTCCCAACTAGCAGCTTCATTCATATATTTATCTAATCTATTCTTAAAACTACCCAGAGAGGAGGCTTCTATCACATGTCTAGTGAGCCTATTCCATTCATCTAGGATTAGGGCTAGTAAGTATGATGTGGCAAGAGTGGTATGGAAGAGTGTGGCGGTGCCAAGTATTATGTATGGCATGGATGTAATAGCTTAGAAGGGGAAGGAAATATACAAGCTAAAGACTGGGCAAAATAGGGTAGGAAGAATAGCCCTGAACGAATCTAAGTATGCAGCGAACGATGGTGTGAGAGGCGACATGGGATGGAGTACTTTTAGAGAAAGGTTTATGAAAGCGTCTTTGAGGTATAAGATTAGATTAGAGCGAATTGAAGATACAAGATTAGCATGAAAGGTTTATTTGTGGAATGAGAACAGTAGCAGTTAGAATAAAAGGTGCATGAGGATGACAAATATGTGTGGATTAATAGCAAACTTGAGTCTATATGAGTGGACAATGTTGAATACGAATTGGGAGGGACGTAACTGGGATGGGAAGAAGGGAAAAAATGAAATAGACAAAGTGGTGAAAGATGTGATTCAAAGAAAGTGTATGGATGAGATGTAGAGAAAGAGGACACTAGAGCTATATAAGGAGAAAAAGGTGCCAAGGTATGAAAGTTGGTATGATGGAAGCTTGGGTGGAGACCTTCTCTTCCATGCTAGGATACAATGCATGGATGTGTACCCGAGAAGTTACAGATGGTCAGAGTCTGTCAGTAAAATGTATGAAATGTGTGACATAGGTAAGGATGGAACAGTAGAGCATATCATGTTGTAATACGACAAGTAGGTTAGTGAGAGAATGGAAATGATGCAGGTCGTCCTGAATGAAATGGGATGTGAAATAAATGAGGTGATAGAAAAGAGTGGAAGAGGTTAGGTGCTTATTCTGTTAGTTGGGACTCTGTGACTAGACAACTGGACGAATGATTGTAGCAGTAAAAGATTTTTTGGAGAGCATATGGATGGTCAGAATGTGTTTATAGGCAGGTAACATTAGGATAATACTAACTGTTTCCCTGTCCTCACAGGTAGTGCCGATACAAAGGCCATGAGGATTGCCGCTTAGGGGGCCACTGCCTGGGAATCAAGATCAAGATCGAGATTATTTCATTTATATCTCTTGCATTGTTGTCTCTGCAACAAGTAACCTTTTCTTTTGTTAATTTTACTCGATTTGTATATAACTATATTAAGGAATATAGCTGAAAATATAATCTATAGATCCTTACATGAATTCTTTATATATATATATATATATATATATATATATATATATATATGTTAACTCAATATTACTAAATTCCAGTATTTCGTTTATTTTTAAAGTTAATCATACAAAATGTCCCTTTGTTAAGTAAAATGAGAAACATTTGGTGATTTTTTCCTGACTATTAAATTATGTAACATTCTGAGATATTTAGGTTTTACTTTGACGGTATTTGTTTGTTTAATTTTAATTAGTTACATTCTTGGTCGGGCATGGAAATTCAGCGCCAGCACGCCTTCTGGGCCATGTTTGAGGTCACGGAGCCAGGCAGCGCAGTCTACTTGACCGACGGCTTCGTCGACCCCGACAGCGGGAGGTCCGGCACCGCCTTCGTGACGAGCGGCCTGACGCAGGCATGGAGGACATCAGACCACTGCTTCACCCTCCAGACGGAGCTGGTAGCATTCCTGCACGCCCTTCAGCACGCTCTGCTCCGCCGGGAGGCCACTGTGGTGATACACACGGACTCTCGGTCGGGACTGAAGGCGCTTCAGCACGCCCACGCCCACACGAGGGACAGCATCCACCTCACCACCACCATCCTGTGCACCCTGCAGGACCTTGCAGCTCAGGGCAGGCGTGTCCGGCTCCACTGGATTCCCAGGCACGTTTGGCGTGCGCAGCAACGAGGCTGCCGACGAGGCTGCCAAGTGAGCCGCCCATGGCCCCACCATCACCTGGACCGTGCGCCCCAGCCTGCATCAGCTCAAGGTGCAAGTCAAACGCAGGGCCACCCACAACGCCTACCAGTATCCACAGCCTATCGCCCACTGAACGCATCCTTCCAGCAGCCCAGAGCGAACGGCGTGCTGGTACAGCGTGTGAGGCTGGGCTACTTCACGCGGGAAGAGCTGCACGCCGACTTTGTGGCAAGGAGGTGCGAACACTGCGGCGGCGGCTCCCGGCGGCTCCCGGCGCCCACTGGTGCACTACCTCCTCTATGCCCAGCCACCGCCCGCCTCAGGCCAGGGCGAGCACCAGCCCTTCCCCCTGTAGGAGGCGCCCTACTAAGGGCGCGAGAAGCAAGAGCCACCCAGGTAGTCCACCACACGCCAACAAACGAGCTGCTGGAGGTGCTGAGAACAGCACCCCCTCCGTGCTGATCGCCATACGCGCCCAGCCGGGCGACGGGTGGTGAGGACCACCGCCACCCACTTGCAGCAGATAAGACACGCGTGGGATGCTCCGCCGTTCTCTGGACACAAATTCGGTTTTATGACTCGATGTCCTTCTTAGGACTCTTACAAAAGGAGTGATAATGCCTCAGGGGATCCGCGCTCTTTTGAGAGCACTCTTCAGAATCCCCTCCGTTGAGTGTTTTTTATTGTTCAACGTGCGAACCCATTATAAAATTGAGAAAACTACAAATTGCTGATTTTTGTAGGTACTTTTGAGTCATATTCGGTTCGATAACGTGGTTCTTACATTACATGGTTACAATTAAAAAATTAGAATAAAATTAAATACAAAAATCTTTAATTGGCAATCAACCCAGTGCTGCATTAAGCTAAAAATCTAAGCGATACCAAGGATGATGTTACTATATTTCTTGTATAAACTGTAATATTTTAAAATATATATAATGCCTTTTATATAATCTAAAATTTTATTTGCCTCGTATACCATTTGCTACCTATCATTTTACTAGTACATACGCGAAAATGTGAAGTATGCTTAAGAGCAAATACCTGCTTGATAGGTCAGATCAAATATACTTTTTGGATCCAGCGCACCCGATTCAGTCAAGGACAGGTTTCAGATATGTCCGCCAAAGTTTGTTGGCCAGTTTTATCAATATGGGCTTTGCAGTGACAAGTAGCTTCCTCGACGCAGTTATTCACATAAAGAAATAGAAATAAATATTTCTCGATATTTAAATTAGAATTTTATTGATTTGGTATGAAACGAGATGATGCACCGTCATTTTTTCAATCGGTTCGGATAAATTAATTCCGTGTATGTACTCAATCAGTATTATTGAAATCGGCAGTGAAGTTTTAAATGCAAGGAAAACGTCTAGGAGAAAGGAAGAGAAAAGGAGGAGAGGAAAGGACAAAGTAAAGCAAAACCTCCCATAAGCAATTTCACAGTCATGAATGATTTAAAGGAACGTATAAAATATCCCAGGGATACAAATGCTTGGCTAACCATTGGAAAGGTTTTGTTCCGAATTCATACTTTGTTTAACTCATCGGATAAATAAAAGGAAACTTATAACAAGAATAAAAACGGAACAGGACAGACAAATAGAAATTACAGTAGAAACCAAATTGCTTTCAGCGTCTACAGGTCGAATACACGGACTCGCACTCCTACACAACCACACCATGACGAAAATAACGCATCCAAAGTTGAGTACAGCCAACGCAACTGTAATACACAGATGAGCGGACTTTCAATGGGGCGATAGTAAAGGTTTACGACTCTTTTGTTGTCGGATTTCGTTATCATTCAATGAATAGGATGATGATGAATAGAAAGAAAACTCCGGATTACGGGAATATATTGCTCAATCACGCCCCATTGCACTCCCAACAGTTATACAGAGAAACATTTACGCCTATTTTATCAAATTGACAAAGTTCTAATTCCTACAAAATAGAATTGGTTGTAAACACGCGAATTCCTACATATGTGGTCACAAACAGAAAGAGAATTTGAATGGCCCACGAAACGCCTCAATGGTAGTTTCCCCATTTATGATTCTTTGTTTCTCTCGTGGCTCATCGTCTCTATAACTATATACTAACATATATTTTAAGGAGTGAATTTTTTCTTGTTATCTCCTTTTCGATCTCTGCAAAATTTATTGTGATATTTATACACGCTTTCTATTTGCCCTTCAATTAATTTTTTTAAGTTTGATAGGATATTGTTGAGAAACATGGATCTTCTCTACCTTTTTTGTTCTGAATATTTATATTTATGAGTTTCAAATCTTTTGAAGTCTTTTTGTGTTTTTTGTCCGTTTATAGAACGATACACGAGTAGAACTCTGGATAGCTGTGTAAAAAAGGCTTTGGTTTTATATGACCGAGGTGAACGGATCATTTGCAAGCAAAACGGACAAAACGTGAGCGCATGTAGATGCCTGGCTAGCGAAAGGTAGTGATGGAAATAAGTAGACCTTACAGAGATCATTACACACACAGCCAATATTACAGGAAAATACTCACACTCACTATTATCTTATGTTGCAAGGAATCCATCAGATAATGTAGCTATAACCACATAACCCTGACGCAACAGATTCCTCTTCCCCAGGGGTGGCGATTGTTGCCCTATCTCTTTTTCTCTCCCTCTTTCTCTCTCTCTCCCCCTTTCTCTCACGCGCACGGAAGCTATCCTCCAATATGTTTCGCCCTGTCAGTCACTGTTAAATGTCTTTCCATTTCCGTTCCTTTGTTACTCTTCGAAGTAGTAATTTCAGCTTACGCGACCACTGCATGAATGGTATTGGTTCTTCCTTTGTAATATTAGTATGCGGGGTATTACTCAGATTTGGTTCTCGCTAGTAATTGATATTAATGTAAGCATGAAATGTCATTTTTTCCTATGAACTACTTTCCATTAGCGAAGATTAGTTTAGAAAATGGGTAGAAAGTAATCCTCGAACAAATGTTTCGACTACTTAAAGCAAACATGTCTGTATTTCCTCACACGACTTCTTGTCCTTTGTCTGCATTCCTAAAAGGGAAAAACTTGACAAAGAATTCCAGAAGAATTTACAAAACATTATAAATTTCGGCTTCAATGGTATATAGAGCGGTGCGAATTTAATGTGAAAATGAGACTTATAGCACTAGAATTTCAATTGTGTGATGAGGAAAAATTAAAGATCTGTGCACTAATTATATGGGAAGGAATCTCGGACGCACCTTAAAACTTTCCTTTGACTATTTAGTGGTTTGCAAAATTCATAAACCACTATTCGTCTTTGTAACCATGGAATTAGATTCCTGCAAACTCCTTAAATTATAAAAGTTATCATATTCATAAATAACTGAAATCTTAACAGAATAAGGTCTGGTGACCAAAAGTCACCTGCTCTTACTTCTTTTGATTTATGTCCCCTCCTCCTTCCAAACTTTCGATAATTCTCGGAATAACCTTAGGACGAACTTGGGAATTTATATCATTCGAAAGAGAATATGAAACAACATAACGGTTTCAAATTTCGTTAGAATCAGCGGAATAAATTTGAAGTTATAGCCAAAACAAAATAATTCCAGGGATAACCTTTGAAGGACATTGGCAATTATATCATTCGAAAGAGAATGTAAAACAATATAAGGTTTTCAAATTTCGTTAGAATCGGTTAAATAGTTACAATGATATTACCAAAACAATAAAAAAGCAAAACGGGGGCCGACCGACCGACATAGTGAGATATTTGTAGTCACCCGTGACTAGACTCGTACGCGAATAAAAAACCACCAGCTTTACAAAGATCTATCAAATTTTAATCCGACAACGCTCTGCTCACATACTTCGAAAATTACTATACAAAAATAAATAGAACTAAGTTATGAATTTTCCTCACCAATCTTGCTTAAATGAACTCCACCAATGGTTAACCGCGCTTTCAAACACATGGGACAATTTAATCCACATAAAAGATTTGCATCTCCAGGAAAAATTAAGTTTTGCGTAGATCTGAGGAGTTCTTTTTAAATTTTTGTTATTCAGCCTCACATTGGCAAAGTAAATTTGAACATGACGGACTATATTTTAATCAAGTCAAAATAATAAATAACATTTATAATGCAATTAAATACATATCTTCTCAAAAGGACAATTCATTAACCAAGAAAATATAACCATTAAAAATAATATTGCTAGTAGTTCGCTCATCCATTTGAAGCACTTATATATTTGATTAACTCCCCTTAAATTATAACATAACATAAAAATAATGGAAAAAAAAGACACCAAAGCCAATCAAATTCATCCAAGTCAGATTATCCAAACATCTATAAAGCCAATAACATGTTAAATTTATATAAATTGGATTGCGTTATCAGCCATTAACTAGTAAGATTATCATAGTGAGTTTATAATGCAAGACACTAAATATGCAAATACTACTATTGATTTGGCTATAATACATAAATGCAAATAGGCTTGCAAATTCAAGTTCTATATATATGCTTACTCATACATTTGTGTGGCTTTCCTTTAAATGATGTCAAGATAGAAATATAGCCAGCATCCCCAGGAGATGCATTCCAAGAAGTCACGACTATATTACTGAAATAATAATTTATAAAACAGGGAACTGTTATCCTGTTATTAGTCTCCAGCTTAAAAAACTTCTAATTTATATTTAATCAAACCCCTTAAAGAGTTCTAAAATGCTGCAAAATATCACCCCTTAAACAACTCGAAGAAAGTACCATTTAGGTGCTCTTCTTTTTACTGCTTCAAGAATGTTGATATTATGCTTGTGATGTTGAGACCATGCCTGAACTAAATATTCCAAGACTGATCTAACATAAGATATATATCTTTAGAGAAATTTCTTTTCTTTTATAAATAACATTTCTATTAATAAGACCGAATAATATATTTGCCTTATTTCTTGCAACTTTCTATTCGATAATAAAATTCCTATTTATGATTGCCCATATCAACTTTTCATTTTTGACGTTGAATATCATCTACCATTTGCGTTCACATGCAACTAGTCTATTTAAATCAATTTGAAATGTGAAATTTCCGTATTTTCTACAGACTGTCTGGTAAATTCGTATGATGAGCAAACATTGAGTTTTGCTTTAAACACCTAAACCTAGGTCGTTAATGTAAAAAAAGAATTATAATGGGCCAAAAACTAATTCTTGAAGTACCACTGATAACATCTATCTATTGTTTCTCTTCATTTAGTACTAATCTCTGCTTTGTATCTTCAGGCACTCTAGTACCAAATTTAAAATATTCCCAGAAAGCCATATATTCTCGTTTTATTCACTATTCTCTTATGAGGAACTTTATCAAAATCCTTACTAAAATTTAAGTGAACTACACGTGTCATTTCCTTTATCTAATTGTCCTTTGACATAATTAGAAATTCCGTAAGATTTTTCAAGCAAGATTTGCCTTAGCTGAATCCATGCTGACTAAGACTCAACAACCTACTACTCGCATTTTCTATAGATATTTTCACCTTATTGAGGTGAGATTTACTAACCAATGGTCATTTTTAAAATAAAACTACTTTAACACAGTGCCAGTCATCTGTTATCGGCAAAATTTAAGAGATCTTACAAATATCTTCTCAAAAGCAGTAGAAAAACTTCCCTCTTCGTCCAAGAATGAATGTTATCAGGCTCAATAAAAATGGTAATTTATAATCATTAATGGAATATGTTGAAATTTATATTTTATGTGCTTCTACATGAGATACTCGTCTATTTGAAATTTTAACTCTTAACTTTTCTTCTCAAAATGTTTTTTTCTTAACTAAACTGAAGCTTGATTAAATTTATAGACACTATTAGAGCATTTTTTGAAGAATTCATAATTGATAATTAGAAATTGCGCCAAAAAATATCAGAAATTATAAATTTTAATAAAAATGCTGATGCCTGGAGAATTGACTAAAGAAAAATTACCTCATCTTTGGCCTATGCATTTTTATTTAAAACAAAGACGGATAGAATGATTTAAAAATTATTAATTTTAGTAAACTTTAGATTAATTTAAAATTTATTGTTGTTTTCGTTATTTATTGCTCCCTGGCAGCAGATGGCTTAACTACTCCGTTCGAATGCTTCGGTGATTAAGAAAGAAAGCTTTGATCCTATACGGTCTAAGTAAAGTATTCTTCCTCTTGTAGTTTTGTAGGCTGGGTAAAATGATCAACCGCTTCCTTATGAGAAGAAGGAAAAATATATACAATTATATATGGATTCTTTATTCCTGGATATATGGCTGCAATAAACTTCGAAATGGCGAACAGGAAATATAACTTTTCTTCTTGAATAATAATAATTTTTGACTCTTTAGATGATATACTCAGTTTTTTAGTATAAGTTGGGATAGTGGAAGATATAGTAGGTGAAAAATAAAGCGGGGGGGGGGTATTTTGCCCTAGTAGGGAGAGCATCGCTTTATTATTTATTTATTTTTACCTTTGCTTTTGTTGTTTGTTCGAACTTTTTATCCTATGTTTGTGTAATTCCGTGAGCTTTAGTGTTCTTATTGTTTGTTCTCAAATGATTAGTTGTACTTATATTTGTTGCAAATTCTTCAGCTTTCAAGCCTTTGTTAGCTCTAATTGCCAACAATTTAACTCGTGTTTCTTGTGTTCTAATAATTGTATTGTTCGCTGTTTTCATTTATGTATGTATTGATAAAATGTTTTTATATTTTGTATTGTGTTTTGTCTATGTATAAATAGGTGTAATGACTTCTTGTGTGCATAATTTTAGCTTATCTGCTAAAATATTCTCTAATATTTTTCCCTGTATCTCAAGGGAAAAATCTTCCATAAGATTTTAGCAGATAGGCTACAAGCTCAACTGCGCGAGTTAGGAGCGCATAACCACTAATAACATGGGTTTCGCAGAAAAAAAGGGTCACATATACCGCCTTGGTGCTCCTAACACTGAGAGTAGCATACTCCCAAGCGAACAGGTTCTATGTAGACTTTGTGTTGAGGGGCGTGCAAATGGACTTCGATAAAGTCTGGCTGGAAGGACTTCAATACAAGATCCTGAACCTCCAGCTAGACCTAATCCTGAAAAGGATCCCCTGTGACTTCGTTATGTACAGAACGGCCTGTCTCATGATAGAAGGGTACAGAGGTCCTGAATTCGAACTGAAGGTAGGCGATCCTCAGGGAAGCTGCCTGAATCCTCTGCTTTACTTTGTCTTCACAATCGACCCCCCAACTCAGGTGCACAGGGACACGATGCATCTGTAATTCGCAGATGACATCACTCAAATTGTCCCATGCCCGGTGAGTCAATCAAGGGCGCAGGCGGTTCGCAGAATAGCAGAAATCAACAATATCAGCCAGTACGAGAGAAGATAGCAGATCAGGACAAACAGGGACATATTTAAGATTGTCCCGATTAGCCGCGAGTTGACATCGCCCATCATCATAGATGGGAGGAGATACGGCTACTCTGCTGAAGGCACCGTCCCGGGCATTAAAATCACCAACCATGGATACTAGAGTTTTTTACACAATAATACACCTATATAAATAGTTATTTCTTTTACACTTAACACTACAACTATTCAGCCAATCAGGATTGATATACATTTAAGAGTCATTCTTAGGTTTATTTTTGGAAAAACAGCATTAGCGTTGACAAATTGGCCAATCAGCTTTTAGACATAAGCACTTTAATGATTGTCCAATCAGCGCCATATATAGTGAAAATGTTACTAACTGGGAGGTCTTGTGCTTTAATAGTTAGAAAAGCACCCTCTGCTCCTGGCCCATCCAGGCCAACGAGACGGTTGTTAACGTGCCCATTCGGAGTCCTTCTGCGGGTTCTACTCAACTCGAGCGCTGCTCTGGTAAAGCTGGCGGCAAAAAGGGTTCACACTTAGCCCCGGCTAAAACCAGGGCTCCCCCCACTTCCCCCAGCGTAACCGTTTGCCGTAAGGCAAAACGGCCACGCGCCTCCACCGAGTCGTTAGACTCAAAGGAGGCAACACCCCTGGAGTTGGTCGCTAGGCCATCTTCCGGGGTTCCTAAAGCTGTCCTCCGAAAGGAGGACAGCAACAAAGGAGCTTCGGCTCCTTCGCCCACGCCTAATGGTGGGCTGAGGGGCTCGTAGACGGTGGTTTCTCGAAAAGAGGGCCCCCACCTCCGAAGCCGCAACCCCCGCCTAAGGTTTTGAGGCGGAGGCAGGTAAAGACTCGCATGGCTACCACAACCTTCCCCAATAAATCCTTAAAGGCGACAGCGCCTTCAGTGCTTTGTCCGGCCAACAACGCCTAGAGTTCTGCCTCCGGAAAGCGTACGGCCATTCCCGGGAGGCTCTTCTGTACGAAGTAGCCCTTCGCGTCTCCTCTGAGCTAGGCCTCGAAGGCATATTCCTTCAATGGAATTGCCGTGGACTGCGGGCCAACTGGGAGGAGCTGCGGAGGATCGTCTCGTACCGTTCCCCTTTAGCTATTTTTCTGCAGGAGACCATGCTAGGAGCGTGCCCCCTGCCCGCCCTCCCGGGGTATAAGGATCTTGCGACCCCACCACAACAAGATGGCCGGGCTGAGGGATGCGCGGTTTACACCCGGCATGATGTCTCCGTTCTTACTTTCAATTTAGATACCTCCTTTTAGGCAGTGGCTGTGCAGCTTCACCTTGAAAGGAGGTATACTACTATTTCTGCGTACATTCCACCGTCAGCTGACTTCGACGTGAGGGACTTTCGCCGCCTCGTGGCACGGTTGCCGATTACACAATAAATCAGTGCCATATATATTGAAAAGGTTACTAACTGGGAGGTCTTGTGCTTCAATAGTTAGAAAGGCACCCTCTGCTCCTGGCCCATCCAGGAGCAGTACTTGCCGATCTGATGTAAGAGCTTGAGATAGGTGTCCTAAATGTAGATGAGTTTGCCGATCACTGCCCGAGAACCACTTCATTTTCTTTCTTTGTGCTCTTCGGATGCACAGCCTGATTTTGATTCGGGGGTGGTCGATGATCTCCATGGTAGTGATCACTTTCCCATTCAAATATCATTTTCAGGGCCACTGCCGCCTAAGAGATTACCTGCGTGGTGCTTGGCTCGAGCGCGAGCGCGGTAGCCTGCATTTCAGGAAATGACTGAATTCTCTATCCCACTTGAGCAGTTTAGGTCGCTAGATGAGGCTGTTGAGTTCTTCTCCGGCAATCTCATCGCCACGGGCCTGACTACTATTCCAAGAACGTCTAGACGTTTTGCACGTCGACCACTGCCATGGTGGTCGGCTGTGTGGGAGACTGCCCTTAAAGAAAAGCGTTATGCCTACATGGGCTATAAGCGCAGCCCGAACGATTTTACAGCCGGTGAACTTCGTCAGGCTAGGGCAAGGTTTCGGTATATTTCGAAACACGCCCACCGCTCTTCTTGGTGGGCATACGTGTCTTCACTTAAGGGAAGACCCATTCGCAGGCGAGCGTTTATTGCGGAAGGTGGCCTTGATCCACCACTCCGGCCTTCGCCTTGCGACCGGTGCCTTCCGCACTTCCCCTACTGATATCCTGTTGGTCGGTGCTGGTGAGATGCCACTCGTTCTATGCCACGTACAGTGTATGACTCGCCTGTATACGCAAGCCTGGCGCCTCCCTCGGTCACCACCAGCTCTTACTGCATCCGCAGCTGATCTCGACGGTGCCTATGCCGCCGAGACACGCCATTCATACCCTAAGCCCTTTGGTTTAGGGCAAGGAAACTCTTTCGAAGCTAGTTATAGCTCTCGGGCCGGTGGCGCCCTTGGTTCTGCCCAAGACGCCACCTTGTAGGGTACCACATTTGGCTATTTGTCGCCATGCCTCTGTCCCAAAGCTTGTACAGCGCCGGGAGTATTGCAATCGACATTTTTGGAGCACACCTCGTGTCCCGCTGCAACCGTACCAGTGTATACGGATGGCTCCAAGTCCGAAGAGGGGGTCGAGTTTCACGCCGTATCCCCTCCGTTTGAACTCAGCTGCGCTCTGCAAGGCACTGCGTCTGTCTTCACGGCCGAGCTGGTGGCAATTAACCACTTGATACGGGCGATTACGCGACGTGCCCGGTTCGGAGACCGGATTGTGATCTATAGCGAATCACAAAGTGCCTTGAGTTCTCTCGGGGCATTGGAATCTCCGCTTCCCCTGGTTCGCGATATCCGTGACGCCGAGGTTTTGGTGAGCCGGGCCGATTTTGAGACTATCTTCTGCTGGGTCCCTGGACATTTAGGAATTGTGGGGACTAAGCGCGCCAAAGAGTCCGCGAGAACTGTGCGCCCAGTCCAGCGTTTCGCTCTTCCTCACACCGACTACATGGCAGGAATACGAGCAGCTCTTCGGACTCCTTGGCAAAGAAGATGGGAGACGGTTGAAGGGAACTTAAAGTTGTGTGCCATTGCGCCGCGACTGTTCCCATTGACCTATCCCCCAATGCCGCGATGGCTTCAGGTTGCTTTCTGTCGTCTCCGAATCGGACACACTCGTGTGACGCATCGCTATTTGATGGAGCGCTCACCTGCGCTTTATTGTGACAACTGCGTCGTCCCCCAGACTGTTAGGCACATTTTTGTCTAATGTCCCAGTCTGGGTGAACTTCGAGCACGTTACTTGTCCCGGTCCCTGGATGGGAGGGGTCGCTATCGCCTGTTCCTTGTACTCGTACGAGTGCGTGCACATTGACTGGTGGACTTGTTGAATTTTTGGTGGAGGCCGGCCTTCTTCCTATTATTTAACCAGGTTTTTTTTGGTGTTTTGTTTTGTTTTTTTTTCCCCTTATAGTTCGCAAGCTCTTTTTTCCCTTTTTAAAAAAAAAATCGTTCAGTGTTTGGTGAGAACTACAAGAGTAAGTAAATAAGGTAAAATGAATTTGAGTTGAGTGATAATTGCCATTAGTGCGATCAAGATTTTGAGTTCACCTGTAAAAAAAGAAGAAACAAGAGGGAAAGTCCCTCTAATGACCTGCGGCGTTTTGGGATAAGATGGTAAATAGTTATTGCATTGATGGTTTCTTATGGTTCAACCCACTTACCATTGCCTTTGAATGGCTAAATATAATGTAATAATAAATGTCTAAATGAGGCTTCTGCCACTAGATGGCGCCAACCAACGCTAAATCTGATTGTAGATTTGAAATCTCCAGGGTGAATAACCATATGTCCCATGGTCATATGGGTCATTCCATGGCTCTAAATGGGTCCAATTGAACTTTACTCTTTTTGAGAAAAAAAGCGACGCCTTGACTTGACGCTTCGCCGCATGTAAAAACAACTTTAGATCCTACCTACTTTTCTTGCATTTTGAGGCTTCTGTGAAAATTTGAAATAGAGTGCTCATTCGTTGAAGATTGGGCAAGAAATTGATTCCGCTCAATTTAGGGAGGCATAGAGGACTTATTATTTGGTAATAACTTACAAAAAGTCACTTTCGGAAGGAGCCAAGGACTAACTCGCATATGCTTAGCTGGGTATATTTGCAAATCTAGGATCGATAACGTTTCAAGTAAAGATTTAATTCTAATGCTGAAAGGTCTAGTCAAAATTGGGGCGGATGCAATTTGATTGTGACCGATGACCAATTGATACGGTTCAGAAAGCTATTAAATCAAGTAGAAACCGAATCCGATAACTACATGTTAGCGTATGAGACTGGCGTCGAAGGTCAAGAGGCATGACGTCACGATCTACTAGCAGGATTACAATGCTAAATGACCTGAAGGCTCTTGTTGCCAGTTGAATGTTATTATGGTGTATTGAGTCCAACAACCTTAGTGAGGTAGATGTAGCTAAAGACCATTCTACCCATTCATTTTCTACCTTGGAGATAATCCAAACTTTGAGAAGCCAGGCCAAATGTCTTACTGCGAGCTCTCCAAGTAGTTTGTGGAAGTATTTTTAACACGTTCAATGACACAGAGGCAATCTATCTTCATGGATTTGAGGTAAGGCTCCCAGGCTTACCTTTGACAACTGATTCCTGAGAATGGGGTAGTACTTTTCCGCAAAAGAACAAATCTGGGTCTTGTTGAACTTTGCGGGATCTACAAAAATGAAGATGAAATTAGGAATCTCTGATGAGTGGCCCAGTCGCATATTCTGTTAATTGAAAATTTTGCAGTCTTTCTGCCACTGGCATCCTTGAATCAGCAAGTACCTTGAACTTATTATAAAGTACTAAGTAAGCCTTCCGGTAGTATATTGACAATACCATTTATGGCTATAGAAAGAAGGGTCACACCCAAGACACTGCCTTGAGAGATCTGCTTAGGAGGGAGTATTCTCACAATAGGTTGGCTTCATCCTGTATCATAAGAGATATGTTGGTCAAAGAAAGTAGACCATACTGTAGTGTTACATTTCAAGTATGTTAGTTGGAGGTAAGTGCCTTGCAGATTAAAGATCCATATTAGACGAATATTTATCATTTCATCAAGCAGTTTACAAATAAATGATGTCAGAGATCTAAAGAAATTTCGTCAATAATGAATTGTCATTACCAGGCCTAGAAATTGGGATGACCACAGCTACCCGCCAGCTACTAGGAAATATACCCGAAAACCAGTTTTTTTTAGAAAGTGTTAGCAAAACCTCAAATATATTCAACTAAATGACTTACTAATGCGTATGGAACATCTTTTAGTTCTTGAGATTTATCATTGAAGGCCTTTAAGCCATCCTAAATTTCACGTAAACTAAAATGAACAATATGAAGTTCTCCCATATTTTAAGAAAAGTCAATTTCTTTTCTTTTCCGAACGGATTCCATGTTTGGCACTTTGAAGGTCGCGATACTTCAAGAGACTGATTCAAAATTGAAGCCAAATGCTTTTACTAAATTAGACGGGTCATCGATGTAAGTTCCATTAAGGTGTAGAGGGTTTCAAATTCATCCCATTCATCTTTTTGGGGAATTCTTTGCGAGAATTGCAATATTTGTGTGGATGAGAGATTGTACTTGGATAAAATCCCAACGAATATTGTCGGCGAACCATCTTCATTGTTTATTGATCTCATCCTCGTACTCGAGGAAGGCCACTTTTGTATTTTCAGAGTTTAGCCTAGATCGAAAAGGCCTTTCGGCAAGGCGATTCTTGATTCCACAATAGAACTGGTCGAAATTAGAGAACTACACCTGTGCGAGCAATAGTTAGTGAAGCTGCGAGATGCAGTCTAAATATGAAATAATCTACAGCTTTGTCTATTGTGGCAATTCATTGTCTCGACCCTCGAAGGAGAACGTCATTTGGTTACTTCCCAATTCTGCTCGGGGCATACACCACATAGGGAGGCGTGCATGAATTGGCGAGGTTATATTTCCCAATGAAAAGTCGAAGTCAATCTGCGGACTACATAATGGTAGATGTATGTTATGGTTTGGCGGCGATAATGCATATGTTATCCAATTTTAAGTACGGTGAGATCATTCGCACAATTAACTTCAATAGGGATTCACCTCTGTGGTTATTAATTGTGGGTTCCCAGAGAAAATGTCAGCCATTCATAACTCCAAGAAGTAAAAGAGGAGAAAGAAGTTGACATATGTGGTAAAAAATATCATGAAATGGAAGATCTTCATTTGATGATGGTATATAGAGCAAGCAGTGTATGTAGGATATCCTAAGTGAATTCGGCCCGCTCCTGCCTTCAGTGGCGAATTATAGGTATTGTCTTTTTCCGCCGCAGGATGTAAACCAGTAGCACTAAGGTGCGTGATAATATTGTTGGCTTTGAAAGCTCAGACAGACACAACCAACAAACTAACAGAAGATGACATATAGTGGAACGGACCCCCTTATGGCTGATGCTGTTAAAGCGGACTGGAAACCTAGACCGTGAGAAGTTAACTAAACCTTTAATGACTCTGTTGCAAGAACTTTTTTTAGGAAAGTAATAAAAGGATTTGAACTTTAAAAGTTGATTTCATTCAGTAGGGCACACTTAATAGCCAATAAGGACTCATGCGGCCTAAAGGTCGCAGGTTCCCCACCCCTTGTTAAGACAGTAAATTGCTTCCTACGTGCCTGTCTATGGTGGTAAAACACCTAATATAAAAATAATAATAATAATCCTTTCTACGTGAATAATATGATTGACAACACTGATCAACAAAATTCATAATGGTTTTATGGTTCTTTGGTGATTATGTAGATGTAAATCTATGATAAATCAACAAGCTGAATGAAAATGACATTGATATTTTCTATTACTTACAACATTTGAGAAGTAAACTATCTATTTTATGCTATTTATTGTCTTTATCATTCTCATGAATTATTTATTCAAACTCTGAATGGTATTTTCTGATTTGTTGCTTCACATCATTCGCAGTCTCTTAATACAGCATCATTATTGATTACGGTGCCCTTTCTTGTTGCAAGTAGATTGTAGTGACTGTAATATTCTCGCTCAAATTAAGCCTTTTTTGACTGTGGTAAGTGAATCTCAATGGAGCGTCATAAATGTTTAAACGAACGATCCAAATTTCTGCTACATATTTGGTTTGTTAACATTAAAACCTATCACCGAAAACGTTCCAAGTAACTACAAGAACTACTTAAATTGCCTACAGAGAGATCATGTAGCTTGGCCTTTCATGTATCTTGTCACTTCTGTGTCAAACACTTGATCAAATGAGCGCAGGGAAAAAAGTTTTCTTGGTTGCCACTTGAGATACCAAGAATTGGCGAACACCAAAGGAAACAGCAATGACTGTTCTACTTATGTAACATCAAGAGCAATTCAATAAGTACGTGAAGTCGAATCAAGTATCCCAACCTTGCATCCGCAATTCAATCAGTTCTACATGATAATTATCTATCGGTTCTAAGGTGCCCTCTCCCCAAAAAATGTGATAAGCACCAAGCCAAGAGCCAAGATAGCGGTAAATACTCTGATGACGCCACTAACACGAAACCACAATAGTTGAGTGAAGAAAATCTACCTGTTCTAATTAGGGACACTGATATAAATAACTAAGTAACAATTCAAACTCAGCAAACAATACCAATTCTCTCCTCAATATCTTCTAATATGTGAGTAATGCCGCCATTAAATAAAAATATCTCTATCTCTCTCGAGGTAAGAGGGCAATTTAACAAGTTTCCATATAGCACACTGAATTAATTAGTTGAGTGAGATTAATTATCAAACAGAGGCACTAATTATATAATTGATGAGCCTGGCACTAAATATAGTGTTAAAACTTTGGGACAAGCGAAAGTTATTATGAAGTTAAGGGAAGAGTGGTCAGATCTGCCAACGTTTCCTGGATCAAATCCTTAGAGGTATTAGTTGAGTATTTTTAATATATACGAGATTCTAATAACAGCCTCAGCGTGAAATGAAGATTTCTCTAACTTTGGTCAGGTTTTCACTCTTTTGGAAGATTAGGGTATCGTACTCAACATTCCTAGGTGACTTTTGGATGTCACGCAATTTCCCTTTCTTGAACATTGCAATTTTCATGATAAAAAGCGTCCTCTCAAGAACAAATTCCTGTTATTCTGAAGTTCCCTCGATTTTCCTCACTTAAGAAACTTCATCGGTTCTGCGGTATGGAAAATTTTGACCACAGAATTATTCCTAACATTTATCGCACTCTGCAACTTTTCCACACTTTACTCTCTGCTGCCAAGAAGTACACTACCTTGGCATGGTCTTCGGGGGTAGGCGAAATTTCTCTATTACGGAAGAGGCTATGGCCTCCGCTGTTTCCTTTGCCCATCCTTTTGCTGGATCACACTTAAGCGTTGTCTCAGATGCGTGAGCTACCAATTTAAGTGCAATGCTGCAGATGATGGTTGGTAATTCCTAGTAACCTCTGGCATTTTCTCTTAATGTTTAACTACTTCTCATCATAGTTACAGGATGTTCTCAAGCAAACCAATAGGTGTGTACTCTCACTCTGCAAGTTCTGCAAATGTTTAGAAGGGCATGATTTTAGTCTCCTCACTGACCATAAGCTTTTAGTTGGTGCATTTTCTGTTCGCAACACGTCTGCCGTGCACACTGTAGTCGATTCTCATCACCAAGACTTCATTCTGTATCCTACGAGCCTAATTTCTATGTTTCGGTTATAAACACGTCGTACAAGACGCGACTTCTCGTATTTTCCTCATCTTGGGTATGCAACTCTCTCAAACTGGTCCCATCGATCATGCGACGTTAGTTCTGGCTCAGAATCAGGATGAAGACAAGCAAACACTGCTTTACTCTTCTACATTCGTCGTTTGTGAACTAAAATTGCCAGATAGTCCTCCAAGGCGCATCTTGGTTGAGTTTTCATTAGCTGAATGACAACTCTGGCTTTGTTCCTCTTTTTTTAGTTCGTCGCGACTTATCTTTCTCCTTATTGAAGACCGTTTATGATGGACCCTTTCTCGTCATCTCTAGGAAATCGAAGTTTTTTGAAGTGCAACTTGGCACCAAGCAGGATACTCTTTGTCTGTATCGCCTGAAACCCGCCTTTATTGATACTTTTCCCCTTGAAAAGCCATAGTCTTAATCTCTTTCCACTATAAGGTTAAATGGCCCAGTGATTTCCTATATTTGCTCCTTAAACCATTCATCATTTACCTATTCTATACTTACTTCTCCTTCCATGTTTCTGCCACCTACTCTTTTATTGCAGGAACTCTTATCGTCAGTGGTGGTCAGTCGGGGACAATGCTCTTCACAACTCCTTATTCTTTCAAAAGAGAGCTAAACTCAAAATGTCCACAATCCGCCAGACGTCAGCTTGGAAAGGATTAGAAAACGATCACCTTCGGTCCTTACACATTGGCTCGTGAGATTCCCTCTCTCAATTAATTAGCATTGCCAGCAATTTGTGTCCCCGTGACCGTAGTCAGTAGAGCAGCTTGGTGAGACGTTTTACGTCGTTGGGAGACCGTGGTGATACCAGGACTTATGTAGAGCAATAAAAAAGAAAACAGAGGTGTATTGTACTCAAGGGAACACACATCGAGACACTGTTAATTTTCTCCCAAGTTATATTATAGTATCAATCATATTTTCCAAATAGTGATGGTTAAATTATTTTCCCATTAATTCATCTATGTATATATTGTTTATATCATTATTTCTAGCAATTTCATTATATTCTTCAATTATGTAATTAATGAACACCAATTGTGACGTCATGTAACCTGATTATACCAACTAATCAGACGCTTTCTTGATTTAGGCGGCAGCCAGATTCTTCGTGAAAGAAAGTCTTGTGTTTACCGACGGCATCTCAATAGGCCTGTTTAAAATCTTTACTTGTAAATGTGCATAAAGTGTATTCAAGTTTCTAAAAACTTAATTGTTAATTTAATTTTTTTTCTAATTATATTTCTCTACATTTGCATATATGTAGCTTTACGTAATCCTACTATTTTAATTCGAATACAATGCTACTATTAAAAGCTCTACGACTTACAAACCTTATAAATCCTACTATATTCTTTTTTCATTACCACAGTTCCTACAATCCTACTCTTTCCATTTATGCACTTACACAATTTCCAATTTCCACCAATATCATATTGTATTTTATTTCATTTATCATTTTAGCTATTTACCATTTACATTCACGCTTGTTTGGTTCCCCTGGACAAATTTGTTACTTGATCACGCATTATTAAATTTAATGTTATTTCTTTACCAAATTTAATTGTATAATAATTCACCAACATTTATATTTTTTTTTAATAAACCATAAGATTATATTCTTCACAGATACTTGCCATTATTTTTAATAGATGCATTTTCATTTTTATTATTTTGTCTATTTAATTTTCTTATTTATACCATCTAAACATTTGTACTTGCGTATTCTGCATAGAAAGTTATCCTCTATCATTTTGATCTTAAAGATTTAAGAGGAATGTCTAAGGGATAGAAATTTAGTGTTTTTTAACGACCTTGTTAAACTGGCCTTTCCAGACCTACGAGCAAGGTCACTTCCGCTCCAATTATGAACTCTACAAGTTTACCTCGGAGGAGATGCGAGGCCCTATTCTAGGAGAAGACGCTCACGGGAATGACGGTATGATTCTCTGAGTCAAAACTTCGCACATTCGAGTTGTCTGGTCCAGCCTTAGGTGAGTACGGAAACTCCTTTGGTGAGTGAGGAATAAATAGCCTTAGATTTGTTAAACAGGATCTGGCCAGATGGTATCCTGCTGAATCCTGCCGAATTGTTACTGCGCTTTTCTTAAACTGGAGAAAGATCACTCTACCATGGCCGTTTTCCGCTCAATTTCTCTGGACTCGTGCATGTGCAAGTTGATAGAGAAATAAGTAAATGCTAGATTAGACTTCTTTCTGGACGAAGTACGTCACTTGTTTTCTCCACAGTCCAGATTCAGAAAGTTCACCCACACATTGGTTCCCCTTCTCCGGCTGAAATATTGTATTTGTAAGGCTGTCGTGGGACACCACTCTATACTATACACTACTCATATATTATGTGGGGGGTGACTTAATCATCTACTGCAACGCGAACCGTTGAAGGACTGTTCGCAGGGATTAACGACCGACTAGAAGGTCAAACTTGAGGCGTTGGGTTTCAAATCCTTATAATCAAACAGTGCATAATTGTTTGGCGAGATTTACTTGAATAGGCAGAAAGTATCGCTCAAGGTTAGTTAAAGATGAACAATAAAAATATAATTTTATTTACAAAGATCAAAATAAGAATAAAAATAGACAAAAGGGAATTCTTTAGAGTAAAATAGTGTCTTAATAATTATTATGAGGAGGGATTCTCAAATGGAATTAATTGATTAATGTTACTAGGCTCAGATCAAAAGGCGGAAATTGACAATACTAACAATGGAGGGGTTTCACTCTTACGGGGCGGTGACTTCGAGGAAGGTCCTTCTTGCGATGAGGCGAGTGGGGAACGATCCGATGAGGCAATTGGGGCACGAGCCGATGAGGCAAATGGGGAACGGTCCGAATGATGCAGGTGGGACACGATCCGAACCAATCTTCCGATGAAGATAGCCAATCTTCAAAGATGACGTTCGACGGGAAATGTGGGAATTCTCGGAATTTCACTGAAAGAGGAAACTACTTTTCTTCAAAGGTAATGGATGGAGATTTTTTTCGGTTCGATTAAACGAAGGGAGACTGTTGCACAAATTCAAAGGCTTGCCTATCAGAGAATCTACCAATTGACTAGGGTAGAATGACGGCAGAGAAATTCTTGCTGTCTGATGAACGCTCACGGGACTTAAGAAGTGAGGCGATGAGGACAGCCTTGAGGTACGTGCTGGACTCATCGGATTACAATATAACCCGAATAATTGTATGCCCGATTCAGAGGGGAAAAGGGGAGTTTGCAGAAAGGAATCACAAGCTCCAGATATCTCAATTTGGAGGCGGAGTCGATTTATTATTTAGCAGCAAGGTACGAGAAACAGCGGTCTTCCTCACCTTGTCACCGGGGGGGGGGGGGCTTGAAAAGAGTTCGCAGGAGTGTGGAATATTTCCCCAATGCGCTCAGCAGTCGAAAATTCGTGAATTTTCGAACAGAAAGTGACGTTTTTCCTAGCGGGATATAATCGTACCTGGTTTTCAATAAATTAGGCGGGAGGGGGGGGGGGGTGTTCTGTACACCCCTCCCTTCCATACGATGCAACTTCTGTGAGAAAGGGAAGAACAAGTGATATGGCAAATTTAGATAGGAGGAATTATTATTAAGGCGTTAGCCTAATAAAAGAAAACGGGGAAGCTCACCTGTATTCGAAAGGCTTACCAAAAGGCGATGATATTGATCTGAGCAGAAATAATGTAAATGGGTTTTAGGTTCAGTTCCCTCGGAACATTTACGATATAACGGCTAATCTTTGACAATGTATGCGATGCTTTTTCCACTACGGAAAGACTCTTGCTCCTGAGTCCTGGCTTTCTCCCAAAGGGGAAGGAGAGTTGTGCACCCCTTCTGAGCTAAAAAAATCCTCGTTCGCGGAGGGTCTCCATGTCCGGATCGACAAGGGTTTCTAAAGCAACAGGTTACTGGGAAGCCTTGGCGGCCTGGGCACGGGTTATCAGTGGTTATGCTACCGGGTTACTTGTATCCTGGGGGTTCTAACCAATCACTACAGAGAAAAACCTGATTGGGACTGCTACCACTTCGATCCAACCACTCAAATACTCACATTCGATGTGGCATTTTACAATAGGGAAACGATTCGCTCGGCCGAGGTAATCATGGACCATAGCGAACTTTTGGTGGTCAGGACCGACCGACCTTGGAAAGTGATTCTTGGATACCGCGATGCATGTGCATCCAGTGTCACGTCCAATGGTGGACACACAGCATCCATTCACGGCCATATTTTCAAATTTTAAACTACCGAGGGAGCTCTTATTAAATAGAAAATTTACTTGATGACCGGAGATGTTGGTCGACGAGAAACGTAGTGGTATCTTAAAGAGACGGGGGAGGAGCAGGACTGGCAATAACTTGGTATACCTGATGGAAGGACACGCTTCTAAAATGGGAATTTCAAGGGCAGTTCCTGCATACATCACCTTCTATTCCGCACGCAAAAAAGAATATCTGCCTTCTGGGGAATTACGAAGCGGGGGAAGGGAGGGAGTGATAATTATGGGTTTAATGCCTCTTGGTTCCGAAGGATCGAGGTTCCTGGATTTCTAGGGTCCCTTAACTTTCACGAATCTAGGGGTATTTCTTGGAGGGTGCCTGAGGTTATTAAGCTTAAACTTGAAAGGAGACGGGGGAGGCTTCTTATTAACCTTGGGATACAAGTTATGGCTGCTTTCAGATTATCTTCTGCTGGTTTCCATTGATATGTATTGATTGAGATGGACGAACGCACTGACGAAGCTGCCAAATTGTATGCGAGGACTATGCAACTAGACCAGAGTTTCGTTCTTCCTCTCATTGACTACATGGCAGGACAAGCCTCCGTGTCGACTGGCAAATAAGATGGGAGACGACCGAGAGGAACTTAAATTTAGGTTTCATTATACTACCATTGTTTTCCTATACCTATTCCACAATGCATCTGATGATTCAGGTCGCCTTCTATCACCTTTGAATTTGGTAAATTCGCAGCACACACAATCATTTGATGTAAGTTTCACTTGTGCCTTGCTACGATTAATGCGTTGACCCATAGTGTTAGGCCTATTCTTGTTGAATGTCCCAGTCTGTAGATATCTTTGCACATGCTATCTTTCCCGGTATCGGGAAGAGGGGCCTCGCTACCTCTTGCTTCCTGTAGTCAGGATAGGTTCGACAACACAGCCTTGTTGACTTTATAATTTCTTGGAAGAAACTGGCCTCTCCATTTCATTTGGCTCTCTATAAAGACAGAGTTTAAGAATGAAAATTGCTTTTGCTTGAAATTAGGCGCCTAGGCAGCTAAATGATTGAGACCTTCAAAATTATGAATGGTTTCAATAATACCGAGTATTGCAAAATTCCTGTTACCCTCGTTACAACGCTCTCAACAAAGGACATAATGATAGTTCTAATGATCTTAGACAGGTTTTTACTGTTTTAACATATAAATATTTGTTTACATTGTAAAATTAATCAATGTGGCCGCCCTCGGCAACGAAAACGCATTCTAGGCGAGACTAGAAGGTCGCGTCTACGTTGCGGCCTTGCAGGCCTTGCCCTAGACATGAGCACTCACGCTGTAATCAAGCGGATTAAGGTCGTGCGACTTCGGTGAACAAATGTCCTTCAACCAGAAGTCATGATCGACCCCAACTAATCTTTCACGATCTTCGCTTGTGGCCCAGGGCGCCTTATTGCTTAAAGAGGTACTTCCCTTTCTTCTTATCTTTTTAGCAATAGTGCAGGGATTTTGTGGCCAGGATGTTCGTCATCGGTTGCGGTGAGCGTGTAACCGGACGCGAACCACACTGGCGGCATTTTCTCGCCATTCGAAACCACGACGATTAATATCATCAAGGAGGGAGGGGGGCTACTCGGTTGTGGCTATGTACTTGACCTCGGGGACAGGCTTGTCGAAGCTACTTAGCACAGATTCGGTCTCCTTGTTGATGACAGGATAGAACGTAAAGATTTTCATCAGAAAAAGTGACAATTAGTTTTAATGACTATTCAAGTCGTTAAGAAGGCATTGGATGCTTTCCGACGTTGTTCTCGCCTATAGCCAGTGACTAGAGGCCTTTAAACACACTCCAAGCTCTTGCCGCCTTGCTTAACGGACGGACCTGGATACCGTGGCCTCCGGGATTTTCGTATTCTTTGCTAGTAGAGTCATTTTTAGCTTCGGAGCAATTTCAAAGGTCTTTTTAACAACCAAACTCTTCACCACAGGAGGTTTGCCTGAACGAGCTCGATCTTTGAGGTCTTCCCCATTCTTGAGCCTCTCCGAGATTCTGTGGACCGTCATCTGACTGACGATGAACCGCTTCGAGACGTCGAACTTGTTGTGGCAGACAATGGAAAAAACCCGCTGTAATGACATATGCGGTAAAAGTAGAATATTAATTTTGTTTGAGGAAACTTTTTCTATCACACACGTAAAGCTCTCGAAAGCTTCAAAAAAACTGAGTGTACCAGCACTTTTGAGAAACTATGTATAAAATTTCATTGATTTTTTTAACGCACTGAAAAAAATATTCGTCTAAATGGCCATAAATTGAAATTAAAACTTAAAAATTTACTAATAATATCATTTCAACTTGGAATACTCTCCCAACATTTGTAATTGAAAACGGTATTGATAAATATGCTTAAAAATAAATTGCGTGAAGAACTATTTGACTTTTAAGCACAAAAAATAGAACAATATTTATTTAACCGTTTTTTAACTTTAAAGGCCCTCGCAAGAACTCCTTACACTAACTTCCCCAGTCTTTCGCGCCTATCCATAGAGCGAATCTTAGTCCTTGCTGGTTTGGATTTAATAGTTCTATACACCTCGACGTAGAAGCATTCTTAACATAAATTATAGGATTATCCGATAGTAATTTTCGTCCAATATTACAAGACTAGACAATTACAGACCCCCAATCAGATACAGAATTTAAAGACTTCCTCGACGTACTTTTGAATACATATATCAAGGAAAGCAATAGTTTAAGTGTTATGTGAAAACTCAATATTAGGGATGAAATAGTCTACATGTAGCAAAATTCACAGAAATTCAGAGAAACAATGGTTAGAACAGGTTTGAAATTTGCAAAAGATAATAACATTTCTAAGTAGGAAAAGTTTAGCCATTAGCAAGGTTGAAATCCAGTGGGCCACAAAAGTTTACAACACTGTTAGAAATCCAAATTTACATATAATTATTGAGTGCAGGATAATGAACTCTACAACACACGTGGAACTTTATATATTAAGTATAATGTAACATTCAGAAAAGCAAAATAGTGAACAGAAAAAAAACTTTATAAGCACTACATATAGTAAAATTTGAAAACGCAAAAGTTTATAATACATTCATCTAAACCTGGTTTAGTACTTGGGCGCCTAACACTTCTTGAGCTGATTTTGGTCCTTTCCTCCAAAACTATTTTCTTCAAATCAGATTAGTCAAGCGGATCTCGTTTTAGGGCCATGAGTTTCAATTCCCTCCATCGATTTTCGATGGGATTCAGGTCAGGTAATTGACTTAGCCATTCCAAAACCTTAATTATACCTGTATGCAACCAATTCTTAGTTTGTTTCGCTCTATACTTGAGGTTATTGTATTGTTGAAATGCTCATTCAAAATTCCCCTCTACATTTCGGCGTTCACTCTTTCTTCGACTACCTACAATCTTTCACACCAGATCATTAATTTCAAACGCATACCGTGATTCATCTACCCACCACCGACTTTGAATGAATGGATGGTATTTTATCGTGCGTAAACTGCACACCTTTCTCCTCAAGCCATGTTGATTGAATTTCAACCAAAAAGTTCTAAAATTTATAGAAGATGCTCTGAGAGAAATACTGATGTTCTCATATTTTGGGAAACTAATTGTAGAGGAATTGCCAGGAGGGCCAGGCGGACATATACCTTAAAGTCTCCCCCTTCCCTTTGTGGAGAAAGCCGAAGAAGCGAGCCTCATGAGGAGACTCGTGGGAACGGTAGCCGGCGAATAACAGCAACTTCCTACCCTGTTTGATCTCCCCGCCTCCTAGGTAGTTGGAGCGACCATCTGTTTTAAGGCAACCACCAAAGGCCCTTAAACGATGCTCTAAAGATTCAATTACCTAAGAGATCCGTAAGCCCGTGGTTATTTCACCAAAAAGCGGTGCCAGTCAAAAGGCACGCCAAGGAGTGTGGCGGTTGAGAGTCTCGCTAATTAACACGCCGACTTGGGTACCTCAGTGCCAACTTATGCACTTCTCGCTCTCCCAGATGCAAACTCACCATTCGCGCTTCCCTCTGCGGCCTCGCCCCTTCCCGCTTAGTTGGGGCGGTGGTGCGCCTATAAATAAGCCCTGAAGAAAAGAGAAAGGATTATTATTCGGTGAGAAGGACGTAGGATGAGTTCGTGAAAATCTATCCTTCAGCCAATCAAGATTATTCGGTGAGAAGGACGTAGGATCAGTTCGTGAAGATCGATCCTTCAGCCACTCAAGATTATTCGGTGAGAAAGACATAGGATCATTTTGTGGTGATCGATCATTCCCTCCCCCCCCGGGCCGAATAAACTTTAATCGTCAAGTTTTGTATCGGTGCCATACCGAAGAATTCTTTACAGACTTAGAAGAAGTCTGACTGGAGAAAAGTAAACCCGCTCACACTCGAGTGACTCTCGCATCTCAAGCTCCGTAAGAGTGAGAGGAGAAGAACCCAGCCCCAACGAGGTTCCGTTCTTTAATTAAGGTAAAAATCCCCCCGAATACCCAAAAATCTAGTGGGGCACTCTACGGTGAAGAATAAGACACCAAGAGGCTTCAGGATTATTCAGAAGAGGACTCTTGAAGCGAAGAGCACCATAACTCTCTCCATCTTCTTAACTTAACCAGAGGAAAGGTTGTAATAAGAAGTTGACAGCGCCCTATCTGGCTCTCTCCATCACATCTCGGCGAAATTCTATCGTCGGCACTCCAAATCCCCGAATTGCGAGATAAGCCCTCCAACGACCTCCGGCAACTTTGATCTCGTATGTCATGTGAGTTAGCAAGAACATTTATATTTGTATTGTGATAGTATGAGGTTAGTAAGTTTCACGATTTAATAGAAGTAAAGACAATTGTGTGTGAGCCCCTGTCATATTTGTTGGTAAAAGAGAGTACTTTAATTTAATGTTTAACGCTAATCTAAAAGGGTCACGATAAAAATACTAATCAGCAATTGGTCTGTTTATCGAGAGCCTATTTGGTTACTTTTTTTCATTGAAGATATTGTAATAGGCCTAGTTGCCAACCGGGATAGTCTAGGTTAGCGTAGGACGATGATATAAAATGTGATTACGGTTTGTTTTCATAGTTAAGTGTTAAATTTAAAATATATGTTTATTTTGGGATAATTCCTGTGTGTTTCCTTATATCATTACGTGTTGAAACGGCTCTTCCTTAAAACAACAAAATTCGCACTCTTAGATCAAAGCCTACCTCAACAAAAGAAGTACATCACGTTCCACAAGGTATTGTACGACAAAAGTGTTGTCAGGTCTGTAGGTTTTTTTTAAAAAGAACCCAATAGCGTTGAATTAAGGGATAGCCAACACGTAAAGGAATACCAGGAATAAGAGAATAATTAAAGAGAGGAAAATTGGTAAAGTTAGGGGTTGAAACAATCTGAAGGTAATTGTTAGGCCAAGTGGTAAATTTATTGTCGGAGTTGTATTACAATCAACATAGTAGCGGGATTAAGGGTAAGTTAGGCTGCGCGCTAACTGGTGAGTGGTGGCATAAGTACCTGAGAGTACAAAAAGAAAAAATCGACGGACAAACACAAAATGGATCCGGTCGAAAGATTCAACCAACAAATCCAAATTCTGGGACTTGAAGGCGAGGATATGGATGCCTACGTCCTGTCAGAATTGAGAATAAAAAGAAAAGAAGAAGAAGAAATAATACAGTTTGATAGAGAAATTGAAGATATAAGAAGAGAGATGAAAAGAGGATACGAAGCAATGAAAATACGGATTGACAGAAAAGGAGGAGAAGACATAATACACCGGAAAATAGAAACAGAGGAAAGAAGAATACCGAGAGGAAGTAAAACAACTCCAATCCTCTTTAAATAACCATTACAAACATGCGGATAAAACTAAGTATTTATGGAAAAGTCAATAACATCAAAGTGTACTACAAAAACCAGATGTCCACGGCCTATAAAATAGATGAAAAAAACTTCAAGGTGATAATTAACCGTAACATCAAGGCTAAAAATCAAACCGATAAAATCCAACTCATCATCTATTATAAAACTATAAAAGCCAGCAACCTTCTGATGAAAAATAACATCTGCCCTAACTCCTCGAATCTCAAGTCAACCAACATAGTTTAAGAGTTCACCTGCACCAATAAAAACTGTAAGCTTTGTAATAACTCTAAATATATTGGCATGACATCTACCACTCTTTCGAGGCGGTTGACCATGCCTCTACATAGCAGAGGGCCAAAAGACCATAATGAGAGTGTACATAATATTAATCTAACGAGAGATATGCTCGTTGACAACACCATTATTAAAAGGAAAGAGGTTAATAAAGCAATGTTAACATCTTAGAAGCCATATTAATACAAATTACAAATTAGGTTAAAGTGGTGAAATTGTGTGGTAGGTATATAAAGGTGTGAATATGTTCTCTAGTTTGCCCTGGTGTTAGGGCATCACTAGCATTCTTCATGTTGTGTATTTAAAAATTTTTAATTCCTCCGTCAAAAAGTAGCTGGCTGTCATTGACAGCCAGTTTCCTCCGTCATAATATTTATATTTCTTTTTAGGTATTTCCACCTTCGAAGCATTCAAGCCTTTCAAGGTTGACTTTCTTGCTGAATGATTCTCAGTGTTGATTGCTTTGTAGTCTCTTAATATGGGCATTTAGCCTCTTTTCTTAGTTTGAATTTTGTTGACTTTTAGTTTACTTATTATCAGTTGGGTATTGGGAGTTGGGCACTTCGCCTCTTTTTATTCTTGACTTTTGATTATTATTAGGTTTGGGCACTTCGCCTCTTTTATATTTAAATTTAGTTTTAATTTTATTAATTTTTTACTATATTTATTTATATTTGGGGGGGGAGGGGACTTTTAACGTGGGCACTACGCCTCTTTTTTCAATATGTTTCTTAAAATTTGTCAACTTGGTTGTCTAACCATCAAACTTTTTAGTCTTGGTATCTTAGAGTCACATAATTTTAGAGAAGTGGACTAATACTACGTAAATATAGGTAGTACCACTTCTCTCGCGCAGGTTCTACTGCTTGGGAACAAAGCAGTTCTACCTATAGCGCGTCTCCGGTTTGCACGAATGTTTAAGTTTAGGTTCAAATTCGGGAGTATAGTTTGATCTATCTTGTCCCATGTCTTTCTCCCTAGCCTTTGGATCTCCGTATTGATCGGCTTTAGACCGATTCTCTGGTGAAGAGTCGATTGCCGAGTACGGTCGATCCTTCGCGTGCCTGTAATCAGCAGCGTGGCTTTATTCTGCACTCTCTGCATCATTCTGAGAGAGGTACAGCTTGCCATCTGCGTGATCATGGCCGGGTGCACCAGGACTGAGCGTACCAGGGCCATATACAGCTTCTTGATGTTAGGCACGCTGAGGCCTCTGAAGCGGTAAATTTTCTTCAGCTCTCGTTTGGCTAGGGAGACTCTGGTATTTATGTGGGTCTTATATCCAGATTTAAAGAGTCGTAAGCCCAGGACATTACCCTCGTTGGAGTACGGATAGTGTTCATTATTGACGACAACGTCATCAGTTTTTCGGCGGTTCATTGGAATGATCGTGAACTTCTGGCGGTTGGTCTTTATTTTCCACTTTCTTTCATATCTATTGATATTTTCTATTTCGACAGCTGTCGCCCTCGCCTGGCTTCCAGAGTTCCTGAATGGACTCAGGACGATTTGGGTGATGTCGTCTGCATATTGCAGATACATCGAATCGTACCTCACTGGAGCAGGCAGGTCTATTGTGTACACGAGGTACAGCAGAGGGCTGAGACAGCTGCCTTGTGGAACTCCCGCTTCTAGTCCGAATTCGGGTCCTTTGCAGCCCTCGATTGAAATTTGGGCTCTCCTATCGGAGATGTAATTGCAAAGGATCCTTTCCAGGAGTGGGTTAAGCTGGAGGTTGAGGATCTTGTACTGTAATCCTCTCAGCCAAACCTTATCGAAGGCCTTCTTAACATCACGCAGCACCACGTCTACGTACCGCCTCTCAGCTTTACTGCAAGCGAGTTTCTCCGCAAGAAGGGCGAGGGCTGTTTCCGTTCCTCGACCCTTGCGGAACCCGTGCTGCTGAGGGTTGTGGGCTCCCAGCTCGGCAAGTTGTTGTTGAAGCCTGTCAGCTAGGAGTCTCTCGTAGACTTTTGCAATGAACTCCAGCAGGGCGATTGGCCTGTAGTTTACCAGTTGATCAGGGGGCTTACCTCCCTTGGGTATGAAGATCATCTTCGAAATCTTGAGACCTTCCGGGAAGTAGCCCGTGTTCAGGGAAGCGTTGAAGATATTAACGATTCCCTGAATGATCTGCTGTGGGGCGTTAACCAAGTTGTTTCTGGTAATACCCGTCCAGCCTGGTGCCTTTTGTCGAAAGGCTTTTACAGTGGCCTTGACGTCCTCTGATGTTATGGGACGTCCGTGACCCGCCATCTCCCTGCCTTCGTTGACTTGCTGTAGTGGGTGTGTGCGATGCGTTTCCTGATTAAGTTGTTCAATCAGTTGGCCTTCGAATTCCTGGTCGAACTCAACGTTTTCCTCGGGTGTAATCCTGAAAACGTTTTTCAGAAGTTCCTGAACATATCCTCGAGAACCACCGGGTTCTCAATGTAGTTTCCGTTCTCCTTTATCCGAGTCTTGGGTCTTGGTGTAAGTCCCTTTAAGTTCCTGACTTGGCGCCAGAACTTGGCCGGGCTAAGTTAGCTGTCGACTTTGGCTATCAAGTTGTTCCATATTTCCCCCTGTTGGAGGTTGATAGCCTCTCTAAGCTCTGAGCTTAGGCGTCGGAGCAGCAAGCTCCTTTCCCGGCTAATAAATGAAGATAAGCCAGCCATTAATAGTAAAGCGACAAGCTGGAATCGTACATTAAAACTATTTTAAAATTCCACGCACAAGAGTGGCTCATTTCCTGTAACGTTACGTTTAACCAAGGCGAATAAAATACCCATTAAAAATCGTTTTCTTTCTTTCACTTAAATTTCTGCCAGATCCTCACTCCACTCACTACATGAGTAAAGGAGGCAAGAAATTCCATAACGCTTCAAAGATGATCGAATAAGATCGAAAGCTTAGGATTTTAATTTGTTTTTTACCAAACACATTCATTTAAAAAAAGAGATAAATACTGGACAAATGATCTACCATCTACAGGATGGAATAAAAAAAATAATTAGAAGAAGAGAAAATTGCCTAAGGAAATTAATTATGGCAAAGTACACAATGGTCTTCAACAAAAAATATATATATATATATATATATATATATATATATATATATATATATATATATATATATATCGTGTTGGAACGAAAGTAATGCTTGATTTTAGGATATCTATTAAAAATGAAAGAACCCATGAATATGGGAATATTTTATTAATCATAATAATAACATTGCTTTCAAAAACCTCTTTTAATCTTTAAACAAGTTTATAAAAATGGCTCGTTTCAACCTCTTCACTTGTTGTCAACCTACAACCATCCACATGGTTCTGTACTTTCCAAACAAGTTATAATCTAAAGGAAAAACCCAAGGAAAATATGGATAGTGAAGAAATATTTCCCAACTGAGCTCCTTCGGAAGGTCATTGGTCATTGGTCTTCAATCCTTGGATTGAAAAGTGTCGCTTTTGGCACCAAGTGGCTTTCCGACTACGAATTTGATTGTAGTACAGATTTGAATTAATTGTTTGTTTGTTATCTAGCCGTTCGTAATGGACAATCATTCAATATTCCGCCATACACTCAACATAATATCTTTTTATGAAGTCCTGCTTTCAGTTGTTAAGAAATTCTCTTTCCTCATCTGATCCACGAACGGTGGCGCTTAGCATTAAAATAACGGATCAAATTCTGTTCATAAGTAACAAGCTAGACCAAAAAATGCCGTGAACATTGCGTGCGGTCTTCCTTTTCCAATCACCGGAACCTTTTTAATCTTTTATTTGGTGTAGCATAGTCGTATGGATTAAGTTAAATGTTTCTTCAAGTTCCTTAGAAGTTGTAGTAGGTTTAGCTGTGACAACAGGATCCATCTCCTTGAAATCAAGTTTTTTGTGGGACGAACTTCTGTTGCTCCATCTTTTGCAATGAAATCACTACTTCAGAAAAGGAAAACCACCTCTTGCAACTTATTTCATTTAATTGCGTCATCTCAATAAGTGCTCTGAAGGCATTTTGCTACTCTTATCTCATTGACATCTTAATGAAACTCATAGAGAATTGTATCGTTCCTAAATAATAACAATATACACTACTTTAATAAATGCTATCTAAAACTTTATTTTAGAAAATCAGACTTTATCTTTGTTCTTACCTGATATGATATCCTTGAGAGCCGAAAGCGAAGTATATTGATTAAGACCAACAGGACGAATGGAAACAGCTATTTAATTTTAGGTTTCGTACATCAGCGGTATACATGTTTAGCAATTCTGACAAAATTAAAAATACATAAAATACATTAGTAAATCAAAATGATCAATAACAAAGCATACATTTTAATTAAAATTATATATATATATATATATATATATATATATATATATATATTATGCTTTTATGCAGCAAAGCGAATGTACAAATGTACAGGGAGTTTTGTATTGAGAGCATGGTTGGTCTAATTTGCGAGCCTCCAAAGCCCAACCTACAAATTCCATGCATACCACCGATACCACTTGGCAAAGTGGATGAAGAACTTCCCGGAGAACGACCCCATCCCTCTTAGGAACTGTTCTTCTCAGATTACGGACCTGAATCCCATTGAAAATGTTTACAAGACAATCGGAGTATGGTCTAAAGCAGGGGTTCTCAACTGTGGGCCTCATGGTCCCTAGAGGGCCATGTAACATTACTAGGGGTCCCCCCCCCCTTTAAATAATGAATTGGGGTCAACGGTGATATTTTGGTTGGCCATAGAGCAATTCTACTTCAGAACCGTTATTATTACTGACAATGGAGAGAGAAAGAACTACAGAAATAAGAACCAGCAAAGACCCTAAGGGCCGCTCAAGGCCAGTCCGCTTACACATTCTAACGTTAGTGTATCATACACTTTTTTTTCAGGCTGTTTTTTTATATATATATATATATCTATATATATATATATATTTAACTATTTCAACTCTACAGTACACACTTATCTACATGTGTACCCTTGACATGCAGGTTTAGCTATCCCTCAAATACACTAACACGCTTCTTCAAACCAGGGGGGAGGGGGGAGTTGATAGGACAGTACTCTATTTTCCCGCTGGCTTCGCCTGCTAGTTATGAAAATTTTATACTTATAGGACAGACAGAAAAAGAAAAGGGGAATTCACATTCACTCCATGCATGGAGTCGTCGCTGGCATCTTTCTATTCATCATTTCATTTTAATTCTCAACTCCTTATAATATATGTCGTTTTAATCTGTGCTTCTACTACGTTATATTTATACTATTGAAGTACTCATTAAGTGTGTTTTTGAACATATTAACTGGCGTGCTTTCAACTACACGGTTGGGAAGGCCATTCCACGTTTGCGTGATTTTAAACGTGAAGTACTGTTGGATGCCAATTTGTGTTTTAAGTATTAACTTTTGCCATTGATAATTTATGAGCAGTATAAAAAACAATAAGATTTTATAACACCATTTTTTTCATATATTTTATATATATCATTATCGTTCAAATTATTTATTAGTTTCAATTTTTAATTTCTATTAATGCTCTTCATAGAAAATAACTCATACAGATACACAGTGTGAACTCATGGAGAATTCATGTGAATTTTTTCAGATTTAATTGTTCGTAAAACGTGTTTTGGTGTTTAATGAGTAAGTTATTTTTATATCATTACTATGTACTTTAATTATTAGAGATGGGATTAAACGTATCAAAATAATAGCATTCCTAAGAAGTTCTTCGCAAACTTAATAAGCTTGGAACCCTTCATTCCAATCAGATTAGATTTAAATCAAAGCAAGGAGTAATTATTGACTCCTGAATTTAATAAATTATTATATTATACCATTTTATACTATTATTATAGTGCACTATGGTGTAATATAGCGTATCATAATTATTGTATCATCTTGTATCGCGTCGTATTGCTTAAATATTATATCATATATCATAATGATGTTGAGCTATGTCATATCATATTATGTTACTCTGGTTAAATTCAGATTGGTAACAAACAATAAATATTGGCTTACCAAAGAAGCTCAATATGCGAGATGTTAAGTTTTGATATATAATTAGGCAGATGAGTCAATTAGCATGTACAGTCAGTTAATGTCAAGGGAAAAAGGGGGTTTGGGGTTTATCAACGTCAACTACTTACCTACTAGCTACACCTGCAGCTTACTTCAAAACTTGACCTTTTTCGACCTCAGATTGTCACAACTGGTAGTCTATGTATAGTACGCTCGCTACATCCTATACCTACCTAACAGCCGTTCCAATTACCCTAACAAACACTAACAACTTGATCTATATTAACAGTTGCATTCTGCAGTCATCACGCCCCCAAAAAGAAAACGTTATTTTTTCCCGCCCAAAACACCCACACCCAAAACAACAGTGTTGCCACATCACCGATGAATTCATTCTCTTTCTTAGACTACAGTTACTTTATGTTGTGTCATGTTATGACATGTTATGTTATGTTATGTCACAAATATCAAGACGTGCGAGTGAAATTAAGCTTCAATAAACTCATTCACACACACACATACAAACATACTTCGTGACGTACATTCTGATCCATAGAAATTGTAATAGTGACCAATATATTGTACTTGAAGTACCGCAAAGTTAAATATGTTAACTTGTATGTTTAGTTAAATTACTCACGATTATTGTCTCTTTACGCCATATAATTGCAATGGTTTATCTTAAAATGTCTTCCCTCTCCATCTCCCTCTCTCTCTCTCTTGATAAATCAACATTAAGAGATAATGAAGTAATTCTACTAACATATGTTAGATTTATGGATGATCAAGGACCCAGAGAGGAAATGCTTTTCGCCAGAAGTCTTAAGACAGACACAAGAGGTGAAACAATTTTTAATGAAGTTGTTACATTTTTCAAGGAAAGCAATATTTCACCTCAAAAACATAATGGCATAGCTACTGATGGTGCATCATCCATGACTGGCAGATACAAAGGTTTTATTGCACACTTGAAACAAGCTGTTTTCGGAGTATTTTGCATACACTGTGTGATACGCCGTCAACACTTATTTGCTGAGAAATTGGGTGGACGCATAAATGATGCCCTTAGTGTTGTGATAAAAGTGGTTAACCATATTAAATAAAATTTTCTAAGAGCCCACCTCTTTCGTGAATTCTGTAGTCAAAATGGAGAAGAGTTTGAACGTCTTGTAATGCATACTGAGATGAGATGGTTGTAAAAGGGAAATTGTCTTCATCATTTTATTGCACTTTGGGATTCTATTGTCTTATTTCCGGCCAACACCCATCTTGGAGAACAACTGCTTGCAACTAAATGTGATGTATTTTACTTATCATATATATTTGAAAACAAAATTTTACTTAATAAACAGCTTCAAGGGAAAAATTCTGATCTCATATCCAGTTAAAGTGCAATTACTGCTTTCCTGAAAAGCTACAGTTGTACAAGATTAATATCAGACGTCGTGCATTTAAACAGTTTCCCTGTTTGGCCTCAATTAGCAGCGATCTGCACGATGATGATCTTCCAGTGTATGGTGAATATTTGGAAAATTTACACGAGGATATGCAAGCTTGGTTTAGTGACTTACTCATGATGGATATACCAACTTGGGTGACAATTCCTTTCGAAGTTAATGTTGCCGATGTAGACATTTCTTTACAGGAAACCCTCATTAAATTACAAAGTGATGAAATATTGCAGGCAAAATTTGAAAATGGGAAGCATGATATATGGAAACAAATGAAGCTGCTAAAAAGTATTCACTACTCTGGGATAAAGCACAACTCTACGTCATTGCTTTTCCATCCTATTACCTTGGTGATTCAAGATTTAGTCGTGTTTCTCACTTATTGTCAAAAGCTCGTAATAGACTCGACATTGTGCAAAGGGGTGATCTTCGACTATCCTTGACATCGATGGAGCCGAATATAAAAAAACTCGCTGAGCAATATCAGTCACAGGGATCTCATTGAATAAATCTACATTTTTTATTTAATTACTCCCTTATCTTTTCAAAGGTATATTAGGAATTATTTACTAATGTTTATAAATGCTCCATAGAATGTAACTATTAAATAATTTATTTGTAGTAGTTTAAAGTTTTCCTTCAAAATAGGCAAAATTATTCACTATTTTTTTACTTATTGATACAATTCATTTGCTTTTTTATTAGTGAAAAATTTGGGGGCTTTGGAGCCACCAAATTTGTTTTAAAGGGAAAGGGTCCATGGATAAAAAAAGGTTGAGAACCACTGGTCTAAATCGAAGAACCAGAAAACAATTCAAGAACTCTGCAAAATTCTGAAATATGAATGGAGTAAGATTTATTACTGCGCAAGTTTCTCAACAATTAGATCAATTCTGTGCCAGGATATGCAAAAGCATCTTGAATACCTGCTTCCATACTAAATGAAAATTACTTATATCTTCTACAAATGCCCTCCACTGAATTAGAAAATCATGCTAATTTTATCTAATTAGATCAAGTTGTTGAGATATAACTACACACAATAGTAAATTTTGAACTGATTTATACAGAAAAGGTTTACAGAATGTTCTAATTGTTACTAGGAAGTGTACAATATACAAAAAACGGTACGCATGGATGAATAGTCTCTTCAGGTACTTCCGATTGTGCTTAAAAGACACGAAATCTCTTTTCAGGCAGCAGCAGTAGTCAGCCAAAAAGTTAACACCCCTACGCCCGTGATAGCTTTCTTCGATCACAAGGATAACTTGGTGAAAGCGCTCACCCTCTTCTTGACTGAAGTCCCCAGAATTCTCGGCAAAATAGTCCAGGTGGTTCCGAAGGAAGTCTATTTTCACTGACATGCAAGCACCAAGTTCGCGGAAATTCTCCATTAACTCGCCAAATGCCTTATAATGAAGACTTCTGTGGTTGCAGGGCAAGTTTGCAATGGCTGACTTAAGTGACAACCAGGAAGAGAGTTCAGCAGGATTCAATGCCTTTGACATGCTCTCCTATTTGAGAACCATTAAATACTCATAGCTGACTCGTAGAAACATCTGAAGGAGGAACGGAAATAGTGTCCATTGCATTAACAAAGTTCTTCATCAAACAGAGTTTGAAGTGCAAGAGTGGAAGTAATAGCTTGCTCGGTTTAACTAGAGGGTGGGGTAGAACGTTGTTTGAACCGGGTTCTAATCATTGTATTGCTGACCAGTCTCGTCTGACATAATGCTGGTAGTCAGACCGATTGGCTCACAAGCACATAACGCATGGATACTTTGTGTACCCAACTTGAAGGCCTAGGATGATTCCAACAACTTTAAGATCTCCACAGATCGAGCTTTTCTGTTTCTCGTAGTTGAGAGCATAAAAAGACGGTACATGTTGTGGCAGGTTTCTTTAGGTGTAAATGAGTGTCCAATAGGGATCGATGAAAACCTATTGCCGTTATTAAAAACTGTCTTAAGAGTAGAGTTAGACAAGTCAATGAAAAGTCTCCCTTCCATAGCATTATAATTCAGGCCCATTAAGTTGAGTAGGACAGCAAAGTTGTTACAGTAGACCAGTAAACATGCTTCATCAAACGTGAAAAATTTCCTAAATTCTTACTCGCGCCCCCGATGCCAATACATTGTTGTCCATGGTGCAAGCATACACTTCTCTTGAAGAGTTGAACCCAATAGCTAAGCAGATTCTTTGGACTCAAACGTGATTATAAAATCAGTTGGAATACCAATTACCTTTAAAAAAAGTTTTCAAACGCAAGCCAGTGTAATTTAATTGTTATATTAAATAGTTTTTTGTTTCAGTGGTCGTTTGTATAATTTTTTAACGCTCCATTTTTTTCTAGTAAATGGCTTATCTGCTAATAACTTTCGTTTTATTCAGCAAATTTGCATAAACTTTACCCGCATGAAGAATTTACCTGTATTAACTCGGATTTTCTCTGGTCAAACTTATGGAAGATGTTGTGATAGAAATACTAGCTTTCCGATCTTTGTGGACAGCACTATAAATATATATATATATATATATATATATATATATATATATATATATATATATATATATATATATTAGTGTAGATGGGTAACAGACTTTCTTGAATGCAAATTTTGTTGAAGACCATTGTGTATTTCGCCTCAGTTAATTTCCTTTGGCAACTTTCTATTCTTCTAACTGTCCTCTTTATCCCATCTTGTAGATGGTGGATAACTTGTCCTGTATGCATATTCTTTTAAAATAAATGGGTTTGGTTAAAATCAAACTAAATTGCTGAGCTTTCGATCTTATTCGATCATCTTCGGAGCGTCTTGAAATATTATTGTCACCTTTACCAATGAAATGTGGAGTCGGAATCAGAGTGAATGAAAGAAGATGGCATACTCAATTTAATAGATGGTGGGATAGTAGTAAATAAAATTGGTTGAAATTTGAAGCAGGAAGGGGTATTTGGCCCTAGTAGAAGGGCATCACTTTATGCTTTTATTTAGATTTTTCCTTTTTGACTTGTTTTTTGATAAGTTGTGTTTTTATGTTTTTTCTTTATATTTTTTTAGCGTGTTCTTCTTATTGTTAGTATTTCAATTTTTGTGTACTTTTTTGGGGGTTGATTTCTTTTGAGCATTCAAGCCTTTTATAGCTTTTAGCTCAGCGATTTACCTTATGTTGTTTTAGTGTGTTGGTATTTATTTTCTTTGTTTTGGTTTCGGTTGTACTGTGTTAGTTTGTAGTGTTCCTGTTATGTGTATAGTGATGTTATGATTTCCTGAGAGCATATCTTAGTAATTGGGAACTAACTACGACGGGAGACTCTCTCCAGTGGTCGTGCAGGTATATTAAGTTTGCTACCAGTTCCCTGTAGTTCCGGAATGACAATATTGGTAAGGGTTGACCAGATCTTTCTACCCAATTTTTAGGTGATGATATTGATCGGGTCCAGTTTTTCCCTCCTATGAACATCCCTTTGCCGTTGTTGGTCACGCCTTCTGACTTTAGTAATTATTAGGGATGCGAAGTTTTGAACACGTTAGAGTTTTCTCATTGAGGTCTTGCTGACCCCTTGAGTCACTACTGCGAGGTAGATGAGCTTAGTCCGGACGTACATTAGGTATACTTTCCTAATGTTGGCCAAGCCAAGATCTCTAAACCAGTATAGCTTGGAGATTTCTCTCTTTGCTAGGTTCCGCCTCTCCGTGTAATGTCTCGAGTATCCGTGGTTTGAGATCTTTAAGCCCAGGACAGCGCCTTCGGCGGAGTAGTATTATCTCCGCCTATCGAGGATAATGGGCCACGTCAACCTGCAGCTCAGTGGGATGATTTGTAACTTGTCCCTATTTGTTCTAATCTTCCATCGTCTCTCGTACCGGTTGATGTTATTGATTTGCGCTATTGTGCGCATTGCCTTATCCCTTGTTTTATTCATCTGGCCCGGAATGATCTGGGAGACGTCATCTTCGAATTGCAGATACATCGTGTCCCTGTGCACCGAAGTTGAGAGTTCGGTGGTAAAGACCAAGTACAGCAGTGGGCTCAGGCAATTTCCCTGGGAAACGCTCGCCTTGAGTTTGAATTCAGGTCTTCTGTATCATTCGATCATAATAGCATGCCCTTCTGTCCATGACAAAGTCACAAAGGATCCTTTCCAGGAGTGGATCTAGCTGGAGGTTCAGGAACTCGTGTTGAAGTCCTTCCAGCCAGACGTTATCGAAGGCCTATTGCACGTCCCTCAACACAAAGCTGCATAGTACCCATTCCGTCGGCAAACGGCTAATTTTTCTGTTAGGAGCGCCAGGATTGTTTTTATGCCACTTTTTCTCCAGATCCCGTGCTTTGGGTGTTATGCGCTCCTAACACGCTCAGTTGAGTTTGTAGCCTATTAGCTATAATCATTTCACAGATTTGGCCGTGCATCTCCAAAAGAGAGATCAGGCGATAGTTAGCCGCTTGGTCTGGGGAATCATTTTCTTTCGGGATAAAGATGATTTTAGCCATCTTGTACCCGTTAGGAAAGTAACTTTTATTCAGGGCGGATTCATTGTGCTAACAAGTTCCTGTATGATTTGCCTCTGAGAATTCACTAGGTTGTTTCTCGTGATCACAAACCATCTTGGTACCCTTTGCTTGAAGGACCTTATGGTGTGCATGGTCTCTTTGAAGGTGATTGGGTACCCGTGGCCAAAGATCTCTCTTTCCTGAGATACTTGCGTGAGTGGATGGGTTCTATGTATCACTGTGCTGATTTCATCAAGCAGTTGGTCTTCAAAGTCCTGGTCGAAGCCGTGGTTCTCCTCAGGGATTATAGCGAAAATCTTATTCCACTGCGTTCTGGATCATATTTTGAGAGACTCTGGATCCTCAATGATCTCAGCTCCGTCTTTTAACTGTGTTCTGGTTTTGGTGGGCAGTTCCCTAAGTCTTCTAATGCTGTTCCCAAAACTTACTGGACTGTCCTCCCTGTCCAGCCTACCAATGATGTCATCCTAGATTTCCTTCTGTTTCTCTGTGATTATGTGTTTTATTTTCTCGCTTAGTTGTCTAATTCTGGCTATCTTTTCTCGATTTTGGGCCTGTCCTGCCTATTTTCTCGTAAATTCCTCTATGTTTCCAAGCGATTTCCCTTATCTCGTTCGTCTACCTAAGTTGTGGGGGCATTTTATAGGAGATCCTGCAGACGCATTTCTCATTGGAGTTTATCTCATCATCTATCTCTTTGAGATTTGCGTTTCCCAGGCCAGCTGGTTGATATTCGCTGGGTATCTCTCTATAGAGCTCCCAGTTAGCTCTCGTGTAACTTTTCCTAAGTGGGACGGACTTGAGAATAGGAGCAAGAGCGATTGTGTAAGGATAGGGATGTTGTAGTTCGGTACCACAGGTCCGGACTCACTGCTGATTTTAAAAGAGAAGTTAACGCTCACTAACACTATCTCCGGTTTGGTTGCAGAACGATGTGTTAGTTAGGTCGGGTAATCTAGTCCTACTCCTTGGAATCTGTCTCTTTCGAAGAGTAGTTCCAGATTCCATCCCCTTTGGTCGGTGCGACTGTAACCAGACGCTATGCATCTGGCGTTTAGGTCTCCACCCAGCAATGACATTTTACCGCGCCCGAAAATGTTAAAGAAGTTGGGAATTGGCAGGTAGTTACGGCGGTGCGGCGATAGGCCGCTGCTACAGTTAGGCCTCCCACCATGGTTGGGATTTCGAAAGCCAGGAATGATTCTTCTAAGTCTGGTAGTGTTTTGTATGTGATGTTTTTTTTTTTATCGCAAGGGCTAGGCCGTCGTAAGGATTTTGTGTATGGTTTTTTGTTATCACAGTGTAATTTGGTATTTTTATTGTGTTAATTTCTGTGTTTACACCGTGTTCGGAAATGAAGATAAGGTCGAGATCCACGGTACGGAATATGTATTCGTAGGGAATGGATTTTCCTTCCCATCCGTTTCCGTTTAGTGTGATTATTTTTAGTGTGTTGATTGTGTTTTTTGTGTTTTCCATGTTTTGTTTGTTTTATGTGTTTGTGGTTTATGTGAGTGTGTGTATTCCCCTTTACATTTTGTTACGTCTTCTTTTTCCGTTTTTATTTTTTAGTACTCTGCTTCATTTATGGTGAGGCAGGAGTCTCTATGCAGTTTATTTTCGCTGCCTTGAACGCCTCGTCTACTGCTGCTTCTTGTGTCTGCGCATCGTACGTCTACTTCAGGGTTACCCGCCTTTACCCCTTCAACAATCTACCTAATGCTGGGGTTGGCTGGGAATGGGATCAGGTCAGTTCGTAGAACTGCATTTTTAGTTCTTCTCCATCATATTTTATGGTTTGTTGGGGAGCCTTTTCCTTGGTTTTGCTCCTCGATCTCTTTGTTTCTTTTGGGGGTTGGATCTGTCCTTCGTCTTCAGAGAAGGATGCGGAGCTTGAGAGATTACCCTCAGCCTGCTTTATTCTCCTGGCAGCTTATTTGTCCTGTTTCTCCCGTTTCCTTTTGGCCTATATTCTCGGGTCTCTATGTGTGGATCTTTGAAGGGCTTGAGATGTTTACTGGTGTTCTTTTTCTTCCGGTCTTTCTTCATTTGCTGGAAACGGCGTCGCTGGGGCTTCTTCCTTGGGCTGGTAATGCAATTGCAGGAGGTCCCCCGATAGAAGGTTGTCTCCGGGAACCACATTTCCTCCAGTTTATTCTTTTTATGCTTGGTATTAAGCTCAGTTGCGAAACAGCTCAAGTTGGTGATGTTTCTCACGTGAGCGTACAAAATGCACGTGAGGATTTTGGTGGAGTTTCTGTTTTTTGTTATCAACCTTCAGATAAGTCTTTGGCATATGAGGTATTACACTCCTAATTCCCTTCGCTTTTTCTCTTCTGCTTTCCTTTTTTTAAAATCTCCTTCTTCTTTGGGCAAAACATAGCCATTGCCCCGTGCTTTTCCTCATAGTTTGGGAATTTTTCTTCAGCTTCCGAACATTCCCGCCAGCCATGCTCTTTACTACTGCATCTAGACAAGTTAATTCCTGCTCCTTGCATTCTTTCGTAGTGTGTTGTCCCACCTTAAAGCACCTGGAACAAATTTGCACTGGAGTAAATTCCTCTCTCTCTCTATTTGTGCCCCGCTTATTTTGGCATTGAAGAGCAGTAACCCATTCTCCTTCGCCTTAATTGCCATTGAGGTATCATCAAAGATAATTTTGAACACATGATTGTACTCCGTGTTGTCTTTTCTGTTTTTCAATTTAACTATCTCGTTACATTTGCCCACTGCTGGTTTCTCACAATTTCGTTTTTGATATGTTCCTTTGCATGCTGGCCGATCTACGGTCTAGCCTTCGAGCATATCACACTTCTGTGTGCCTGAATCTGGGAAGGCGTACTGGGGTGGAGGTTTTGTCCCTCAGGATCTTAATATCATCTTCCTTTGTGAGGATCTCAATGTCTTTCTCCTTCTTGTATATAGCGATATACCCTTTCGGGGAGTGAATTAGGCGTGGTATGGCCACATTCAGCCTGCCGAATAATGTTTCATACACCTTCCCCTTATTCGGTTTTCCTAGGCCACTTATAGTTCGCAGCGGGGCTCCTACGGCACTGGAGTCCGTTATTTGGGCTTAGGTGCAGCCCCTTGAGGAGGGGAGTGCACATTCGTTCTATCTTACCTTCTTAGTTGTATACTTAAATGGGGACCTACCAATCTGTGTTTTACAAAGATTTAGTCTTTTTTTTATTAATTTATTTTTCTTTGGGGAAATGAAAGAAAACGATTTTTAGGTAGCATTTATTCCGCCTATTTGATCATAACGTTAGAGGAAACGAGCCAATCCGGTGAGTGGAATTTTAGAACAATTTTAATGTTCGATTCCCGCTTTGTGCTTGAATATTGATGGCCGGCTTTTCTTCGTTTATTAAAATGGCTTCTGCGATGTTTATCCTAGCTTTATTTTGCCCTTTACTTTTAATTATGGTGTTTTCAACTAGTATATCTCTCGTTAGATTGATGTTATGTGCGCTCTCCATATGATCTTTAGGTCCTTCATTTTGCAGGCGCATCGTTAAACGTTTCGAAAGTGTGGCAGTTGTCATGCCAATATATTTAAAGTTATTATAAAGCTTGCAGTCTTAATTGAGGCAGATGAACTCGTAAACCATATTAATTGACTTGAGATTTGAAGAGTTTTGGCAGCTGTTGTTTTTTAGAAGGAAATTGTTGGCTTTTCTTTTTAATAGTAAATAATCAGTTTAATTTTATCCATTTGATTTTTAACCTTGATGTTACGGTTAATAATCTTGAAGTTTTTTCATCAATTTTTTACGCTGTGGACATCCGGTTTCTGTAGTACAGTTTAATTTTGTTTACTGCGCCCTGATTACTTTTCGTTGTATCCGTATCTATGAAGTGATTATTTAAAATTCATTGGAGTTGTTTGTCAAACATCCTATATGGAAAACCGTTGTTCACGAGTGTTTGTTTTACACGTGAGATCTCTAAGTTGAAAAGTTCCCACGTAGAGCAGCATTTATATGTTCGGCGGATGTATGAGCCGATTACACTTATTTTATATCTTTCAGGGCATTCGCTATCCGCATTGAGGCATCTTTCCATGTCCATACTTTTTCTATATACTTTTGTGATATAGCTACCATTGATGTTTTGAACCTCAACGTATAAAAATAGGAATTTATTGCTCGTGCTCAATTCCTAAGTGAATTTTAAAACAGAGTTCTCCTCAATTTGTTGTTTGATGTTTATCAGAAATTCTACGTTTGGACGTTGATGAAGATGTCGTATAAGTATCAGCAATATGTGTGTTGTTTATTTTCACTGTTGTCTAATAATCTTTTTTCACGTTTACCCATATAGTAGTTGGCGAAGGCCAGCCCAAAGGAAGATCCCATAGCTACTCCATCCACTTGCGTGTATAGATTACCACCCGGTGTCCTGAACGAAGCCTTTGATGTGCATCAACTTAACATGTTTCTTAAGATGTTTGGGTCGAAATTTGGAGGAGACATTGTAGGATGGTGGTACATGTTTTATATAATGATGTCGATGGTCTGAGCGACACCATCATACCGTTTAACTAAAGCCTTAAACAAAGTAATAAAACCGTACATCCCTTCGAAATACAGCATAAAATCCCCGAAGGAATTTATTGATATACTCCACTCTGCAAAACCAGCAGGACTAATAGCATCCCTTGATGTGGAAAGCCTGTTTACGAACTTGCCTATCGCTAAGACCATCAACTTCATTATATTTATATATATCAACTCATATATATATATATATATATATATATATATATATATAGACAGTACCCCGCAAAAGTTTACAACACACCATGAAAAACAGACGTTTATGTATTTCTAAGTACGATAGGTAAATGAAACTTTTATTACTGACAGGATATGTATTTAAACAATAAATTGAATCATCAGAACCATACAAAAACATCAATATAGTTTTTTGTCGAAGAAATACAATTAATTAGCAACGCAAAATTTTACACCACATATATCAAATCGTTTCTTAATATTTAGTAGCATAACCACTGTTGCTAATAACGGCTTGTAGCCGCTGGGATTAGTCTCCTAAGTACTTCTTACATGTGTTTCTGTTAATATTACTTCATTCCTCAATGCATATTTTCTTCAGTTCAGACATGTTTGTTGGTTCTCTTTTTTGACTCTGAGCTTCAGTTCCTTCCATAGTTTTTCGATAGGGTTCAGATCTGGGGACTGACCAGGCCATTTTAGAATATTTACACTATTTGATCTAAGCCAATTTTGTGTCAGTTTTGCTGTATGCTTTGGATCATTGTCTTGTTCAAAGATCCAATCCTGTTTCAATTTAAGTAAATGCACACTTGGACGTAATTTTTTCTTCAAGATTCTTCTAGAATATTCTCCATTCATCCTTCCTTCTATGGTTTCGATATTTACCACACCTACGGCACTAAAACAACCCCATATCATGATTGAGCCACCTCCATATTTTACTGTTCGGGTAGTGTTCTTCAGTGCGTATTCGGTACCTTTGTTTCGCCATCCCCCTCGGAGCTCCGTTACGGCCGAACAGTTCTATCTTTCTCTCATCCGACCAAAATACGTTGTCCCAAAACTTTGCAGGTTTACCAACAAACTCTTTTGCAAAATTCAAACGATCACGAACCTGTTTTCTTCTAAGAAGTGGAGTTTTCCTTGGAGACCGTGAGCAGACGCCCATGCTACGAAGCGATCGACTAATTGTGTCGTTACTCACTGTAACTCCACTCACTTCTAAGTCACGCTGAAGTTCTTTAAGAATAACCTTGGGTGTTTTACTGACCCTTCTTACTAATAATCTCTCTGTGGGTTCGGTTATCTTGCAAGGAAGGCCAGAGGGTGATCGAAGGAAGGGTAGAATTTTGAGACTTCTATGTCGTATTATCATTCCAACTGAACTCAATGGAACTACTTACTGACGAGATATTTTTCTATAACCAATGCCACTTTTATGAATGTTTACAATACGTTTTCGAAGATCTTGATCAATCCGTTTCTGTTTCCACATCGTGCGAATGTTTACAGGACGTTACCTGATAAAGAATGATTCGATAGCTTATAGCATTCCTTAAGTTATGTGCTTAGATTTATGTAGAACGTTCTAGAAATTGTAGGAAGTTTCTCCTTCTCGAACATTGATGAGTAAGTGATAAAAATCCATATGTGTTGTAAACTTTCGCGTTACTAATTAATTGTATTTCTTCAACAAAAAACTATATCGATGTTTATTTATGGTCCTGATGATTTAATTTATTGTTTGAATACATATCCTGTTAGTAATAAAAGTTTTATTTACCAATCGTGCCTACAAATACATAAACATCTGTTTTTCATGGTGTGTTTAAACTTTTGCGGGGCACTATATTAATATATATATATATGATAATATTTAAGATAAATCTCAGAGCTACGAGAAACGGATGCAACATCTTTTAATTTTTCACAACATTTCGAAAATTACAAGTTTTCATCTTCGGCTAGAATAACAAGACATTATTTTAAATATGACTTGGCAACAGTTAAATTTGCTTTAAAACTGACTGAAAAAATCAGTTAATACATATGAAGAGAACTTGAAAAGGCTAACAATACATTATTGCAAAAGGTGACAAATTATAAAATATTAGTACAATATACTATAAGTTAAAATTTTAAATAGGACTTGGCAATGGTTAAATTTGCTTTAAAACTGACTGAAAAATTTGTTAATACATATGAAGAACACTTGAAAAGGGTAACAAGACATTATTTTAAAAGGTAACCAATTATCAAATATCAGTAAAATGTAATATAAGCTAAAATTTTAAATATAACTTAGCAACAGTTAAATTTGCTCTAAAACTGACTAAAAAAATTAGTTCATAAATTTAAAGTTTATTACAGAAATTTACTATTATACTATAAGAGAAATTGACCTGGCCATAGTTAAAGATAATAAATTTAAACATTGTTTTTAATTTTGTAGAAACTTTAAGAGTTAAATACATTTAATATAAAACCAGGTAATTTTGTTACTTACTAAAGTAGATCCATCCTAGAATGTGAATGGTGGGTTTAACAAAGGGCTAGTATTTATAGGTTACAGTGAAGCTTGCGAGAGAGGAACATCAACTAGCCAAACCTTAGTTAAACAAACAAACCAACTAACAAACCCTAGTTAAAATTAGTTAATTAATAAAGATATTGCACTTAAATCTTCATTAAGTGTAGGTTTGTATTATTTGATATATAAAGATTCGAGGGTTCTTAGGCAATGTTGGTCGTTGTTAAAGGCAAATACTTGAAAATTATCAATAGAAACGTCAGTTTTACAGCTAATGGTGTGTTCCCTAATAGAAGACTTTTCCTTTTTATTTAAGATTTTGCTTGTGCGCCAACTAATCCCCATATGAGCAGATAACCTAGCTCCAAGAGACCTGACAGTGCTGCCAATGTTATAGGCTCCAGTACAACTGAGGCATTTAAAGAAATGAACATTATCTCTGCGGAACTCCAAAGAGATAGGATCTTTACTGCTAAAAATCTTACTATCGATAATTTGTTTATAAAAACTATTTGGGGAAAATATCTTTTAAAAATAAATAGGATTTTTCTTATAAAAGTATCGTTTATAAAAACCATCTCTGAAATTAGTAAATATATGGGCATTTTAGGAACTTCTATGCAGGGTCGAGGGGGGTCAATGAGATTATCAAGTAGTTTTTTTAAAACTTTATCATATAGGTCAGAAGGAAATAATTTTTTTTAGAAAATATTTCCTAAGAAAAATAAATTCATTATGAATTGATTGGCAAGTGTATGTTAGCGAACCTAGCTATGGCTAGGTTCCGGTATATTTCGAAGCACGCCCGCCGCTCTTCTTGGTGGGCATACGTGACTTCAATCAACGGGGAGACCCCTCTAGCAGAGGTGTAGAAGGGAGTCAAGAGGATTCTGGACAAGTTCTCGCAGGACCCCCCTCCCGTTCTTCAGGAGAATGGGACCACTATCTTGGACGACGTGTCCGTGGCGGAATCCTTTGCAACCGCTTTCTCCGCATTCTCTGGCCGGGAGGCAGCTCCTCCAGCATTCAATGCACGTCGTGATGTCTCGGAAGGCCACCGGTTGGACTTTACCTCCAGAGGCGGAGAAACCTTCAACGACAGGTTTACTGTGAGTGAGTTGCGCTCCGCTCTTGCTTCGTTCGCGGACACCGCCCATGGTCTGAAAGATGTCCCTACGCCATGCTTCGATACCTAGGTGAGCGAGGCATGGCGTTTCTCTTAGATTTGTCCAATTGGATCTGGGTGGAGGGTCTCCTTCCAGATTGCTGGTGAATCGCTACTGTGCTCGCCTTTCGCATCCAGGGAGAGATCACTCTACTCCGGCGGGTTTCCGCCCAATCTCTCTAACCTCTTGCGTGTGAAATTTGATGAAGAAATTGGTAAATGTTAGATTAGCCTTTTTCATGGACAGCGGAGGCCATCTATCTTCTGCACAGTGCGGCTTCCGCAAGTTCCACTCTACGTCGGATGCACTGCCATGATTGGCAAATACCGTCTGAGAAGCCTTCCTTCGTAGACAGTATTACGCTACGGTGTTTTTCGATCTGGAGAAGGCCTATGATACCGCATGGCGATACGAAATCATAGAGACACTACACACGATGGGGGCGAAGAGGCACCTCCCAGTCTTCATATCTGAATTTTTGCGTACGGGTGGGGGGAGCCCTCTCCAGCCCAAAGGAGCAGGAAGAGCGTGTGCTGCAGGGAAGCGTCTCAGTGTCAAACTCTTTGCCCTGAGCATCAACGGTATCACCTCGGTGATGCCAGAAGATGTTCTCCCTACGCCCTACGTGGACGACCTTTCGATCTCTTTTGCCACGAGCCAGATGCCAACTCTGGAGCGTCGACTCCAACAGTCATTGAACCGTGACTCTCCCTATGCCGAAGTGCACAGGTTTTTGTTTACTTTGGCCAAGACTATAGTGGTGCACTTCTGTCGCCACCCACGGCTCCCCCCAATCCAGATTTACTTCTTAATGTGGTGCGCCTGGAAATGGTTGAATCGCATCCTTTCCTTGGTCTTGTATTTGACCGACGCCTCACCTGGGAGGCTCATATTCGCAGCCTTAGGCTCTCTGGTACCGGCGCCATAAATATTCTCCGTTCCCTGACGTTCAGCGCTTGGGGCGCTGATAGGGCTACTGCCTTACTTTTTTATCGATTCTTTGCTCGTTCGAAGCTCGAATACGGATGCGAGTTTTATGCATCCACAGCCGAGCGTTTATTGCGGAAGTTGAACTCGATTCCCCACACCGGCCTTCGCCTTGCGACCGGTGCATTCCGCACTTACCCCATTGAGAGCCTGTTGGTCGATGTTGGGGAGATGCCACTTGCTCTAGGACGCGTGCAGTGAATCACTCGCCTGTACGCGTGAGCCCGGCGCCTTCCTCAGTCGTCAACAGCTCTCACTGCTTCCGCAGCTGATTTTGACGGTGCCTATGCCACCGAGAGACGCCAGTCATACCCCAAGCCTTTTGGGTTTAGGGCCAAGAAACTCCTTCGAGAGCTAGGTATAGGTCTTGGGCCGGTGGCACATTGGTTCTGCCCAGGACGCCACCCTGAAGGGTACTATATTTGGCTATTTGTCGCAACGCGTCTGCTCCCAAAGCAAGTACAGCGCTGGAAGTATTCCGTTCGATGTTTTTGGAGCACACCTCGTGTCACGCTGGAACCGTGCCAGTGTATACGGATGGCTCCAAGTCCGAAGAGAGGGTCGGCTTTCACGCCGTATCCCCTCTGTTTGAAGTCAGCGGGGCTCTGCCATGCGCTGCGTCTGTCTTCACGGCCTAACTTGGGGCAATACACCACTCGGTACGGGAGATTACGCAACGTTCTGGGTTCGGAGACCGGATTGTGATCTATAGCGGCTTGCAAAGCGTCCTGAGTGCTCTCAGGGCATTGGAATCTTCGCTTCCTCTGGTTCGCGATATCTGTGACGCCACGGTTTTTGCAAGCCGGGCAGATGTCGAGATTATCTTCTGCTGGGTTCCTGGACATGTAGGAATTGCGCGGAATGAGCGCGCCGATGATGGCGCCAAAGAGTTTGCGAGAATTCTGCGACAGGACCAGCATTTCGCTCGTCCTCACACCGAATAGATGGCAGGAAAACGGGCAGCTCTTCGGACTGCTTAACAAAGTATATGGGAGACGGTCGAAGTGAACTTAAAGTTGCGTGCCATTACGCCGCGACTGTTCTATGGACTATTCCCCAATTCCGCGACGGCTTCAGGTCGCTTTCTGTCGTTTCCGAATCGGACATACTTGTGTGACGCATCGCTATTTGATGGAGTGCTCGCTTGCTCCCAAATGTGACGACTGCGTCGTCCCCCAGACTGTTCGGTACATTCTTGTTGAATGTTCCAGTCTGGGTGATCTTCGCGCACGTTACCTGTCCCGGTACCGGGATGGGCGGGGTCACTACTGCCTGTCCCTTGTTCTCGGGACGAGTACGTGCACCTTGACTGCTGGACTGATAGAATTTTGGGGGGTGGCCGGCCTTCTCCCTTTTATCTCACTAGGTTTTTTTGTTGATTTTTTTCTATTGTTTCCTTTCTAGGTCGCACGCTCCTACGCCGGGTGGAGGAGGACCTCCCGTCGACGCCGGAGCTTGCTTTCTAATTGTCATCTCATTTTATCGTTGTTTTGTTTGAAAAAAATTTATTTTAAAGTATCCTTGAACTAGGCTGTTTGTTTTGGGCAACTTATGCCCAAGTTCTGCAGTCGCCAGATAGCTCCTTAGAAAATAAAATCCAGAATTTTGTTGAATAATGGCCCATGATTCTGATGGATTCCAGTATCTCAAAGAGAAATTTTTTCAAAGAAAACCGATGCTAAACGTAAAGCTGGCATTTTTGTAGGGCCGGAGATGAGAGAATTGATATGTGACATGGAATTCAGAAATAAACTAACTCCACTTGAGTTAGCAGCATGGGATTCATTTGTCCATGTAGTACACAACTTCCTTGGTAATCGTAAGGCTGAAAACTCTAAAGAGCTAATGGACAACATGCTAAAGACCTATCAACGAATGGGGTTCCGAATGTCTCTTAAGATGCATTTATTGCATTCGCATCTTGATTCCTTTCGATCTAATATGGGTGATATTAGTGACGAACATGGGGAAAGGTTCCACCGAGATATTGCATGGGTGGAGAGCAGGTATCAAGGCCACTTTAATGAAAACATGATTGGTGACTAGTGCTTGCCATTACAACGGAAGGATCCTATATCCACGTACAAGCGCAAGAGCAAGAGTCTCAAACATTTTTGAAGAAATTTATAGTTCGGTGAGTACTACCTCTTTAATATGTAATAGATATCTTATCTGGGTCCGCGAAAGGACGTACATAATGCCACATAGGGTGCCCCGATTTCAAACCTTTGCCCAGAAACGTCTCATTCTTCTCAAACTCGTAATAATTATATCATTAATTGATCCAAGGTGACAAAGTGAGCCATATAGCCTAGTTGCATAACTCAGGAACCTTACTTGCTATGAAAAATCTGAGCACAGATTTTGCATCAGCGCACCAGAACTAGTTATTTAAAACAACATTTACTCAAGTACCAGAGACAAAGTTAAAATTTGTTAACTAGTGTAATATTAAAAGATGTAAACGCAATAGAGCTATCTTTGTTCATTTATCTGAACATGTTCATCCTACAATTGGAATTCTGCTCAGTTCATTTACCACTCAGATGACTTCATTAAAATAAATACTTTTGAATACACATCATTAACTCCTTTCCTCACTTTTAATATATCCCCCTGTCTCTTTAAACTTGATCCTGTCATTAAAAGGTTTATTTTAAATTTAATTGTGCATGTATGTAAATTCTTAGTTCTTTGATTTATTTACATTGAAAATGTATTTGTATTTGCGTATGCATGTATTCATTGTTATGTGACATATATTTCTATATTTCTCACACAGTATCTCACAATTTGGTATTTAATAGAGATTTAATCTATGTTTTTAGCCCTTTAGCACCTATTTTCTGCTAAAGTATTTATATATTTTTTGCCCATTGTGTTTGTATCCTTTCGTTGTACTCGTATGTAAGCTGAGAATGAACTGAATAAAGTTCGAAAGTACTTGGATTTAAATATATATATATATATATATATATATATATATATATATATATATATATATATATATATATATATATATATATATATATATATAATATTGAATTCCACAGCTGAGCAAGCGTTATTAATTTTTTCTTGTATTTTCTTAATATTTCTTACAAGTTTTTTAACGGTGGCTTCGAGGCGAGAAAAAACATCCGCGAATGACATTCTTTATTCCTAGACGTCTTTCGACCGTGTTATGTCATTTTCAGGGAATGAACAGAAATGGAATTATTCTGATATATTTATTGGAGAAAGGGAGTAGAAGAGGGTTTTTCACCTTTACATTTATATAAAGTTTAGTTCATACACACAATGTAAAAGTAGAAATATTATAGTCAAAAAGTGTTGAAATAATATTCGAAACTATAGTTCAGGAGGGTAAAGATTTAGTGAGAGGCAAAAGTACACAAAAAGTGAAATAGGTCCTCCTGGAATAACGAATTACGCAGGAGCTCAGATTTTTGGTAGTTTACATTCCACATTTTTTTGCATTTAATTTGTACACCATTGGTAGGGTTGTTATATTTACACTAAAACTTGAGTTTATAATTATAATGTGATTGAGGGTTTACCAATTCGCACTTTTGATTATACGTAACACTTCAATTTCACATGCTAACTTTAATTATTTATATCTAATTATATCTCTTGCTTTTTGTTATTCACTGATAACTTTATTTAGTTTTTATTTCACTATTCATATTTGTTTAGCTATTATTCACTTGCTTTTTAATATTACCATTACTATATTGCTATTACTATTGACACTAATATTGCTATATATTCTTCACTTTAAAATTTAATTTAATGAACACTTACTTTTATATTATTGAGTTCACTTTTCGCACTTTATTTTGCTGAATTTATGTTTTAGCTCACTTTACTCTTGAAACTTTTTTGATTTTATTCACTATTTGAATCTTTAATTCTATTACTTACTAAACTCACAATACACTTCTATTTTCATATTAACTATATTTACAAATTGCTACGCTATATATAGTCTTTTTACGTGACCATAAATATTACAAAATTGGCCAATCATGGCGCAGGAGGTTTTAAAGGCAAACTAAGCGCTACATTTCTTTTTAGGAGGAGAGGAAAAGGTACGGCTCGCGGTTACCCCTCCCCTCTGTACCCCTCCCACGATCGGAGGGGGGGAGGCACAGATGAGGAGGAGGCCCGCGGCTGACTTGCTTCAGGAGAAACTCCCCACACTTCTGACTCTCATTTCAAGTGAACCCATAGTGAAGTGCTTAATGGGAAGTCCGGAACAAGCTTTAGAAGAGGGTTTATAGCTGTGAGAGACGGAAAGTTTTGAGTTAAAAGAGGACAGATTGGTGAGGAGGCAAATTGAGCAACCTCGGTAGTCAAAGGTGGAAAGGGTGGATTACCCTTGCCCAAAGGACAGGAGAGACCTGCTGATTAACGTGGATTCCAAACCACCATCATGCGTTCACTCATCATTCTTACTTCCTTTCTCACACTTTTAGCACCTATGTTCTTCATACGGAAGCGGGAGGACCGCCTAATCGTTGTTCTCTTATTCTCTTCATCTTTCAGTCATGTGTTTATTGTAGCATTCATGCCGTTTTGAGTTATCTTAGCTCTGAACTTTGTTTATGTATCGGTATGTTACTTATTTTAACTTTGTTTCCCTTTCTCTTGTTGTTATCACTTTTTCACTTTAGTTTCACTTAGTTCACTTGTTTTAGTATTAACTTTCACTTCACTATTATTTTTGTTAAACTATTTAATACTATAGTTCACTTATTATGCTTTTAGTTTACTATGTTCGATTTATTTCTGCTTTATTGTTAACTTTCACTTCACTATGATTTTGTTAAACTTTTAATATAATTCACTTATTACACTTTTAGTTCATTTTGTTCGTATTATTTGTGTTTACACTTTTGATCTGTGTTTTCTTCTAAGTCGTTTGTTTCTTCCTATTTTAGTCGTTTAAATTCGGTTGTCTCATTGGGGTATCAATCTGGTGTCTTGGATGGTTATTTCGTTGGTTGGGTTTGTATATAGTCGGGTAAATATCTTTATCGTTATTCATGTTCCTCCTTTCTTTTTGAATTTCTACTTAAGTAAACATGGAAACCTCCTCTTTTCTCAGCTGTTGTCTGCCGCTGGGAAATCGAGTGTTAAAGGGGACTCCAGCCCTGGTGTTCGTGTGCTCTGCAAATATCGGAGGTAGATCGTCTATCTTCCTCCATATTTTCTCCACTATGTTCCTGATGTTGATGTTGATCTTCTGTGTTTCTAATCCTGGTTCTTGGTGCAGATCCTGTAGTCTTCTTCTTTTTCTCTCCTACGGGTGTTAGTGATTAGGTAGAAAGCTTATTTTTGTATTCTCTCTAATTCCAATTTTTGTTCCTTGTTTCGCCGTTGATAGGGGTTGATGGGTATAGTAGTACCTCTTCCCCTAGAGCAAGATAGATTTTTCTTTTATTTTTCATGCCTAATCCTCTTAGATTGTACAGTAGGTTAAGCATCGGAATCGCCTTGTTTTTTCTCTCCGTTATATGTTGTTTGCAGTTGCTTTTTGTTATTCTGACTCCTAGCACTTTGCCCTCACTATGATATCTGTAGTTCTGATTTTCAACTACAATTTCAGCTTTTTTGTTCATGGAGATTGGAATTATTTTAAATTTCCTCCTGTTTGTCCTTATCTTCCAATCTCTTTCGTAATTGTTGATGTTGCTGATTTATAAAGCGATTGGCTTATGTCGTCGCGAACTGTATGTTTAGGCAACCAGGTATTATTGGTAGTGGCAGGTCTGTTGTGTATATTGAATACAGCGTTGAGCTGAGAAAGCTCTCCTGCGGGAGTCCAGCTTGCAATTCGAATTCTGGTACTGAATAATCATTGATCTTCACTTATCCTCTTCTGTCTGTGACTTATCGCAAAGAATTCTCTCCAGATTGCTATTCATCTGGAAATTTAAGATCTTATATTGCATTCCTCTGAACCGGACTTTCTCGAATGCTTTTTCTATATCTCTCATGACCAGATCGATGTAGTTATTCTGTGCTTTGTCCTTTGCTATTTTCTTTGATTACTTTCCGTTGTATCCGTATCTTTGAAGCAATCCTTTACAATTGATTGAAGTTGTTTGTCAATCATATGTCTCTGTCGCTTCTTAATCCGAACTGATAATCATTATAAAGGTCATTTTCTTCAAGATATTATTTAGTCTTCTGTTAAGGATTTTCTCGAAGACTTTTCCCATGAATTTCAATAGCGATATTGGTCGGTAACTGCTGAAGTGGTTTGGTGGTTTTCCTGGCTTTGGGACGAATATCATTTCGGAAAGTTTATAGCTATTAGGGAAGTAACCGGTGTTTAAGCATGCGTTAAAAATATTCTGATGGTTATGTTAGGTGCCTTGGTAAGATCAATTTTGGTTATTCACGAGGGGCGTGGTGCTTTCTGCTTGAATGATTGTATTACGCCTTTGATCTCTTCCGTTGCTATGTAGGCCCGTGTACCCAGAATTGCCCCCTTTTCTCGCCCTGCACTTGGTGCTGGAGTGATCTTCTCTATGTTTTCTCGCAAGAATGTGTGGACTATTTCGTCTACCTCTAGATTGTATTCTTCGTCCTCCTCTAGTGTTATAGAGAACACTGATTTCCAGTGATTACAAAAAGTTCTTCTGTGGTCCTCTCTTCTTGGACCTTTTCTCCCCGTTCATTGTTATTTGTTATTTTTTCTCTCAGGGGTCTGCCTTTAAGTAAATTTATTAGTCTTCATTTCTCTTTTGGTCTTCTTTATTCGTCTATTTTCTCTATTAGGCTATCCCATATGGGACTTTGCTGTTCTTCTATGAGATGCCTCAGTTCTTCTCTCCGTCTTCTGATTTCTTCGTATCGCTCTCTATTTGGTCCATGGAAAATAATTTGGTCTAGTAATGCTCTTATTTGTCTATTCTTTCTCTTCATTTTCTCTGTCCATCGAGGATGTGGAAGAGTACGGTATCTTGTCTTTGGTATATACGAATATTTTTCGTCCGCCTCAATGATCGTTCTTGTTAATCTTAAGTTCTCGTCAACAATATCTTTCAGGTTGGCGTCAGTAAGATCTTTGGGACAAAGTCACTGAGACCTTGTGTCTAACCTGCCCAGTTTGCTCTCTTGTAATCCTTCCTGGCCAGTATCGGTACCTGTATCGGGTATTGATTGATGAGCAAATGTGTTCCAACATGGTCGCTACATGCAAAGGTAACTGGTTGCATGGGGATGTTGTATGGCGTGTTGAAGATACTTAGCACGACGTTTGCCTTCGAAGCTGCATTGCTTGTGACATATGTTAGAAAGTCTCACCCTATTCTCATGAAAATATTTCTTTCCAACATCATTTCTAAGTTGGTTCTCTGTTATTTCTGCGACGGTATCCATTCGCAACTTGCATTGAGGGCTCCCATAAGGATCGTTGGGAAACCTTTGCCAAAGATTTTAAATAGGTTGTGCAGATGAATGTGATTTTTTCTTGGTGCTTGGTATCCCGTGGCTACTATTATTGGCATTAATTCCGTGTCTATTTTTACGGCCAAGTATGCCTCATCCAAATTATTAACTTCTTTCAACTTCAGCCCTCTTCTTCTTGCTATGGCCGCCCCGTCATGACGTTCGCCTGAAGGGTTCGCATTTATGACTGTGTAATCGAACAATTTCATTCTTTTTCTTCTAGATTCACTTCGTGTTCTGATATTATTATTATGGCTGGATCGATCTATCTGAAGTTATTTCCTAATGTCGATGTTTTACCGATCTATTACTGAGTTTTGATTTGCAGAATGCTGAGCTTTCTTCTCCTTTCTGGTTCCATTGTCTATTAAGTTTAGTCCTCTAGAGATAATTGGACGTCTAGCACGTCGATCTCTTGTTGGGTTCTGTTTCATTGCCTTTAAACTTACCATTCTTCATACTTTGAAATGTAGAATGGCAGAGAGTAACGCAGTCGCCAGGGTAAATTCGAATTTTATCCTCCATTAAGAGTTTTTGTACTTCTTTCTGGTCTTCTTCTCATGTCTATCCTTTGAATGCCCATTTGCATTTTCCTTCTTTAATTTCCCTAAAGATTTCCTCCTGATTCTTCGCTCTCGGGAGGAGGGAGCATTTATCGCTGTAGGCATTAACTTTCATTTCCTGTGCTTCCATGCGTACTATTTTGTCTCCTTCATTTTTTTGCATTGACATTTTTGAAATTGCGTTCTTCTCTGTAGTACGTTCCACGTTGCTCGTTGGTGCCAACGCTGAATCGATGTTGATTTTAAGGATCTCAGATGAAGTGAGGTTGTCAGGGAACCACATCTTTTTGATTCCATTTTTTTCTAGCATTGTATTGAGTGTCGTAGCGAAGGTGACCGGTTTCCCAATATTCATCACATGGGCATAGAGTATGCATGTGAGCACTTCTGCTGATGCCTCTTGTGGCACAGTTAGATGCTTCCTGCATTTGTTTCACAGTTGCTTTAGCTGCTCCTGCGTACGTTGCATTTCCTCAAGGTTATACTTCGTTTCTCGCTTCTCTTTCCTTTCGTTGTATTATTTTCTTTCTTGTGGGGCATGCCATTGTCATAATCATATGTGTCCATGGCAGTTCATACATTTCTTCATACTTTCCTTGCACTGTCTCTATTCGTGCTTCTTCCGTCCGCACTCAGAACACACGGTATCATTCTCAGTGAAGTCACGCGTCAAATGGTCCTCCATCCTATAGCAGCGGAAGCACATTTGAATATATATATATATATATATATATATATATATATATATATATATATATATATATATATATATATATATATATATATATATATTATATATATGTGTGTGTGTGTGAATTTGGGCAGTATATTTTCATTATAGCAGGTTTTATTAAAAGCGACCACTAGTTTCGAATTAATAATTCTTTTTTTAATCTTCTCGATTTGTCTTATATTCGCCTTTTCTTCATTGTTTAACCTGTGGATAAGCATACCGAAGTTCAGCGGGGACTGATGCTTGTTATTTTGCCAAAGGTAGAAGTAAATTAATGTAATTTAGCACTTTCTTTAATTTAACTGACGCGTTTCGATACATCGAGTATCATCTTCAGAGTTACAATGGGGAATTATTACAAAGTATTCTGTTTTTATATGTTACAAAATGTGTTAACAAAATTACCTACGAAGCTATGCACGTATAGGCGGGATGGATCAGGGTGATAAAAGCTCGGAGGAGAAGGTAGCCAGAGAGGGATGGGGGAATTAAGTTGCTTGCCAGATGGAATTAGTGTCTAGGGGGAGCTCTGAGTACATCTGTCCCTCTGTTTGCTTTTCTTGCGCTGGGCAGGACTTCATTGGAGTGAACTGTATGTTTAAATTCAGTTGTTTCTCTTAGATATAGATAGCTTCAAGGAAGAGCAGTTAACGCCTGTTGGAAGGCATGTTCCGTGTACTTCCTGTGTATGTTTTTTAGGTGCACCGTTCTTCAGATGGTATGACATTCTTCTTGTGAGAGAGTAACGAGAATAAAGAAGATACAAAGAAAAGGAACGAAAGGAAAGAGAGAATTTGCTCTCACGAATTGGAAATGAGCAGACCGAGGATCGAGACGCTTTCCATAAACTCCTCGTTTCCTAGACTAGACCGCACCGCAGTCTGCGTCCATAAAACTCCCCATTTTTAAAGAAGGCGAAGAATTCGTGTCTTATCTCACCCACTTCAAAAATATCTTCAAGGTGAACCAGTGTGAGATCGAGAAGGACAGCGTAGCACAATTATTGCCCCTGTTGAGCTTCTAACTCAAAGATATTTTTATCTCCCTCCGATCAGAGTCAACAATTGATTACTCATCGTTAAAAACCGAGTTGCTTGCCGCTTACAACATGCCCCTTGATTTCTACCAAGCTAAATTAGGGCACTGTCAGATTCAACCAAACTGGACCTTCCGACATTTCGGCTACTCCCTATCGCTTCATTTAAATTTTTGGATTGACGCCTCCAAGGTGCCTCATGAATACGACGCCCTGCTCGATTTCGTCCGATGGAGCAATTTATTGCATCGCTCCCTTCTGAAATCAGATCCTTCGTAAAGGACCGAAGGTGCCGTACTCTCAAGAAATGCATTGAGGAGGCAGACGTGTAACCGGAAAGCCACAACTGCCATCCGAAGGAAGGAAAGAAATAGAAACCCCCATCTCCTAAATCCAAAACCAGCAAGAAAAAATTATTTCCTAATAATGGGAATAAGTTCGTTAAGGTGACTGGGCATATCAAACTCAAACCTCTCTTCTCGTTGGACCACTGTGATTTTAAGCCATTTGCTCTCAGTCCCCCTGCTTCGTTGCTCACCAGAACGACCATAGTGTGCTATTCCTGTGGATTTTCGTGTCACGTGAAGTCCAACTGCCCTCAAAGCTCGTAGTTTACAGGTACGCCTCATTTTCACCAGGTAGACCAGTTTACTACCACTTCTATGCCCCCACCGTCGCAAAATAAAGTCCCCTCTTTTTTAAACCCGCCGAATACTGCTGGGCAACAGATAAACTTTTTGTTCGATAAAAGTACCCATGGGGCCCTCCAATTTTAAACTGGAGCAGTTAAAGCGTGCCGGATCTCCACCCTCCTCCGTGATACAGGGTGAACGTGTATTGTTGTATCCGATGAACTACTCCCTTATGTGGCTCTGGAACACGATAAGTTTGCCGTAGTGTATAATTACTTGGAGTGCGCCAATAAATTCCCCTTTGTTTACTGCTACATTGAGTGCGCGTATTTTACTGGTTGTGCTGAATTCGTTGGTGCCCCCATGAAGTTTTGCTCTGTTTGAATTCGTCATTCTCCCAAGTTTCTTCCCGCCCCCCCGTGTCTCATACCCGTAACCACCCGTTTGCCCACCAAGAAGGAACTGGAGCCTCTATACCTCTGGAACCCAGGTGTGCACCCGAATTCCAGAGTGCGATGACCCATCACTTTGCTAAAAGTCAAAGGGAATGAGAGTCTCTTTTTCCCTTGTGGTCCAAAGCCCATAACAAAACACGCGAAACCGTGAGAGGGAATAAGGTCATTTCCTTGTTCATCAAGAACGACCTCCTCTATCGATTGTGTACCGAGGAAAACGAGGCGAGTCCCGCACACTGTGTGTACCCCGCTCTTACTTTTCTCCAATCCTGCAAACGGCTCACGATAGCCTATCTGCTGGGTACTTTAGTGGCACGAAGACCGCTCAGAGGATCTTCAATTATTTTTATTGGCCTGGCACCACCGACAAAATTCTGCGATATTGTCGTTCGGGCGACATTTGCCAAAAGACTTCAATAAAAGGACGAGTCAGACCTGCGTCTTTGTAGAAGGGACCACTAATCTCTGATCCCTTTTCCCGAGTAGCTATTGACCTAATCAAACAGATCCACCCCCTGTCGAGCGAAGGTCATATTTACGTTTTAAGTCTCGTCGACTTTGCCACCCGATTCTCCGAGGCTATGCGCCTCAAGAAAATCGATAGCATCTCCTGCCCCAAATCCTTTATTTCCATCTTTCCCCGTGTGGGCCTGCCCAAAGAAATCCTCTTAGATCGTGGGCGTCAATTCACTCCTAAATTAATGGAGTACGTTAGTAAACTTTTGATGATCAAGCCACTGTTTACCCCTACTTTTCACTTGAATGCGAATGGAAAGTGCGAGAGGCTAAATGGAAGCCTCAAAGCCATTCTCAGGCAATTGTGTACAGATCAGCCCAATAAATGGCACCACTTCCTTTTGGTATCTCTCATTGCCTATCGTGAAATCTCCCATCGTACATTAGGATTCGCCCCCTTTAGAAACGTCAGAAATTGGTCCAAAACATTTAGACATCTTATTCGTACTACTGGATTTAAGAAAAAGGCTGGAAAATTGCGCCGGAATTGCGTTAGAAAACGCAGACATCAGTTTTGACAAGCATAATACATAGTGCGATTGTAATTCCCAAAAAAGCAAATTTAATCCAGGAAGCTTAGGGGATTCAAGGGTGGTCAAGTGTTGATCCGAATCTTGGGTGGCCGCATAAACATTATAAAAATAGAAGGTGACGCTAGCTAAGCCTTCTAAAATCCGACCCATCATCCAGTTATAATTGTTGCTAGCCGTGACCAGACCAAAAAGAAGCCGTCGGAACTGCATAAGCCCCTTTTAAGTGGGAAAAGCAGTAGATTTTATCACTTCTTCCCTAAGGAGGATCTAATAATAGGCCTTGCATAAAACCCACTCGAGGATGAAATTGGCCTTCTCAAAATGGTAGAGGTTCTGATCTATGGTGGGGATCGTTTCGGCATCGAATCCGGTAAACCAAATTTAGTTTTCTATAATCGATGCACATTCGATAAGAGCCATCCGCCTTCTTTACAATGAAAACCGAGGAACAATAGCTCGACTCCGAAGGTTCGATGATCTTCAAACTAAGAAGTTTATCCACTTCATTATTGAATGCTTCCCAGAAGTGTATAGGCAGTGGTATGGTTTGGAATGGAAGGGTTTCAAGGGTAGTTAGGTGGATATTGTGCTCAAAGTGATAGCACAACCGGGGATCTCGGTGATGAAGTCATCAAAACGACGCAGGAGCGCTTGCAGTTGATCCTTTTGAAGAAATGATAGCAGGTCGCATATCTTAATTTCCTCAAGAGGATAATTATTAAAGTAGGGCAAGACATACAACGGGCATTCCTTGTCTTGCTCCACGCTGGTGACTTGGAATACGCAAAAGGGGTCCAGGGGGTAACTAGATTCCATGGGGGATTCTTCGTCAATTGCAACTATCTGGTTGATGCTCACGCGTCGGTCGTATCGCTTGAGCAAATTAATAAGGAAGAGTCAGTTTCACGAAGGGATTTCATAAAGGTTAAATATACTATAGATTTTAATAAAGTCTGCATGCAAGAAGGTCTGCTACCCATTTCTTGAACTTTGTGGCCTCATAGTGACGGAAGAACCTCAAATGGTGGCCATAACAGAGTCGTGGGTAAAAACCTCAAACCGAGTTTTTGAGAGTGAATTCATGATTCCAGGTTACCAACTCTACTAAAAAGATAGGCCAGACAGAGAGGGTGGCGGTGTGATGTTGTATGTCAAGGATAGGCTCAAATCGACGAACTGCAACATTATATCCGACCAAGAGCTACTAAGTGTTGACCTAGAAATATGTCCTGCCAAATACATGACCCTGCTGCTTTACAGACCGCCTACCCAACTCGTTGAAAAGGACAAAAGGAGATGAATTTGTACCGACTGCTGGGTGAACTTGCACAAGGCTGAGTGTGTATCGCCATGGGTGATTTGAAACCCCCAGATGACTGGAAACGAGAGAACCCTTTGGCGAGAACGCACTACTCCTGGAGTTCACGAACAACGAGTTCCTGACTCAATGGGTGAGAGAGCCGACGAGAGGCAATAATACCCTCGACTTGATTTTCACCTCTGAGGATGACATCATTGAGGATCTCTCTGTAGGCGAAGACTTTGCAGGTCTTTGTGCTACATTGACTGATGCGAGGCTAGAAGTGTGCGAGGGTGTTGAAGATTCGTGGAATAGATTCAAAACTACGCTCATAAGTCTTCAATCACGATTCATCCCATTAAAAAGCCTCTGTCGGTCTTCTGTTCAACCAAAGTGTTTTAATCGGGAAATTGGTCAACTGCTGAGGGAGAAAAGAACGGTTTACCGGCTGTCAAAGATTTCTGGAGACTTTGAGGAGTACTAGAGGTTCGCTAGGAGAGTGAAGTCCAGCATAAGGACGGGATAACGTGCCGAGGAGCTTCGAGTGGCGAGACTTTGCAAGGAGAATCACAAGAGTTTTTTGGTTATGTAAACAGCCGTACGCCAATCCATCGCACGATTGGCCCTTTAATGAATGAGGAGGGGGCATTAAAGCACTGAAATGCAGAAAATGCTAACGTTCTGAATGACTACTTCTCTTCAGTGTTTACTAAAGAGAGTGGTCCCATCCCCCAGCCCACACATTCCTACTTGGGTGCAAAAGCTGGAGCAAATGGACTTCACTCAAGGAGAAATTGAAAAAAAGATCACTGATCTAAAGACGAATACGTCCCCTGGCTCGGGCGGGTTATTACCTAAAGTGTTAAATCAAGTAAGCGATGAAGTATCACGACATTTGAGCACAATCTTTAACATGTTAATCCGGACTGGATGTGTTCCTAGAGACTAGCGTTAATCGAAAGTGACACATATCTTCAAGAAAGGAGACCCTGCCAGCCGTCGAACTACCAACCTATTAGCTTAACTTCAATACTCAGTAAAATCATGGAAAGCATTTTGGTGGACAAAATGACGTCATATTTAGTGTCAAACTTGCGTTTCAGGTGTTCCCAGCATGGGTTCCGAAGGCACCGGTTATGCTTAACGAATCTTGTGGAATTCTTCCACTTCGTTTTTAGTGAGCACGACCGGGATAAGGCGGTGGATGTTATCTACTTAGACTTTCAAAAAGACTTCGATAGGATGCCAAATCGCTGCCTCCTTCGAAAAGTGCGTGCGCTAGGTTAAGACGGAAAAGTAGTAAGTTAAATAGATAACTGGCTAAATGGCAGACGGCAATGGGTAGTGTTGAATGGATAGGCTTCTGAGTGGGTACCCGATACTAGCGGTGTTCCTCAAGGTTCTGTCCTGGGACCACTACTATTCATCATCTACTTCAACGACATGGACGGTGACATGGTAGCGAAGATTTCTAAATTTGCCGATGATACCAAGCTTAGTATGATCGTCGCAAAGGAAAGAAATACTACCCGCCTTCAAGATAATCTTCGGAAGATTGGGGAGGGGTCGTACACGTGACAAATGCCATTTAACGGGAAAAAAATGCAAAAGTGATGCATATCGGCGTACGAAACCGCCAATCTCAGTATATCCTTAAGGAAACTGCCATTGAATCCACCGACAATGAGAAGGACTTGGGCATAACAATTACTAGTGCCCTTAAGTTCTCGAAACAGTGCATTTAGGCGGAGAAGAAGGCCCAAAGGATGCTAGGCTACATAAAACGCCAGTTTGGATAGCGGAACAAGGAGATAGTACTGTGTTTGCACAACCTTCTTATCCGACTGCACCTAGAGTATGCCGTACAATTTTGGAGTCCTTCATTTCGAAAGGATATTGCGAGATTGGAACGTGTGCAAGCCAGGGCAACCAAACTGATTCCCTCTATTGGACAAAAAAGTTATGATGATAGATTGAGGTAATTAGATCTTTTCTCGTCGAAAGCCCAGATTTTGCGTGGTCAGATTATCGAAGTGTTTAAAATACTTCGAGGCCTGGATAATGTAGACTGCATGGATATTTTCCAATTTCGTGACGGCAAAATGTGAAATCACGGCTACAAACTTGAACTGAAGCGTTACCACCGTGATCTGTGTGGGAAGTTCTTCCCATATTGTATATGTGGTAGCTGGAACGCACTTCCAGTGGAAGTTGTCAACAACAATTCTGTTTATCAGTTCAAGTCAAGACTGGACAAAGTCTTGAAAAGTGGCCGTTTGGGCACGTAAGCAGTTGAACAGAACTGTGCCTGCTCGACTGTTAGCCCAAAGGTACCCTCTCTTAATGGACCGTAAGGTCTTCTAGGGTACTTTTTATCCTTGTAGCTCCTTGTAGCTCTCTCCCCTCTTTCCTCCTACATATATCTACCACTCCATCGATCTCAGCATTTCGAAATCCCTATTTTTGGAACGTGTTTTATGAGTAATTTTTAAATATATTATATCGTAATTTATGAATTCGCTCCTCCTTCACACTGCCCCCCCCCCCTGTTGAGAAGCGTAAGAGATAGGGGGAGGGGTAAAGGGATTAGGGACGATAGCAAGGGGGGAAAGGAATGTGGATAGCTCATAGAGTGGGGCAGGGAAGGAATAGGTGATTTGATAGGGGTAGAGGAAGAGGGAGATGAGAAGGTAGGGGCACATGGGAGGTGAGGCTGTTAGATATGATCACAATCGATCTGAAAGATCAAATAGGGCGAAGGCCAACAGCTTGATGGGCTGGTAGCTCCCCCAGTAGGGGAGGGAGGGGTGAATTATATATATTCTTTTTTTTGATAAATGAACAATAACGTTCTAGTCAATGCGGTTAGGTAAGGGTAATAATACGGTTTCTAAAACCTCTAGAAAAGTCTCCTGGAGTTCCTTGGCCCACTTCCCCCGAAAAAGGAAATTTCAAGAAGCCTTTTATATAAGCTAACCTTTAACTTCAAAGGAAAACGGAGAAAACGTGAATTTTACCCATGAATCTTTGCCCATTCTAAGTTTTGATAAAGGAACAATAACGTTCATGACGTTTTGTCCGTTTTCCTTCAAAGTTAAATGTTGCCTTGTCGTATATGTAACGCTCCTGAAGATGGTTCAGGAACTCCAGGAGACTTCTCTAGAGGATTAAGAAACCTTATTACTACTCTTACCTAACCGCATATATATATATATATATATATATATATATATATATATATATATAAATTAGGACATTCCTCGGAAACCTCGACTTTAGTATATAAATCAAAGCCAGAAACAGTATTCGGAACATGTATAATTGGGAACGTTTCGAATATTAGCTATGTTCATTTCCAGCCTATAATGGAACAAAACAATATGACTGACAAACAAGCAAGCTTAGAATGCATAAATAAATATATATGTATTAATGAATGACAAAAAATTTAAAGTTTGGTAAATTTTAGAGAAAACAATGCCAAAAATAAAAAAACATTGCAAGAATTATAAAACTAAACTGAAAAAAACAAGTATATTTAAAATAAATGAATGTTTACCAACTTGAGAGAAGGACATGAACCGAATGATTAAAAAGGTGGTAAATTTAAACAGAGATAAACATGGTAGGTGTTTAAGTGGATTGTTAATAAATTTTAATCGACCATAATTTCCCCGATGAAGACTTCCATACAAGATTAAGAGTCAAGAAAGAAGAGGCAAAGGACACCAAATGCACACTACAAAATATAAAAAAAACAATGAAACTAAGAACAAATTTAAGTAATTTATTACACAACAGCAAATGCGCATCACATACATAAATACAAATGTCTTGAACGCAATTAAAACGCAACCTAAAATTAACAACAAAAAAAAGACACACAACAAGAAAACAATGCAAGCGATTGGCTTAAGCACCAGGCACCTAGCATCTCTTTGCACCCTGCCACTTGTCTATTTTTGCCTATTTACCCACCTACTCTTTTGTCCACTACACACACCTACTCACTTACAACAACAATTAGCCAATAAACATTAGGTAAAAATTCATTATAACTCAAACTAAAATTAAAATATTGGAATTAAGAAATGTAGAGTGGTCTGGAAGTTTCCCTGGAATGTAATTCTTGATTTAACATTTGAATAAATAGGGATTCCAAAATGCTGAGATCGACGGATTTATCGCAGAACTAAAAACCTTAAAATTTGAAGGGTACAGTGACGAGGGGAAAGAATCCTAATGATTTCTTAGTAAAACACTTTCATCTGTTTTACTTTTATCTGCTCATGTTGGATTCCTATTAGAAACTCCTAGGTCTTTTCTTACTTGACAAAAAAGGATCGGGCAAGTTTAAGAAAGCCAACAATCTCTGTATCATTATTCTGAGCTTTAATGACAACGATTACATGCTTTGTCAATTGCTTCGTCACTTTAGTGTCATTCATTATTAATCGGTAAAATAAAAAGAAAAAAATGATTTTAAGAATTAACAGGTATTCATTGTGTGTCCTTAAATACTAACAAATTTAGACCAATTATTGCTCTATTAAACAGCGCTTATCGATTATCATCGAATTCGTGGTTGATGCATATAGAATTTGAATTTTTAACTAGATATTTCACCAATATTGGATATCCTTATTCGTCTATATACAAATCAATATCGAATTCTTTGAACAAGATTTTATTTTCGGAAACAAATAACCATTAATGTACTTAAAAATAAACGATATTCCGTGCTCCCTCAACTTTGCCCATTAAATAAGACTGCTTGCGCCCGAGGCTCTAAATGTTTAAAGAAGTTTTATTTGCATACTGATTTTACTATTATATTTGTGAATAAATTTAAATTAGGAATGTTCTTCAATTGTAAAGATAGACTTTCGCCTGGGAGTAGAAGCATGGTCGTTTATAATTTTAATTGCCCAGGTTGTATCCATGGAAAATACATAGGGAGCACCGTGCGCAACTTTTAGGACAGAGTATGATCGCATCTAGATATTAACTAGGAACACTTAATCCCCTTTGTAAAAAAACTAATTCAGCATTCCGCCAATTGTAAAACTGAGGTATCTATGAGTATTAATAATTTTAAAATATTGAGACTAATCAAGACTTTACGTGACTCAAGCTTTAAAAATCTCTATATATCAAACCGATTTGTTTTTTTTGTTTTTTTATTCTTCACAAACAATATTATCATTCTATGAGCTAAATTTTATTCAGCAACACTACAGATCTTCTTGGTACACAATATTCTTAGTTTTTCCTTATGGAGAATATACAAACTTTAGTTTTGCTTCCAACTCTAGAGCAATCACATAGAGTTAACAGTGAGAAAAACAAGATTCCTCTAATTGCAACCATGCCACTAATAGAGTTTTTCCATACGATTTTTATAGTTCACATTGCAAAACTTACACGGATTGAGAAATTTAATCTTCTGAATGTAAAGAGTCAAATTTTAATTTGTTTGTTATAGTTATGGATCAAAATAGTCTGACTTTAGCATAATCGTATGTGCTAAATTCAATAATGACATTCATATAGCTGTACCGGGATCAGTTTTTCAGAACAAGTATATCTATATATTTGGCGCAACATGTTATTCATAATCTAATTTATATGTTCACTGGTTCCACTTATGCAATATTTTTCCCTAATTTGTGCATTTTGTTTGTTTCAGATTACTGGTTCTTGATAGTATATCTATATGTGACTAATTTCTAATTACTCTGAACTTAACAAAACATGAAACGTAAACAAAGCTGATCGTTTTTGTTACATATGTGGCGCCTTCACTCCTGGTATCCTCAAGAAACCAATCACAATATATGTTCGACTGAAGTAGAAAAGTTACTGTAAATGTCCTATGGGTGACCAAGACAAAATATGGGCACCTCATATAGCTTATAAGTCTTGTCAACCACCTGAGTGAAAGGATGTGTGGTAAGCGAAGCTCAGAAATGCCGTTTGCTCTACTAATGATATGGCGTGAACTCAAAGACCATAGCAGTGATTGCTACTTCTGTATTACAAGCATCAAGAGAATAACCATTAAAATACGAGGCAAGGTGCAGAACCCCAATATTGCTTCTGCATTCCGACCAGTTCCGCACAGCGCTGAACTCCCAGTCCCAAATCCACCGACTGAACAAGAATTGATGAGTGATTCCGATTCTAATTCTAACTCAAATGAAGACGACTACTAGGATGATTATGAAAATACAAGATTTAAACTCTTTACTCAAGAAGTGCTTCATGATCTCATGATGGACCTAGACTTGTCCAAAGTAAAGGCCGAAGTTCTGGGATCCAGACTAAAACAGAGTAACCTGCTGGAAACTGGAGTGCGTATTACTACAGTTTGTTACCGACATAGAGAGATGTCTGCATTTTTTAAGGTGGCAAACAACCTTTGTTACTGTGAGGACAGACTATCTCTCGTGCAACAATTCTAAATTGTATGGACAAGTCATATGATTGGAGGCTATTTCTAGACTCTGGAAAGACTCTCTGAAAGCTGTTCTTTTACACAATGGCAATCGGTTTACATCTGCCCCAATAGCACATGCAAGAAAAATTCCTGAGAGCTATGAAATAATGATGATTTTGTTAGCTGCTATAGAGTACGAGAAACACCAGTGAAATTGTGTGGGGATCTCAAAGTCATGTGTTTACAACTGGGCCTTCAGAGTGGCTACACAAAGCACATGTGCTTTTTGTGTTTGTGGAAGAGCAGAGCTGATGCAGAGCACTTTGTAAGAAAGGAATGGCCGACAAGACCGAGAGATGTGCCTGGAAGGTTCAACTATGTTTAAAATTCTCCTTTAGTTCTATGAAAGATATTTTTTGCCTCCACTGGATCTAAAGCTCGGTTTGGCTGAAAAATTCCTCAAGGTTATGGTCAATCTGGTGCTGGGTTTCGATACTTATGTCAGAAACTAGGTGGTGGGATTTAAGTAGCCAAGTTGAAAGCATGTGTCTTGAATAGACCACAGGTTCGCATCCTAATTCATGATAGCGAATTCACCATGGCCTTGAACGCACTGAATCATTTGTAAATGTGTCAAAGCTTTTTCTTGGAAACTATCGTGCTGACAACGACAAAGAAATTGTTACAACCATGCTGCAAAATTATAATGAATTGGGAGCAAGGATGTCCTTGAAATTGCATTTTTTCCACTCCCATCTTGAACTTTTCCCAAATAACCTTGGAAACATTAGTCATGAACACGGTGAAAGATTTCATCAAGACATCGTCATAATGGAGAGTAGATATCTGGGACAATTCAGTCCTAACATGAATTTTTTTTAGCGTTTAATGCCCTCTTTCACCCATTTATGGGTCTAAACAGTCACGGTATTTTATAGTTATTAAAATTTAAAAGCGTGAATAATAGTCATGAGTTGTGAATGGTGATGTAATGGAGGGAATGAATTGAAATGAATGGGTGGTGGTAATGAAATTGTGAGAAGCGAATTTTCATAATTTATCGGGTTTTGCTTCTTTTCTTTTTCTAGATTTTAGTATATAATTTACTTTCTTTTAAGTCTGCAATCAGTGCCGTGCTTGTTTGGGGTTCGTCGCCGAGGACTTTCTTTAGTGTTGGGCTGTTACCCAAATATTTTTCCGGTGTCGGTGGAATCTAGCGCAGGTTAGTAGTATGTGCGGGATAGATAGCTGGGCGTTGCAGGTAGTGCATTTTAATGGGGGAGAATTTGCAAAGCCATAGCTGTGGGTCGATTTGTGTGCCCTAGTCGTAAGCGTCCTAAGAAGACTTCATCTCTTCGAGAATTTCTGGAAGAGCTCTTCCATTTGTTGACGTCATCTTTTATTTGTCGTAGATGGTGATGGTCGTGTACATACCATTCCGACTTACACTGGTTTTAACTGCCTCTAAAAAGAGGTTGTAATAATTTTTGTGGTATATTGGTTCAGTGGGCCATGAGTTATCTGCGATTGCTGATTTTGCAGCTCTGTCAGCGTCTTCATTACATTTAATCACTACATGGGAGGGAACCAGCATAGGGTTACGTTACCTAAAAGCGACTTTATTTTTGCTTGAATTCCAAGGGCTAGGGAAGGGGTTTGGTTGCGTGATTTTACCATTGTCAGCGCACTGTTTGAGTCTGAAAATATTGTGGTTTTATTGGTACCTATTTTGACTGACTTGAGACCTATCTAGATGGCAGTGAGTTTTTCTGAGAGGACGAAAGCGCATTTCGAAAGTCGGGCTGCTCGTATGTGGTGCAGGAGAATTGCTGCACATGCTACGCCATCTGCCGACTTCGATCTATCCGTGAAAATGGACTGACATGGTTGATGGGACCTTTGGTGGTTCTGGAAAATGTTGGATAGCACAACGGGCGTCATTTTCGACTTCCAAGATGGGAGAGTTATTTGACATATTACTTACTGAAGGTTGAATAGTCCATGGGGAAATAGTATAGTAGTTGTCAATGAGGTTGTTTGGCTCTGGATAGTTTAAACTTTGCAAGAGTTTTTTAACCCTTACCTTGTAGGTAATGTAGCTGCGGGTCCTTTGGTTGTCTGTTGGTAGCGTAGATTTTAGTATTCGTTTTAGTTTGTTGTGATGTATGCAAACACGTGCAAGGTATTTGAGTTCTGCAACTTGTCTTTGGTGAGGCTAAGGTAGTATTCCGTTCTCGGCGCAAAGTGAGGATGTTGGGATTGATTTGAAGGCACTGGTGGTTAGAAGAAGAGCTTGGTTTTGTACGGGATCTAATTCCTGGATTAGGGATTTTGATTCTGCTCCATACAGATGATATCCGTAGTTTATTTTGGACAAGATGAGAATCTCGTAATGGTACAGAAGGATGATTCTGTCTGCCCCACAGTGATGATGCGACAGTTTTTTCAGAATGTTTGCGGCTTTGTAGCACCGCCTTTTGAGGCTTAGGATGTGGGGTTTCCATGTAAGCCTCTAATCCAATGTGAGACCTAGAAATTTTATGTTATTTTGAAAGTTGATTGGGCGTCGTTCAAGTAGCAATGGGATATCCTGAATTTGTCTTTTTCTTGTAAAGGTAGTTCTCTATTTTGTCTATTGCTTCTTGTAGGCGATTTGATACTTATGTTGTGCTGGTGCCTGGGAACCAAATTGCCAGGTCATCCACATATGATGAGCATTTAATGGTAGGTGGTACTTGGAGAGTCAAATTGTTGATTGCTATTATGAAGAGGGTTGTGCTGAGCACACTTCCTTATCGTATTCCTTCGAGTTGGCCGAATTGTGTAGACTAGGCTCCATGGAGATCTATTTTGAAGTTTCTATTGTTAAGGAAGTTTTTAAGGAAGAGTGCGAGTGGACCTCTGATTTCTAGCTATGTTATTGAGTATATGACGTCACCAAACCGTATGATACGCCTTAGCAATATCAAAAAAGACCGCTGTGACAAATTTCCCTTCGCTGAATGCTCGACCGACGTCGTGGTCAAGAAGAGTTAAAGGATCTAGTGTGGAGCGATATTTTCTATAACCGTATTGGTTTGAGGAAAGAAAGTTGTTTGTTTCTAGATACCATTTCAATCTAGCATAGATTATTCTTTCTAATATTTTGCATAGGAATGGTGTCAAGGAAACCGGTCTATAATTAGTTGGGTTTGATGGATCCTTTTCAGGTTTTAAGAAGGGCAGGACTAGCACTTGACGCCAATCATCCGGCAAGGAGCCATTAGTCCAGATGCGGTTATAAATGTCCAACAGTAGCTCTAAGGCGTTTGGGTTAATTTCACTCAAGATGAGGTTTAAGATTTCATCTCCAAGGACTGTGTTTGGGCTTTCTTCTAGGGATGCTTGTAATTTGTTCATAGAGAAAGGATTTTTATACGAAAGGATTCTATTGGTTAAGTCTAAATTTGTGGATTCTGTTAGAATTTTCAGTGTTAAAAAGGTCTTGTTTCGAGATCCTTTAGAAATGATACTGAGGGAATACCTTATTATGTTAGCGACTTAGGTATGATTGCTGATGGTATTTCCGTTAATACAAAGAATTGGGAGGTGAATGAGGCTGCGCTGTCCTGACATCTTTTTAATTTGTCGCCAAATTTTTGCGATAAGGGTATCTTTGTTAATTTTAGATACATATTGTTTCCAGAAAGCTCGTTTAGCTTCTTTGAAGGTCCTTCGGGCAATGGCAGATGCTCTTTTATAGTCTATGTAATTCTGTAACGTTTTAGTTCTTATGAAAATTCTGTGCGCTTTATCACGTATTCTTTTATCGTCTTGGCACTGTTGGTTCCACCATGGAGTAGTGCACTTGCTAGTGTTGTGGTTAGTCTTTGCAATGTGTTCCCGAATTGCTTTCTGTAATTCTGCAATGAGATAGCACATATTCGCCTCTGGGTTGAGTTGGAGTTTGGCTGTCGTCAATGCGAAGGCGGTCTAAGTTGCTTTATAATAATTCCATCGTTTCCTGGAAAGTGGGGCTCTTTGAGCAAGAAACTTAATCAATATTGGGTAATGATCGCTACCACATAGGTCTGAGTAAGCGCGTCAATGTGTTTCTGCGGGGGAATTAAGGAAGGTTAGACTTAAGTCTATGTTAGACAGTGTGTTGGTTTGTTGGTGATAATGTGTTGGAGTATTTGTATTTAGGATGTTAATGTATTGCCGCTCTATTAGCTCTGTTATGATTCGTCCTCGATTATTTTTTTTTCGTGTCGTTCCATTAGTGGCTTCTGGCGTTGAAGAAGCCAAGGATGAGAAATGGATCTGGTAGTTGGTAGATGAGGGCTTCGAGGTCCTGGCGGTTTAGGGTCAGGTTAGCGGAATATACACAGCATACTGTTATGAGCTCTAGACAATCTAGCCAAACGGCTAGGGCAATTAGGGGCGTGTTTAACTGGTGTTGCGTGTGTAGGATATTTCGTCGCGTTTAGGTTTCGTTGCCTTTGGTCGAGTCAATTGTAAAGAAATGACAATCATATTTATTATTCAGATGTTGCTGCGGGTTCGAGTGTATAGTTTCGTTGAGACAAATGCCCACTGGGTCTTTTTTCTGTGATTATTTTTGTAATGATTCGAAGTTGGCCAGGTCACGAATATTCCATTGCAGGATTTGAGTTTGTTTGTCATATTTTTCGGTCTGTAGATTTATTTAGGTGGCTTGGAGGCTCCATATAGGGTGGAGCTATCGGACTTTGTATAGAATTTGTGTGTAGTTTGTTTTGACGTGTCTGGTATTATCGGATTTTGTATGTTTTTGTCCGTATTGTTAGTTTTCTGAGTGAGACGTTCCATATATTTTACCTTAGGGTGCTACAGCTTTGGTTTTGTGTTGCGCTGGGTGCTTAATAGAGGCATTTCTTTTTGGCTAGCGGGCGAGAGTGTTCGTTGTGAAGTACTCAAGGAGTACTCAAAGTTCTTCTTTTCTCGGCCATGTCTTTTAAGGCTTGTTTCCTTCGGATGCCAAAACAAAGTTCTAATCCGTACCTCCTGATGGAAGTTGAAGTGCGGACATGTTCGCTTCAAAGCGTGGTAGTTATCTCCACAGTTAATTCATTTTTCCTTTGCTTTGCATTGTTCATCTTTGTGTCCTTTTTCGCGGAATTTGAAGCATAATTGTTGGTGTTTTAGAATATTTTGCCGGGTGACCAAACATCTGGCACGATCGAAATTGAACTGGAGTGGGCAGTTCTACCTGTATTCAGATTGTTGTTCCTGCGAATCTTCTTATTTCTGGGATGGTTTGCTGTTTGAATGTTATTTTGGCGCTTTTCAGCGGAGTTGAGCGTGTGGGCGATTTTCTCTCTAAGATGGACACAGAGTCTATTTGATGGCCTTAATCTTCAAACAGCCTTTGTATCTCTTGGCATAAGAATGCCTCTGTACTTTTGTGTCCAGGCATAAATCGGTTGAGTAGAACAGTACCTACTCTCAGATTGTGATTATTTTTGTCCGTTGGTTTTATTTGATTATCACCTAAGGCGGTGAGGGCACGTAGTTTTTGTATATTTTTTCTGACTTGGCTTTAACTGTAGCCTTTGTTTGGTCAGGATTGATTGAGAATTCTGGTTGTGACTCTTTTGTAACTACTTGTAGTTGTTCTCGCAGTTCGAGTGCAAAGAATGCTTAATTTCTTGTGGTTTTGACCGTTATGTATCTGGACCAACAAGCCGGTCCGAATATTATTCTGGGTCGTTTATTTTTTGCTTTTTCTGTTGTTTTTTGTGGGGTGTTTGTTTGTTCATTTTGTAGAGTTGGTGAGTCAAGAATAGTATCCATGGCCAATAAGTGAAATTCAACACCCCTGCCCGTGGCGTGCCATACTGACCCCAACAAGGGACCGGCACTACTTGGCGCCTTTTACATGGCCGTGGCCAGTATCACTAGGCTGAACGCTATACGCTTTCTCTGCTACCCCTTGAGAATCACGGACCAAATCCACACATGGCATGGTAGGCTGATCAGAGTAGCGGATCAAGCTTGGTGACAGACTTCTGAGCGGTTAAGGTCACCACGCCTAACATCTTTACGTCGGAGTATTCTGTTATGCGATGAAAATGAGCACCGGGTCGTGATCGGGGAGCTCCAGGGGCAGAAGAAGAAGGGGCCAACAAAACAGTAGAGAAAAGGTGCTTTTAAAGCGACGACGGAAAAGCAGGGGCACAGTGAGGGAGATTAGGGGTTATCGAAGGAAGGAAGAGGGGCTAAGCTGGGGCCGGACGGGGCGCTGAGGCCCGTCAGCACGGTGGCCAGGAAGGCGAATCGCCGCTTCCTCTACGGGAGCCTAACATAATGGGTGACTATTGCTGGACGCTGCAACGAGAAGAGAATGAGCTGTACAAACGAAAAGGCAAAGTTCAGAAGCACCTTTAGAACTTCATATTTTGTCACTTATAAAGGATTTGAACTTATGCATGTTGGTACAATTTCTTAGGAGCTTATCTGTGACGTGCTTAATATCGTTATCTTAAGTGAGACAATAAATGTCACCATATTTACTTTTTGTGATTGTTTAAAAAAGTAGAATAAAACATCTGATTCATATGCATCAATGTGAAATTAGTTATGTAAGCAGAGTCGCATAAGAGACAAGCTGGTCTGTTTGGGGTTAAATATCTGTTGCACGACACAAGTGAGGGAATATTGAATATTTGTACCTATGGATTTTTTTAATAAAACCTAGTCTGATAGGACTAAACAAATATCAGATTCAAATTCAGCAATATACAATTTTTACTCTTTTGAAATACAAATTCTATTAAGTGGTTGTTTTCAATTAGTTTATATTATTTTATTCAATATCTACCCCTTGATATATTTATTTATGAATATGAATATATGCATATAATTGACTTTTACGTTTGTTAATATTTCATTTTCACCCTTCTCCAATTGCATTGGAAGACGTCATTGATTTTTATTTGATTTTTTAATAATACATAGGGACTGCGCCATTATTTTTATCGCTATACGTGTTCATTTTTCTCTTTTTTCTCTTTATATAATTGAAATTAATGATGTGGCTTTCACACTGAGTAAGTTCTCCATATCTTTTTCCGTTTGAGAAATGGCCATATAGCTGGTTGAGTAGTCTAGGAGTCGGATGAGTACTATTCCTAGTTCTCCATATATCACGTTGAATACAAGTGTGCGTTCTGGTTTTAGTGCTCCATTTATAGTCCGCAAAGGGAGCCTTTTCTTTCCTTCCATTCTTCTAATCGAGCTTCTTCCTTTTCTTCTCTCTCTCTCTATCTCTCTCTCTCATAACGAAAATAGAAAGAGAGGTGACGCCCCCTTGTCGCGGGAAGAGAGCTTGTGTGGACCTTGGACTTTTCGAGCTATGTCGGCGGGGATACCTCTTCTGGGTACCCCTGGTAGGGCTTCCTTTGTCGATTTGGTCGAAAACGAGGTTCAAGACTAAGTGCATCATTCTTTCCTTTTTCTACTCTATCCCTCTCCTTTTTTACTTTTATCCTATCTCCCACTTATACAAAAAGAAAAAACAACAACAAAGAAAGCCTACTCCTAACGTGTCACTCTTTCCCTTTCTTCCTCTATCTAACTATAAGGACCTGGCAGCTACCTCATGCGTCAGAAGAGAGGCTTTGGAACCTCTATAAACAACGCCAATCGACGCTCACTGGTTGCGAGAGACTAGCACTAGAGGTGTCCTAGGCGTGGGGTTACGATGAAAGTGATGAGGGTAGTGCCCCGTTAACCCCTTCTCTGGCGCGTAATTATTGTCTGTTCCCAGTGCCCGTTGACGGGTGCTTATGGTAGCATTGGTCCGAGGTGACGGCCCTTTGTTCCCATGTTGGTTGCCAGGCCAATAAAAAGCCTTGGGTCGAGTTCCTTGTTGTGGCGGGATATCAATTGAACGCTACTCCGAGATCCTGGCCGTTGTGATGGGAACTAGTAGGAGTTTAGTAAGGGGCGTGCTTTGTTGTTGTTCACCTGGTGACAAATCGAGGGCCCCTTCGGGGACCGTCAGTGCTGCTTGGTTGGAAGCCACGGCACGCCGGGTTTTGACGACTCGGTCGGACGAATAGCAGCACATGGAGCGTGCCTTCTGAAAGATCCGAAACCTCTCCGATCGATAGGCGGCAGCGACTCACGCGGGGAGAACTCATCAACCCCCCTTTTTATCATTGATTGGTCACGAGTTTTCAGAGAGAGAGAAAGCGCTCAAAATGACAGGCAAAAAAGGTCCCGTTCGTCTCAAACACAACTGTGCAACATGCCAGTTAGAAAAATGGTGCGTTGACTTTCCGGAGGGCTGCTTCCTTAAAATGCATCCCTGAAAGTATCTGCACTACTTGCATATTGACACGAGAGGTGGAGAAATCAAAAAACCTCTATAGAGCCTCAGAGGAGAGAGCTAAGGTACTTGAGGGAAAGTTGGAGAAGCTCGAAGCCCTTAACGCAGCTCAGGTTCGATGCCTAGAAGAGGCGCCGCCCACTGACGTGTCGGAATCTCCTGGTAACCAAGCGGACATTCCGGCATCATCTGAGGCTAAGCTAGCTGAGGCGAGAGAAAAAGAGGAAAAGAAGAAAGGAAAAACGAATAAAAAAAAAAAATAAATAAAGTTGAAACAAAAGTAGAACCAAAAATAGAAGAAAAACAGATAAAGAAGAAGAAAAAGAAAGATAAGAACGTGGAGAGTAAGGAGGAAAAGGAGAGGCCTATTCCAGAAGGGAAGACCCGGTCTTCAGAGACCAAGTGTCTGAAGGTCACCCTCATTGGTGACTCACCAACACGGGATCTGCAGCCGCTGCTAGCGGCGCGCCTCCGCACTAGTGTAAAGGTAAGCTGCCTGTCAGGACGCGGTAACTACAACATCAGAGTAGAGGCAGAGAAAGCTCAGATTTCTGAGAATTCAGTTGTTGCTCTGATGGTGAGCGGCAATGACCTCTACCTCAGAGGGGGTAAGGTTGGCCTTAAAACCCGCAAACGTGTCGTGGTTGGGATGCTTCCGAGAAGAGGTCCATCCCAAACCGCTCACAAAAGAAACGTCGCAGTGAACAGAAGGTTGGCGGATCTCTGCACGGCAGAAGGAGTCTTCTTCGTGGACCCCTATCGTACCTTTATCGGTAGAGACGACCTCTACCAAAGGGACGGGGTACATCTCTTCTTTAAAGGGTAGGCCTTTCTCGCCAACCTAATTCAAGATGTCGTGGAAAGCACCCAAAGGAGCGTTCGAAACAGAGCGAAAGCGGACGTGCGCCAGCATGCCCGTGTCACTCCTGAAACGACCTTCTCGGAGGTCGTCAAAAAGGGTGTGACCACGAAAACAGAGAAGCCGGGAAACGGAAGAGCGTAGGGAGTCCTACACTAATGGACTCCCTCAAAGTTCTTCTGTTCAATGCGAGGTCAATCAGGAACAAGTTTTTTGAGCTCCGTAGCCTCGTAGCAACAGAGGAACCTGAGATGGTGGCCATAACGGATTCGTGGATAAAAACCTCAAGCCGAGATTTTGAAGGTGAATTCACGATTCCAGGTTACCAGCTCTTCCTGAAAGATAGGCTAGAGAGAGAGGGCAGCGGTGTGATGTTGTATGTCAAGGATACTCTGAACTCGATGGATTGCAACATCGTATCCGACCGTGAACTACTAGGTGTTGACCTATAGATAGGTCCTGCCAAATACAGGACCCTGGTGCTTTATAGGCCTCCTGCCCAACTCGTTTAAAAGGACAGAGATCTGTACCAGCTACTAGGAGAACTTGTCTAAGACAGAGTGTCTATCGTCATAGGTGATTTCAACACACAAGTTGACTGGGAAACCAGAGAACCCTGTGGCGAAAACGAACTACTCCTAGAGTTCGCGAACAACGAGTTCCTGACTCAATGGGTGAGAGAGCCAACGAGAGGAAACAATATCCTCGACTTGGTTTTCACCTCTGAGGATGACATCGTTGAGGACCTCACTCTTGGCGAAGAGCTCGGTGGCAGTGACCACCGACTAATTAGAATTGTAGTCAAAGTTCCGAAGTCAGGGCCTGCAACTAGTAAATCGAAGAATCTCGATTTGAAAAAAGCAGAGTTTGCAAGTCTTCGTGTTGGACTGACTGAGGCGAGGCTAGAAGTGTGCGATGTTGTTGAAGACTCGTGGAACAGTTTCAAAAGCACATTCATGAGTCTTCAATCGCGTTTCATCCCTCTGAAATGTCGCCGTCGGTCTTCTGTTCAACCAAAGTGGTTTAATTGAGAAATCGGCCAACTGCTCAGGAAGAAGAGAACTGTGTACCGATAATCGAAGATATCGGGTAACTTTGACGAATACCGGAGGCTAGCCAGGAGAGTGAAGTCCAGCATAAGGGCGGCTAAGCGTTCTGAGGAACTCCGAGTGGCTAGACTCTGTAAAGAGAATCCCAAGGAGTTTTTTGGATATGTGAACAGCCGTAAACCAATCAGTCGAACGATTGGCCCTTTGAAAAATGCGGAGGGTGCATTAAAGCACTCTGATGCAGAAAATGCTAACCTCCTTAACGACTACTTTTCTTCAGTGTTTACTGAAGAGTGTGGTCCCATCCCCCAGCCAATAGATTACTACTCGGGGGAAAAGCTGGAGGATATGGACTTCACCGAAGGGAAAATAAAAAAGAAGATCAGTGACCTAATGACGAATAAGTCACCTGGCCCGGATAGGTTTCTACCTAAGGTGTTGAAAGAAGTGCGCGATCAAGTGTCACGACACCTGAGCGCAATCTTTAACATGTCAATCCGGACCGAATGCGTTCCTAGAGACTGGCGTTAATCGAAGGTGACTCCTATCTTTAAGAAAGGAGACCGAAGCCAACCGTCGAACTACCGACCTATCAGTCTGACTTCGATAGTCGGTAAACTCATGGAACGCATGATGGTGAACAAATTGACGTCGTATTTAGAGTCAAACCTGCTACTGAGGAGTTCCTAGTACGGCTTCCAAAGGCAACGGTCATGCCTGACGAACCTTGTGGAATTCTTCCACTCCGTGTTCAGTGAGCACGATCGAGACAAGGCGGTGGATATGGTGTACCTAGACTTTCAGAAAGCCTTTGAAAAGGTACCACACCGCCGCCTTCTCCAGAAAGTGCGAGCGCTGGGCATTGACGGAAAAGTAGCCGGCTGGATCGAGAACTAGCTAAGTGGCAGACGGCAACGGGTGGTGGTGAATGGACAGGCTTCTAAGTGGGTGCGCGATACTAGCGGGGTACCTCAAGGATCTGTCCTGGGACCACTACTATTCATCATCTACGTCAACGACATGGACGGTGACATGGTTGCCAAAATTTTCAAATTTTCCGACGATACCAAGCTTGGTATGAACGTTGCAAAGGATGGAAAACTGCCCGCCTGCAGGAAGATCTTGGGAAGATTGGGGAGTGGTCGGACACGTGGCAAATGCCTTTTAACGTGAACAAATGCAAAGTAATGCATATCGGCAGCAGAAACCCCCAATCTCACTATATCCTTAAGGGCACTGCTCTTGAATCGAGTGACAATGAGAAGGACTTGGGTGTAACTATCACTAGCGACCTCAAGTTCTTGAAACAGTGCATTGAGGCAGAGAAGAAAGCCCAAAGAATGTTAGGCTACATAAAGCGCCAGTTTGGATACCGTAACAAGGAGATAGTACTTTGTCTGTACAACTCCCTGGTTCGGCCGCACCTGGAGTATGCCGTACAATTTTGGAGTCCTTCGTTTTAAAAGGATATCGCAAGGTTGGAACGCGTACAAGCCAGGGCAACCAAGCGGATTTCCTATATCCGACATAAAAGTTATGAGGATAGACTAAGGGAATTAAATGTGTTCTCGCTGGAAACCCGTAGACTGCGTGGTCAGCTCATCGAAGTTTTTAAAATACTTCGAGGGTTCAAAAAGGTGACTACCAGGATATTTTCACCCTGAGTGATAACAGAACGCGCAATCACGGCTTCAAACTTGAACTGAAGCGTTACAACCGCAATCTATGTTGAATTTTTTTCACCTACAGTATCTGCGGTAAGTGGAACGCACTTCCAGTGGAAGTTGTCAACAGTGAATCTGTTGACCAGTTTAAGTCAAGACTAGACAAAGTCTTGAAAAGCGGCCGTTCAGGGACGCAAAACAATTAAGTAACCATGTGCCTGTTCGATTGCTAGTCCAAAGGTACCCTCTTTGAATGGACCGTAAGGTCTCCTAGGGTACTTACTTTCCTTGTTACTAGCGTTCTAATGTAAAAAAGCAAGGAAAACGCGAGAAAACAGAAAATAAGAAGGTGCGGCTGAAATCCAGTTATTCGTTTGGCTTATTCCGCTAACGTATCAGTAAACCTGCCTGACGCCTAGCCCAAACCTTGTTTGCTCCACTCAAAAGGATCCTCCGGTCACACGGGTACTAACCCGTCCCGGGCTAAGCTTCGGCCTGCGCCGAGTAAGGCGCCCGGTTCAGATATGGCTTCTGTCCTTAAGAGTATCTATGGAAGCTTAGCTTCCCTAACTGACACGCTCTAAGGATAGGTGGAATAGAGAAGCAAGAGAATATGTTGATGGTTGAGTCTTTGGAGAGTGAAGTCTTGTCAATCAGTGTCAAAATCTTCTCTTTCAGAAGCAAACGATGCACTGAGCCTCAATCAGTTATGAGGTTTGAATCGCTGTTCGAAAACCTTCTTAAGAATGTTACCAACGTCTGCTATCAAAATTTCGCCATCCGTCCGATTTTGATTTGATTTGATGGAATAAGTGGTGAAAATACGTAGTAGTTGTAGACAGTGTTGAAGGAGATTTGTTATTGCCCTGGAGCAGAGGGCATCCCAGGCATGTTTCTCTTTTCAAGTTTTGTTTTCTTCCTCCATTTTCGTTGGGTCAGCGTTAGCTGACCTTCCTGTAGTAGTTAACTACTCTTGCCTTGTTTTGTTTTTTTTGCTTTTTCTTATATATATATATATATATATATATATATATATATATATATATATATATATCTTTATATGTATATTTAATCTCTATATATAAAACTTTTTCTTCCGTCGTTATGTTAGGCATTCAAGCCTTTCAAATACAATTTTGCTAACTCGTTAGCTTTACTTTATTCATTTTGGATTTATATTTGTTTTCGCCTTTGTGGGCATTTCGCCCTATTCGCTTGCCTTGTTCTATTTAATTTATTTTTATTATGTTTCGCTGGGCACTATGCCTCTTTTTTTATATTCTTATTTAATTTATGTTTGTGTTTTGGGCACTTCGCTTCTTGTGTCTTCTTCCTTGGTCATAGATTGTTTGTTTGGATTTGGGCACTTTGCCTCTTTTTTTATTCATAATTAATTGGAGTTTTGGGCACTTCGCCTCTTTTGTCTTCTTTCTTGGTCTTCATTTAATTGTTTGGAATTGGGCACTACGCCTTTTTTATTTTAATTTATTTAATATCTGTAGTTGGGCACTTCGCCTCTTTTATATTTCCTATTTCTTAACTTGGCTTATTTGTGGAGTCAAATCGAGTAGTGGTCTGGCGAACTGTATCTTGCGTCCGGTTAGGTAAATACTTCTCGCTATCTGAACAAGGCTACTTGGTTTTCCTGGGAGCACATTTCTCCACTGGGGAATAGTGCTCTCCTTGTAGCTCGTCTAATAGCTGGCTGGGGTATTTCAAGGTCTGCATCTATCTGTGGGAGGATATCGCGTTCGGTTTTTCCCAGGTCTTTCTCCCTAGCCTCTGGAGGACTATATTCAGTGGCTCGAGTCCTGCTCTTGCGTGCAGTCCCGTCTGCCGAATTTAGTCCAATCTCCTCGCGCTGGTTATAAGCAGGGTACCCTTGTTCTGGACTCTCTGCATAAGTTTGAGTGAGGCTGAACTGGCTGCCTGCATAACCACCGCGGGGTACAAGAGAACTGGTCACACCAGAATGTTGTACAGTTTCCTGATGTTTGTCCATCCGTCCGCAAAAGTACACATATATAAATAATCATTTCATATACTCATAATACTACAAAATTCAACCAATCACGATTGATATATATTTAATCGTCCTACTTATATTTATTTTGGAATAACAGTCATAAGCAATAACAAATTGTCAATCAGCTTTTAGATATAAGCACTACAATAATTGTCCTATCCGCGCCGCGATAGATTTAAAAAGCTTATAACGCTCAAATCGTTTGCACATAAACACGGCTGAAATCCAGTGGTGTACCGCTGGGCGAATATTCGACTGAGTAGCATTGCGTTACTACCTTTTGAAGAGCGTTGTAATCTCACGCGTGCTTAAGAACTGAAGACTTTTGAGCCTCGCCATCTAAGAACGCGACTGTGCTGGGAGTCATTAGGATCCCAAGTGATCTGCAAAGATTTTCATACAATCTTTTCGCTGCGAGTGATGAAGTAAAATGATGGCCTAAACACCTCATTGCTCCCGTCCACCGCCCTGCGTGGGAACCTGCTCGGATGACTGCCCTTCATTAATTTCATCTTAACTATGTCGGCCGCTTGGACTGACATAATTAAGGGCTTGCGTAGAAACTGGTTTAAGGCCTATCCCACAGCAGAAGCACAAGTCAGAAATTTTCTGGAATCTGGGGAAAAACTGCGAGTCCCGGACGGAGGAGAAATCCTCATCGCCCGGGGGACCCGGCCAGAACCATAGAGGAAAATACTCCCGTCTCTATGTAGTTGGATGCAGTTTTGGCGTTCGTACCCGTGATGGGGTGGCACAAACTTAGCGGTCGTTGATTCGGCCGCTATGCATACAGTCCACCAAACTCAACCCTCTGAGGTCCCCACTTGAGAACCAACCTCCATCCATCATCACCCATCATCCCGGCACCATCCGAGCGGAGAAACAACAGGAAACTGGACGGGAGCGTTCTTCTCATATCGTATTCAAGTTCCTCCCTTGAATCTACCTCCTTTGTCACTTCTAACATCACTTTTTTCACCCATAACAAAAATAACTACACATTTTCTACAGAGGAAGAAAAGAACGCAAAAAAGAAGAAAGAAGACGCCCATGATGATGGAGGCCCTCCCTGAGAGGGTCCCCCTACGGATCATAAGCGGAAAGAAGACCCCCGAGAAGAAAACCGTGTGCGAATCCTTATTTTCGAATTTAAGGATCGCACTCATCAAGCTCATTGACATTCCAAATGGTTTCATCGCTATATGCGGTGAGACCAAAGACATAGACCGGCTCCTATCTGGTGAAGGGGCTGAAGTACTAAGGAAATGAACTTGGAAGCTAAACCCCACTAGCGATCTCTGCAAACAGGAGTGTCATCTGCCGAAAGGTGGAGAATTGGGTGGGTGAGAACTCCCCCACAGATCTGAAAGATGAAATCGAAAAGAATCACACATGGGCAAAGATAAGGGAAGTGATCAAATCCCGTGATCACACCTACGTCTTTAAGGTGACTTTCCAGACCACCGAAATGACCCACAAGGCGGCAACGGAGTGACTCCTTATTTTCAACATGAGGATCCCAGGCAGCAGCATCAAGCATAAAAAATATCACAGCATCCAGATGTGCTTCGTGTGTTATGCTCTGGAACAGCATACCATCGCCAACTGCCCCCCAAAAGGAACGATCTGGTGCAGCGAATGCGCCACACAGGGTCATAGATATGACTCCGCAAAAGCACCACGAAAATGTGAATGAACTGCAAGGGACCCCATCGAACGATGGCCCTTAACTGCCCCAAGAGGAAAGACATCATAAAGAAAATGGAAGAAGAAGAAAAAAAGAGGAAGACCACAACATACGCGAGCACGTAAAAAAAAGTGAAGGGATGGCATCAACTCCCTTATCGATGATCTTCACGAACGACTTAAGTACCAAAATCCTAATCTGCATTACTCATGCAAACGAGGCAAACGCGGTAAAACCTAGATGCTATAGCCAGGTCTTAAACACTCTTCTAAAAGCCAATAACTTGCCATCCATCATCGTGCCTGATGACCCCAAGTGCTCTAGGGCATTCAAGGATAGCGTTATTGGGAATAACAAAGAAAAAGCCACTGGATTAAAAGAGGTCATAGAGTTTCACTCATCGGAGGAATCCGAAGAAGAGACGAGACAAATGACAAAGAGGAAGTAGAATCCACATCTTCGGATAGTGACGAGGGCCCATGCACTCACACAAGAGCGACGAAGAGTCGGTCAAAGACTCTTAGTCCTCCCCTGAAGAACGAAAAGCCTGGGCACCTCAGACCTGCCCCACAGACCAAGAAAAGTAAAAAGACGAAGAAGAAACTAAGGTAAATACATCTCACAATGGAACGAAACTCACTAAGAATAACGGAAATTAACACCAACGGCTGGACAGCGAAAATAACTCTCTAAGGAAATTTGTTCAGGGAGATTGATGCAGATGCCATCTTGATTTCTGAACATGGAATTGACACTCGTAGCTCCGAAATGAAGATTTGGAACTACGACGCGTAAATCACGTATTACTCTCAAGAGCGGTATGACGGTGCCGCCATCGCCATCAAAAGAGGGATCAAGTATTAATCAATAAGAAACTTGGAAGAATCCTATCTTGCAATAGAGGTCGAACTCGATATAGGAAAGCTAGTCATCGCCACCGGGTACCAGCCGCTGAGACGAGAATATTTGCCAATCCATTCTCTCCCTGGCCTATTTGGCAGAAGGACCCCTACCATATTATTGTGGGATCTTAATGCCAGATGTCGGGAGTCTGGGTACAGGACCTTCGATGGAAATGGAAGGTGCCTGGATACTATGATGGACCGAAATATGGTCCATAGAATAGGCCCGGACTTCCCAACCTATACTCGAGGAAGAAGTGCCCCAAACCCAGACATTTGTCCGGTTAATCGTCAGCTGCCGTTCAATTACTACATGGAACCAGTCTAGGTACCATGTAGTGATCATATAGGGATCCTACTTACCATCAACAGGACCCCTATACAAGTCCCAGCTCCAGTCAGAAAAGACTACAGGAGAGCAAACTGGGGACGGTATGCGGGTCTCCTCGAGGCCTATCGCCCACCAAATCTGGACGAGGCAATTCTCGAGGAGATAGACGAGGCACTCGACGACCTCAACGAACATCTTATGAATGCAGATAGGGCTTGCATCCCCAAAACCCAGTATAAAACCATCCCTTCATACAGGTGGACTGGGTACATGAAGGAACTCTACAGAGAATTGAGAGTCATGTACGAGTTAAATATCAGAAATGCATTAGTTGACTCGCTACAACGAAGTAGAGAGATCAAGGAAGAGTTCAACCAGTTGATCCTCGAACAACAACAGAGACAATGGGACGATTTTCATCGAGAGCCTCGATCAAGATGCATCTCCCAAGGACCTTTGGAAGAAAGTCAAAAGTCTCAGAGGATCATCTGGAAAAAAGAAGAAAATGAAAATCCAAAAAGAAGATGGATCCATTGAAACAGAAGAGAGAAACATCGAAGTAATATTCTGGCGTTATTGGGAAAAAATATTCAGCATATCAGAAGAAGAAAACGAAGATTTTGATATAGAGTTCGAAAAAAACATCTTAGACGAGCTTAACACGGAAATACACCGAACGCATCCTCATCACCAGGTGGATAGACTTCGTGACGGAGACGCCGAGATCACTAAAGAAGAGATCCTTGGCGCACTCCGCTCATTCCGACAAAAGCCCCAGGCCAATCGGGGCTTACGAAGATAAACTTCAAAAAGGCACCAGCCAACATCATTGAAGGAATGAGACGTATTTTTAACGCATGTCTGAATAGAGGGTACTTTCCAGATGCTTACAAGACGGCAAATATGATCTTCTTGCCCAAGGACGGAAAGGACCCAACGTTGAGAGAGAGCTACCGCCCTATTTCACTCCTGGAATTTTGCGGGAAACTCTTTGAGAAGATCCTCAAGGGGAGACTGGTGTCTCACCTGAAAGAAAACTTCCTCTACGACCCATGTCAATTCGGGTTTAGAAAGAAGCGAAGTACGGAAATGGCAATCAATGTCATAACGGAAAAGCTTTTCCAAGCCAAACGGGACAGGAGTTATGTGGATATCGTTTGTCGGGATGTATCAAAGGCGTTTGATAAGGTGGGGCAGCGGGGCATGCAGTATAAGATCTTACGGCTGGGTCTAAGTCAAAACTTAGAAAAAACTCTCTGTGACTATGTCATGGATAGAGCGGCGTATACCAGTCTAGGGTGCATGGACGGACCAAAGTTTCCGCTCACTGCGGGCCTCCCACAAGGAAGGGGTGTCTGTCCCCCACCCTTTACTCAAAATACACCGCGGATGTCCCAGCCCCTGTGTACCCTTCTTCCTTCAATATTCAGTACGCCGATGATTTCAGCCAGATAATCGTATTTCCATTGAGGAATGTGCCGTGGCAAGCTCGCATGACAGCGATGGAAATCTCAAACCTGAACAACTACGAGGCTCAGTGGAAGATATCAACAAACCAAGAGAAATTCAAGGTGGTCCCCATCGGACGCACCTTAAGGGCAGACGTGTTTTTTGGGGGATACGCGATACCCCTACACCAACGAATGCAATGTACTCGGTATGAAAATCACCTCTACCGGGAAAAAGAAGCACATCGAAGAAAGAATTTCTCGAGACTCGGCCGCTGTCAGAACTCTATATACATTTAGAAATCTACGTGAAAGCAACAAGAAGAAGATCTACAATGCCCTTGTAAGATCTACGTTGCTTTATCCCGCCTCCACGCTCTCATGTGTCTCAAAAACACAAAAGATGCGACTTTAAGTATTGCAAAATAAATGCATGTACCTAATCACGGGTACACGCAGAAAAGAAAGAAGACGGCAAGAAGATCTGCACAGAGAGGCGGGGATAATTCCCATTAACAAAGTAATAGAAAAACGGACCCGGAAAATGCAGGTTTGGTTAATCGAGAACTGAGTGATGAAATCACCCAGATGATTAACCAGAACAGAAGAGCTGACTGTCGCGCCAGATTTCCCAGCTCCGCCAACCGAGTGGCTGGCGGGGACGAAGTGCCGCTCTACACATAATTATAATGAGATGTATTACCTAAAGAAACATCAAAGAAGAAGAAAACCAAACTTGACAAATCAACCCACAACTAAGAAAAATCACCGATTAAGACAACCGCAAATCAAGATTACGAAAAAAACCCGATTTCGACAATAATCACCAACTTGAAGAAACAAAAAAACTAAAAAACACACGCACACAAATATACCAAAACATTAAGCACGCACTTAAATGTATTAAAAAACACACAAAATGAGCAATGCATAACATACACCAAATAAACTAAAAATTATTAAGACAAATGGCTTGAACGCCATAAATAATTATTTATAATTATTACAAATCTACAGTAACAACAAAGAATACACGCAACCAATGAAATAATAAAAGTGATAGGTCTGATCACCAGACTCTAGGCATCTCTTTGCACCCTACCACACTTTTTTCTCTTTTCTCCGCGTGTCTATTTTCTCTATCTACCCACACCCCTTATCGTCCTCCCTTACATGCACCCACTTTAACTGAATCAGAATCAGAATCAGTGGTGTACCAAGTCATCATGTCTGGTCGTGGCAAAGGAGGAAAAGTTTAGGGACAGGTCCTCTAAGACGCCCTAGCCAGACACTCTCATATTCGAGCCTCGTGATTCGGAACAAGAATATCTTCTTAAACAAGACGGTTTCTTTCGTGCACTAAGAGGAGTAAAAGAGCCCGAAGGAGGCCATGGGGCCTTTCAACCGGAACTGCAAGATGTTGCCCCTCTGCACTATCGGTAGAGCGACCAAAGCACCAATTCCAACAGTCATGCAAAGTATCTTCGGCATGCTCGATATATCCCTAATTAGGCTTATTGATACCCCCAACGGCTACGCAGCAGTTTGCTGGAAAGACTAAGATATCAAGAGACTGGTATAGGAGGAAGCCAATGACCCCCTACGTGCGATTGGCATCAAAGCTGTTATTCCCAAGGAAATCCTCGCACGCCGAACTATCATACTTAAGAGACTCGACCCGTTTATCAAGGACAACTCTTGTGAGGCCGTTAAGGTCGAGCTAACTAAACAACAGAATTGGGCAAAAAATCGACAAAGTCGAAAAATTTGTAAAAAACATAGTCAAAGTAATCTTTGCAAACATCGATATAGCTCAGAGGGCCAAGAAGGATGGACTACTGGGTTCTTCCTTTGTATCGCCCCAAATTAAGTTAAAGCGGAGGAGTTTATCCAACGTTGCCTGGCCGTGGAACAACATCCCATAAAAGAATGATTGGTGGCTGACGTCACTTGCTCCATCTGCTCCAAACTCGGTCACGGATGGAAAGAGTGCACTTCCGAGAAACAAAGATGTGTTAACTGCGGAGGGGACCACAAGGCCGTGGCTATGAGTTGTCCCATCCGCAAGAGAGCCATTCGGGCAAAACAAGATGTGATGAAGCAGGTAAAGGAGGCAAAATCCAAGACCTACGTCGAGGCAGTGGCATCAACCAAGACCAGCAGCACAGAAAACTCTGCCCCAAAACTGGTAATGCCAGGTGAGTTTAAGGAGATTATGACGATGATCGTCTTTGCTCACTTGGCGAATCTAGCTAACCATGGTTCATTTGCAGAGGAGTTAAATCGCCTCCTGCAAAAAAACGGTTTTCAGAAAAAGCTATGGTTCCAGCCCAACCCCGATTCGCAGGAAATGTTAAGGATACAATTCATCGACGTTCCCCAGCAAAAAAACACTGGAAAAGAAGAAGTTGTGAATCAGCACCATAAAACATCGGAGGAAGTACTCACAACGGAAGAAGACTTGGAAAAAGACGGAAACACGAAAAAGTTCACAAACAAGAAAAAACAAATAAAGAAAAAGAAAAAAGAACTGGTACAAGAGGAAAATAGAGAAGAGGAAACAAGCCAATCTCAAGAAAGCTCAGACGAAGATGAAATCCTAAAGTAATCGGGATTTACACTCACGGAGAAAAGGGATATCCTTCTGCGGGGCTGTTTCTTCGACGCCATGGACGTAGACCTTAAAGTCCATGGTCCCTCTCAATGCCAACCCCCAAAGGGACATAATCAAAAACTGCTCGACGGAATCAACAGAGGCAAGTACAAATGGACATACGAAGGACCATGGTCCTCAAAAAAAATAGATGGACTATTGATGGAGCGCGCGATTTACATCCCGGACTCGTGCTTACACACCATCGATTCAGCTGTCTTTAAGGTAATGGAGAATGGCCACAAGACTTCGGAGTATTACTTAACCTCCAAAATAGCAACTAGTGTTAGCAAGAAGTCAACAAATCAAAGTGATTAAAACAAGTTGTCAAAAGTGCGAACAATTGAACAAATTAAAGCGTCTAAAATAAGCAATCTAAAGTGAGAAAAGTGAATGAATCAAGGGAATAACAATTAAAATGGTCTAATATTGTAAAATATAGAATAATAAGAGAATCGATCAAGTGAATAATAATTAAATGGTCTAATAGTGTAAAACATAGAAAAATAAACTAACAATTAAGCTAAACGAGAATAATAATATAAGTACAACTATTTAACAGATTAGATAATAATATAACTCGTGTTTAAATAGTAATATCATAAAGTGCACCCAAAATAAAGTTTTAAACGAAACAAGAGAAAATAGTAAAACCAGAACAATTAATTTATCTAAGTATGACTAAAAAAAACCTCAATCAAAAATAAGTGCTAAAATAAATAAAATCAAACATAAAATGATTATATTAAAAATTTATTTCAAACATTTTTTTTTAGAAATTTGACGCAAAAAATTATCTCTAAAAATTATACCAAGTTTAAATAACAAAAATTAGAAACATTTCATGCATTCTTTCAAAACAATATATAGTGCTAATAAGTTGACCTCCCCGTTGATTAGGGAAGTGTCGTAGAATGGACTCTCGACGATATACCATATATAACTATTCGTTGAGGGAACTTCTTTAATTATCTTTAGAGTGCGTGGATGTCTGTCTGGCCGATATTATGTATCTTCGATATGCTTAAGAAGTGGAACTGAGCTCAAGGATAATAATATTGCTATCATTCATAAAATAGAGTTTTATTAATAATAACTATCAACAATACACAAAACGGAGAATATTGACATAGACAGAGAATAGAAAGGGTCGTGGGGGCTCGGCTAATCCGAGGATTAAGAGATTTAAAAAGGTAAAACAAATATAAAGTTAAAGAGATGGGATGGTTCGCTAAACCATTTAAAGCACAGGATAGAATTGACAAAAGGGTTAAGTACTCAAAGGTAACGTTCGGTTTACGTAATTTTATACTAGTGGTGCAGAGGAAGTCGACGTGAAGGAATTTTCGGTCCGCTGGCGAGTTCCAGCCGAAAGGGGGGGAATAAAAGGATCCTGACGTGGCGTCTTGGGAATGAGAACCGTTTCTCGACGAACAGCTTGAAGAACAATGGTTGTTCTACGTTGTTCTCTTCTGAACAACAGTGGGGGTGAGAACCGTCTCTTGTCTACGGGCTTAAGAACAATGGCTGTTCTAATGTTGTTCTCTTCTGAACAACAAGGGGGAAGGGTGAGAACCGTATCTTGGCGAACGGGCTCAAACGAACAATGGCTGTTCTACGTTGTTCTCTTCTGAACAACAGGGGAAGGGTGAGAACCGTTTCTTGTCTACGGGCTCAAGAACAATGGCTGTTCTAATTTTGTTCTCTTCTGAATAACAAGGGGGACGGGTGAGAACCGTTTCTAGGCGAATGGGCTCAAAAGAACAATGGTTGTTGTACGTTGTTCTCTTCTGAACAACAGGGGAAGGGGGAGAACCGTTTCTTGTCAACGAGATCGAACGAACAATGGCTGTTCTAACGTTGTTCTCTTTCTGAAAAACAAGGGGGAAGCCTTGTGGACTCAACGTCACGAAGGCTCGAACCTTGGCACTCAAGGGATATTGTCCTTCTTCTGGACAAGTGATGGTGAATCTCGAGGTCGAGGTCCCTTGGCGCACAAAGTGAGAGAGGGTCGTGGTGATGTTTCGCGATGAAAATCTGGATCTCCAATCTGATTTTAGTGGTAAAGTTTCCATCTAAATAAACGAGACACGCCCTTGGCGTGGGGGACAATGGAGTGGGAGCTCCGAGGGAATGCACAGCTCAGCCTGGGAACAATGCCTTATCTGCCCATAAGCCTAACTCAATCTGGCGATGTCGGCGTAGGGGGCGAACGGGGGAAGATAAACCTCCTTGTTTAAACATTGACTCAGGTGGCTGCGTTTAGGCGCCAAGCTTCAAAGCGAAGATGCACGTGGGAGCATCGTGGTTTTAAATAATATGTTATAGGGGTTGAAATTAACGCGGCCTCAACCCGTTCTATCACACCCCTCCATTCCGGGGGAAGTTATCACTTCGAACAAAAGAGAGAAGGGACAACGATAGAGCTCCGTTGTGGCTAACTCGTTTTCTTGTGCCAACCGTACCTTCCTGCACCTAACTAGTATTACCTCAATACATATGATTATTTTGATCTTTAGATTACAGGGGAAAATAACCTTTAATACAACTTAATAAAAAAAGGGGCATGGAACAATGAAATGATATAAAATTAGTACATATGGGACAAAACAATTTATACGTAATTAATGGGTACAAATATATATACATACAAAAAAAATAGACTTTGAGCGTTACAAAGTTCAGACATATACATTAACTAATTATAATACAAGAGAATCTAATTTAAGTCGTACAAGACGGTATATACCTACATGGAGATACTAATCCTATGAATACAATTACTCTACGCTATTCGGTAACGCATTCCTACTGAGTGCGTCAGCGACCTGGTTATGGGAACCTTTTATATAATTGATTTTAAATTGATACTCTTGCAAGAGTAAACTCCAGCGCATGATTCGGCCGTTAGAGTGTCGCACATTCCTAATATAGGCTAACGGACGGTGGTCGGTTCCTATCCGAAATTCTTTTCCTATCAAGTACATTTTGAATTTGTCTATGACCCAGATAATTGATAGAGCTTCCTTCTCTATAGTGGCATATCTCTCTTCGCGTGGTAAATTTGACGACTAGCATATGCAACTGGATGACTCGTTCCGTCATCCTCGTATTTAAAGAGTACACCTCAAATGCCCTCGTTGGCCACGTCGGTCTTAATCCCAACGGATTTTTCCGGGTTGGGCAACTTTAAAATGGGGGCAGAAATGAGCTTACTTTTGAACTGATTAAAATGGGAAATAGCGACATCATTCCAACGTAAACGATCGGGGGAATTATTTTTTTTGAAGGGGGCTGAGGGGAGCCGAAATTGCAGCGAAATTCGGAACAAATCGCTGATAGTGAGAAGCTGATTCTAGGAATGATCTTAATTGCTTCTTTGTAATCGGGAGGGGTATTTCGGCGATTGCCTTAATCTTGTTCTCTTGGGAACCTAACTTGCTTTGTCCTATTTTGAAACCCAAATATTTTATGGTTTCGTGGGCAAAATGGCATTTGCGGGGGCCAATGGTGAGGCCATTTTCGCGGGGTCGCTTGAAAAGAGCTAATAGGGTGGTTAAATGGTGACTCCATTCAAATAGTTCTTGTAGCTGACTCATTTGATGTGGTGTCAGCTGCGCGTCAATATCCAGGTCAGAGGGTTCCAAAGACTCGCCTGGTAGAGTAGGAGGAGGGTCATCGGCATCAGGTTGGGTGCACACTATCTGTATTACCTTAAGGGACTCCGCGGGTTAATCTTCTTCAAGCGCCGATGTTTCGTCCAGTTCTACGAAGGTATCTCCATGGGCACGTTGGGGGTTCTTTTTTTCTTGGGATCCACGGACAGTCTCCGTGTCCTTGTCTTGGGCCTTATCGCCTAAGGGTGTTAGTAAGTCAAGCTCCTTTTGTGCCGTCCTAAAGTCCTGGTTAGGGGTCTCCGAGAAATCGGACGGTATCGGGGTTCTGATGGGGACGGGCTCCTGGGCTTTTTTCTTAGCTCGGCCTCGAGGAAGGGCGGCCTGAGACACAGGGTTGGAACTTACTTTGGGGCTCTGTCCTATAAGTACGGAACAGAATTGTATGGGTGCTGAAATGACTTCAGCCCAGCCATCATAATATTGACACTGCAGGTAACATCTAACGACGGGGAATTGTTTCGCTGCCCAACGGTAGTCATGTACCACCGCAAATTTTTCGTGGTTAGGGTCCACTGGGGGGAGGAGTTCGTCGGACACGATGAAACACGTACATCCTGTGTCCCTGACGAGAGTCGATACTCGGCAGCCGTTCACGCTGCCCTCCTTAAATTTCAAAGTTCCCGATGAACTTTTATCAAAAATAAAATTTACCTGGTGGCCTGACGGAGGGGGAGAAGTTTCTACTTGGGTCTGCACCACCGGGGGAGCCGGGGTTGCATTAATCTGGTGAACTTGGTGTGCTGGTCCGCTTTTAAGCCTAGAATTTTGGGGCAATTTCAGCTCATGTGGTTTGCTACACCACAGGTGAAGCATGTGATTGGTCGCTTCGGGAAGAGAGATGAGGGAGAAATCTTAACGGGAGGTTTGGAGTCCCGTTTTTGGTTTTGGGGAATGAAGTTTTGGGGTTTTACGGGGCCCGGAATCTTCGTCGGCTTTCCTGTGAAGGGGCGCGAATCCTTCCTTCATTTCTTGTAGGGAGACTGGTGATAAATCCGATTCTCCTTTGGGTATAAATTATGGCTTGCGGCATAGACATCCGCTTCTTCGGTACATTCTTTAAAGGTCTGGCACCGACGATCCTTGACGAACGCACGGATCGCCGTCGGGAGAGACGCCAAAAATTGATCTCGCAACACGAAGTCTGTTAAGGACTCGTAGTTCGGATCAACCTTTGAGGATTCTAACCAAAATTTAAAATTCCTCTGAAGAATGTATCCGAATTGACGGAACGTCTGTCCGGGTTTAATACGACCTCCTCGAAATTCTTGGCGGTAGAAATCGGGAGTCATGTTATGAGCGGCCAATAACTCAGCTTTTACGGTGCTGTAGTTAATTGTACACTCAGATGGTAAAGATATAAAAATTTCGCGCAATTTACAATTTAACAGGGGAAGTAATCTGGCTACACTTTAAGCCTCCAGATCCATGTTATTGATTTCGAGGATCTTTTCGAAGTGGGCTAAAAATGCTCCGAAATCCTCTCCATCCTTGAAATTGGGGAGATTTAGTGAGAGATTGGGGGGGGGGGCTTCGGAACAGGAACTGGCGGACTGTATCTCTGCTTCAACACGAGCTAATTCAATCCGATGGTGAAGCTCAGCTTGTCTTCTCCTTCCTCTCTTTCTTCTCGTTGAAATTCTCTTTCTCTTTCTTTTTCTTTTTCTTCACGCTCTTTTCTTTGCTCCTCTTGAACGTACTCAATTAGTTCTTTTCCGGAAAGTCCCAAGGATTCTCCTTGCGCTTTAAAGAATTCAAACTGAGTCATCTTTGCACTTGGGGGCGCACTAGTCAACCAACTAAAATTCCTCGCAACAAGAATTATGCCTCTATAGAATTAGCCTACCTAAATATGGGCACTGACCTATTCGTACTTGGTTTCTCGATCTCAATATCCACTGACTAAAATCACAAAAAAAAACACAAACAAATTATTATAACAGTTCCTTGAGCTACTCCAGCTTCTTAAGTTTCAAAAAAGGGGATAGCAATCGTTAAAACAAAAGTGAACTACTATACTCTATTATTATAGCGAATAACACTATGCTTTACTCGACTGAGACCAGTGTTTGCAAAGATATAGCGTTAACCCCTACACCTGACACCAAATTTAAATAGTATATATATATATATATATATATATATATATATATATATATATATATATATGTCAGAGAATGGACTCTCGACGATATGCCATATATAACTATTCTTTGAGGGAACTTCTTTAATTATCTTTAGAGTGCGTGGATGTCTGGCGAGCCGATATTATGTATCTTCGATATGCTTAAGAAGTGGAACTGAGCTCAAGGATAATAATATTGCTATCATTAATAAAATAGAGTTTTATTAACAATAAATATCAACAATACACAAAACGGAAAATATTGACATAAACAAAGAATGGAAAGGGTCGTGGGGGCTCAGCTAATCCGAGGATTAAGAGATTTAAAAAGGTAAAACAAATATAAAATTAAAGAGATGGGATGGTTCGCTAAACCATTTAAAGCACAGGATATAATTGACAAAAGGGTTAAATACTCAAAGGTAACGTTTGGCTTACGTAATTTTATACTAGTGGTGCAGAGGAAGTCGACGTGAAGGAATTTTCGGTCCGCTGGCGAGTTCCAGCCGAAGGGGGGGGGGGAAATAAAAGGATCCTGACGTGGCATCTTGGGAACGAGAACCGTTTTTCGACGAACGGCTTGAAGAACAATGGCTGTTCTACGTTGTTCTCTTCTGAACAACAGTGGGGGTGAGAACCGTCTCTTGTCTACGGGCTTAAGAACAATGGCTGTTCTAATGTTGTTCTCTTCTGAACAACAAGAAAAAAGGGTGAGAACCATATCTTGGCGAACGGGCTCAAACGAACAATGGCTGTTCTACGTTGTTCTCTTCTGAACAACAGGGGAAGGGTGAGAACCGTTTCTTGTCTACGGGCTCAAGAACAATGGCTGTTCTAATGTTGTTCTCTTCTGAACAACAAGGGGGAAGGGTGAGAACCGTTTATTGTCAACGGGCTCGAACGAACAATGGCGGTTCTAACGTTGTTCTCTTTCTGAACAACAAGGGGGAAGCCTTGTGGACTCGGCGTCACGAAGGCTCGAGCCTTGGCACTCAAGGGATATTGTCCTCCTTCTGGACAAGTGATGGTGAATCTCGAGGTCGAGGTTCCTTGGTGCACAAAGTGAGAGAGGGTCGTGGTCATGTTTCGCGACGAAAATCTGGATCTCCAATCTGATCTTAGTGGTAAAGTTCCATCTAAATAGTCGAGACACTCCCTTGGCATGGGGGACAATGGAGTTGGAGCTTCGAGGGAATGCACAGCCGAGCCTGGGAACAATGCCTTATCTGCCCATAAGCCTAACTCAATCTGGCGAGGTCGGCGTAGGGGGCGAACGGGGGAAGATAAACCTCCTTGTTTAAACATTGACTCAGGTGGCTGCGATACGGCGCCAAGCTTTAAGGCGAAGATGCACGTGGGAGCATCGTGGTTTTAAATAATATGTGATAGGGGTTAAATTTAACGCGGCCTCAACCCGTTCTATTACAATGAGAATTTTTTTAATACTTATGATTACAGTTTACTCTTACTCTTCTTCGCTAAATTTTAAAAAAATATAACTTCACCACTACACCTATCTATTGTTTCATTTGACATATATGTATTTATTTTTATTTTAATATTTGTAAAATGGAAAAACATATTGTATACTTATTGCTTTAATACATCATCATTATTTTCTAATTTTTAAGTACACAAGCATAGCTCGGATCCAGCACACGATACTGAATGTGTATTCTCGGCAAAGGAGGTGAAGTCAAGCAAATATTTTAATGGTTGCCCGAAGATTTTGTGTGAACCGTTTAAATCTTTCATTCGAATGTTTTACTTGGTTTGACCCCCACACCTCCTTAACCGATCAAGTTCACTGGAATTTTCGTTCCTTTATTTACAAAATATAATCCTGGAAATTTAACTTTCCATTTACAAAGGAGAGAATACTAAGCGGGAAGTCCATTTTCCTATTTAAGAAAGAGATTAATACAAAGAGAGGTCTATCTTCCCATTTACAAAAAAGATTAATACAAAGCGGGAAGTCTATCTTCCCCTTTGCGAAAGAGCTTAATACTAAGCGAGAAGTCTATCTCCCCATTTATAAGTTTCAAACTGTGAACCGTTTAAATTTTCAAACGAATGTTTACTTGGTCTGACCCCCACACAGCTAACTCGGCGCAGGCCGAAGCTTACCAAGGGGCGAGTTATACCCATGTAACTGGCGGATATTAGCCTAGTGTATGCATACACTGTTAGGGCTAGGTGTTAGGCCGATAGGTAGGGCTACAGTGTCACCAGATGAATAAATCAGACAACTGGATATAACAATACTCTTTATCTACCTTTAGCCCCTCTCTAATTTTCTTTTTCTCCTTTCAGCCAATAAAGTAATGCAGGAAAATAAGATTGGATAGTGATTTAATGGACTCCACCAAACTGGTCCCTTTGTGCGTTAGCAAGGGCACTGAAATTCCCATCGGATAAACCTTTTTCGGATCATCTACCTCAAACTTGGAGTTGTGTTAGTAAGACTACTAGATTACTCCAACTCTTACATAGTGATATGAAGAAAAGATAAATACGCGGATAAGTTACTCTCGGAAAGAGCATCAGAAGAACTTGAAACAATTGGATTGGAAGCTAAAGTACCCCCTCAGATTTTAGCTTAAAAAGCTGTTTATTGTCGTCAAATAGATTCTTGGATAGGCAATCACAAGGCAGACGAAATCAAGGAAAGTTTCAAGACGGCCAAGGCCTGGGCGAAAATCGAAGGGGTTATTAAGTTTATCAACCGGGACAACAACGCAGAGTATTCACATCTGTTCAAGATAATATTCCGAGAATCCAACATACCAAGGGCAGGGCAAAGTGACAAACCTAATGGTCTTTAATCTCAGTGTTCAGAACTGCTTTAACTGTTTTTCACTTGAAAAACAAGTCACCAGGTATTGCCCCCTTGAAATAAATATAATTGAGCTCCGAGTGCAGTAGCAACAAGCACACGTGGGGCGATTGTGATTCACAGTAAAAGAAAGGCCTAAACTGTAATGGGAGTCATCGCACTATGGCATTGGCTTGCCCAATGGAATGCGAGATCATCGGTAGCAAGAAAAAGTAAAGAGCCAGGAGAGACGAGAAACAGAACCTTGCCATTGCTAAGGAAACTGAGGCAACCACAGAACAAAATCAACCAACAAAGAACATCATTGAAATTAAACAGTGAAGTCATTGAATATTATAGCATGCATCCTGCATGCACATGTACGTAATGTGTCAACTTATGCTTAACAATAACTGGCTGGACCAAATGTGGTTCCCTGAGAACCCTCCCCTGGAGGCCATCTTAAACATTCAATATAAGTCGATATCATCTGATATGGGCCGAATACACTAAGAAACCCCTAGCCAAGTGAGAGCACTGCAACCCAACCCGGCGGTGACAAGAGAATGCGGTTAGGAACCCTATGCACCATTGTCGAGGGGAAGTAATGGTAGTTGGGGCTTCCCTAATGGACAGCAACCGAGAGGATGTTGCCTCTAAATTCCAAGCAGCATCTCATGAGGAAACGAGTTATGTATCCACCTCCAAGACAAGAAAAGTTAAAGAGGAAGAAAATCAAGAGTTCAATCTGATGATTTTGCTTCAGAAGTAAGACCCTTTCCCCAAAATAACAACGAAATAATACAAGGATTTAAAAACGGCTACTACAAGTATGAGTTCAAGGGCTCATACTCAGACCGTGTGGTCTTAAAAATCATAACAGGTGGGAATGCGGTGATTCCCTATAACCTGCGTTATACGGGAAAAAAGAGGAATTCAAAAAGAAAAGAACGGGAAAGGAAAAATCACCCACTGAACGACAAGCTCATAAAGCTGAGAGAAGAGCTAATCTAGAGGGAAGAACATCAATGGCCCAAAGGAGGAAAATAAAGATAATGAGTCATACAGTTCCCGGATGGAACTAAACTAGGCACTCCCTAATTAACGCCTATCTAAAGGAATATCCACAAATAATTCTGCTGAATGTAATAAATATAGACCCAAAAACGAATATGATCAAATTATTCAACTATACTATCTTAACGAAAACCAGCAACGACGTAAATTTCTTACTGCAATAGAAATGATTTAAGCTTCAAGACACTCAAAGACTTGGATGAAGCACACTTGGCGGTGAGCGATAGGACCTCCACACGGAACCTTAACGTCGTAACTGGATATCAACCCCCAGGGAGGGACTTCTCACCCTTACACAATTTTATGGAAGGTTTGGACGAAATGAACAGGCGATCTTCATGGGTGACCTAAACTCCAGCTGCAGAGCTTTTAAATACCTTTGAAACTTCAACATAATTTCCAAATTACTTTTGGCCAAATAGGGCCACTAACACTGATATAGTTGTAGCGACTCCGAACCTCCAATACAACTATCTCATAGAGAAAGGGGCCCCATCAACCAGCAACCATAAAATGATCAACGATCAACTATTAGTTAAGAGAGGAAATTGTGTATTAAGTAGAAGTAAAGAGAGGAAAAAGGTGTTTATAGAGTGAGAGGATTTGTACCAGGTTTTCTGGTAACCTCAGGGCCTCTTTTCTTCATTGATTCTCATAAACTGAGTCAAGCTATCAAGCCTTTTTTTCTCAATGAAAATTATCTCTTTATTTATTTATTTATTTATTATTTTTATTTTTATTTATTTATTTACTTTTTATTTTATTTTATTTTTTGTTCACTTCGGATCGTTTTACTATAATTATTTTTAACTTTATACTTATTAATTTATTGTCCACTACGGATGTTTTTTATGTATTATTTTCTTTATTTTTCTTCATTATCTTTATTCTTATCTATAAATCGAGTAAATTGCCTGCCGCGTCTGCAGCTGGCTTTTTGTAGGGTTTGTTTGAAACGTAGATTCGGTAATTCTTCATCTTCGAGTTTTATTTGTCGGGTTACTTCTGGTAGGTTTGGTTAATCTTTTGCAAAATATCTTTTGCGCGTTTGTGCAGAGTCATATTTCTTGGTTCGAAGTATAGTCGATGGGATCCGGTATTGAAATGTAACGTTGGTCATAAATCTTGTGGCCTTATTTTGTACCGCTTAAGCTTTCATCATCATTTTCTCGCTAGAGACATAACAGGGAATATCGGAAAACAGCAGTAATGGTCTGACTAGTAAGATATATAGTTTTTTGTTGTTTCTTGTGAAAGCATTACATAACGAAACAGTAATTCTAACGTCCTCTTGGCCGCATTATCTTTTGCTTTAAAGTGCTCAACATACCCAGATGATGTTAATTTGAGGCCAAGTACTTTGCCATTTCTGAAGTATGGGTAAAGTTTTCCTTGTATTCGAGCATCTGCAGTTTTGCTTCGCCCTATTGGGATCATTCTAAACTTGTTGATGTTTGTTTATATTTTGTTCTCTCTTTCGTATCTATTAATGTTCTCAATTTCTCCTCTTGTCCTATTTGCTATATCTCTGCGGTTGCGATAGTTGCTGGTGACGACCTGTGTTATGTCGTCTGCCAGTTGTATATATTGCGCTGATTCTTGATTAGGGTGGGGCAGGTTGCCCGTATAAATTGCATAGAGGGTAGGAATGAGACATCCCACTTTTGGCACCCTTGTTTCTAGTTCGAATGGCTCTCCTTCATCATCATTTATTTTTAAGATTGCCTGACGCCCATCCAGGTAGTCGCAAATATACATCCTATATTTTGTTCCATTCCAAGATCTTTTATTTTTTAATTGAAGTGACGGAAGCCATATATACTTTGTCAAACGCTGAGGATACGTCGCAAGCACCAAGTCTACGTTGTGGTCTCTGGCCTTGGCGATAGCAATTCGTTCATTAATCAATGCGAGTGATATTACGGTGCCAGGTTTTCTTCTGAACCCTTGTTGTTGATTATTATATAGATCTGTGTCATCCAGGTAGTTTCTCAGTCTGTTATTTAGGAGTTTTTCCGGTAGTTTACACAAGAACTCCAAGCGCGAAATAGGCCTATATCTGCGTATATCCTTTTTAGGTTTTCCTGGTTTAAGCAAGAATATTATTTTGGCTTCTTTGAATTGGGTTGGGAAATCCCCGATATTAAGGCTGGCATTAAATATCTCCACTAGGGCTTAGTTTATGTTTCTGGGAGCGTTTATTAGATGTTTCTTTGTAACAACGGTTATTCCTGGATCTTTTTGTTTAAAGCCCTTAAGGGCAGCCTCATATTCCTCATGGGTGAAGGGCCTCCCCTCCTCATGTGTGAGAAGAGTATCATCAAAGCTATAATGCGGGCTGAGTTCCTCAATTAGCTCCCTAATCCTTTCGAGAACGGTTCCCTCATGTCTTCCATCGAAGTTCCTGTTTTCTTCCTCATTTATTCTAAAAAGGTTTCTTTAATACTTTCTGAAGTAGCGTTCAATTTCTCCATCCTCTAAGATTTCAATACCTTTAACTTTCATTGTTATTCTATTTTTATGCGGGGGGGCTTTCAGTCTTTGCAACTGGCTCCAAAATTTCTTGCGGTCCCTTTCTGCATCAACTGTAACTATTATGTTATTCCACTTTTCTCCCAATTTCTCCATGATGAGTTGCTTTATTTTAATTCTTGTATCGCTTAGCTCTCTGTAATGATGTGCAGTGTTATCATAAGTATTTATCTGGCTGATGAAGTTTTCCATTTGGTGCATTTTGTTTAATATATTTGCTTCTCACCTTGGAGATGGTAGTACTTTGTATTCTGTCAAGGGGACAACTAAGCGATCGGCTTCTACGAGCTTTGTTATTATGTGATTCAACTGTCTTTCGATATATTCAGGTGTGGCTCCTTCCATCTGATCTATATTTATGTTCGTGAGATAATCCTTGTATGCGGCCCAGTTCGTTTTGGCCAGACATCTTCGTCTTGGGTTTTTTTACCTGTATTGGAGATATTGAAACGGTTGTTATCATTCTAACATGATCGAACGGGATATATGGACCTCCCAACTCCAGTGCACAGGGACACGATGTATCTGCAATATGCAGATGACGTCACACAAATTGTTCTCTGCCCGAAGAGGAAAGAAAGGGCGCAGGCGGCCCGCACTATAGCGGAAATCAACAACATCAGCCGATTCGAGAGACGATAAAAGATCAGGACCAACAAGGACAAGTTCAAAATTTTCCCGTTGAACAACGAGTTGACATGGCCCATCATCATAGATGGGAGGAGGTACGGCTACTCCGCAGAAGGCACTGTCCTGGGCCCTAAAATCACCGACCATGGATACTCAAGACACCACACGGAGAGGCGGAACCTGGCAAAGAGAGAAATCTCCAAGCTCTACAGGCTTAGAGATCTTAGCTCGGCCAACATCAGGAAATTATATATGATGTATGTCCGGGCTATGCTGCTCTACCCCGCAGTAGTGTCCCAAGCGGCTAATAAAACCTCGATGAAAAGGCTCCAACGTATCCAGAACACTGCCTCTCTGCTTATCAACAAAGTAAGAAGGCGTGACCAAATCAGGCAAAGCGTCCTGCATCGGAGGAAATGCTTGGAGCCCATCAATGTCGTCACCTAGAAACTGGGCAAAAAGATCTGGTCCACTCTAACGGATGATGTCAATCCAGAACTCCAGGGAGCAGCAGGCAGAAGCCGGTTTCCGAGCACAAAACTGTGTTCACTAAATAATATCACTCCAATATACACATAAAAGCGTCACAACACATCACATCTAGTCCCATACATTTACTCACGAAAAATGAGACTACAGACAACACTAAAATAGTATTGTCGGCAAAAAAAGCTATAAAAGGCTTAGATGCTACAAATAATACTATTACACTAAAAGTCAAAAGACAGAGAAGAAGAAACAAAGTAAAATAAGAAGAACATTACCAACATATGAAGATACAAATACACATTAAAAAACACACAAAATAACAACACAAATAAAGGAAAAATGAAATAGTATAAAAATAAAGTGATGCCCTCCCTACTAGGGCAAAATCTCCCCCCCCCCATCTTTAATTTTTTTTTCACCCACTATATCTTCCACTATACCATCACCCTTCAAAAAACGGAGTACATCATTATAAAAATATAGATAGTATTAGCAGTCATTATTCTAGAAGCAAGAAGTAATCTTAGCCGTTCGTCTTTATAGAATTTTGATAGTAGACATTGGATAATTTTTCTTACGAAGATTTTTGGACTGCGATTCAAACCTCATAACTGATTGAAGCTTAGTGCATCGTTTGCTTCTGAAAAAGAAGATTTTGAGACTGATTGACAAGACATCATTCTACTAAGACTTAACCATCGACATATTATTTTGCTTCTTTATCCCACCACTCCTTAGCCCGAGACGGTTTAGTACCCGTGTGAGCGGCGGATCTTTTTTGAGTGGAGCAAATACATACTTAGGGCTAGGCGTCATACAGGTAGGTAGGGTTCACTGACACGCTAGCGGAATAAGCCAGACGAATAATTGGATTTCAGCCGCACCTTCTAACTTTTTGTTTTCTCGCGTTTTCTTTGCTTTTTCACCTGAAAACACTAAATAAAGAAAAGGAAGAAGCTTGATTAGAATACTGGAAAGAACGAAAAGGGTCCCTTTGCGGGCAATAAAAGGAGCACTAAACCCGTGAACGCACTCTTGTATTCAACGTGATATATGGAAAACTAGGAATAGTAGTCATCCGGCTCCTAGACTACTCAACTAGCTATATGGCCATTTCTCAAAAGGAAAAAGATATGGATAACTCACTCAGTGAGAAAGCCACATCAAGCTTCCAAAAACCTGATTAGAAGCTAAAGTTCTTCCACAAGTGGAGGCCGAAAAGGCCATATACTGAAGACAGATAGATCCAGGGAGCATACGGTAACGGAAATAAAGGAAGAGATCAAAAAAGAAAAGAATGGGCTAAAGGCAAAGAAGTTGTGAAATTCAGGAACCAAACCAACAATATAGAGTACACCCATGTTTTTAAAGTTTTGTTCAGAGAAACAGGCATAGCACGGAAGGCGAGGGAGAACGGCCTGTTAGCATTTAACCTAAATATAACCCCGGACCAAATCAAAAGCGATGAGTTCATAAATGTTCTCACTTGTTTCTGCTGCTTTGTTTTAGATAAACGTACGACTAAGGACTGCTTCCCAATAGAAGAGACAAAATGCTCAGAATGCAGCTCAACTTTACAGACAATGAAAGATTGTAAAAGCCTAGAAAATATGTGCACGAATTGTGGCGGGAACCATCGCACGATGGCTATGGCTTGTTCCATTAATAGAGAGATTATAGAGAAGAGGAGAGAAAAGATAAGGCTTGAGGAGGATAAGAAAAACCCTACAAAGGCAAGAGTAGCTAAGGCAACAGCGGAATCATTGGTACCGGTAAAAATATAATAGAGCTAATACAGGAAAAATCTTTAAACATACTGGCGTACAAAATGCATGCTCACTAATGAACGTTGCAACCCTGGTACCTATTCCAAGGAACTTAACAAATTGCTAAGTAATACCGGATTGGAACCTATGTGGTTCCCTGAGAACCTGCCATCGGTTGACGTATTAAACATCAAATACATCAGGCCGATACCAGAAACCCAAACACAAGCAGATGAAAATGAGCCCTCAATCCAATTGACTAGTATCAATCCAGGGTTACAAAGAGATCCTAGACTTAGGAACAAGCAAGCATGGAAGAGGAAGAGGGAATAGAAGTGGAATTACCTGTAGCCAAGGCAGGCTGCTTTGAAACTCAACAGGAAATATTAGCAATAGAAGAAGCAGTAAAGGAGGAATCCCACCACCATGCCAAGAAAGAAAATAAGGAAAAAAAACACATTAATATGAGAGCAGACGTCCCTGAAGATAGACCCATCTTCATAGGAACAATAAGGAAATCATCATAGGGATTAAAAAAGGGCAATTTAAGTATGAATTTGAAGGCCCGTATTAAGATAACGAATTCTACAAATGTCTGATGAGTGGCGGAATATTAATCACGAAAGAGATAGGCTTTAATATAAAGAAAGAAGAATTTAAAAAGAAAAGAAGGTGTTGGAAAAAGCTCCCCGGCGAAAGAGAGCTAAAGAAAACTGAGAGAAGATCTTCAATGGAATAATAAAATACAAAATGGAAAGGAAAAGAAAGCTTAAAATAGTAAGTCACAATGTGTCAGGTTGGGCTGCCTAAAGGTACTCGCATTGTAACTCATACATTAAACGTGACCCTGAACTCATCCTACCTAATGAAATCAACATCAATCCGGAAATAAATCCGATTAAAATACAACAAATGTCATAAATTTTACAAGATTGTAAGAATTAGATGAGGCCTACTTAGCCATCAAAGTAAAGACTGGAACAGGAGATATTAATCATTATGTCAGGCTACGAACTCCCAAAAATGGAATATGTGCCTATACATAACTTCCTGGAGATATTTGGATAAAATAAACGAGTATTATTCTTAGAAAACCTGAATACCCGAAAAAGAGCCTCGTGGTATACAGCCAATTTCAGAAACAACGGAAGAAATGTAGATCTGCTAATAGCAAGAGGTATTGTTGAGAGGATCGGACCGGAATTCCCTACGTTCATCGGTTTAAGAACAGCAACTAAACAGATATCGTGCGAGCTTCCCCCAAATTCCAATATAACTATTTAATAGAAAGAGGCCCACTCACCATCAGCGATCACGAAATGGTGGTAGTAAGATTGTCTGCGGACCTAAAACAAATAAAATGCCCAGTCAGAAAAAGCTTTACTGGCTCGGTTACGCCGAAGACTTTACGAATTACCAGCAACCAGATCTAAACGATGCAACACTGGAAGAGGTAGATGAGGCACTAAATAACATGATAAAAAAGCTGAAAAATACAGATAAAAATCATATACCCAGAACAACGTTTAGAGCATTGCTACATCATCGGTATACACCGCAATTAGCAGATTTGGAAAGTAGATATTTAAACCTAAGAGAAAAGAATGAAGTGATAGAGAGTGCGTCCTTGAGACATTAGGAGGAAAATGAACACAACAATTATGACAGTAAGAGGAATAAGATGGGACCAGATAATAGACGGGATAGACTACGAACTAAATCCTAGAAAACTTTGACAAATTATCAGCATGGTAAGAGGAAACAGGAAGCCGATAACAAAAATAGCCATCAAAGACAATGGAGTGGATGCGCTAGAACCAGAACAAATTGCGTTTAGAAAACACTGTTATAACGTTTTCAACATATCACCTGAAGAGAACAAAGATTTTGACCACGACCATGAACTTAGAATAGTTGAAGAGATGGACAGAAACAGAGGAGAAGTAACACCCAATCACTCTGCTTCTGATACCATAAGGATGGAACAAGGAGTAGACCCAATAACACTCGAGGAATTTAAAAATACTCTAAATAAAACAAAGCAAAGAGCTCCTGGAGACACAGGGATAACCCGCGAAAACCTGGTAAGAGCGCCAGATGTATTTCTTGCGAAAATAGTAGAAATTTTCAATGCGGCTTTAAGCGCCGAGTATTTTCATGATGCCATGAAAAGAGGGAAAATATTATCTTTGCCCAAACGAGGCAAGCCACCTGACCAACCAGGAAACTTCAGGCCGATAATTCTTCTAGAAACAGTAGCCAAACTACTTGAAAAATTGATCGTCAGGAGATTGAGCCAACAGCACGGGGTCAGAAAAGGTAGACGGACCGATACGGTGCTGGCCCTAATAGTAGATACAATATCCAAAGCCAAATATGTCAGAAAATAACGAGATCTAGTTTTAAGAGACGTGCAGAAGGCTTTTGATAAGGTCTGGACAATAGGCCTAAAATTCAAGGTCAAGAGATTATGACTTCCACCTATCCTAATAAAATGCAGATGTGACTACATCAAAGACAGCACAGCAGTCATCAGCCTAGAAGGATATCAAGGACCCGATTTTGAAATTAATCAAGGCGTTCTTCAAGGAGGATGTCTTAGTCCGACCTTATAAAACTTATATACAGGTGACCTTCCAAATCCAATCTACGATACCCCCAATTACGTTTACGTTCAATTCGCAGACGACGTCTCGATAATCGATAATAGTCCATACAAGCACCCACCAACGGCAGCCAGAATCACTGTTGCAGAAATCGAGAACATAAATAATTTTGAAAAGAAATGGAAGGTAATGATAAATGCAAACAAGTTTACTATTATTCCCATATGACGAAGAATAATCTCACGAGCAACGATTAACGGAGAAAGGTATAGATACCAATAGAAAGGCAAGGTCCTAGGATTAAAGAAAACTTAAAACAGGTACGTAAATCACATCACTGAAAGAATCAGGCTAGCAAAAGCTAACTTAACGAAACTTTACGAGTTAAATACCTACATACAAAAATAAAATCAAAGTATAGAACCTTCTCTGTAAATCAGTATTATTATATCCCGCAATTCCACTCAACGATCTAAGCAAAACCAACAACGTGAAATTACAGAGAGTATAGAACAGCGGCGTACTATTAATTATAAATACAAGCAGGAGAGGGCGCAAGAAGCAAATAGATGCACCATGAAATAGAGATGAAGCCAGTAAATGTATCCCTACATAAAAGAGCGGTCAGAATATGGGAAAAACTAGAAACAGATCTGGTCGAAGAAGAAAAAAGGAAGATGGAAATCCTAATAGAGCATATAGCAATCAATAGAGGTATTTTAAGAGGAGAAAACCGTTAAATGGAGCTAACCCAACACTAAAATAAAGATAGCAAAAGAATCCCTACAGAACGGCAAACAAATAATAAAAGTCACCCAAAACTGCAAAAATATTCAAACAGAACTAAAGATAATCTTTGAGGAAGAATAGAGGCGTGAGAGCTCCTGCACATATGAATAAATGATAGGATATAAAAGCTGAAGACAAGAACACAAGTGATGGCTGGTCACCCAGCAACCTGCAATAAATCTTACTCATTCCATTTCACCACTGTACCCTAATGATTACTATCCACTCTAATCTATCTATATACTTTAATTTTTAACTTTTTCAAGACGTAAGACGTAAGTCGCCTTTTCGAGACCCGTTCCCGCAATTTAAGATGGACTAAAGAATCCAGCTGAAAATTTTCCTTTATCCTAAGGAAGCCACGTTGATCACTTAACCAGCCTGCTCCCCAAGAAGAGTTCCCCTTTTCGCACTTTACATAGAAGGGGCATGTGAGGGAATCCCGAGGTGGAAGAGCTTTAGAAAAAAGGAACTCCCATGTGCAGCAGAAGGCCCGGCTAGGCCTAAAGTAGTAAGCCTAGCCCCATCCCCCACTTCCACAAGCGATAGCCTCGAATCGAGTCCTCCCCCACGATTCACCTTTATGCGGGCTAAAATAGCTCTGCTAGAAGATTCAAGGCCATTCGAGAGTAGAGCTGTTTCCTGCTAACCCCGACTCCAAGGAGAGCCTCGGACATAAACAACGCTCGACTTTCCGGAAGAGACACAGATTTGTGAAGTCTCGCCCAAAACCCAGATCATTTCCTCATGGTTATAATTCAAGTGCTAGCAACAAAGCAAAGTGACAGCTGGACTATTTTGTGTATTTGGAATTAGCACCAGCCAGGAGGTAATTCCACTGAACGATCGCCCCGAGGGATTTTTCCGACTTCTTTCATCAACTCTTGTCGAAGCTCCCCTTATTTGGGGTAGCTAAAATACTCTCCCCTGGGCCGGTAGTTACTCCCCCCCCCTTGCTTTTGGAGAACCGTCATCACTCCAACCTCCCGCTCTGAAGTCCGAGCGGTCTCACCTCACGTACAGAAGACATCCGTAAGCCAACTACCCCCCCCCTCTTCAGTAACCCAATTGAGTTAATCTTCCCCCCTTCGTTTATTGATGTGATTTTTGCCCGTGAATTCTCTGAGGTAATTTTACCCTTCAATTCTCTTATTAATTTTTTGGTGTAAATAAAATTCTATTTTTGTTCAAGTCTCTTTAAATAACCTTGAACTTTGCCATTGTCCATAATTTACCTGACTTCGTTGCATTCTCTCGTTACTCAGCCCGTCTGAACGCGTGGTTTTCCGTCCCTTTTGTCGGTTTGCTTTCAAGCTAGTGGTCGTCTCCAATAGATATAATATGGTATTGATATAATGTAATGTCATACCACGACAGGGCTTATATCCTCTGAATACCAATACCTATAAGAGTAGGTGTTTATCGGTGCGAGCTCATTGTTTTGATGTAAAGTAGTCATTCTTGTGTACATCTGGAAGCGACAGGCGCGCTTCAGAGCAGACCTCTGGATGCACTGTGCTTCCCTCTGCCTTCTGTAACTCACAGCTAGGATTATAATGAGGTAGTAGTATGTTAATAGTAGTCTGCCAAGCGTTTTTTTATTGGGGTAGTTCTAGTTTTGGGCTGTATAATGGTCTGGTATGTGTGGAATCTTAGCGACTTGTCGAATGTTGTCCTAAGATTTTTGTCTGAGGTGTGTAGGTTAGTCTCGTTGGGTTTGGATAGTTGTACTCTGGTGTCTGAATGTAGATTTATAACTTCTGCATGTAGTGATCACTGGTGCTAAAGGGTTTCGTCACCTGTGACATTTGAGGGTTCGTGGCAATAAGCCATGTATCCCCCTATTCTGTTCTCTCGTCTAGTATTCTTTGCGCATGACGTGCTATCATGTATGGCCCACGTGCGCAGACGAGAATGGTCTCGTCGTTTGCGTAAGACTGTGTTTGTGTGTCTGCAGTCTTCTGGCGTGCGTGTTGTGACATTTGTAAACATGATTTGACACATATAAAGAGGTCCTATTGCGACCCAAAAAGAGATCTAAGATCAGGGGCTCCCAAAGAAAAAAATACAGAAAAATAAATGTATGGAAACAGTCCACAAGGAGCCTGAAAACCATCCTCCCCCCCAAATAAAAAGCCACCCCTAACTGAAAGCCGAGGCTTCATAGACATAGAAGTAGTTAAAATCTCGTAAATGCAGAGTAAACCAAAGAATCTTCAAAATATACACCGACGGATAGATGACAAAAAGTGTGTATCACAGAAACAATTTTAGAAACATCCAGGTAGATACAATTCATATTTCACAACACGGAGTTAACACCAATAGTGTTGTAATTAAAATATTGAACTATGAATTGTTGGCGGTGAGCCATTCACAAAAAAAATATAAAGGAGAAGCCATAGCTCTTTTGAAGGGACTAAAGTTCAAGCAACTCAGACGTTTAGAGGTCGAAATGAGCCTGGTTAAAATAGTTATTGCCAAGGAATAGCAACTCCCGAGGCACAACCTTTTACCTATCATTTGATTAAAGTATATTCAGGCTAAGGTTTTCCAGTATACTAAATTGAGACCTGCACGCAGAATGAGCCGAGTACGGGTTTACTCGTACGAACGGGAGAGGCCGTTGCTTGGACATCCTCTTGGATAGAAACATCATCCAAAGACTGGGTCCAACTTTCATCACGGAAAGATCAGCCACAGAACCAGATATTTGCTTTGCCAATTTTCTCGTTCCGTAAAATTATCACATGATCTTGGGCATGATTGTTTGTATTGACCACATGGGAACATTCTCCAGATAAATGTATCTCCTTAACTAATACTATCACACACAAGGAAAAATTATAACAAGGAAATTGGGATAATTACGAGCGTTTGCTAAAAAATTATTTCCTAGTAAAATTAGATTAATTAATCAACGTTTGAAGAAATAGACAATTAAATAAAACGGATGGAGGACCATATGATAGAGGCAGACAGATTCTATTCCCAAAACCACGCACAAAACAATTTCTGTGAACAAAAGGACCGATCATATGAAACGTTTGAAGCGTTAACTGAAAAGAATTATAATCAAATGACTATCATTGTGGGAACTGTATGTGGAGCATTGCATCGTATAAGAAAAGTAAAATTAGAATTAAAAATTCTAATTAAAGAACAGCAAGAAGAAAAATGGAACGAAGCTATCGAGGAACTAGATAGCAATGCATCACCTAAGGATAGCAAGGCAAAGATCAGAAGAATGAAAGAAATACCCCCAAATTAAAGAAAGTATTTAGAAGACGTCAAAGGAGAAATATAATCAGAGAAGGATGGAATTAAAATGATTCTTAGAGAACTCCTAACATATCTTCAGAATCAGCGAAGAAGAAAACGAGGAGTTTGACTTTGATTTTGAAAATCAACAAATACTTAGACAAGCTTATTAAAAGCATCGAGACATCGTATCTGGAACCACAAAGGGAAGCGTGGAAACAAGGGTGAGGAAAGAGTGCCGATCGAAGAATTCGAGAGCGCGCTCCATTCTTCCAAACAGAAAGCACTTGTTCGGTCATGGCTGAAGATATGCGTTGTAGAAGAAATTGTAAACATTCCTATTGCATACTGAAACGTAGGTATTAACCTCAATCATATAAAATGATATTCATAGCTGAACCTGGAAAACCCCCGACGAGGAAGGAGAGCAACCGTGCAATATCTCTTTTGTGATTTGGGGAAAATTATGCGAGAATATCTTAAATAGAAGACTTGCCAAACATTTGGAGGAAAATTTACTAATAAATAAACAGCTTCAGAAAGAAGCGAAGAGAAATCGGAAGTATATCGACATAGTATGCAATAACGTATCTAATGCGTTTGATAAAGTATGGCTTAGATGTCTGCAGTTCAAGATAATCAAACTAGGGCTAAAACGAAATTTGGAAAAAAGCATCTGCAAGTATATGTATCATGAAGATACCCTCGTTTTTCTCTATAGGAAACATTAATTGGCGCATTTTTTGCACTACGGGCCTGTGTGTCCCAATATAGTGTGTAAGCCGTACATTATACTAGATTTACACAGCTGACAGACATCCCATAACTAAGTAAACCATCCCGACTGAAAATTTAATTCGCCGATGATATAAGAAGAGCATTTGTATGTCGCTTGTCAGATCCACTCTCATCTATCCTTCTACAAGCCTCTTCAGCGTCTCAGAAATTGCTCGAAGAGAGTTTCAAAGAGTACAGAACAAATGCATGTACATAATCACTGGAACATGAAGGATGCAAGGGAAAAAAACCAAGGATCTGCAAACGGAGTGAACATCAAACCGCTTAATATAGCATTAAAGGAAAGATCGACGTCAAACTCCACCAACTGTAGAAGAGCTCTCCTCAGAAGAAAAATAACGAGGTCCAATCCAAGCTTTGCAAGATTCCTTAGCATTTACCAAGCTTAAAAAAAGAGTGGCGCCATTATATGCGAGAAAAATTAAACCAAGAAGAGAAATAACAAAGAAAAAAACAAATAAACACTAGCAAACCAACAAAAAAAAACAAATTTGAATCTACAACAATAATCTCAAGAAGACAAAAATAATCCGAACACCGACAAATCCGAAAAAGAAGCCTAACCAAGAAGAATAATAAAAGAAGCGTCCACGATTGAGAACTATTAAACTAAGTGAGAATAATTAAATAAATATGCAAAAAAATATAAAGCAATAAAAAATATCAACGAAAAACGAACAAATATATATATATATATATATATATATATATATATATATATATATATATATATATATATATATATATATAGAGAGAGAGAGAGAGAGAGAGAGAGAAAGAGAGAGAGTTACATAGAGTTACATAGATACACAGATCACACGGGCCTTACGGCCCAGACTAAGGTGATCTGGCCTTAAATCTACTGCCACTTACACATAGAATAGTAGAAGTAAAGGATAGAAAAGAACTACATGCTAATCATGTGGGTGCTTCCCGCATGAAAGAATTAGGTTGAGTTTACTTTTGGTGGCCTAATTTAGACAAGGACCTCGAAGAACTCTGTAGGTCGTGTCTCCAGTGCTTAGCTCTACACGCTACACCTCCTGAGGCGGAATTACATCCTTGGAAGTGGTCACAGTTGCCATGCCACAGGTTGCATGTTGATTATGCTGGGCTAGTAGATGGGAAGCATTTTTTCATCATAGAAGAGATTCACTCTAAATGGATTTGTGTTTACCCTACATCAGGTACAGCTGCTAGAGAAACTATTAAGTTTCTTAGACATTCATTTACTCAGTTTGGTTTGCAAGTTTTACTTGTTTCTAACAATGGGCTTTGTTTACTTCTGCTGAGTTTAAGGAATTTTTCATAAGTTGTGGTATTCATCACATTGCTACAGTAGTATATAAAGCTTCTACTAATGGTTTAGCTGAGAAAATGGTTCAGACTTTCAAGAAAGCTCTCCATACATCTTTTGAGCCTCTTACGACAACTATAAATAGGTTCTTATTTAACTATCGACTGACTCCACACTCTACTACTGGAGTTTTCCCAGGTGAGTTGATGTTTAGTCGACGCTTGAGGTCTATATTAGATTTGTTGTGGCCTACAGAACCACTATTTTCTAGAGTGACCTACAGGCAGGAATGTCAGAAAGGTAACCACTGTAAGTGTACTAGAAACTTATCCCTGCCACCATCATCTTTAGTGATGATCAGGAATTATACTCCAGGTGGTCCTGAGTGGATACTTGTTGAGGTACAGGAGCAGACTGGTCCGTTATCTCATAGGTGTAGTGTACCCAGAGGCGATGTTGCAAAAAGGCACCAAGATCAGATTATTCCTAGAACCATAGGGACTCCTGTTATAGAATCTCCTGTGTTACAACCTGTTTCTCCTACTTCTACAGTTCGTCCTATTTTGCCTCCTTCTCTTGTCTCTCCTTTGGTAGACTCTTCACTGCAGTTTATTGTTTCTCCTACAGCTAATTTGCGCAGATCTTCTAGAATAAAAAAATCTGTAGATAGGCTAAATCTATAAGTTTTGTTCTATGCTCTAACTAAAGGTAGAGGTATGTAATGCCGTGATCTACTATTCTGGTTTACTATAGTTTTATTATCGATAGTTCAATACTAGATGACCTCTTAAGGTCCTGTAGAAATAACTAGTGAGTCTATGCCCGTCACCCACTCTATTAAGATAACAACCTACTTAAGAAAAAGCTATAGACACAACAACTCTAGCGTACTGTTTCCTATCATAGCCTAAATTACATATTACATTATTCTATTTACTAACCACTACTAATAACTTATTTAATCAATCTGATGCGCCACGCCATCCCTGGTCAGTATTCTAAATAGTTGTTATAACCTTACTGATAATAGATATACTACACAACCCCTTTGCTTTTCCAGTGTCAAAGTTGTTTAACTGACCTTCCCCGTCTTTTAAATACCTTTAACATGTCAGTTGCTTTCAAATACGAGTTAACTATAAAAAAAACATTCTAGTTCACAATAATTGTAATAATATTGGGGGAGTCTATTCGGTCGAATGTTCTGTTTGTCCAAGTAAATATTTTGGACAAACAGGAAAGCAATATCTGTCCGTATTAATCAGCATAAATACAATGTTAGTAGAGCTGTAAATAACAGTGTTATTTTTGTATATGTCCGAAAATAACCAATTAATTAATTGGAATTCAGCAAAATTTATTTTTTGACCAAATGACTCAATTAAAAAAACCTTCTTGAATGTTCATGTATAGGCCAATTTAATAACTTTAACTTTTCCACTGGCTTTTTTAAAATGGATGTTGTTATGAAAAAACTCATTCTTAAAGAAATTAGCTTTGACTTATATTCCTGATTTTTTGGGGGGTCAACTTTCATTTTTATGGGAAACCGATGTGTCGATTTAATTATTGCATTGATTTTGTATTAACATTATTTCATTTCTCTTCCTCTTCTCTTGTTCTTCTCCCCTTCTTTTCAAATTACTTTTCATGTCTCTCCTAATCTCCCTATTTAGACTATCGCTTTATTCGTTAATCTTTTTAACCCTTTTGGCTCTATTTTTGACTCTTTCTTGCCTCTCGGTTTGGCCTTGCTACCTGTTATAGCTAAATTTTAATGGTAATTTGCCCATCCCTGTCTTAAAGGCGGTCCTTTATCTTTTTCTTGCTTATATATACTCTTATTATATTATTTTCTCTTGAATAAAGTACTTGGAAGCATCTTTTTTCTTTTTCCTGCGGGACATTCCATTCATTGGGAACCTCACGTGCTACTTTGTGTTATTTATTTCATATATATATATATATATATATATATATATATATATATATATATATATATAATAAAATACAAAGTGTCGTTTCATTCTAATCTTTACGTTGGTGGATTTTAATGTCTGTTGTTCCTTATATATTTAAAGAGTATTATACTGCCCTTTATTTTAATGTTATTTTATGGTGTATATTTTCTAATCTTCTCCTCTTTGTCTTTTCTACCGAAGGTGGTGTAACTTTTATCCTTTCAATTTTATAACTACTTTCCGTTCAAAAGTACTCTAATTACCTACAAGGTATTACCAAACTGTTGCCTCTAAATCTAAAGAGTCTTTTGTATAAATCTCGCACAAAGGTAGATTTCTCTGAGAAGAAAGGATATAAAATATGGTTAAAAAACAATCAGAATGAAGATTACGACCAATCAAAAGCGATTATCCCCACAGCTGGAGGCTTACGCACGTCAATATAGAGATTTATAAAATCCATATCTAATTTTCCAGTTGACTCATATGCCAACAGTTTGGCTCATCGCATTTTGAGCCGAGTCATATATGTTTATGAAATAAAGATTTGAGGAAAACGAGATTAGAAAAAGAACAGTTGTATCAAAGATTTTGTTCTTATTGCATGCCCTCCCGTGACAAAAATTAAAGGTGCATCTAAGGCTATATATTTTCCATACATTTAGCATTCCTCATATTTTCCACTTCATACGCAGATCTCCCCTTCTCTCCGAGAAGTCTTCGTCGTATTTGCTTTAAATTCTTTTTTATTCTATTCACGATCTTGGTTTACTCGGTTTTCTAAAATAAACAATCTGGATAATATTATAGAATGTGAAGAAACCATACTAGAACGTTGGACCTTCCAGTAATATATAATGGCCTATATCCAGTTTAAATGTAGGGGAAATTGGAAAGATAAAAACACGTTAATAACGATGAAGCAAGCACCTTATATATCTGCTCAGTAGTATATCTCTTCCCAGTTATCATACTATACCCTATCGTCATGTATTAAAAACCAAAGCTTATTTAAACATAAGTAGTAGGTTTTCTACGATGGTATACTTAAAAACAGCATTAGATAATAAAACATAATAAGTCAAAGTGATACCATTAATATGATAATTAAATATTATCTTATTGAATGTCATATAGGTTTATCTCGAATGAAATGGTTGGTTTACATATACACTTGATAATTAATTATTTTTTTAATTATTATTATTACGTTTTTTGTCTCATCACGTAGCGAATTTGTTCCAAAATTACAAATATGTGCAAGTGGATATGTCCATGTAGGGAGGAGGATGTTCGGGAGCGTATTACCTTTTTTCTCATAGCAGTTGCATCCTTCGGGATGGCTGTGGAACACAGGTCGTCACTGACTCCTCAACTCTTACTTGCGCCTCCCAGCGCCTCACCCAGGTACACCATCTCGACTGATGGGCCAAGCCAAGAGAGGGGACCTACAGCTATATGAGAATTTACCCACCTTGATGGGCTAAGAGCAATTTCCTCCTTCAGGAGGTTATACCAATCCTATGCAGACCTACACTGATCCCAGTCGTCTTGAGTTCCCCTCTTGCCACTGGAAACATCTATGGTGGGCCAAGATGGTGTGACTAAGGAATGCACGTCCATAGTACCACCTTGAACAAATCATCGTGCAGGTTTCTCCCATTAAACCTCTCTATATTTGCAGAAGACACGCGGGGACGAGCTACGTCTTACAGGGCAGGTTTGGTGAATGGGAAGCCTCTAGGCAGGACCTTACACGCCTGAGCGGCATAGGCAAAATAATCACTGCAAGTGAAAACTGAGGACTAAAATAGGCAGCTCTATTTTAGGGACAGCACTGCCTACCTCCAGAAGGAGGAGGAGGAGCCCAGAAAATGCGACAAAAGTTGCTGGTTCTCTTTATACCTGACTGAAAAATCACATCCAGTGGGATACCCATAAGGCGGTTACCATGAAAAGAGAAAGCACATGACAGTTGCTACTTGGAATGTCAGAACCATGATAGACTCCAACACTCAAGAAAGACCCGAACGAAGAACTGCTTTCATAGCAGCGGAATTACAGAGGTAAAACATCGATATCGCTGCGCTCAAGAAACAAGATTACAATTAGAAGGATTTTTGATAGAACAGAGTTCAGGCTATACGTTCTTATGGAAAGGGCGAATTCAGTGATTGAGTTTTGCTATAAAAAATGAAATGGTGAAAGTCCTTACAGAAGCACCTGTAGGACACAATGAACGTCTTATGTCTCTTAGAATCCCTCTAGCTAAAGATGATTTCACCACAATTATAAGTACTTATGGACCAACCTTGGTTTCTGATGAAGCAACTAAAGACATATTTTATAATGATCTGCAAAGTATCATTGAAAATAAACCAAACTCTGACAAAATCATTTTACTAGGAGACTTTAACTCTCGAGTCGGTTCAAACACTGAGGTATGGAAAGGTACACTAGGAAAGCACGTGGTAGGAACAATGAACAATAACGGGCTACGATTCGGATTTTTTTGTGCAGAAAATTCATTAACTGTCACCAACACAATCTTTCTAATGAAAAATAAATTCAAGACAACATGGATGTACCCAAGGTCCAATCATTGGCAACAATAGATGTTATCATAGTAAGACGCAGAGATATCAAGGAAGTTCAAGTTTAAAGAGGAAAAAGAGGTGCTGAATTCTGGACAGACCACCATCTACTAATATCTAAAATGAACCTCAATATTCGGAAGAGAGCCCAAAGAAGACCAACCACCTGCAAGCTCATTAAATGTGCACAGCTTGCAAGGGCAGAAAAACGCGAGGAACTATAGGAACGAATATCAAATGGACTCGAAGATATGGTTATAAAACCAGGGCCTAAAACACAGGAGAAAATAGATTATATGTGGGACAAGCTTATTAGTAAAGTGTATCAACGTTCCTTAGATTGCCTTGGAACTATTAAAAAACGTAACCTGGACTGATTTTATGAATCAGCCCAAACCATAAAGGATCTTCTAAAGGAAAAGAATAAAACTCATGATGCTTATTTAGCCAACACAGCATCTATTACTTGGAAGAGGAAATGGCAAAAGAAACGAACAGATGTACAAATAAAGCTAAGAGAACTACAAAATAACTAGATAACTAGAGAAATACAAAGCTATGCAGACGGAAACAGAACACACGATTTCTATGACGGAATTAAATGCCTGTATGCACAATCGAAAAACTCCACGACCCCGGTCCGGTCTGCAGACGGGAACACACTCATAAAAAACAGGGAATATTACAACGAACGGTCGAGCATTTAAATGTTCTATTCAACACATTAACTGATAAATGAATGTGATATGTCAATACTCGAAGAAATTCCCAGACTCCCACAGATATATGAAATGGACGCACCATCTTCGCTGGTCGAGGTGGAAGAAGCAGTTAAACAACTGAAGAACGCTAAGGCTGCAGGATCTTATGGTGTCCACTCAGAAATATACAAAAATGGAGGGTAATGGTTAATTAATGTTCTTCATAATGTATTTACGACTTGTTAGTCAAGTTCTAAGATTCACACTCAATGGCGCAAAGGAAAGATCGTTAAGATATTTAAAAGAAAAGGGGATAAGGTGGTCAGCGGAAATAGCAAGGGTGTGACACTTTTTGATGTTGGTGGCAAAATATTGGGAAAAATACTCCTTTCAAGACTATTGGCATTCATATTTGATTGAGTTCTTCCCGAGTCCCAAACTGGCTTTCGAGCAGAGAGGAGTTCGGTCGACATTATATTTGTCTGCCGTCAACTTATCGAAAAATGCCTAAAACAACGACAATCCTTCAGGGCAGCTTTCGTCTACCTAACTAAAGCCTTCGAGACAATAAACCGAGACCTAATTTCCAGGATACTCAGCAGACCTGGACGCCCACCAAGATTCACAGAGATCATCCGCCAATTTTATGAAAAAATACAAATTCGAGTGCTATCAGACGACTGCTTTTCTGTGCACGTCGGAGTAAAACAGGGCTGTGTTCATGCACCTGTTTTGTTCAATATATACCTTGTTGCTATTACTTACCACTATTATAACCACTGTTCATCGGAAAATGGCATCACAATTAAGTATAGGTTCGATAACGGGCTGTTCAATATACGTAGGTTTGCTGCAAGAACTAAGACAGAGCTAACATCAATTCATGAATTGCAGTATGCACATGATGCTGCCATGGTCGCTCACCATCCAAGACAACTGCAAAACCAACTTTCCAATCTCAGTGAGGATTGTTGGGTCGCCTTAGAGCACACACACGTGAGAAGAAATGGAAGAGGTCGTCGGCGTCGAGCCGATGGACAACATTAGGCAAGTAAGTGAGACATGTAGGGGACAAAAGGGTGTGTGGATAGATAGACAGAAACAAAAGTGGTGAATGGGAAAGTAGCGTGGGTGGATTGCAAAGAGATTTTAGATGCCTGGTGGTTAGGTCTATCACTTTCGTTATTTTCTGTTCGTGCCTATTCTTTTGTTTTTATTGATTTTACTTTTCATTTTAATGGCATTCAAGCCATTTGTCTTAATAATCTTTTTTTATGTTTTGGGGATATGTAATGCTCATTTACTGTTGTTTTTTTATAAATACGTTAAATTTGGTACTTAGTTTTCATTGTATTTTTTTTGTTTTGTACTCTTTGTAATCTAGTGGGGTTTTTTTGTTTCTTATTGCCCTCTTTGTTTTTATTTACGTCACCTTTGGTTTAAATTCGTCTTGTTCAACGATTATTGGTCAAATTCAGTGACTTTTTATTATCCGTAGTTGTTATGACTTAATTGGTTCGTTTTCACATTCTTTGGTAATTTTACATTTTTTCATGTGTAGAACGGCCCTTCATCTGAGCCAGCCACTAGGCTAGCGGAACTTGGAAATCTGGCATGGCTTACAGCTCTTCAGTTCCGGTTAATCCTTTGAATGATTTCCTCATTCAGTTCTTGATTAACCAGTTCCTGCATTTTCCCTAACCGTTCTTCTATGACTTTGTTAATGGGAGTTATTCCCGCTTCCCTGTACACCGCTTCTTGGAGTCTTCTTTTTCCTTATTTTTCTTAGAAGATGAGTGTATTTATTTGCTTGCAGTCCTGGGTGAATATAAATCATTCGGGATGATTTTTTACCACAGAAGTTTACCTAATGCTTATTTAAACAAAAATTTATTGTATTTAATATTATTATTACCTAATAGGTAATTATTAATTTAGCCGATGTACTAATTTGAATTAAAATTTGATAAACCTATTGTTCAAATTGGCCGTAGCATCGATAAAATTTATTTAGCAAATCAACAGGCACATTTCAGGCTTTGTACACTTGAGTACACATATTTCAAAGGTGGGAAAAGTTAATTTAAGAAATATTTGGAACATCCACTTTTTTGAGTTCAAAAGTTCATTTTTTTTAAATATTTTGAGCCAGAAAGATATACACCATCAGAGTTGTTGGTTTGTTGTTATACAACAGTGCTTCTAAATACATTAGAGTTGAGTTTAAACTGAAGGATATTGATAAAAACTTTTATTATCTAACTGATACATACTATTAATCAACTGATACATAAAAATCATCCTTTGTCTCAAACGATGGCATGAAAGCACAGGATTTTAGTACCACACGAATGTAGCCATCTCTTGCTTCTTTTCCATAAGCTTCCGTCACCATTACACACACCTCCCCACACCTTAAGCATGGCATGGAATGTGCATAGAGAGAGGTTCGCCGACAATATTTTTCAGGTCCGAATGAATAGATGCATTGTAAGTGGGGGCGTAAACCTACACTTCTCTTCAGGGGAAAGTAGATCTGTTAGGTTCTTAGCAGTCGTAGCTAATTTGGGTGACATGAAATCACGTATCTCTTCCTTATACACACTAACTTCTCGGATCTTCTTGATTCTGTCAATAGCAAATTTCCTGTTCTTCTGATCAACCTCTGGTCCCATTCCCCAGCCGACGGATTCCTACTCGGGGGAAAAGCTGGAGGCAATGGACTTCACCGAAGGAGAAATAAAGAAAAAGATCGCTGACCTAAAGACGAATAAGTTCCCTGGACCGGACGGGTTTCTACCTAAAGTGTTGAAGGAAGTGTGCGATGAAGTATCACGACATCTGTGCGCTATCTTCAACCTGTCAGTCCGGACCAAATGCGTTCCTAGAGACTGGCGTGAGGCGGAGGTGACTCCTATCTTCAAGAAAGGAGACCGTAACCAACCGTCGAACTACCGACCTATCAGTCTGACTTCGATAGTCGGTAAACTCATGGAAAGCTTAATGGTGGACAAAGTGACGTCGTATTTAGAGTCAAACCTGCTACTGAGGAGTTCCCAGCACGGCTTCCGAAGGCAACGGTCATGCCTGACGAACCTTGTGGAATTCTTCCACTTCGTTTTCAGTGAGCACGATCGGGACAAGGCGGTGCATGTGGTCTACCTAGACTTTCAGAAAGCCTTTGATAAGGTACCACACCGCCGCCTTCTCCGGAAAGTGCGAGCGCTTGGCATAGACGGAAAGGTAGCCGGCTATATCGAGAACTGGCTAAATGGCAGACGGCAACGGGTGGTGGTGAAGGGACAGTCTTCTGAGTGGGTGCCCGTTACTAGCGGAGTGCCTCAAGGTTCTGTCCCGGAAACACTACTATTCATCATCTACGTCAACGACATGGACGGTGACACGGTTGCCAAGATTTCCAAATTTGCCGACGATACCAAGCTTGGTATGAACGTTGCAAAGGATGAAAATACTGCCCGCCTGCAGGAAGATCTTGGGAAGATTAGGGAGTGGTCGGACACGTGGCAAATGCCTTTTAACGTGGGCAAATGAAAAGTGATGCATATCGGCCAAAGAAACTCCCAATCTCAGTATATCCTTAAGGGCACTGCTATTGAATCCACCGACACTGAGAAGGACTTGGGTGTAACAATCACTAGTGACCTCAAGTTCTCGAAACAGTGCATTAAGGCGGAGAAAAAGGCCCAAAGGATGCTAGGCTATATTAAGCGCCAGTTTGGTTATCGGAACCAGGAGATTGTACTGTGCCTGTACTACTCACTTGTCTGACCGCACCTGGAGTATGCCGTACAATTTTGGAGTCCTTCATTGCGAAAGGACATCGCGAGATTGGAACGCGTAGAAGCTAGGGCAACCAAACTGATTCCCTCTATCCGACATAAAAGTTATGAGGATAGACTAAGGGAGTTAGATTTGTTCTCGCTGGAAACCCGTAGATTACGTGGTCAGCTCATCGAGGCCTTCAAAATACTTCGAGGGTTCGACAATGTTGACTACCGGGATATTTTCATACTGAGTGAGAACAGAACGCGCAATCACGGCTTCAAACTTGATCTAAAGCGTTACAACCGCAATCTGTGTGGAAACTTTTTCACCTACAGTATCTGCGGTAAGTGGAACGCACTTCCAGTGGAAGTTGTCCACAGTGAATCTGTTGACCAGTTCAAGTCAAGACTAGACAAAGTCTTGAAAAGTGGCCGTTTAGGGACGCAAAACAATTGAGCAGCCTTGTTCCCGCTCGATTGCTAGCCTAAAGGTACCCTCTTTGAATGGACCGTAAGGTCTCCTAGGGTACTTACTTTCCTTGTTACTCCTTGTTACTCTGCCACCATTGCCTAAATGAGGTTCTCAGGATAGGCCCAGTAGGAATTCATTTGGATTGTTCGCCATGCTATGGCTTTACTGGCAAGTTGGAGTATTTGTTGAAGATTGATCTGTTCCAGGAGATGTTCAGATCACTCCGTGCATTTCGGAGATTTTAATGTGAAACCGGATGGGCCCACAATATCACACGACAAACTCTGTGAGGAAAATAAAAGTCCTTATTAGGTTTTTCTGTTGCCACATAAAGTTGACATATTCTGCTGGCAGTGGTAAGCCTTCTTGCATGATATATTGGCTCTGGTTTAATATGAAGGAAATCATTGTTAATTAAACCACTTCTTATAGCACTGATAATTATGTACAGGTATGCTTGTTCCCGAATAAGCTCATTCATATCTACATCTGGAAGAGGAGCTCCTTTAGCAATACATTGAAAGCCATTTGTTGATATTGTTAGAGTTTCACAGGTGGTTAAGCCTTTACCCAGTGTTCCTTTCTATTGAGTCCCATTCTCTCTTGTACCAATATATTTCCTGCACTGGTGCCTCAAAGGAAGCTTCTTTAGATGCAAGATGCAGATGATCCACTGTAAAGGAAGTTGTAGTTGACATTCCGGCCCTCTTATGGCTCCATTCTTGTAGCAAAGATTAGCTGCCTTGCTGTCAGCTCCCACTAACTTTATCTATTTTAACAAGCTATTTCATCAGTCCGTCTACAACACCAGCACCTGTTCCTCGTACAATTGTTAGATGATCCTAGATAGAAGGTACCAGGTACTCCTACAAACACATATAGATCTTGAATTTATTTTGCTTCATACCTTTTGCTTTCTGAGTGTTGCATCTTACTGGAGTGTGAGATGGTCAGGTCAACTAGTTCTCACTCTCTTCCCAACTCTCACGGGCTGGTTCCAAGAGCCACATCCCGGTAACCATTTCAGCAGGTGGGCTAAAGTATGTGACGGGAACTCATCTATGGCAGTGGGTAGATGAGAGGGAAAGGGCGAGTATGAACAGACTTATACCTCGATTTTATCCTCTACTTCGCCTCTCTACATGAAGAGGGGGAACATGTTCAAGTTAGTAGAGCACTGCACTTGGGAATTCTTTGGCATGTGTCCAAGTATAGCCTGCTCAAATTCTGTTTCATGTCTGCTAGAAATAACTGACAGCAGGCAGACGCAGAGCAAGGGGTCGCTACTACTTGTGCCCTTACGTCAAGTCAGTCAGTATTTCTCCCATTAGAAAACAAAGCAGTAATTTCCATATCTCATAAGCATTAAGATTCAATGAAATTCCTCCTTAACTTCTGTCGTACCCACTGTCTTTGTGATGGTCAAGTACATGGAGTCACTCTTCTTAATTTATAATAAAATATTCGAATAGTGCTGCACTCCTAATAGTAGCAACAGTGGATCTATTTGACACAGAATACCGATCTGCTTCCATAGCAATTGTTGGTATTGGTCTGAAGTGGTTTTCTGTTTTCGCAAAGACATTCTACCATTCATCATTAGAAATGTCAGAAGAAGAGGTTTTTTCTTCCAAAGCTTCGTCTGAAATTGTAGTTTTCTCTTCGCTCTTCTCTTTTTGTTACTCTTCTTCTTCTCTTCTTTCCTGAATTCAATTTTTCGCTTTTTAATCAATTGACTTGTTTTTACATCCAGTCCTCCAATTTACATCTGACGCCTAGTTGTTTGGTGAATAAGAATTTCATGCCCTCGATGTGGCACTTTCATGTTCTTTTCACATTTGCAATCCACAATATCAGCACACAGGCACCTGCTATGTCAAAAAGTTGACCCAATAATGAGATAAATTTCTTACTCTTAGTGGCATCCATTCCTTGTTTTGATACCACAGACGCTTCTTCTACCAATAAGAGCAATTTGGTTTTTACATTCTTAATCAGCTGAACAGGATTCTAGCTTTTATCCAAATCTCAGTAAGTGCCTCGGATTCTTCAGGAATATCATCCTTGTTCCTTCTATATTTATTGTCTTTTACAAGCTGAATACATCTTTCAATCTTTTATTTTGAGGGCAGATCATAATTAGAATGTTCTTGAAGTGGGGAGCCAAAGATATTGTGACTTGATGATGTTCTAGTCCTTTTACTGATCTTAGCTCTGAAAATAAATAATAGAAAGACCCGTTAGTATAAAACAAAAATAATACATGTAACGAGTGAATCTATAACATACATTTAAAAAGGTGAAGCCATATCTCTCAATAGGAAATACTCTGCAAATATATTTTCAATTCGTCATACATCGATTAATTTCTAGAGCCTTCCGAGTAGTTTACAAACAAAGAATTCCTTAATCTTAAGTTCCCTGAATCTAAGATACATAAGGAGCTAAAGTTGAAATTTTCTTCCTGTAAGAAAAGTACCCATTTCTATCTTTAGATATGAAAACTATAATAACTTAATACAACCAACCTTACGCTACGAAAATTATAATTTTTAAGCAAAATTTGGCCCCCAAAAGGGAGTGTTGCGATATCTTCAGATTTTTTCGTCTTCATTTAAATTTTGCATGGTCTGCTCTACACTACATGAAATGTGCCTTAAAATTAGGTGCAACACTACGCACTAATGTTTAACTACTTCAACATTCAAATATGTCATTAGGATTACCTCGCATCCTCACAAAAACTCATTAATTTATTAAATGATTACCTCTTAGATTTGTATCTATATTATCTCTTAATCGTTTTAACCCTGTATGTTTACTTGCGAGAAATATTTGTATTAAGTTTCTTTACATTTCTCAAATCAAACTTGAATAAAAGCTTTTCCTGCCATAGTATTTTTTCTGACCTCTAAGCCTTATCACGAGTATTTTTTTCTTTCTTCTTTTTTTAAAAACAACATTTTCCTTGATTCTCGCTTTCACTGAGTTATTCCAAATCTTTGTCAGCCTGTAGGATACCAATTTAGAAAGGCAGAAGACGCTGCGGTTTGGTGGTGACGCCTTGTGTCCTAGATTTTAGTATTTGTTTGCCTTATAGATTTATTCCTGGAGCCCGGATTTCCGCCTTGCGGCTAAAGATTTTAAGGTTTATGATCTTATGTTGATTTTGTTGGGCTTGCGACTAAAAAGGACCGCCAAATGCCTCTATCACTAACGACAAGCAATTTAACGTGGAATCCATGCAGGCAGCTCGAGTATATTGCAAATAATTTAACCCTGACTAGAATTTTAACTTCTCTTGGTAACTAATCGGACTCGGTGTTTGGTCTGCTTTTCTCATGTAAGGTAGTCGTATTTCTACATTTAATTTATTGCTGTGATCCTCTTAATCTCACTATTTCTCCCTCCACTCCTTTCTATCTATTAACTTTTTCATCCTTTGTGTTTTCACTTTCTTTGCTCTTTGAATAAAACTGACGAGATTGGGTTATCTTTACTATTCCTAGTAACGAATCAAGGGAATTTTCTTCTTAATATCAAATGCTATCGGCATGTAATCAATCTGTTTATATTTATAAATTAAAATAATACGAGTGTTGAATTACGTTTTATGCTTAAGGGAAAGGTGGGGGAGAGAGAGAAGAAATGGAGTGAACAAGTTGTGAAAAAGGATCAAAGCTGATTTGATAAGTTCATTCGGAGTAGAACTTTCTATTGATCAACTTCTAAGTTTCGAGCTCGGTTATTTAAAATGTAAGTACAAGTAGTCAAACCTACAGACAAGTGTTTATATGTAATCAAATGCGCTCACAGCAATAAGAAGTTCATAACAATCTCTCCTTAGTAGTTCAAAGAGCAGAATGACGTCAATCTTGGAATATATAACCATTTTAAAATCCCGTTATAAGCGAGTTTCAAAATACGAAGTGAATTTAAAATAAGACTTTTGTAATGTCTATGCATCAATGCGTACGTTATTTTTCGTTTTAAAGGATTACTCTCCTCCATTATTTTTATAATAAAAAAGCAGTAAATGTAACGCTATTATAAATTTTATTGGTCATTCAACTCACGGTGAACGCAATCCAATTTTAAACTGGAGCCTCAGCTATATATGAAGGATATAAAACAAGCTATTAAGTTCAGACGAACTCTGCCTGAATGAAAAGAGAAGATATTGACAGAGATGAAAAGAGTGGAAAATTTTGCCGCGAAATGAACAATGCATTTAATTGGAGAAACCTTTTCTACATCCAGTTAGCCGTTGTTTTGATTAAGTTTTGAAGTGTTATACGTTTTTTTTTCAAGGCTCTGAAGTAAAGTAATTGGCTGGCTCATTTCTAAAAAGTTGCTCTCTAACACATGTAAAATTAAGCTTAAATATTAATGACTAAAAATTATATATATCATTTTTAAAGAATTTAAGAAGCAAAATCTTGTCTTTTCTACTGGGTAGTATTGTAATTCTGTTGTACTTACTTTTGTTTCCGATATCTCATGACAGCCAAACTTTTCTCCTTATTGAGGAGGCAAGACGACAATGGGAAGGTTTTTCCGTAGATTTGGCGCAGAGCTGAAATAATAAATGCACGCAAGTTGTTTCGTTAGTGTATTTTCGAAATCCCTAGATATATTCAAAAAACACACAGGAAAAATGAAAAGCGGATTCCAAGTACTTTTGAACTTTGTTCAGTTTATTGGCAAGGAATACCTAAAGAATTACTTTACAAGAATGGTATATATATATATATATATATATATATATATATATATATATATATATATATATATATATATATATATATATATGTATATTTCTCTCAAAGTAGCACGAGAGAATGATGAAAATGAATCCATTAAACCACGTTGAAAAAGAAAACGGAATAATTTTTCCTTGCAGTAATATTTTTATTACCTTTTTTCGAAAAATCCGTGCAGGGAAGAGATTCGAACCAGGCACACTGAGGCAGCGAGCACCGCTTTGATCTCAGTTAAAAGTATGCTGTTAGTACACTACGCTACGTAGTGTACTAACGGCATAAATGATCAGAAAAGGGGGATTAAACACAGGTACCTAACGGTAAAGACAAATAGATAAAATCTCTATCAAAATATCCACTTGTGAAATGTAGAAATATGTCACATAACTCGGAATACATACATATGCAATATAAATACATTGTTCAATAAACAAAAATTATAACAAATTTAAAACATAAAAGGGCTAAGATTTAAATTAGACATTTTTTTAAATAAGCTTATTAATGACAGGGTTCAGTTTAAAGAGACCGGGGGTTATAGTGAAATTTGGAGAAGAAGGAGCATTCAACAATATTTCTTTTAGCATAGTCATCTGAGTTGAAAATAATTTTAGCCAAATTCCAATTGATAAAATAACTATGTTCAGATCAGTGAACAAATCAAGAACTATTATTTTTACCTCTTCTAATAATGTTCTTGTGTTGGGACAAACGAACATTTAATGATTTTTCCAGTTTGCCCAAAGTATCGCTTAGGGCAAACAGCACAATCGACAGAATAAACTCCATCTATATTATTGCTGTTATATGGAACCAACATTTTGTACATAGTAGACTCATAATAATTAAATATCACTGTAATATTTAAATTTTTTAAGAGACGGAGAAAAAAGGAAAAGCCTCCAGAAAACAGTAAAACAAGGGAGTTATTACAATTAAATGCGGAGGGGGGGGGGTTGAATTTTGTAAGAAGTCTTTTTTGCCGAATTTAAGCACCTAGCAAAAAAGTTGTGAGGGTAGCAGAGGTATTTCAAAGATCTTTCAAATCTCAATATCCAAGAATTCCGGGCTGGTGACCCGCAACCCTAGGATAAACATTTAATTAAATACCAAACGTTTGACTTTGTCGCTATGACAACAATAAAAATGAATGTAGGAACCAGCGTTGGTAGGCTTCCGATAGAGGGAAAATTTAAATCTAGATTAAGTCCTGTGAATTAGTAGATCTAAGAACGGGAGGACAGCACATTGCTCAAGTTCTAGAATAAATTTAAATGAGGGAACCAAATAACTAAGTTCAGTGAGGAAACCATTTATACCCATAGAAGTAGTCCACAAACAAAGATATCCTCTATGTATCTTAACCAAATTTTCTGAAAATCGAAAATAGTAGGAGGTAAAGTAGTTTAAAAAAACTCCATATATAAATTAGAAAGGGCAGAAGATAAAGAATTTGCCATTGGTAAACCAAACTTTTGAAGGTGATAGGTTTTTCCGTCAAAAATATTGCCTAAGAATGGAGGATCCTCTTTCTTCTATTTTATGAAAACTTTTTATGGAAACCATGAAACGTCCATCCTACCCAGAATCCATTCCCATCCTTTTACCTGGTTCTGATTTGTAGACGGTATCTTATCGACAGGGTCCTTAGATAACAACAATTTTTACGAAGTTTTCCATAACTTGAATTCATTACACCCATCAATTAAATTCAAAGCAGAATGAAAACAAAACAATTCTTTACCGTTTCTGGAAGTAAAACTCAACCGTTTAAATAATCGGATACAATGCTCTGTCTAGAGAAAACAAATGAATTTAAATACATATATATATTTCTTCTCATTGCATGACAAATCTGTTAATATATCCGTTCTTTCTTGCCTGTTCTTTCGAGCCTATAAAACATGACACTCAATTTTTAATTAGGATGAAATATACCACCATTTGAAATTTCATTGAGCTCAATTATCTCATTCATTTCAAAAGCAAAGGACATTCTACGGCCAGAATAAATGTTTATTCTATTTCCAATCCCCAAAAGGACAACTTTAAAAAAATGTATATCTTCCCATATCCTCCAGCATTAGCCCCCTTAAAATCATATCCTAACAAAAGTAACATAAATATAACATTTAAAAGCACACATACCATCCAAAGGTCTTTGATCAGAGTTCGTCTCCCTAACCAAGATACAGGTGTCTATTTAATTCCCTGTAAAGATTATGACAAATCCTACATTGGTGAGTCGGGTCGCTTTAGTGAGAGGAGTAAAGAATACGTTGCAGATATCAAAAGAAGTTCACTTTCCTCCAGCCTCTTTGTTCATATGCAAAATTATAACAATAAAATCGAATTTCACCAATCCAAAATTATTTATACATCCAACATTTATATAGAAAGGAGGATTGCTGATTCAATCATTATTAGCATTGTTGATAACTTTAACATTTATGAAGGAAAATATAAATTTAACAAATATATCTAGAACACTGTTGCCCTATCTATTTATAAACCGCCATATGATTAAACCCCGGGCTAAAAAAATTGCTTCTCCAACCATAAACATATTTATATATTTCATTGTATTTCCATAGTTTTAATCTTGTTTATTCTGATTTTTCGCCTTTATATACCGGAGTCGCAAATCATAGCTTTCATTATGCATTTGATAATGGTTAAGGCCGAAACTAGCTCTGTTCGTAAATAAATGGGATTCGAATTTTAATTTCATTCACCCAATATATATCTCGTTAATGTGATATATATATATATATATATATATATATATATATATATATATATATATATATAGTACAAGAGAAAGAAGAATTGGACGCGAATGAGCAAAGGAGACAAGAAACCGGAGTTTTTTCAAGGCAAGAGAAAGGGACATTAGAACAACCCAGAATCAAAGAGGGCAGAAGGCGGCTATACAAGGTTTCTGCATCTTTCTTTCTGTCTTCAAATTTATTTGAAAATCAAAAAATTAAAATGGCGTAGCCCTGTGGTGGTTGTATTATCGCCCGCAGAACCTGCATTTGCTCTTTCTTTGTATATATATGTATATATATATATATATATATATATATATATATATATATATATATATATATATAAAGAGAGAGAGAGAGAGATATCCATGTACACAAAAGTTGTACTAACTCATGTACTGGTTCTTTCTCAAACTCACGTTTTACGACTAGCGACCATTTTTTATTAACGCTAGTTTATCTCACTGATAATCTTGCCTTCCAACTTTGTTATTGTTTTACCTCGACCTCTCTGTCAAAGTACTTTGATACACGACCTCTGATCTCTTTCTAACTCTTTCCCTCTCTCGAACAAACATTGACTAGACACAGAAAGATTCTCCACTACAACCATATTAATCACGCCCACCTTCTCCACAGATATAAAATAGGCACAAATATTCATTATATTCAGTCAGTCAGATACATATATTCTGAAAATCCACACAATTGATGACATCACCTCGTCTTCACATTTATTCCCTCAAGCGAAAAAGGTATCTAGGCCCACCAACTTCAGCCATTAATCTTATTAAGGCTTCAACTTCAAAATTAAAGTTATTTTATCAACTTGTTTCTAAATCAAAATAGGGAATTATTTGGTGAAATTCCTCAAGTGAACATAAATTCTCGGACTTGTAACTATGTATATAGCAGAGGAGAAATATTTGTTCCGCCTTGGAACTAGCGACCCAGCCACAATCAATCAACCCCTTATTCCCCAATCAACCATCAACCAACTTCATCTCGCTACAAGTATCAACCAACCGAATCATCTCGCTACAAGTGGTGATGACTTAAAAATCATCATCTTTGACCGTAGTGACTTCAAATAATCATCATCATCCACCCGGAGTGACTTCAAGAACTCACGTGATCTTGAAGGGCAAGCAAGCACACAATCGACGCCAGCAGGACACCTTTTGCAAAAATGGACAACACTGATACTTCCCCTGCCGTAAGCACAATTTTTGCCAACCCCCTACTAGAGTTCCTAAGCTATTCCTCACAATTCCTCTTTTCCAAAATTGAGTTATTATTCAACCTCGCTCGCATTACCATTGACGCCCACAAGCTAAAATCACTCATAAGGTCACTTCCCTATTCGGTGATAGATGGCATTTCACATCTCTTAAAGAACCCTGTTACCCTCTCTCCTGTAAAAATATACCCAGGCCACTGCGCCCAAAATGGAGATGTTAGCCCGCACATCCGAGCTCTCCCATCTTGCACCAGATTACTTATTGCGGAGATTACGTGAAACTCTAGGAAACAATGTCAGTCATGAATTTCTTAGGGAATCATTTGTCCGACGACTCCCACCCCACTTTAAAAACGCCTTTAAGATTCTGGCCCATGATATACCTCCTGACCAACCTGCGACCTTGGCCACTCGTGCTTTCAATTGTAGTTCGCAAGCACGAGTAACAGCCATTGCCCCTATAAAGGAGAAACTGGCAAACCTCTCCCCCCGAATAGCATCTTTAAAACACTATAGAGACCCATCAAGAGGACGATCACCATCGCGGCGGCACAACTCTTCAATCCACTCTCACACCGACTTCAATTACTCTGGCAACTCCCCTACACTTAAAAACGGTATTTGTTGGTATAACAAGATTTACGGTCAAATCGCAAATCGCTGTTTTTCTGGGTGCCAACAGGTTAGTGCCATGCCGGATTTCCCCAGGTAACAGTGATGGATGTCGTTGCATTATTGTATGCTCCTCACCCTTGCAGATACGTCACTGATATCAAAACGCATAAAGGGATTTTAATTGATATTGGTTTTATAATTAATTAGCATTCTACCCAGAAAGACGAAGAATCGCACCCCTATTCTTACTTTTTGCACTCATAGTTTAATCCTCTCACTAGGTTTAGGCGCAATTTTGTGGGGAAAATTTCAATTTGTGATGTGCTATACTAGGTGCCAACTGGCTAACACACAATAATGTTTTAGTTAATTGTAGGAAATCCTGTTTAGTTAATGATACCACGAATATATCTGTTCAAACCATGAAAAAAGTTGAATACTTCCCACCCTCTTATTTATTTCTAATTGCCCCCCAATACACCAATTACTAAACACATATAGTGCTATTTATAAACCAAGTAATTAACGTGTTATGCCCCTAATCAGGCATAGCGTACTCCAATCATTTCATAATTTTATTTTCACAGAGGACCCCCCCTGTTGCTGAAAGCCAAGACGCCTTACTCCAAAAATCTTAAAGGTTGTCAACGACAGCATACGAATTATGCTTTCAGAAGGTAAAATCAGACCAAGCAAATCAACCTATTTTTCACCATTTCATCTTGTTAAAAATTCAGAGAACAGCTCCCGCATAACTTGTGACTAGAGGTGACTTAATTTTGTGACTGTTAGAGAAAAATATCCCTTACCTTATTGTAGAGGTCTAAATATTCAATACAGTAGTGTATACATAAATACACCAAGAGGGCTGCGTGCCCCCCCTCCCTTATTCCAAATTCGCCTTTTCACTTCGAATCTCCTTTCTTTACCCCTTCTCGCGCCGTCATAAACCCGCAGTTTGAGACGAGGAAAGCTCGGATCGCGGCGAGGTGTAAATATGTCGCATGTATGGCAGCAGACAAAAGGTCATTCGCGCAGCGATAAGAATTTTATGAGAATTCGGTGTTCTCTCTCGATTTTAGCTCATGAGGAAAATAAAAGGAAAAATTCTCCCTGGAGTCAGGCAGAAGATCTTGGACCTACGTTGTGTGTGGAGCTAGTCTCTAAAAAGGAAACAGTTCACCTGTGGCAAGAAAGAAACTTCGGGAAATTGGTTGTTGCCGCCACGGTACTTGTAGGTGCCAAACATCTCGCAGACTTCCCCCTTCAGAGTCAGAGGTTACACAGGACCTCCCTCTGCGGATTACCCTAGACGCATCTAAGTAATCATTTTGGCTTCCCACTCCAGGAGCCAATAATTGAAACAGACACTTCGAGGAGAAGAATTCCGATTTGAGTCACAGTTTGACTCGCCTTCGCGATCCGGCCTAGGGTAATTACATCAGGACGCCAGTCCAGGATTACCCAAACATTTGGTGTGAATATCGTCAGAAGAAGACATTCACCAACACTCTCCAAATACTTATGAACCACAAGGTATCGTTAAAGTGAATTATCCCCTCCCCTAACTTCACCAGTTTAACCGTTAACTAGAATTTCCATCCCGAGCTCATAACCTCGATTATTTCAAGTGATTAATTCAGTGCTTAATTCCATAATATTATTAAATTCATTCTGTCAGGTGCAATTAAGACGCAAGCATTCTAGTACGAAGAATTCAAGTGTAATCCCCATGACATTATATATAGACTTACCTGTTCAGTGCAAAGACTAATCCTATTTATACCTATATATGTTATTTCATATTTCTAATTCATGTCATTTAAAGATTATTTTTGTATCTGTGTGTTTAACTGTTTTGTACGATCCTTTGGCAATTAATAAGCAATCGACTCTTCTTAATTCTCAATATTACATAAGTCCACCCATGACTGGCTTTTACTGAGTGGAAACACACTCAGGGGATCATTATCTAAACTTTGATCGGAAGTGGTTACGGTAGGTGTATTGGCTATACTTCACTTCCACTTCAACTTGGTGCAGGATTATAATATATGCCTAGGAAGTGGAACTGGGATTACCTACTCACTAACCCTCGACACTTCTTTTACTCACTTCACGGAAAAACTTCAAAACTGTACTAATTTCTTTGAAATTGATCTTAAGGATTCATTTTTCCAAATCCCTTTAAACCCGTCATCCATTGAGAAGACAGCTAAGACGCCCCCTTCCCCTCAGAGGCTTTTTTGTTCCTTATTCTTAACTCAGAGAATGTCAAACTCATGACTAACATTTCAAATGTATATTAATCATGTTTAGGGTTACTTGGATTTCTTTTTCTCATATGTAGACGACTTACTCATACCCAATGTAAACGAAACTCAAGCTTTGCAAATCTCAAACAGCTCTTTTCAACATTACAATCACACGGATTACAGATAAACCTTGCAAACTTTCTGTTTTTGGTAGACTTTCTTGGTTATCGAATTGATTTACAAGGCATATCTCCCCAATAGGATAAAATAACTGCTATTTGAGATTATCCTGTCCTAAAAATGCTACACAAGTTGCAGAGATTTGGGGGTTTGGTGAATTTCTTGCGGAGATTCATTCGACAAGCAGCCATAACTTTGATTTCAGTCACGAAATTTTTTAAATGGGGCTGATAAAAGCCGCCCCAATTCAATTTGTTTTAAAATGGGACAGCCTAGCACAAGATGCATTCGATGCCATAAAAGGGTATATCATCAATGCCACCCTTTTGACACATCAAAGCGAGACTGCCCATTACGTCTCATTACTGACGCCTCTAATTTTAGCCAAGGTGCCGTTCTTCACCAGTATTATGGAAATAAGTGGTAGGTTCTGGGTTTCTTTAGGAAATATTTTTGTGGCCCAAAATCAAAACATAGTACATTCAATAAAGAATTAATCTTGCAATCAAGCACTTTCAACATCCTCTTGAAGGGACAATTTTCTTCTTGGTCAGAGATTGTAAGGCCTTAATTAGTGCCTCTAAATCGCTCAACATACAATATTCTCCTAAACAAGCCCGTTCATTTGATTTCATTTAATAATGTAGGGAAGGATAACCCTAGTGACGCCTTCTTTATAACCCTCATCATCATTTGCAACATGCAATCTGTTTCACATGCACAAACATCAGCATTTCAAATAGCACCATTTTAAATACTTCATGACATACAATCAATTCATATGTCCCTTCCTCTTCTATGTACTATTGATTATAGAGCACTTACAAAAGCCAAATCAACAGATTTGTAACTTGTGAAACTACAATAAGAAGATAGTATCTCCCTTAATTTTGAACAAAGTAGCGCTCCCATCCTCTTCTCACTCTCTCATTTGCAATTTATCAGAAGATGTTTTGCGACCATATCTCACTTCCTAATTTCGCAAACTATTCTTTGATTTTCATCATAATCTTGGTCGTTTACTTATTGAGCCACTCTCAAACCTATGACAGACTGAATCGTCTTGAAAGTAATGAGATATAATATTCGATCTTGGGTTCATACTTGCCTATCATGTCAGAAGCCCAAAGTGCCACCACACACAAAGCTACTTTACACACAATTTCCTGCAACAGAATCTAGGTTTCACTTCATTTATGTGGATTTAGTCAGTGGTTTTCCTGCAACTAAGGGAAGTCTAAAAGTATCTTCTCACAGTTATATACGTTTTCAAAATATATTGAGACATATCCATTAAAGGACATGACGTCTGACACATTCGACAATTTCCTTAAAAATCTTAACGACCTCCATCAACTTTAGAGTAGTTTGGGAAGAAAATAATTGTATAGCCTTTCTATATGTCAAAATTGTAAGAATCATTGGCCAAATTAGCCTCACTATTTACCATAAACCGACCCATTTTAACTGTTATATCGATTTATTTTCACATCATGATGTTAACATTAAAAAAGCCGTTGCATCAGATATGTTTTTGAGAGCACTAAGAATATGTGGTCTTTGCTTTCTAGAAGACGAGATTACATTTATAACCTGCAGATTAATTGAATTAAATTACCCCTTCGATGTCATCGATGAGAGTTTATCTAAAGCTAAATCTACATACTTCAGTCCCAAGGATAAAATCAAACTGAGTAACACGAATTGTCTATCCCTCTCCTCCTCAAATGAGTAAACAGTTATTTCTCCAAATCGAGTCTCGTTTAAATACTCTTTTTCTATCCTTAAATCTTTCCTTTTGACTAAGCGCATTGATCAGTCAAATGAGACAAGTTTATGTGTACTCTCGTGTGAATCCACTAACTGTCCTTCATTTTACATAGGAGAGACTGGGAGAACATTAAAAAGCGAATATATGAACATAAAGGTGATGTCAGGCGAGGTAGTATTACATCCAGAATTTTTAACTATATTTGTAATTACAAAAACCATATAGATTATTTCAAGGCCCAAATTATATAGAATTGTAAAGATTTCCGGAAAAGAAAAATTGTAGAATCGATACTAATAGGAGAAATTACCAATTTTAATCTTTCGGATAGTCATTTAAATGTAGATCCTATTCCCGGAACCTGAGCGTAGAACCACACCTCCCGATTGATAAACCTTTTTCTCCGTTTTTTTTCTTTTGTTTGAATTTTTTGGTGTTTATTAACTTGTGTGTTCATTCCATTCTCAGTATAGGACTGAAGAGATTTTGGTAAACTTCATTCCGAAACTAGTTTCGTAAATATATTCAATGCTCCTATACATTTGTTTCACTATCATATATATATAAAGAGAGAGAGAGATACATTTTTTCGTTCATTCTTTTCCTTCTGTAGACTAAACAAGTTGATATCTCAATTATCAACTGATGTGTAGTCCTGGGAAATGGAAGGTTATGGGTTTTACTGAACTGATAGTCGTGTACTCTTCAAATTTTGGACTATTTATTTTATTTTTCTCCATATCTTTTCCGCTCCTTTCTTGATATTTATAATACCAGACCTGACTCTCAGCTGGAATATTCTTTTCTATTTGGTCGCTTTTCTTTCAGCAGTGTGCTGATCACTGTTAAAGGCTTGGGTAGGGGAGGAAGTGTTACGATGATGGGTTCATTTACTGATATGTAAACTTAGAACCGAGTTAACGTAATCAACCCTTTCAATGTATCCAACCAGATTGTTGACCAAGATAATGCCTAACCTGTTGATTTTTTTTTAAGGGGCTATCTGGTGACTGCCCACTTGGGCATAAGTCGCCGCAAACAAACACTTAACCTAACCTGTTGAAACATGAAGCTGAATATAAGTATTCTCTAGATGCAAAGAATGCTGCTTCTGTCACCCTCCTTCTTCTGGCATCTATATTGGCTGCCTCCAACCTTACAGCTCCTACTAGAGAAGATTGTCTGCATACCTTATATGTTCGTAAGCGAGCTGGAGAATCTCCTTGCCCGCATGTCCAGTTTGTGGTCCTTAATCCTCTTTTTCATACCCTTGTTAGTCTCACCGTATTAGGTTGTTTTACATTCCATTCAAAAAATCTCATACACTATTGACTTCTCCCTTTTTCCTTTATCCACCTAGCTCTGTACTTATTCTTCGATCTGTTTGCCTGCAGTCTGCACCACATGTACACTGTTGCTAAGTAGGTGGTTATATAATGCTGACTCAAAGGACTTAATGGCACCATTATCCCGCGTTTAAAAGATATTCTTGCATCTTTGGTCTGTGCCATGATGTTTTGCGCTTGCCTCTTGGCTGTCTATATGAATGCTTTTGCTTAGTGGAATCTCGAAAATGCTTTCTGAATGTACTTCTTGCTGTATACCAAGTAGGCTCGTAGAAAGAAGCCAATCTTGCTGCATGATTCCGTCTATTGACCGTGGGAAAAGAATAGTGTATGAAGTCTTGTTTCATGGTTGCTTTCCTGTAAACAAAAAATTTAATAGAGACCCCCAGTAAGGTAAACCTTTGCAACGATCAAAGTGCTTCCGTTTTCTTCTTCCTCGTCCTATATGAACTTGTTCGGGAAGTGTATCGCAGCCTAATGATATGTTGGTCGATGGCCTGATAAATGCAGCTACTCTCCAGTGTTTCCATGAATAAGCAAACCAACACGAAACATAGAGATGACTCGATATCCGTGCAATATTCCTGTCCGTATTATTGGCGTTCAAATTTACTGCAGGAGCGATACATTTTGACATGGGCAACGTGCATTCAACCGACAAAAGCATCGAACACCCTGGAGCCGTGCACTAATCACCACGAAGAAGGAGAAGCAATGCAGTTTGAATACAAACTCGGATACCGGCCAAGCGAGCAATATGCCTTCCGAAGCTCAATGGCATGCTTTAACCGATCGTAAATGGCATCTACAAAGTTTTAGTTGAACAACCCCTTAATACAGACAGTTTCAATCTTAAAGATCTATGCATCTGAGCACACACCTTTTCACTAGCGCAACCTCTTTGAACTCTTTGATTGCAATAGGCTTGGTACATAGAAATATTAATATGAGACCCAAGTTCAGATAAAGGACCTAAAGAAAACTCTGTTTGGGGAAGAATAAAATTTACCAGGGAAATGTCCTTCACATTACAAGGAAAAATCTTCAAGAAAAAGCGCAACGGTAGGACAAAATCTACTTCATGCAGGGGGAAAAAAGATTGAGAAAAAAATCAAAAGGAAGCTTAAAGCCCAATTGCAACTTAAAAAAATAGCGAATCTTCTCAGAAAAGGAAGTTACGAATTTTATCCCATAACGTAATTAAATGAGATAGCAATAACCACGTAATGTACAACGCATATATGTCAAAAGGTCAAAACGTCATCCTCATCAATGACCATAGCGTACACACTTCAGTTGCTAATATCAAATCCTGCAACTATAAAGTCATCTAAAAAACACAGCGGATGTGCGATTCGACGGCGTGGCTATTGGAATCTGCAAATCACTGAAGTACAAGGATATTACCGGCCTGAAAGAGTCTTACCTGCCGGTCAATATAAATAGAAAAGGAGACGGGCGATTTAAATATCATGGTAGACTACCAACCTCTCCTCCCAACAGGATGGTCTACATATTATCCCTCCATAGCTTTCTTAGGCTCTTTGGGCGAAATGATCTTACCATTTTACTTCATGATCTGAACGACAGGGCTCGTCTCTCACAATACACCGGTAGTTCTAACTCAGAAAAGGCATCCTAGAAGTTCTAGTCAAGAGAAGCTTCAGTGATCGGTTAGGTTTGCAATTTCCCACGTAACTTGGCCTAAATTCAACACTAAGCCTGACCTGGTACTGGCTAGTCCAGACCTGCATTGAATCAAAACCGCCAACACCAATTAGCCACGAGATAATATGTCTACGTCTATCAGTTGACCCGATTCAGTTCATGTTCTCCACAAGGAAAGCTTATGCGAAGGCCGAGTGGGTCAGCTATGGCATCGGCGTACAGAGATTCCTCCCATGCAACTTGTCTAACACCACTATGGAAGAAATAGACGAGAAAGTTTACAAAATTATGGAAGCGATTATTTAGGCTGACAACAACCATATTCTTAGAGGAGAATATCGCACCTTTCCTGCCACCAAAGAACACATGTAAGAATAACCAAGCAACAAAACTTAAGAAGAATCAGGGAATTAATCGAGGAACGTAGCTAAAATTTGTTAGACACACATACCAAAGAGCAGCTAGAAGGGAGCTAAAAGCTACTAGTAAGGAAGATAGGAGAGCTTAAGATCTGATAGATAGGGTAGAGAGAGAAAGATCTTAATCCAACTAAATATTGGATACAAATAAACATCTTGATAGGAACCTGCATAAAGACGGCGTCAAAATCATTGCTTAAAAGCCGAACAAAATGGAAGTTGCGAAAATATTCGGGGAACAATATTTCAAATATTTTTGGACGAGAATGAAGATTTCGAGAGTGATCGCGAAATCCTAATTGAACAAAAACATGATTCTACCCGGAACACATTTCGAGGGACGAAAGGTTCGACTTACAACGAATTGAACGCATGGCTCTGACAAAAATCAAGATCATTCTTGACAACACCAAACAGTGGGAAACGAGGGAGTCCTTATGACGAAGAAGAACTTAGTGAGAGCTCCAGACATAGAAAACATGCCTCTTTACAATTTCTAACGAATCTCCAAGTGCAATCTAAATTTATTCCTGATTCCTAAAAAAATATCCAGATGCTAATTATCTCAAACCCAAGTAAACCGTCAATATCGCCTCGGAAATTCATGATGATTTCTCTTTTCGAAGTCGTTAATAATTTATTTGAGTGAGCGCTGAACACCAGTAAGAAAACAGCTTTCTCCCTGGAAAACAGCATGGATTGATAAGAAGACGGGACACCAATACCGGCATAACCTTAATCGTCGAGACCATATAGAAAGGCAAACATGATGGCTAGTATGTTGATGTTTTGGTGAGTGATGTCCAAAAGACCTTTGGCAATGTTTGGCCGACTGGCCAGATAAGGCCGCATACATCTTAATTAAAGAACATAGTTGGCTCAGGTTCGAGTTGAGTGATGGAGTACTCCAGGGAAGCTGTCTTTTCCAACCTTCCACAGCATTTACAGGTTGGACATGTCGCATCGAGTTAGTGACACCTCGAGTTACACTTAGTTCACCGAAAATGTGACGCTCATCACTAGCTAACCATATAGGCATGCCCCTACCATTTCTGGGGAAAGTGCCGTTGATATTCTAAACGTCAATTATTTTGAAAGGAAATGAAAGATCCGCACGAATAAGAACAAATTCAGCATTGTACCCATACGAGACAAAAAAGGCAGTCATTCTGGTGGATGATGAAGGGTACAGGTAACAACACTATATGTAGTGAGCAAATCGGTTAAGCTACAATTGCGGAGAATTCAGAATGAAGGGGTTCACCTCATTAGTAATTCCAGAAAATCGGACAGAGTAAGGCAATCAGTACTCTATCGAAGGATCAAACTGAAGGAAGTCAACCAGCAACTCAATTTATAGGCAGGCGGAGAACGGAAAAGACTGGATACACTTTTGTCTAAGGAAGACAAGCATAGAGTAACATCCATCGCGGAACCTGTGAACGTAACCAACATCAGAAGAGGACCAAGAACCACTATATGATCAGAAAGGTACAATTCAATCTACGATACATCTTAGGTATTCTTTAATTTAGATTTTGCCTTAGTATGTATATTGTGTTAAGTAAATAGGCCTCAATACATAGGCGTGATAGCCACGTTCTAGGCTTATAATTATTTGTTTATTGTTCATTAATAGAATCATAGATGCATTATATGTACTAATAGTCATGCATCCTGTTTAACAAAGTTAATTGCTTAATTGAAAAAAATATAGTGTTAACTTATATCAAACGGAGATAACTCGAATTCCTGAAACAGCAAATAATTAGAAGAGCGAAAACCCCTAAATTCTTCTCTCCCCGGACAAACTAATGAAAGTTTAGTGTTAATAAGCCGTTATATATTGTTCAACAAAAGGGTAATATTGTGCCATAATAATAATAATGAGCATTTTCATAAAACATTCATATGTAATTTGAGCTGCTGTCAGAAAACAGCGCAGTAAACATATCGACTTCGGATTTCTAAGATGCCCTTAATAATTTATGGCTGAATAAATTCAATATATAACATGTGTTATGATGAAATGAGTTCTAGGTAAAATAGACGTGTTGTAATATAATTTTACAGTCAAGTTACATGTTACGACCTAAACTTATTCAATGGATGAATTGAAAATTATTACCAATATTCATATACATTAAGGAGATGCCCGGCTCCTCAGGGAACTTTTTTAACACCTTATCCTATTTTTCTTTCTCACTTACCCTTCTTTGCTCTGTACACTCACTGAAGAAACTAGTCCTTCTTAAAATGATAGAAGAGTATCGGTGGAATTATTTGAATTCTCGTTCATTATGGAATTCCTGTTTCTCTCCGACTAACGCTTTCTTCTTCACAACATATGAGACTTCCTAGACTACCTATGTAGGTTTATGCTGTTTCGAAGTATCTTTTTGGGACCTTAATGCGCGCTGCCATGAAACAGGGTATACTACGAAGATTAATGGTAGTGGAGCCTCAATGAGCCTCCTCATGAATTGCAAAAATAGTACAGAGCTCATGCCTAGACTTCGCCACCTAACTAACAATGAGATCGGCAACAAGCCCTGACATTGTTCTCACAAACTCAAACTTTATTTTGAATCCGATGGAGCCATACACTCCATCGGATCATATTAGTATTGTCACAACCATTTCGACCCCTCCCATTCAAGTAAAGATTACCGCCCGCAAATGCCTTCCTAAAGCCAACTGGTATATCTACAGAAGATCACTCCAAGATTATAAAATTGGGCAACTAGATGGATCCACATTAGAAGACCTTGATAGCCACTTTGAAACAATAATGTCCATGATAGAGGAAGCGGTAAGAGTAGCCATTCCTCGGGTAGAATATAAGACGCTTCCGGCACCACGGTCGGATGTAAACATCAGACAACAAATGGATAGACTAGATAGAGTAATTACGGAAATTAATACTTTCAGTTACACAGTCCAAAGGTATCAGGAAATAAGGAACCTCCGCATAGAACTCAAACACCTACATAATTAGCGAAAAATCTAAAGAGCATGGGAAAAATATTATCGAAAAAATGGATGACGAGATCGATCCTGAGTGGAACTCTACCCACCAAAACCAACATCAAAATCTCTGTCGACGGGAGAAACATCACTGATGATCAGACAATAGGACAACTATTCAGAGATCACTTAGAAAGATTCAACGTCACATAGGAGGTATATGATGATTCTGATAGCGATCATGAAGAGGAAGTATTAACGTGGCTAGAGGAACGAGGACCAGCATTAACGCCACATCACTACGTGGATAGCACCCGGAAAAGAAGGAAAGAAGGAAAAATGTTTACATAAGAGGAGTACGAAAGAGCATTGAGAAGCTTCAAGCAAAAAACCCCTGGCCTCTCAGGTATCACCAAGGTGCACCTGATGAAAGCCCCTGCTAACATAGACGAGGTACTTCTAAAACTTTTCAATGCCTGCCTGATCGTCGGATACTTTCTCGACCTTCTAAAATGGCCACGTATGATATTTTTACTAAAACGGGGCAAACCTTAAACGGACATCAAATGCGAAAGACCTTTTAGCCTACTAGAATTTATTGGGGAACTGTTAGAGAAACTACCTAACGATAGGCTGAGGGACTTCCTGGACGCGATGGACCATTACAAAGCCGAACAACATGGTTTCCGAGGAAGCCTCGGTACAGAGATTGCCCTTGCACTAATAATTTAAAACATTGTAATGACGAAAGCTGACAATATTAGAGTCAGCTCGTACTTAGAGACGTGGCAACGGCGTTCGAAAAGGTATGGATTCCTGGCATGAAGAAGAAGCCATGCTACTTAAGTATGGAGACCAACATAACCAAGCTCCTTTGTGACTACCTAGAGGACCGCAAGGCCTTAATTAAAATAAACTACCTCGAGGGGGAGCCCTTTTCCTTGAGGGCTGGCGTGTCACAAGGGGGTTGTCTGAGCCTAACTTTATAGGCAATATATCTTGGTGACGTGCCTCCCCGACTCATAATTACGCTCACTATGTACAACTGGCGGATGATATAACGCAGATATCACCAGCTATTCTGAAAACCAGGTGGACATCGCAAACAGAAGAGCCGGGGAAAAAGATAACCTGAGCAGGTTCGAAAACATGAATAAAATACGCACAAACGCGGAAAAGTTGAGAGTAATCCCCATCGAAGGAAGAAAGACGGAAGACATATTGTACGCGATGAACTCTATCCCTACTCCCGCGAAGGCCGAGCCCTCGGACTCAAGATCACGTCAAAGGGGTACGGCCAGCATATTACCGAAAAGATCACTCAAGTCAGAAGCAATATACAGCATCCATATCGCTTTAAGAACCTATCGTATAGGAATAAAAGAAACTATATATGGCAAGGATCAGACCATGTTTATTGTATCCCGCAATCTCTCTTCATCTTGCCAGCAAGAATCAAATAAAGAAAGCTCCAATAGTGCAGAACAAAGTTTTACGTTTTATAAATAACGTGCCCCTTTGGGCCCGGATCATGTCTATTGTACTACATAACACCACTTTAATTGGCGCACTAAACGTGACTTTACATAAAAAAGCCAAATCGATATGGAGAAAGATTTACTCATAAATCCCCGAAAGGTTACTCCAAGACCTAAGATTCCCCTAATACGAAAACCGGCAAAGACACTATTGGCAAGGATTTCACAGCAGCCAACTGCGTACGCGGGAGGCTGTTGTACCTATATACAGATAACCAAATACCAGAAAAACACATACGTCATTATTGGAAAACCAAGAAAAGGAACTTATTGAATAATAATCTGTGACTTAATCTAAATAAAAATAGAACAATAGTTCTGTAGTGTAAAAAAATAATAATAAAAAATAAATAAATATGCACCAACGAAGATCAAAGATCTATTTATAGGCTCTATGAATAACAGAAGATAATAACAAACAAAAAAAGGCTTGAATCCTCTTTTAATAAACAAATAAAAATACAAATGCTTGAGCCTCATTTGAAGATAATGCCAGACGTACTGGCACATCACCCTTCTACTACATTAACCCTTTTTATACCTATATTTACTCCTACTATAATACACCTTGTTCCTATCTTTTAAAATCCTACAACCCGACAATCATTCTTTCGTTAATATTAGGGGTTATTGAGAGGCTAATGAGTCAGATGTTTTTTTGTGATTTCTCGGTCGCATATACAGTATATCTTTATCTACTAGAATTTACGAACATAAGTATAATATTAGAAGAGGTGAAATAAACAGCGCTTTATTTTTACATTTATCTGAAAATAACCACCCCATTGACAGAAATTCTGCAAAATTCCTTTATCGTTCCGCTGATTTCCAAAAAAGAAATATTGTCGAGTGTTCCTTAATTGGCAGCTACCCAATATAAACATTTCCCCTGGTTTATTTAAACTCGACGTTGTTTTAAAAAAAACATACTAAATGAAATAACTTCATAAGGCAGCCTGTTGTCACTCTTTATTAGTGTAATGGCATTCTCATTGCCTCCCCCATTACGTGACTTTGCTGTGCTTGTGAATTAACTCTTAGCCCTAAATTTTTAGCTTTAATGATAATTCCTTAAAATGTTTTCTAAAATGTTTTATTAAAATGTTTCAAATATATGGCGTTGTTGTGTGTATATCGGTTTGCTGTTTTTTCCATTGGGTGTTCCCTTTGTATCTTTGTACCCTATATAAAGTTTTCGTCTCCATTTTCATGCTATTACTTGAAAATGAACTTGCAAATATTGTTAGAAAGTGCATGGCTTTATCTTGTCATTTTCCTGTGGGGTAATTTTCATATTATATATATATACATATATATCTATATATATATGTATATATATATATATATATATATATATATATATATATATATATATATATATATTTATATATATATATATAATAGGGTGTTTCTAAAAAAAATTGAAGTTTCATTCTAATCACCAATTTTTGTTCCATTAGTTATAAAAACAATGATTGCCAAATATCGTGCAATTCAATTAATGTTTAGGGATGCCTCTGGAAGGTTTAACATTTACCTTAATATTTATGAGAGAAAAACAATGCTTTTTGAATAGTTTTTGGTTAAAAGATGGATCTCGCAAAAACTTCATGTCATAATGGATGTTCTGATTATAAAAATGCTTTTTTCTTGTAAATCCTTTCATTATCTCAACAGGAAATGAAAAAATCGCACCGAAAAATGAAAAAAAGGAGAAAACATTCATTAATGCATTAAAATGAGTTCAAGAATATTTTTTCTTTTTTAAAATAAATGCACTGCGTATATTTTTCTTAAGAATTTGCATATAGTCACGGTGTTAATTAACATGCTATTTGCACGGTTACAATTGATTGTTAAATTGTAAGAGTTCAACCATAACAAATTGAATGGCTGCAACATTCAGCTAATTTGCTATGTTACCAGGATACGGGACGTGGACCCACTCTTACTTGTATCCCACCAACCTCTTTCCCCAACCACCACCCATTGAAAAAGGATGATTATTTGAGACCTAGCGGGAAGGCTCATGGCTGCCCGTAACTGAGTAGCTGTTATACTATTACTGCCAATCATTGATGCTTGAACAAGGTTTTCTTCGGGCTGTCAGGGAACTTGAGTCTGTGGTGTACCGAAACTACTGTTAGCAAAAACTGAATCTGATCTTCATCTCAGGTTAAATGGCAATTGTATTCTTGAATCAATGCGATCCCTCGTTCTGCATTGTCATTGACAACCTTGAGGTTAGAAATGACAGACGAGGCTGTCTTAAAATCTATGTTGCTTTCCCAAGTTTCTGGGTCAGAGCGTTAGAAGGAATGTGGCAGTGCCAGCTTTGTGAAAAGGGACATTGAGTTTTTGCTACAAAAATCTTCTAGCTTGGATGATGAAACCGAGTCCTCTTTCAAATTGATCCGCTCTAGGGGGTTTCTTTGCACCTTCCTTATTTGATATGGCTGCAACTATGGCTCTCTTTGTATTTGTTTAGACCAGGGGATCAAACAAAGCCATTGCCACCATTTCCTCTGACAGATACCAGAGGTGTTGACTTAACTTTGATGCAGTGGCTTTAGCTATGGTCTTGTTGTGGTAACCAGCCATAGCTTTCAGCATCTCAAGTTCTTGATGGGAAGCAACTGCGGCCAAAGGAGCCCGTATCCATGCCTTGACATACAGAAGTACAACGCAGATGCAGATCTCACGAAGTCCATTCTCTTCACGACGAGTAAACTTGAACTATGTTTACAGCATCCACACTTTCAATTAGTAAATTGCTTTACTCATCCATCTGGCATCGTGCATTGGCCCAGGAGTTAACAAACGAAGCCCTCGTAGGGATGTGTCTCCCAGGAAGATCAGAGACAACTCTACCAACTCACGGTAATCATTTTGAAGACTAAGATTCTTATTATTGAGAACATCTTTAAAGAAAGCTGTTAGTTTGTCTTTACTATTAATCAGAAACTGTTCCACCTCGGCCCTGTCAGCTCCAGTGCTTATTGAACCTGGACCATGATCAATATTGTGCCAATGTTTTTTAAACCTATTGAAAAGAAGTACTTCAGGGCCAGACATTGGACCCATTGAGCCGGTGAACGCTGCTATAAGGACGAGCTCAAGAGCATGGTGGCGGCAAGCCAGATGCAAGAGATCTTTTTTCAACTGCGGTTGCAGGATGACACAGGTTCCGGAAAACTTCTCTGTATTGGTGGCTGTGTTGTCGAATCCCATCCCTACAATCTGATCTTCCAGGCCCCAGTCTCAATGCTGATAAGAAAGCATTTGCTTACTCGCTACCTGTTGCACTCCTGAGCTTGGCAACACAAAAGATCTGACTGGTAACAATACCGGTTATCAGAACTGGAAACCTATCCACATGCTGATTGCCATCCCATGCACGATTAGTGGAACATCTTAAAGCTCGTCTTCAAGTCGGGGTGTAGCATGGGCTTGAAAACGATGTTCTATTCTCTTATAGTGAATGGAGCTCTGATTTATGTTTCAGTCTTCAACATTATAACCTAAGCTGAAAGCTGTCTCTGCAAGAATGAATGTTGCAGCTCTTGATGTTTTAGTCCGGTCAAAGGCAGCAGCTAATGTCGGCGTCACAATATTCCCCACGCGTGCGTGCTTAGACGAAGGCGAAACTGGCACAACAGCTTTCGAAGGCCCACCGACGCTCTGCTGTTGATCACTCTCTGTGTCATTAGACTCATTATCTGATGAGGACGAACTGGTGAGACCTGCTTTGCTCATTAACGCCACCTTTTTAACTCTTGCTCGCTGACGACGACGTTCTGCAGCAATGAAACGTGCTTTCGCCTTCTTCTCCTTCTTCACCAATATTTTGTCAACTGATCCAAGGACGCCTCACTGACAGTCTTCCCTTTGTGCGAGGAGAAAATCCTTGTCCTCTTGGATCTGCATAATGTTCATAGCATTTTGATGGGTGATGTCAAAGAGTGTGTCGAGACTCTTAAAAAAATTCACTTTTCTTTACCTTATGGGCTGCAGTTGTCCTTCTTGAGTATTTTTGGAGCGCTTCCGAATTAGAAAACACTTTTTCTATTTTTTCTTACATGTTGCTTTGCCTGTACTGGAATATTTGCTTTTGCCCAAATCTCAATAAGGGCTTCGCAGGTGGCTTTTGACGATGTCCAAATTTCCTCTTTTAAGTTTAAATGCGGATAAAAAAAGTATGCAATCACTTGTCTCGTTTTAGGAAGCTTTACTCCGCTCATCATGGGCTCGCTGTGACCTATCAAATAAAACTCGGTTTTGCTTCGAGTAGAGTTCGCCATCTGCAAACAGATACACAAAAAATCATAAAGATAGTGACTATTTTAATTTGAACAGGTTTAAATACTTTAAAACAGAAGATGAACAGCTAAATCAGAAATATACAATGTAATAGTGAACATACAAGTGCATTGAGTATAACACCGTGATATTAAACAAGTGCATAGGCTTACTGGGTGTAACAGAGAATGCACCGTAGCACAACGACACACGATCAACGCTGAGAGCAGACTACCCGTCGCTAGCCGCAATGCAGTCGCCTCTACCTCATTACCTTGTCCCATCCCTCCCAAGTGCTAGGGAGCGGTGGGGTAAGGGAATGGCACGTTCCTAAGCATCAAATGGCTTCAATGGTAAGTTCAAGAGAATGGTTTCAATAATGCGTCCACAACTGTCCTCTTTGGGTATGTTTTTTGTGTAGACGATTCCATTAAATAGTTTAAGTCAGATATTAAGGAAAATGGTCCATTGTTCAACCTTGAAGGGGCATCCTTAAATATTATTTTAAATACACCAAATTTTACAAGGAGTGTTTCTGTAGGTATTGAAACAATTCTGGCTGGTTAGAGCTTGTATTATTCCAACTTTAATATTACACTCCTATACCTGAGAAACACTCTAATATAAATATATATATATATATATATATATATATATATATATATATATATATATATATATCCACCTCTGAGATGCACGAGTTAAAATTTAGATTGAAAATTCATGGATCAGTAGTTCTTAGATACATCGTTAATTCGCTTTCTCATTTGATTATCTAAGCAGAGAGTACATATATTTAGGCTTAAACAAGGTTAATAACTATCTATATGCATAGATTTTGTTGAGATGTTTCTCTGGTAACAAAGTCCAAACATTTATCATACATGTAGAAAATAAACTCCATGTTTCCGATCGTAATTTGAATTTAATTGCCAATTTAATGATAACATTCGTTGTAAATAGAAACCTTTTTATTACGAATTTATTTGCTGAAATATGAATAATTCAACCTATACCTTTACTTTAGGGAACGAATAATTTATATATATATATATATATATTAGCTAAATTTGGGGTTGTCTGATTGAGAAAATTCATATTCTAATTGTTTATATAGATGGGTATTTCTTTTAATCGCACCTTCTATAAAACTTACTAAGAAAGGAATATGTGATTAAACTTAATTTTTTGTACTTAGAAATTGCATTTGCTATGTATATATGTTAAATATGTTAAGACAAAATTAATAATTCATTCTGATGTCTCCTAGTTGAAAAATTAATCAAAGCTTGCAAACCATACGTTCGACCGTAATTTGATATTATTTCTTAGTTTTTTAATTAAATTCTGTAAATAATAATAAGTAGTAACATAAGATTTCAATAAATCACTGGTTAATAGGAAGTGTAAGAGAAAGGGACGCGAAGAAGAATATATCCTAATTATAACTCCACGTGGACTAATGTCTGAATCCAAAGAGAAAAATCAAAGAAGAAAGAACTTGAATATCCGTCAGCGCCTCACAAGAGCAATTAATTAAGTTTGCCGCTAAAAGCTTTTACTTCGCCGCGAAAGCGCTAATCTCTGTAGTGGGAAAACTGCTAGCCAAAAGTTCTCCACCCACATCGTAAAGGCCATTAAGAATTGGGTTAGGCGACAAATGCTAATTCATCTGGCTGCCGGAAGTGGTTAGCCAGTCGTCTGAGCCTGACAGCGAGGAGAAACCCCCAAAATAGCCCTCATATGAATACCCTGTGTTTTCGAATATCAGCAGTTTAAGTTGGTATTCGCTTATACCATCGAGGTTGGATCTCAGCAAGCAGATCTATCTCTTATGTGGAGAATTACTCTGTTCAGGGAAAGTCTCGAATCGTTTCATCCCCGAAGGACTGGCCGGGATTACTCTCGTTTCATCTGGAACCCCCCTCCCCCTCAAAGATCTCCAGCTTCCCGTGTGAAATCTCGCGCCGAGACGCTTTAGAGTCTTGATTTTTGGAGGTTGAACTTCTCTGGAGCAAAGGTGCCATCGTCCGTCTTTAAGGAGGATCTTGAACTGGTTTTCTGGTTTCCCCCTCCTTTGTCCTCGTTACCATCAGGATATTCGGCCGAAAATCACGACCATTTTTAGTTTCCATTCACCCGCGCCGACTCGTTAAACGATTTCCCTTCCTCGAGGTGACCCCTTTAATGTTAAACGACCCTTGCTTGTATCCGCCGTTAATCGACCCACTTTTCGATATATAAATATTTCCTCTGTATAACTGATTTAAAGTATTCCATTTAAAGCTGATCAACTAGTAAATAACGGTACCCAAAGGCTAATTATATATATTCTGTCAGTATTGTCCTTATTTAACTTTCCTATATTTTCCAAATATATATATATATATATAGATATAGATATATATATGTTAATTAGGGACTTATTAGGGACTTTAGATATATCCTCTAACTACAACTTGGTAAACTCTTAAAAACTATCGGCCCCTGTATTAAAATCGCATTCTTATACTTCGTAATCAACGGATTACTTTTACGAAGTGAACGTACTTGTATGTTGGGAAGGACGCGTACGTACATCAGAGGATATATGTGTATATAACTGTATATATACATATCCTCCGGGCATTTATCTCTTTCCTCCTAACCAATAGATACATATATTTGTATATAACTGTATATATACATATTCTCCGGGCATTTATCTCTTTCCTCCCAACCAATAGATACATATATGTATATATAGACGTATAGCCTGGGGAGGTGACCTATTCCTCAACAGGAAGTTATTTTAGAATTGATAAATTTCACCATCTGATTTCTAGTAGTAAATAAACTAAATAAATTGCTAATTTTACAAGGGAAATATGATCACTAGCAAACTATCGTTTAAAACGCTCACCTCCTAACGAAATGTAGAATGGCATCGTTCAATTGATAATTTATGTTGAAAAGCCGCGTAAGGATGGTTGTTTATAATTTATTAATCATAAATAATAGATTTTTTTTTATTTGGCGCTGTTCCATGCTCTGTCTCTTTATCGGAATCGACATAAGGAACTAAAGAAAAGCTTCAGAGAAGAGTGAGTAGACAGGCAGGCATATCATTCAACACTCATGGAGAATATATAGAAAAAACATGCTTCCCAGCGGAACGTACACAATTTATTAAGAACATGCACTCTGGAACTGGGATAGGACCAGTGATAGAGACAGGTATGAGAAAGCTACGGCAATAAGTGTTTATATGTAAGAATAAGGAGCTTGAGGTTGATTCTCTAAGAGCAGGCATATCATTTCACAGTCAAGGAGAAAATGTCAAGAAAGCTGCAACCAGTCAATCACGGCGGAGTACGGGAAGACCTCGGGCGGCAGAGTTTAAAAATAAGTTTCGAAGATCAATTAGTGGAAGAATTTGATCCAGAGAGAAGGACTTTGCAGTAGTCAAGTAATCGGGTAACGAAATGGTGTAAGGACATGTAAAAGATATTGTGGTCAAAGTGGGAGTGGATAAGCTAACATTAAGGAGATGGTGGATAGAGGATTTGAAGACATTACCCTCACGGGATTTGAGAGATTTTTTGCAAGCATAAGTTGCGCACATTTTTAGTCGCGTGCGATTCTTGTCACGGTACACTTATATCTCACTTTGTCGGTCGGTCCCCGATTTGCTTTTCCTTTATTTTGGTAATAACATTGTAACTATTCGACCAATTCTAACGAAATTTAAAACACTTATGTTTTTTTACATTTTCTTTCGAATGATATAATTGCCCAAAGTCCTCCCAAGGTAAGCCGGGAAATTGTTTGGCAATAACATCATAACTATTGGGCCGATTCTAACGAAATTTGAAACCCTTATGTTATTTTACATTTTCTTTCGAATAATATAATTGTCAATGTCATCCCCATGTTAGCTGGGAAATTATTTTACAATAACTTCATAACTATTTAGCCGATTCTAACGAAAGAGTGATATTTGTGCCAAGGCCATCCCAAGGTTAGTTTTGAAGGTTGTGAAGTCATAAATCAGAATAAGTGAGAGCACGCGACTTTAGGTAAGCAGACCGTGTTATATTAATGTCGGATAAGGTAAGTGTAGAACTACCAAAGATAAGCAAAGGAGCATTAGTCTTACACCACGCCACATACGACCGAGTAGATAAAAATAACACCTAACTTTTAATGATTGATCTCAGATCGTTGTCCGAGAGCCATTCCTGAATGATATCGTATGCGAATAAATGATAGATTCAAGGAGACTTCAACATAAAAATGGAAGAATGAACCACGGAGACACATAATAGTATCAAGGAGAAGAAGATAAATATAAAAAAGGATCGAACCAAAGGCCGAACCTTGCAAACGACCAGTACGCACCTCTGCGAGAGAGTCGTAGATCATAAGTAGGAGTTGAACCCATTATGGTCTTTTAAAAAGATACTCTGGAATTAATGAAGTTCACCATGTTCTAGACAAATAAGGTGGTTAATACATGCAGTAAAGTTTATACTTTGCTGTGTTCTGCCCTGAAATTAGACGCATAGATCACATTACTGTTGGAGGAAAACACGCAATCTAGAATCTGGGATGATATTAGTAATTCAAGGAAATCCCAACAATAGTGGGCAGCGTATATATTTGTACCTGTTTGAGAAGAAAACTATTATGTTTGTCGTATCATGTTTGTCAAAGTATGGTCAAGTGTACGTGAATAGGCGCACACAAGCTCTAAGGTGGGCCAAGCAAGGCGACAACTGTTATTGTTCTAAGAGTGCGATTTGAATAGACAGCGGCAGCTGCGTAACCATGGAATATAACAAACAGAATGACAAAAATAGATTTTTAATACACACTAAATAAAAAGCTCAACAATAAATATGGTTATATATATATATATATATATATATATATATATATATATATATATATATATATATATATACGTAGGTGAGTCAAAAAGTTCTCAGACAAATGCCAGATTATTGAAATGTTCGATTTTGTACAAGTAAATACAGGGTCAAACACGACTTTCATGTTTTCTGAACAATTCCTACAAAATTCGTCATTCAATTTGTCGAGACTCTTTGTATTAGATGTGCTTCAAAAAGGTTACTTTTTTGAACCCATAAAATGGCAAATTTTGAGATAAGAGCGAACATTAAATTCCTGACTAAACTTGATTGGAAGCCTGTTAAGATTATTGACGCTCTACAACAGGTTTATGGTGACTCTTCGCCATGTAGAGCGGTAGTTTACGACTGGATTAAGCGCTTCAAGGGGGGCAGAGAAGAAGTTGAAGATGATCCACGTGAAGGGAGACCCTCCACCTCCATTAACCCAGAAAATGTCGAGCTTGTGAGGAATCTAGTGGATAAAGATCGCCGTATTACTATTGATGAAGTTGCCAATGCATGTGAAATCTCTCATGGCTCAGCATTTGGAATTCTAACTGAAAATCTTGGCCTGAGCAAGCTTTCAGCACGTTGGGTCCCAAAAGCGTTGCGAGAAGACCAGCTGAATCATAGGGCCAACCTTTCTTTGGCTATTTTGACCAAGATTGAAGCAAACGAGGATAGTTTTTTTGAGCGCCTCGTAACGGGAGATGAAACTTGGGTGTATCAGTTTGATCCTGAAAGTAAAAATCAATCAAAAGAGTGGCACCCAAGGGGGGCAGCAGGGCCTATCAAGTTCAAGACAGAGAGGTCCGTTAAGAAGATAATGGCTACAGTTTTTTGGGATTCGGAGGGAATTATTTTAATAGACTTCTTAGAAGGACAAAAAACTGTTACATCCAGCTATTACAAGGGAGTTTTAAGGAAGCTGAAAACTTCAATAGCCAAAAAACGACGAGGAAAGCTCCACAAGCAAATCTTGTTCCACCATGACAATGCCCCTGCACATTCGTCCAAAGCTGTGAGATCTCAGCTACGGGAATTTCGATGGGAAACTCTTGCTCATCCCCCTTATAGCCCTGATTTAGCACCCTCTGACTTTTTTCTGTTTCCAAATTTACAGGGACACCTAAAAGGAACCCGGTTTCAATCATTAGATGAAGCAAAAAAGCAGGTCATTACTTGGTGCCAGAGACAACCCCGTGAATTCTACAAAGATGGTCTTTACCGTTGGATTCATAGATTAAGAAAGTGTATAGATGTTAATGGAGCTTATGTAGAAAAATGATTATAGTATTATTACAAATAAAAATTTTATGCCATTTATCTGAGAACTTTTTGACTCCCCCTCGTATATATATATATATATATATATATATATATATATATATATATATATATATATATATATATGGGTACATAAATAAGGGGTACTTAAGCTCCGAATACTAATTTGATACCCGTGGTTAAGGAGTGGTTATAATGGGAGAGTAAGGTGGGGCAAACTGGAGGGAGGTCTTAGTGACATTGATTATTCACGGGCGGTAGCCACAAACCTACAGCAGGTGGGGCTACTTTCTCGAACTCGTGTTTTGCGAGATGCGGGCCTCTTGTCCTCAGGTGGTCACCGAACGAACTTCGAAGGTGGGAGGGGGCGGGAATGACTTCTGACCACTCGGCTTGAGCGAGCTAACGGCCCTCTTTTCCTTAAGAGCTCAGCAGAAGAGCTTCGGAGGACGGCTTCTCCAATTCATACTCCGAAGGCGGATGAGAAAGGCTGGCATTGCCTCCGAGACTCTTCTCCCACTCCTGAAGATACAGGTGTGATGTCCAGATCTTCCGTGGCTTGCAACCCTCAATCAATTTCTTGGGAGAGAGCTCTTTGAATTGCACTCCTTTCGGGGAAGTCTCGTCTAAACAAATCTGTCTGTAATCCTGGAGCGGGTGCATACATACCCGGAGTTCTCCAAGACAGGGATAGAGATTGAGACGTTCTGTAACCTTCATTATCGTCCGTGACAAGCAGAGCTTCTCCTTGCGGTGAAGTGTCAAAGTCAGGGATCAGCGGACGAGACGGGAGACCAGCGGCGGGAGCCATAAAAGCGGTTCACCGCGAATCCTACAGAGTAATCTCCCGCCCCGAGGCGGGAGGGGGGGCAAATTGAGACGCCCTAGAGTTACCCCCAATTTCAGCCTCATGCCTCGCCGGGAATTCCGCGGAGACTTGGCGGCGAGTCGAAAAAGGGTGAGGTCGGAAGGGGGGGGGGGGGAGTAACTGCTCGCTTTCTCTCCTGAAGTGATATCTTAGGAGTTGGGGAAATAATATTATTTTAGGGGATATCTCTCCAATGTTATTTAACAAACTGGATTGAGGCTATCTGTCTTTTGTTCCATGCCGATATTTTAACCCCCCCCCTTTCACAAAATAATTCACAGGCCGCCTCTCTCTTATTTTTTTGGCTGTAGGTGAATTTCACAGCCTAGAAGCCTACTAGTTTTCAACCATTCATCTCTGGTACAGGCCTTTGTTGGAAAAAGGGCTGGTTTACTATTCATTCTTAGCTTAGTTTAGAGTGGTTGTTTTTAAATTTACTGCATCCATTCTACTTTATTTTTACTTACCTGCTGATTTTTCTCTCCTCAAAACCATATGTGTGATACAACCTCGTTGCATTTGCTCTTTAATTTCGAGAAAATGTCATAGAGTTTTGAGAGTAATGGGACTTTGGAGATTCGGAGGTCGCCTGCCGAGTCGTTGATATTCAAGTTGAATTTTCCGGAATAGGGTGAATGTAATTGTATTTGAATTCAGATGATACCACCACGGATTTAGGAGAAGTAAAAAAATAACAATTTAGCCATGTGAGAAGGATATGTAGGAAGGAATCTACGCTGAAGTATTGGAGTGAACGATTCTGGAATAGAATAGTGTTTTTTGAAAGGAAAAATTCTGATGGATAATTATTAATTAATCATTTTATAGTAAGTCGAAAGTAATGAATTAGGTAGTAAGGGTCGAAATTCTAGATTACGATGATCAGGACCATATAAAATCCCAGATCAGAGGAAAACCGAAGAATTTTCCATGAATTCCGTAAGGATGCGATTGAGGCATCTAATGGGGAAGGGGGGGGGGGGGTGAAGATAGTAAGAATGTTAAAAAGTAAGTGTGGATTATTTTTGCGATAGGCACTGATATCACGGGTATATAGCTTACGCTCAGACATCTGAAGGAAGATGTAGGAGTGGTATGATAGGGAGTAGATTATATAAAGGGCGGCAAATATATCTCTTGCAGTCTCGTCTGTGTTACTTTGGGCACAACAATGTCGGAGAACCAAGAAACCGCTCCCTTCTGCTTGGATATTGGCTGAAAATGAAAGCATGGTAAAAAAGCAGTAAATCATGTGTACAATGACACACGAAAAAATAGTTAGATTGAAACATACTAATCATTAGAAAATACTTGTATAAACTCTTTAAAAACACGTTAATAGTGTTACTGGCGTAAGTTAACCCCGCACACATTACACCAGCTTAATATAGATGTCATAGAATAATGTCAAATTCACCTTTTTCTGCTTTGCGAGTGCGTGGGAAGATTACAATATAAGCAGAGTGCCAAGTAACTGAAAGTAGGTTGGCCAATAGTCGACTAACTTAGAGGTCTGGGATAATAGAAAAACGGGTACAAATATAAATTTACTAATATGAAAATCATTATTAGTTACAAGGCTACTAGATATACACGAGTCTCCGCAGCTAAGGGAGTGGGAGAGACGTGGGAAGACGATCACAGTACAATCGAACTGACAATATTGACCGAAGACCACTCGAACGACCTTGAGCGTAAACTAAGCCGATGATGAGCCTTACACTGGGATAGGGGACAGAGAGAGCACTTGCACAGGACAGTTGCGCGTTGTTACCTTGAAAACTTGGTTTGAGGGAGTAATTACTTGCCTTGGCTCTAAGTTCAAACAATAGTCTCTGGATAATGACCATTATGGGTGTGAACTTAAATTTTGCTTTTGATTAATAAGAATCGAGATTGAGCGCGCTACGTCAGAGGAGCATGGCAAGCGAGTCGAGGTAGACCAGCAAATAGGCTATCGTGAGCCGTTTGCAGGATTGGAGGGACGTGGGAACGGGGTACACATAGTGTGCGAGACTCGGTGTCGTTTACCTCGGTGCACACTCGATAGAGTAAGTCATCCTTGGGGAGCGTGGAAATCATCTATTCTCTCTGACGGTTTCGCTATTTTTATTATGGACTTTGGTCCACATGTGACGAAGATATTCCCATTCCCTCTGGCATTTGGCAAAGTCCTGAGCCATCGCAGTCTGGAATTTGGGAGCAGACGGTGGTTCCAGAGGTGTAGGGGCTTTCAGTTCCTTTTTCGCACGGAAATGGGTAGTACCGGGTTGAGCCACGTGGGATGGGGGAGGAACCTCGGGGGACTGACCAATTAGGAACGAGAACACTTGATGGAGGCTGCCACGACTTCAGCATAACCAGTAAAATACGCGCATTCAATGTAGCAGTGAACAATGGGAGATTTATTGGCGCTCCCCAAATAATCATGTTCTACGGCAAAACTATCGTTGTCCAGAGCCACAGGGTGGAGTAGTGAATCGGATACAACGATGCACGTTCACCCTGTATCACGGACGAGGGTGTTGATTCGACACCCATTCACGGCTCCAGTTTCAAATTATAGTGTCTCAGGGGTACTTTTATCAAACAAAATGTTTAGTCGCCAAGCTCGAAGAAGAGGGGACTTCATTTTGTTACGGCGGGGGCGTAGAGGTGTCAATGACCTGGTGTGCCTGGTGGGAACGGGGGGTGCTTATAAACTGAGAGTTTTTACGGGAGTTGGATCTCACGTAGACAGGAAATCTACAGGAATAGCACATGATGGTCCTCCTGTGAACGACGAGGCAGGGGGATTAAGAGAAAAGAGCTTAACATCACGTTGGTCCAACGGGAGGAGGGGTTTGGTTTTGGCAGGCCAAGTCACCTTCACTAACTTATTCATAACATTAGGAACAAATTTGTTCTGGCTGGTTTTGGATTTAGGAGATGGGAGTTCTGATTTTTTCCCTTCTTTCGGATAGCAGTTGTGGCTAGCCGCGTAGACGTCTGCCTTCTCGAGGCATTCTTTAATAGTATGGCACCTCTATCCCTTCACGAAGGATCTGTTTTCCGAAGGGAGCGAAGCAAGAAATTGGTCCTTGAGGACGAAATCGACCAGGGTGTCGTATTCATGAGGCATCTTGGACGCGTCAAACCAAAAATTAAAATGACGCTGTAGGGAGCAGCCAAACTATCGAAAGGTCTGGTTAGGTTGAATGCGACACTGCCTAAATTTAGCTCGATAGGAATCCTGAGTCATGTTATAAGCGGCGAGCAACTCGGATTTAATTATGAGGAATCAATTGTTGCCTATAGGGGAAGGAGATAAAAATTGTCTCTAAGTTGAGAGGTTAACAGGGACAATAATTATGCTGCGTCCTCCGTCTCGATATCCCACTGGTTCATCACGAAAATCTTCTCGAAGTGCGTGAGTTTTATGGTGGCAGACTGAGGTGCGTCTAGCCTTACACTCGAGAAGTTTATGAAGAGCGTCTCGTTCCACGTTCTGTTCATCTCCAATTCTTAACAGCGGAGTCTCTCTCTGTCTTCACGTTCCTCTACTTTTTCTTTTCTGTCCTTCTTTTGGCTCTTTCTATTCTTTTTTCTTCCTAGATGTAGGCAATCAAACCTTTTTCACTGAGTCTGAGTGACTCACCTTAAAAATTTCAAACAGCGACATGCTTGCTGGTTTACGCGATGGGCACAACAGCAATAAATAAATTAACGCACGACAACGAGTGTGGCAGAAGTATGAGTTCCTTCACACAGGAACGGGAGTATGAATGGTTTTGCTAACCAACGAACGCACAAACAACAAGGAAGGAGGAATACTCCCGAGAGAGCTTTTTGCTTCGAGATTTCACTGTAATTTAAACAAGAGCACAGCAATACGAAGAATAATACTATTTTTCGATACCTTCAACTTCCGGCACGAGATGAGGCCACGAAGGACAACGATTTAATTCCCTGGGAAATAACATTAATAGCTAAGCATGGTCACTCGACAATAAATTCACACAAAAAAATACATGGGAACGGGAATAAGTACACTTCGCGAATAGGTACGCAATGGTTATTTCTCACCTTTTAAACTCCCGACCGGAAACCAAGATAAACAACAATTAACAATTTAACCAAGGTTACCAATAGATTGTTCAAATTTCAATCAATTGATCGACCAAGATTGTTCATGAATCTGAAAATTGTTTAAAAGACTAGTGCAAGCCATTTTAGTTTCTCTCAATAGCACCTAATGAGGAAACTGATCTCAAAAACACAGTTTACCTGGAGTGTTTGCATGTAAAGTAAGCAAAAATTAGAGATTATTAATCAGTTTATTCAATTGAGAAGTTCAATGTAGGAATCAAATTTAATATTCTCCAGACCCTCTAATTTCTTAAGATCTTGAATCAACTTATTTCTGAATCTATGGGACTCCAGGGACTGTAAATTCAACATATACAATCTGTCAATTGCCGGGAACCATCTTTGTTCCCGGAGTTGCAGCACATATTCCACGTCTGACCTAACAATGAGAAAGAAAATCCTTTCTGAGAACATAGGACTGAATGCACGACTCGGTTTTTAGTTTAATATCCTAGGCCGTTAGGAGTAATTTACAACATTACTATTAGAGAGTAATAATACAATTCTTAACTACAACCAACAGCTTATTTAGAAAACGAAAATTGCCATTATATTTTTATTATAATTTATGAAAATAATCAAGTATAGTTATAAACATTTCAACAAATTTATGGATTTTAAAAGTGAAAGAAAAAAAGATTAATACTACTCTATTTATTTGAAAATAGAAAGAGGAAACAGACACAAATTACAACTAAAGTAAACAAGTGTTGATGGAAATAATACACTTTAACTCAAAACGTGAATGGTATTTTACCGCTGTGTTATCGAAAATATAAAATCCACAAAGTCCATTAAAATACTGTATAGAGACAGCTCCTGCAACGATCACAATAAAATGACAAATGCTTCCCTTTTCAAGGTGTGAGAGTGAAATCTGAGACCCACCATTTACTGTAATCACTATCAATAAAGTCGCAAGTGAAATGAAAAAAGAAAATGAAAATCAGAAGTTTCGCAAAAGTGGTAAACACTCGACAAGCAAAGATCAAAGATGAATCATATCAGAGGGCTTTCGTCTATAATAAAGAAGTTTAAGGAATAAGAATTAAAATTAAAGACATCGGCTCTCATACTACTGTTTCGTTTATTTACCAAACTAATAAGTGGAAAGGACAAAAGAAGATCCTAATGGGGGATATTTTCTATGCGCAATTAATGGATGTATAAGGACTATGAGACCGGAAGCAGGAGATGATTGTTGGGAAGATCTTGACGCATTAGCTGAAGATAGAGCGTGGTGGCGTAAGTTCAGTGATGCTCTATGCATCCCCTTGAGTGCCACATAAAATTATTGATTAATTTAGAAAAACAACACAAAGGTGACGTTTTATTTTCAATCACCTCGGCTTCGAGTCTGATAATGTGAAGTATTTCTCTTATTTTGGTTTGGCTTTCTTTGAAACAGTCTTCTTTTATTGTGGGGGGTCTTGGCCTAAGACCTAGCTCTCCTATATGTCTCCACAATAGCTATCCAAAAGATTGGAAGAGGAGGTCGATCGACGGTATTAAAGTAGGAAGGAGAACAGGAGGAGAGTTAAAAGATGATAAAATGAAAAAGAAGAGTAGGATATAAGAGGTTGATCTAAGTTGACTTTTTCCTGAGTAAGGGGGAATAAAAGAATATAATGGAAAAATTCCATTATTTGGACGTACTGATTAACGTGGAATCCAAACCACGTGTGTCTAATTATTTTTGCTGACAGTATACTCTTTCTGATATCCAGTAGCTCAGCGAAATTTTTGTCCAGTGACCTTGGCTACAATTAGGTTGAGTATTTCAGAGGAGAGTGAGTGCATAAGAACCGCATCTTCTTCAATCTATATCATTCCCACATGGTATTCATTTGTATCCAAAACTGCCGGCTTTACCTATATTCATTACGTTAGGGGAGAGCTTGCACGTAACTTGTTTCTTAGATGATGTGCTAGGGAAGGTGAGGTGTGTTTTTAACTCATATTTTTTCTGCTGTAGCTTTGGCCACCTCTGCATGTGTCGGATCCTTTTTGATTCTGAATGGACTCTTGCCCCTTTTTTCTGTTATTAAGATTACTTCTTCGCTTATAAGGTACGCCATTGCCAATTTTTGATGTTGTACGCAGAACTTGAGTAATCTTATCCAGTGCATGCAGTTTTTTTAATATTGTTATATTTGTCAATATTCAGAGCATTAGGATTCAGTTAAGGTGGAATCCTTAGTTGTGTGAGATTCCATCTAAGAGCAGATAAAGGACATCATTATGTTGATTAGTTTCTCTCTTCTCCTTTGCTTCGGAGCAATTCTTATATAGAACAATTGGAGGTCATTCTGACTGATGTTGTCTGCGATGTTTTTGACACACTATTTTTAAAAATGAGCTTAATTTTCAAAATTTATGCCATCTGTGATTTTGATACCTTGGTGATTGTTTTCGATTTTTTTTTTATTTCGTCTTAGTTCGGGCGCCTTCTCACATATCTATTTTACGACACATGATGATCTTTTTAGATGTAATTTGGCTAGAAATTGGGGCCCTGACTCCAATTTTCTTGAATATCTCGACTCCTTCGATTCAAACGAAGTTTTCCATGATACATTCGAAGGAGGATGATTATTATGTAATCAAGAGAGCATCGAGAATTCCTATTAGAGCAAACTGGAGAATTTAAGAAACTAATTCTAAATGTTTACTATTTTCTGGATTATTTCCATTTTTGATAATTGTAAGTATCACACGGTAGCATTTGAACCTACCTCCTTTCCCTGGTGCGGGACGCATTGATACTATCTTTTTCTTACCGAACGCTTTAGGTGTTCTGTATGTTAGTGCTCCCACTTTGATCTATTTTTCTCTCGTCCTTCTGTGGTACTCAATTAAATCACTAATAATTGTCTTTATTCATATACTCTACAGCCTCTTACGTATGTGAGGAAGAAAGAAGAAAATTTGCCCTCCTTAAATTCATCCTGTTCGCTTGAAGTCAAGTAATACCGGAAAATGTTATTACCTTTTTTCGTATTCAGTCCATTACTTTGTCTGTTCGCTGCATATCTGGACCATTTCACCCATTGACAAAGTAAACCTCGACAACCGGCAAAAAATTGGAAGCAGTTGTTACTAAGATATACTGATCCACTGCAGCAGACCACGTTACGCGGGAAAAAGGAGGGGCTGGTTATCAGCAACGAGGCCAAACTCATTGTAGATTGTGGATAGAGTTAGGGCCATTTCGCTAGGAGGGTCGAGCAGTGTGCGCAATCATATTTAGGATATATGAGGATAGGAAAAGCTTCCCACTAGAGAAAAACATGAAATATGAAATGATGGTTTCCAGAGAACAATACATAATCCCAGAAAGAAAAGAAAAAAAACAGTAAAAAGATCGACCGGGCCTTTACGAACAATTCGGACAGTCTAATCATGTCTTCAACGTAGACCATCACGAGCAGTTAAAGATAGATAAACCTTCGACCAATAAATTACTCACTTTCTGTTTTCTGTGTTCCAATTTCAACGGACAATATATAAAAGAAACACACAATTGTTCAGATGTGCTACAATTGTTACGCACTTGAGGATTACATGAAGGAAAGTAAAGGCAAAAACAAGCTAAACAAAAAGATAAAATGAATCTATACAGGAGTAGCCAAAGCTACAGTAAACAAAACGATAGAAGTTACGACAAACCTTAGCCCCGTAGCCCCCGCGGATGGAGAGGAGCCCCGAGTCTTTTTGGTGTTTTTAGTCTTTTTCTTTTTCTTTTTTGGAGAGGAGGGCGGGGAATGAACCCGCTTCTTACCTCCGCCGGAAGAAGCCCCCAGGCCAGATGGACTGGCCTCAGCCAGGTCCTTCTTCGAAATGGAGAAGGTCCTGGTAGGCGCAGGGGCACCGGTCAGAGGAGATCCCTCCCCTCCTTGTACTGCCTCGGAGGCCCCAGCCGTTTGCGGAGGACCTTGCATAGGGGTGGATTCGGGTTCCGTACTTGGCGCCGAGCCAGGATTCCCCCCCATAGAAGGCCATACTGTCTGAGGCTGGGTTTCCTCAAAGAGCATGTCTATCACAGAAGGGGCCTCCAGTTGGCCATCCCCTCCCAGGACATCGTAGGTCCCCTTGGCAGCGTCACCAGTCTTGTTTGGGGAGGCACAGGCCTTGACCCCGGGAAGGTTTAAAATTCTTGCCAGGAAGTCTTTTGAGGAAAGCGACCGAAGAACCCTGGCTTCCCTCTTCCCCTAAGGGGGTTTGCCCTACCAAGCCGCTTTGATGTGGAGCGGCTGGCTAAGGGCTGCCTGCTGGCTTTTTTGGCAGTCCCGTTGAAAAGAACAGAGGGGACTGCCACTGGAAAAAGGGTGGTGCCCGAAAGCACCTCCAGAGAAGGAGGTGAACGGGAGTCCCCTACACTCGTAGGCAAGGGAGAGGAGTGAGTCTCATCTCCGGTTAGAGATATATGAAGGGTCCCCTGCGCAAGCACAGGGGCGAGGACCTCCATTTTTTCGGTGGATCTGCCCGAGGTCGGCTCCGTTGATGTTACAGGGGAAGTTGGGGGTTGTTTTTTTTTATATTCATCATTGGGCATGGTGACCCTATTTGTATCACGGGACGCAATCGCGCATCACCTCTCGCAGTAGCCCACACTGCAAGAGGTGCTTACAGGCCCGGCAGAGCCAGGCGCCGCCATTTGGGACCACCCCTCCCGCCTGGTGGCCTGGCAGTCCATCGGCATGGCGGCTCCACCTTGGACACGGCGTAAAAAAGATAGATTGGGAAGAGGAGAGGAAAAGGAATGTGAGGAAGGTATGGGTGGGGATGAAGCAGGTTGTTATAAACCAACCACCCCAAACCGGAGCTCAGGGGTTAAGGGACATTGTCTCCTCCCCCCTCAGCCCCGATCCGGGACGGTTGGCTGAGAAGAAGGTCAGCATCTACCCTGTGAAATTAGAGGCTGACCAGAGAAAGATGTGGGAGAGGTTGTATAAAAAGCAAGGAAACAAGTGTTTTGAAGGAAGGAGAAGAGGCTAAGCTGGGGTCGGACGGGGTACTGAGTCCCGTCAGCACGGCAGCCATCGCAAAGAATGGTTAATTCAAACCCAAGGTCGAAATATCGAGGAGAGCCAGTATCATACCACTCTGAAAGAAAACTTAATAAACGATGCAAGCTTATAATCTTACTGAAGTAATTTACCAGAATAATAAGAAGCCAAAGATATAAGAAACAGAAAATAATTCAATTTACACTGATGGATGGATCCGGCAAAGCATATTTAGGCGTGAAATTTGAGATGGGACTAAAATCACAATTTTAGCAACAGGAAACAAACAACGAAGAAGAATTATTTACCTGTGCACAACTTTATAGAGTCAAGTAGACCCAACAATATTCCTGGATGACATAAATGTAACTTGCCAAAGCAATCGGCTACAGACTAAGGAACAATACCGGCCAAAAATCATAAATGCTGCTTCCGTGAAACATTCGAAAAAAGGTGAGAACAGGTCAGCCCCATTATGTAGCAACCAAAACCGCTACAAAGCCAGACATAGAAATAAGATTTATTCTATACTATGCCACTAAATATGAACATGAAGCTGGTGGAATTTGTGTGTAGCGATCACATTTGGACTCTAGTCCAATTGAATCAAAACCCATTTTGAGAATCGGCACCAATTAGGAAGCATAATCAAAGAGCAGACTGGAGTAAATACGGAGAAGAGCCGAACGAATACAAACTAATAGACCTAACTGACGCTTTACTCGAGGAAATCGATGAGGAGTTCAAGCAATTCACTCACCACTAATTGGAGCATACAGTATAAATTTCCTTAAGACAAGATTCTTTACTCGTCAAGAACTGGGATGGACGAAAGAGATTCAAAATAAAGAGAGGAAGATCAATAGAGCAGTAGACTAATTGTAGACAAGGGAGGATCATAGAAAGAACTAAAAACCTAAGAGATTTTAAAAACGAAATGTAATACTTAGTAAATCAGCAGCAATGAGAGAGGTTGAATCAAGGAAATTGAGAAGATACTAACCAGATTACTCGTGGAATACTTAAAGAAAAATAATTTCCATTTTTTAATTCCGTAAGATCATGGATGCAACTCTGGCCGGAGAAGAAAACGCCAAGATTTTTAGATGCATTATACTTGCTCATTTGGCAAACAAATAAGGTACGAAGAAGTCTTAAACTCCGTGGTACTAGATAAAAGGCCTTCTCAAAGTATAAATGACTACTAAACCAAATTCATAAGCTGTTGTATTAAAGTTATGCTTGTTTAAAAGAAGGGTACAAAAGAGCAAGAATCAAGAGAAGACATTACCAAGTCGGAAGCAGACGACAGCGAGCAACAGGAGGAATCCAACACATCGCATTTGCAGGAAGAGTTCACAATCTCACAATCAAAAAACAGCCTTAAAAAGTCTCGACAGAAACGTGGTTGCCAATCATAAAGAACTGCGAATATCAAAGCGCAGTCCTCTCTCAAATTATTCAAATAAAACCGCGAAAAATAGGCGCAAGAAGAAAAACCTATACAGATTCTCCCTTCAGTCAAGGAAACAAGGAGAAATTACAAATAGACACACTCAGAAATATGCATAGAAATAAATTAAAAATCTTATAAAGCAGCACGGACTGTTGGACAAGGGAAAAAAACATCTACTCAAATAATTTAAGAGAAATTGGCCCATATATTATCCTTATCTCTGATAACGGTATAAACACAGAAACAGGCAACATGTAAATATATACCTATGAGATTATAACAGCAAATTATTAAAAAGATCGCTACTACGGATCGGCGATTGCAACGGATGTGGCGGATGAAGTAGAAACGCGCCTCCGTGCTTTGATAATTGCATTTCGATACCAACCTTCCAGGTGCTAATATTTGAATCATCCCACGTTTCTGAAGATTTTTAACCATATAAACGTCTTCAGCTTGCTAGGAATCCTTTTTGTATGATGACAAGTGTCCGGTTGCGGAACAACGAATGGAATAGAAAGAAGTCTGGTTATGTTACTGGACAAAAACATCGGTCAAAGTCTCGGATCGAACTTTCCCACATTTATCACGAAACTGAACATCTGCCTGGCCAATTTAAATTTCTCATTCAATCACTACATTACGCCAGAAATCATCCCCTATAGGACCACGTCAGTATCTCCTTTGCCATCAATAGCAAACCCATTCAAATCCAATCTTCAATAAAGAAAAATATATTACAGAACTAACTTGATAAGGTATAGAGAGATGCTGCAGAATTTGCAGCACCAAAGCTCGAGGACACAACCCTCAAATAGGAAGCATTGTGGAGAACAAAACGGTTCTTAAAACCCATAAAAAACATATTACAATTTAGATTGTCACGAAAGATCAAAGAATTACACGTTGAGTTATACAAATTATAAAAAAGGAATAAAAGAATATACGAGGGTAACTATGAGAAGAATGCTCGTGAGAAGCAAGAACTTGTACAATTTACATGAGAACAACAAGAAATATGATGGGATGGAGCGATAAAAAATTTGGTTAATGAAACTTCACCCCCAAAAATTCTGGAAAATGCTAAAAAAATAAAGGACTACAAACGTGCCAGGAGATGGAAAAAGAAAACTGTAGGAAAAGTTAAAACGTAAAACTACAACCTACTAGACAGTGGAAGTACATCCTAAAAAAAATCAGATGCTACGAAGGCCAGATTTAACGCCCCGAAAACAGAACATTTAAAATCAAATACACACATAATAAAACAATTTCATCAAACTAATCTCACCACTTTTACCAGGTAGTCAGATTGTTATCATTGTGTGAAAAGACAATGATACCTTCGATCCGCTGTGGATCAAAACTAAAGCGAGGATAAAATACACTCTCACATGGACATCTACGCTAACTAACGTGTGTGTCGAATTATATTGAAAAAGGAAAAAATTGTCAAATTGTCAATGACCTAAATGTAACCAAATTATCTCTAACTATGACAACTCAATCGGGTTTTGCTGCTCTGGTAAAAGCAAATCGTCTGCTACAACGGCTTGAATGCCATTGACTTTAAAATCAAACAAATATAAAACCTACGTAAGAAAATTACGAAAACATGCAGGAGATATCCTTTCACCAGACACTTTCAAATCTCAATCTAATTTTCATAATTTGTACTACATGCCAGTTTCCATCACCAGGTCCCTATAAATTCCCAAACTTACTCACGTACTGAATTTCTTTTATATTTTAAACTCCGAAACTATCCTTACACTAGGGAATCAAATTTAAAATTTTTACTCGATTTTTTATTCTTTCATATCCTTTTCCCAAAGTTTCCCCACTATACTTTCTTTCTATGTATTATCTTTTACTTTGCATGTACCAGCATTCAATGCCATTTGAGCTAAAGATGGAAGCTATTCACTTCTGAAATTAGTCTGTAGAATAAAGATGTCGGTTTTAGTTACGTTCTTTTTTGCTCTAGAAATGATTTATAATTTTTACTACTATTAGGTGAATATGACACAAGCAAGGAATGCCAAGAAAACAACCCAAAGAATTTCTCATGAAAAGAACAAAAAACAAGTTTTGAATATAAAATGTTTTCTTTTGGAGCAAGGCATAAATTTATTTAAGAAATTCGTTTTTGAAAATAGCTAGCGTTTGCTTATTTTACTGGAATCGATTACCCCCCAAAATGTAACTATAGTGGATTATTATCTTTTTAACTGAACATATGTCAAAACTACGAAACCACAGAACACATTGCATTTATCTATCGTCATACATCCTCCATCTTTATTTCATCCCAAATTAGTAAGCTGACTTTACAACACCATGTTTATATATGGCGAACCTAGAATCTAACTATAGCGCCTGACTGTTCACTCAAAACAAGGAATTTCACATAAAAAATGATGGCAAAGAAAAATAGTCTACTATGAGCTGGAGTCATAGATAAGGGAAAAGGGATCTTTGTTTAACTTCTGGTTATTTGAGGCTGGTTAAGCAAACATGATCTTATTTTGTTGTTTGTCAAGTCGTGATACAAGAATCATTGGAGATTAGATTCTGATGTTGCTTTCTTGAATAAGAAAACGGACCCGATTTGTTCATATAATTTTAATAATACAGTTATTTTGCTACTGTAAATTGATGTAAATTTACAAATGCCCGAGGAAATTAAAGCGGATGAGATTCTTCTATATTTTGCGCTGTTTTCAATTAATGTCATCAGTTTGAGAATAATTAGGTTCTTTGTGGTTGATGAAAACATAGACATTAACTAGATTTAATGGATTAAAATTCCATGTGAATAATCCAATCAATATATTTATCTTAAAAATAAAATATTCATGGATGAAATATATCAGTTAATTTGCATTATTATTAACACAATACATATATGGAATATAAATCGAAGTATTAATCAGATAGTTGAAAGTATGGAGCCTATATATTTCTTCATGAAACAACTTCTATGAGTTTTCAAAACCACAAAGGGGCATAGTGGGAAACATATTAGTATGGCCATGTATAATTTAGGGAGTTGTCATATATTTATTGAGATTATACAAAGTACCGTTATTTTATATTTTTTAGGCTAGAAATTAGAAAACAAATTAAAAAGTCACGAAAATTCAAGAGTCTAAAAGAGTTTAGAAAGAGTTCTATGTGCTGAAATAAATGTTTATTTCTTATATCATTATTAAGAAACTTTAATTTTAACTTTGAAGAATGAGTCGAAAGGCAACATTTCATTCCGTAAAAGAAAATTGACTCCCGCTTTCTAATTTTTATATTACCACCATCAGAAGTATTAGTAGCATTCATTATCACACTAACGCTTAAGTAGGACCAGTGCGGATCATCGCTACTGAAATTTCTCACTCCCTGCAGAACTTACTAATCCTTTCAGCACCCCTGCCACTTTTCCACCAAGCATAATATTAATATCAAAGTGGAACATTTAAGGTAAAGGTTAATTTTCCAAAGAACACATTTTTACTGATTCGGAAACCGTCTACAAAGAAGGATATAATATTCATATTGTCTATGAAATGCGACCCTTTATTCTTCTTAAAATCTATATTGTATATCAAGATATAAATATAATATAATATCTAAAATTAACTTGCATAACTTGTTAAAATAAAGAATAACGTACTGCGAGCGTTTCTGATTCGTTCAGGTAAACATAAATGATGATTTAAAAGAAGAGGGTTGTTTCATCAAAACTTCGGTAAATCAATACGCCTACTTTGTCAGGGAAGTGTGGTTGCAAACAAGTTTAAAATTAAGCAGCAATATAAGACAAATAATCACAAAGTCACTTAATTTAGTCGGAAATAATAAAGGATGAAGTTCATATAATCAAAATAACCTTAAATTCACAAAGTTCGTTATTGCAAAAACAAAACATAGGAGCAAATAAGAAATCACCTGTCAGAAACGCCATTGTAAAATTGACACTAAAATTATAAATCCTATACTAACCAAGTTTCGTGAAAATGTTAATCGCTGATGAAAACATTATATGTTCAAAAGAAAGAACTTTATTTACAAATATATATTTATCTCTAATACAAGAAAGGTTAATGAATTTGAAAATTGTTTAAAAGACTAATGCAAGCCATTTTAGTTTTTCTCATTAGCACCTGATGAGGAAACTGATCTAAAAAACACAGTAGACCTGAAGTGTTTGAATGTAAAGTAAGCCAAACTTTAGACATTATTGATGAGTTTATTCAACTGCTCTTTGTCAAGACCACTGCCACAGGAGCAGTATATTTTAAAGAATTGCTTAGGTGTATTAAATATACGCTTCAAGACCTATCAAAACTAATAACCTTAGAAAACTGGTGTAGCATGGCCATGGTTGGATGAATCAAAAGTGTCATGGCTCTGATTAAATACACATAAAAGGGCTCAGAATTACAAAAAAGTCACAAATTGCACCCTCTATTCCACTATGAAACATTTTGTGAGGTAGAAATGATCTTGTCTTTGGGATTTAACCTCCATCATTCTCTCCCACTTTTGTCGTAATTACTACTACTTAATCAAGACGCGTAGGTGGTTTATTTTCGTGACATTTGATAGTTAGATAATGTACTATGCTCTAGAGACTATATGAATTATAGTAAGATATAAATTCTAGATGACATGCGAAGATACATAGTCGATATTTCGACGAAAAATACTACAATTAGGGTAAAGAAAGCTTGAAAGCTAAGCTTGCTTATTCCCTTCCCCTTCATAAATCCAGGTGAGGACCAATAACCAAGCTATTGTGTATACCTGCATTGCAGACACCGCATACTTAATGTTAAAAAGCTCAATTTATGTTGTTTTCACATATGTTTAATAATACACGAAAAAATAAGATAGCTTTCTGATTTTCAAAGAGGGCAAAATATTTGGAGAGCCGGTTATTAGAACCTGGATCATGAAAATGCTTGACTTGTTCCACTTTATGAGAAGAAACATCCATAGAAGGGATGCTAGTAATAAAACTGTAGCAGCTAACATTCTTGCTAGCTCCTAAAAAACTATAATTCCCTCTCTGAGAGATTACTCATCTCGCTTCCATTAATTCGTATTCATGTACGACAATTCTAATCATATATAACTCGTAATATTTCCAACCAAATTTACCCTACGTATCGTCAGATAATAATTATCCTATACGTTGTCCGATATACATTTCAACCAATCCAAATCCTTGTCTGACGTATTTTATACCGACCAATCAGCATCAACCTTCCTCGGCCCAATGTTCGCAGACAAATATAGTCCACTCGTGTTCTCATTATCGTCAGACAAAGTCCCCTTCAGATTATAATTCGAGCAATTATTCTGTGTCCAAAACTATTCCCAAGTCCATCCATTAAATATATCATATCCTTTAAATTATATCGACCAAATCTTATATTAAAGATATCCAATATATCATTCTATAATTTCTAACTCAAATTTATATAAATATTTATTAGAATATATAATTACTCTAAGCCTACATTTATATTCGATTAAATTCATTATTCTCATCATGTGTATTTCCCATTTTCTCCTTGTTCTTTGTTAGACTTGTATATTTTTCTCGCTAATTTATAAGTAAATATAGAAATAGACCACTCCTAGTTTCCCTGAAATTGCCGGTTTCCTATTCTCATTTTTACTCTATTAGAATCTAACACGTGACTCCTCTATTCTCATTCTTCATTCTTATAAAGCAATGGTTGGTGAAGATCTAGGCTTAACAATCTCATCAAACAGACTATACATATAATATATATATATATATACATATATATATATATATATATATATATATATATATATATATATATATATATATATATATATATATATATATATATATATATATATATATATATATATATACGCGGCTTTATCCCTTCTGATATTAATATTCAAAGGGAGAAAGAGGTGTAATTATAATCAAAACTGGACAATGGAATAATAAAAAAATATATCATTCACTTATTATGAAAAGTCCTTTCCCTAGCTATTCTATCCGCTGGACGTTTCCATAACAATGCTTTCCAGACCAATTTAATTCTCACTGCCTAACTCCAACCCTCAAATGAATTCAAAACCATGACGAATTGGGGCCCAATTATTCCCCAATTATTCCATGAATACTGCTACTGAATTTTAGTCAGATTCATTTCACCTTTTTTTCAATGTCCATTTTTTGGCCATAAGCGGCATAGAATCTGAATTACCGTTAAGGAATATGATTAACTTCTTTCCGATCGCCCAAATATTCCGTCCGTATCAAAACTCGAAATATAGAGCGCAAAACCGATGCCAACTCTTTCATCTCCTTTGTATTTGTCTTTTATTTTAACACCTCATTCCGTTCCCAGCAAAGGGATGGAGGATTTAACAGGAGTTACGTCCCTGCTACAATTTAAACATAGATGAGTGGCACACCCTACAAAGCCAGTGCTCTTCCTCTAGTCGTCTTTTGCACCTCTTTTAAATTTGGTAATATTCTTTACCGTCCCTGTGTAAAGCCAACAAAGAAAGAAAGATGGCGTTAAAGACTTAAAAAGACAAACCTTTTCCCGTATTGCATTATTTGCGAAGAAAACTACTTTAAGTTTTCCAGTTTAAAGTCAGTTCCCTTATATATTTTTCCCTATCTCCTCATTGTGAGCCCCCCTAGCCCACTTCTTACCGCAAATTTAGGCTATAAATAGCCCAAATTATCACACCTTGAATAACGCCGATTCCGTGACCAGTTAGGGAATGCGAAATCTGCAGAAACCTACTAGGCAAGCGGCAGTTTGGGAAAAGGTATGGTTTCTCAGTAACAAGAAATCATCCCTGACATATTTCTCAGAAATCGCAGATGGCTTAAATTCATAGGCTTAAAATGAGCGACAAAGGAAGGTTTTATGTCGTAAAAGGAAGAAAATAACTGCCATTTGCTCACTTTTATGTCCCTCTATTCTAAAATAGGCTATTTTGTTGAACATTAAATTTAAAACTTACACCTTCGTAGGATTAAATTGTGTCTGCGTATTACCTTGTTTGAATCATAAGAATGTTATTTCATTTCAAATTAATATTTATTTTCACCCAACGAAATTTAAAATCTAAATTTTAAAATAAAATTAGCATAGAAGCGACCTATAAGATCTGAATTTTTGAAATTCCACAGAAGCCCTCCCAATATCTATGGTGGTGGAGTTTTCTTTCCTTACATAAGAGTTACCAAAGCTTAGAAGCAAGGTATAGGATTAAATTAAGCAATGCTACATAAAAATAGACTTAACTTAGAAGAAATAATTGTTGATAAATACTAAAAGAACACTAGAAAGAATAATATAAATTAGATTAAATTACTGAAATAGGAATCCTTACCTCCTGATAAGTAACCTCTTTTGTTTTGCGATGGGATTCATATTCATACTATTGATGTCCTATCATCTATATACTTGGTTCTTAGAGGCCTAAAACGTCCTTTCTTTTTCCGTACTTGCTTTTCGCCTGCCAGTTTCTCCTTTGAATTTTGGTGTACTGATAATGATATTAGATATGCATTCGCATTTTATTAGTCCTTTTTCTTGTATGATATGCCATATCATTTCTCCATTTTTTTATTTTATTTATGCAACATAATTTAGTTTGACAGAGACATTTTAATTATCTTACCATGCGCAGATGGCTAGGAGTAGATAAACTTTAAAAGTGAACGAAACATTTTAAAAAAGATATATATATATATATATATATATATGGATTAGAAGATATCACATTAGTACGATATATATCAGTGAAAAAAATAATAGTAAACCGCAATATTTGAATCAAGAATTATTTATAACCACAGAACTAGTTTCGGCAAAGTTATAATTACCATTTTCAACTAAGTAATGCAAAAAGTCAAGCAAGAAGGCCAATATATATAAGGCGAACAAAATACAATACAAAACAAAATGAAAACGCAGGAAATAATCTGGAAAACAAAAGTATTTGGATGGACTCAGGGAAAGTTACTAATCTCCGAGAGCAATTGCTTCCGGGGGTTTAGAAATAGGATTGGTGATTTTATTTGATATATATTTGCTGAATTTGTATTGCCCTTAGGATGGATTGAAATTATAAACTCTGTTAATGATGATAGATTCTGTAATTCTCCTCTCAATATAATTGTTTGATTTATAAATGATTTTTGCTTGGTTGAAATCAATTCTATGTTCGTAAATGTGTATGCGCGTAAAGAGACTTGAAGAACTTTTACCTCTTCTTATATCGGCTTAAAGTGGCCCGACTCTTTGATGTAGGCCAGCGTTGTGATTGATTGGACACAATCTAGTCAAGGATTTCTGTATAGTATTAGGATATTTGAATGTGATATTTATGTCATTTCCGTTCGCATACGATTTTGAGGGTGCCAAAGCTAGAGCATTTGGGAAATAAATAAAGTTTTTAAATTCGTCCTTTCGCAGTGTGGAATAAAGTCGCCAATTGAATTTATAAACCCTAGGAAGCAATTGCTCTCGGAGATGAGTAACTTCCCCTGAGACCACCCAAATACTTTTGTTTTCCAGATTGTTTCTTGCGTTTTCATTTGGTTTAATATTTTGTTCGCCTTATATACATATACGTGGCTTCTTGCTTGGCTTTTTTCATTACTTAATTGAAAATGGCAATTATAACTTTGCCGAAACTAGTTCTGTGGTTATGAATAAATCTTGATTCAAGTATTGTGGTTTAGTATTGTCTTATCTTCTCTCTCTCACACTCACAAACACACACATACACACACACATATATATATATATATATATATATATATATATATATATATATATATATATATATCGTTTTTCAGGTAAATCGATATAGTGATCAAAGTGTGCCTAAGTCTAAAGACCACTTCAATGTAAGTTACTTGATCCAAGACACGCTCAGTATAACTTTAGCTTTCATATGGGTAATAAAATCTAAATTGCAGCGTGGCTCTGATACTAGATGCGAGGATTTAAAAAAAAATATGAGTCCATCTGTCTATTGCCTACTAGGGCGGAAGTTGCCGTACTTACACTCTAGATGGAACAGGAATTCCGTCGCCAATTTCAGGCAGAAAAACGTCACAGACCCTGTCAGACCATGGGAAAAATCCCTAAAAATGTAAGTGTAAGCCAGGCAAGCATACACAGAGCAGTGCACCAGGCCCGGGGCTACGAGTCGTACGTGCTGAAGAGAAGCCATTTTCACGCAGGCTACAAGATTCGCTAAAAATTGAAAGCAAAAACAATCATCAACGAAATCTTTCACGATGTCACCAGCCTCCTCTCTATTCTTATGTGTCGAGAAAACATTTCGTGAAGGATAGGTAAATAAGTGCCTACGATCATCCACACCAAATTCTCTGCCTCTTTGATGATCCTGGGGATGGTCAGCAGCGAGGGCTACCTGATGCCTTCTCAAATCGTCATGCGGACGTAGATATTGAGGAGCTGGATTACTGATTACTGTGATTAAAACCTGGGATTTGCCCAGTAGCCGTGGGAAAGCCTTGCTTTTTCTAGCAGGATCTGGTACCGCACACAAAGCAAGAAAGACACGGCAATTGAGATTCAACAACAACTCACAACACTGGTTCCCAGACTTGTGGCCGCCAAGCTCCACCGGCAGACTCTCTAGATTATTTCAAGTGGGAGGTTGTAGAAAAGGATGTAAACAATACTTCTCACAACACTTTAAGATCTCTAAGGGCTGTTAATGTGAAGGCAATCTCATCCATTGACAAGGAATCTCTGACCCGGGCATGCACTTATTTCAGGTCCCGCTTGGAGAAGGTCATGAAGAGAGATAGTGGATATATATATATATATATATATATATATATATATATATATATATATATATATATATATATATATATATATATATATATATATTTTTATATATATATATATATATATATATATATATATATATATATATATATATATATAATGGAATTAAAAAAGAGATCCTCCTCGAATACATACTCAAGCTCGAAAAAGACAGAAAAGTCGATATCAATTCAAACCTTGCTACTGAACTCTCTGCAGAGTAGAATAATCGCCGCGGCCACAGTCGGAGCTCCCTTATCACACCTCGACTGAGGCAGGCTGTAAATGAACTCAGAGAGAACAAGGATATTGTCATTCGTAGAACTGATAAATCATCAATCTCTGTTATCCTGAGCCAAGAAGAATACCTCAGCAAGATAAAAACAATACTGCACGACACCACCAATTCCAAGAATATAACGCGGAAGCTCGCTAACGATCTCAAAACGAAGCTCAACAAACAAACTCATTAGAAAAATAACACCACCACCAACCCTGTGAAGATTCCTCTAATTGAAGGCGACTTCAGGATGAGTTACACCTACGGCAATGTAAAAACGCATAAACCTAGAAATCGTCTTCGCCACATCATAAGTCAAACAGCAAGCGTGACTTATTTATTACCTGGCAAAATTTCTTAACTCGATCATCGCGCCCTAGACCCCCTTAGACTACACGATTTCATCCTCTTCAATTCTTCTAGATATTTTTCAAACTTCTCAACCAGTAGCCGTACTACTTTTTATGGACGTAGAATCTCTATTCACAAATGTTTTCGTTGATGAAACCATCGAATTGATAACCACTGGTATTTACCGTACCGAAGGCTTCACACCTCTCACCATTTCCGAAGACATATTGCGACAGCTCCGTTAAACATGCACAAAAGAAGCTTCATTTTACGATCCCGATTGGAAAATATACGTGCAAATCGATAGTGCCGCGATGGAGTCACCCCCTGGCGTCCTCTTTGTCAATTTTTACATTGGCTCAGTTAAGAACAAGCTTTTTTAAAGCAATGTAGCGCCCAAGCCTTTCATCTACGTGCGCTATATCGATGACATAATTTTAAATAAGGATAACCTCGTGTTCGAATTTCACCTACGAAACGGAAGAGAAAGGATCCCATCCCTTCCTTAAGATCCCCATAAGTGCCCAGGAGTCCAAATTTGTGAGCGAAGTATACGTTAAGGCCACGATCTTGGGCTTCTGCTTAAATGGGTCTTCTGAGTGTCCTGAACGCTACAAGAGAGTAGTCATCAATGCCTTAGTTAACAGGGCAATTTCCCATTTATCTTCGTCCATGACTGTTGCTCTCGAACTTAAGAAGGTTTCCCGAGTTCTCGTTAACAAAGGCTACTCACAGAAATCCATGGACGCCATCATAAAATAAAAAATAAACTTTGCTGCTAGTCTTGGCGTTCGGTCTACTCCGGAGAAAAACAATATCAACCTTTATTACAAGCCCAATATGAACACCGGCTATCGTAAAGAAGAAAAGGATATTAAAGCCATTCTCCATCGCAATGGGACAATAACCGATCCTAATATGGATATAAATCTGATTATATACTACAAGACCAAGAAAATAAGTAGTTCCATCATGAAAAACAGCTGCCTCCCTCCAACGAGCGAACTCCAGGCGACTAACGTCGTGTACGAATATTCTTGCAAAGTCGGTGACTGCGAACACCACAATCTAAAATATATCGGCGTAACTTCCACAACCCTTTCAAGGCGACTGAGAACTCCCCTTGAGGATAGCGCTGTTAAAAAAAAACACTCCCACTCTTATCGCACTACCCTAACCCGTGAAAAGCTGAATAAGGACACCTCGATCATCCTGAGTCTTCAAAACCGCAGAAGATTGCGGATGGCCGAAGCCGTCATCCTTCAACTGAAGAAACCGGCAATTAACGTGCAACTTCAGCCGTAAACCAGACTCCCAAAATCTCGGCGTCTCCGAGTTGAGCGCCCTTAAAAGAAGCACGTTTTCCAACTTCCATTGTCCTTTGCCTCCTTTGCCAGGAAACTAGATCAGAGCGACAAATAGTCAGACAATGGACAATGGATATAATAAGTTGTGAAAGGAAAGTATATACACACATATAAGATTACAATTGCACTCATATATGCACATATATATATATAATAGTAGGAGATGGATAAATTTCCCTGGTGAAAGGGAGATCAAAGGGTAGAAAATCCCTTGTGATGAGGAATGGCAGGCGTTTATCTGAGATTGGGGTTCTTCAAATTGTTTTTGGTCTTATAGTCAAGGTTTTTGCGTAATCTTTTTTGGTTTTTGTTTGTGTTGTTCTTGTTTTTGATAGTAATGCATGTTTGTTTGTGTGTTTTCATTTTGTTTTATGTAGATTATGGTAGTTTCTTGTGGCTTTCAAGCCTTTGTAGGTGTTTTTTTTTGTATTTGTCTCGTTGTTCGTTTTGGTATTTTTAGTGTTCTTCTTATTGTATATTCTTTGTGTAGTTGATTGTTTGTTGTTGTTTTATATGCGAAGTCTTATGTGGAGATTGGTTCTTCTTTTCTTTTGGTCTGTGCTTTACTGCTGCTGAAGTTTTTTGTTTTCTGTGTATGTCCTCCAACGGAATGCCAATGTGTCTATGTCTGATTTCGTCTGTCATGCGTCGTGGGGCTTTCTCCCAGATATTTCTGGCTCTTCTTTGAAATTCCAAGTTAATTGGGGTCATCTGGATAATCTTACTTACCTCTTACGCTTACGTCTTGAAAAAGGTAGAATTAAAAATGTATAGTCATAGTATAGGGGATAGGGTTGTTAGGATAAAGTGGTGAAGAGAAATGAGTAAGAGTTAGAGTGAATTGCTGGGTGACCAACCATTTCTTTGGTTCTTAGTTTTTATTTTTCCTTATTGACTTCTGTATTCTTGATGGGGCTCTCGCACCTCTGTAGTTCTTCGATATTTTTCATTTCTTGTTTTCTTTTTGTTGCGGATTTCCTTGATATGTTTTCTGCTTTGAGTCTGCAATCTCACCTTGCAGTGTATCTTGGGGGTGGTTCTTCCCTCGAATCGGGTCTTCCGCTTCTAAAGTTGCCGCGGTTGTTTATCCTGTAGTTATATGGAATATAAATCGCTCATTTTTCGTCGTCGTTTATTATACGGTCCAGTTTGTCCCATACCTTGACTGTTCTTCTGTATAAGGACACGCTCGTAGTTGGGAGTTCTATCTCGTTATAAAGATCTCTTATTCTTTTGCATTCTATCTTTCTTGTGTTGGTGATTATGTATACCACTGAATTTTGCATTTTTTGAAGCTTCATCGCGCTTGTTTTCGAGAGACGGTTCATTGGGATAGCTAGGTCGAGCAACGTTGTAGCGGGCCGAAAAAAATTAGACTAATCCCAATCGATCCAACCCGCTCCCTACACTAATCCGGACGTGAGAAATCGAAGGAGAATGAAACGGATTGTATGTACAGTCCTTTACTAACAAAAAAATACAATATTTACAAAAAAATATGGGTAAATATGCACAAAATATCTACAATAGAGAGGGGCGATTATATTGGAGATCTTACTTTTCACCAAAAAATAAAAAAGAAAATCATATATATATGAATACTATTTAATCTATCCTAATAAACATGAAAAATCAAACAACCAAAAAAAATACTGACTACAATAGTCAATATATAAACAACAAACAAGGCCTCACTTTATTCAAAGAGGATGGGGAGATGTCCAGCCACCTGCCACTCGAGCGAGCAAAATGCCTAGGACTTACAACAAGTGTGGCGCCTCTGCGCTTGATGGAAGATAATGACCTTCAAAAGCTTGCGTGGCTATTATAAGCCCTCCTTCATTAAGCTATACTATTGGCCTTTATTTATTAACAATAATAATATATAGCTTTCCAGGAAATAACGCTTTGTTTGTAATATAAGGATATACGAAACTAAGTCCTATCTTTCCAGAATATGGCGCCTGGAAAGAAAGAAAAAAAAACATGGTAATCATTTTTATACATATAATAAACAAAAAACAACAAACCCATTCCCATTCAGACACACACACATTTTTACAGAGGAAGGGATAGGGTACTGAGAAAAGGGGTGGGAGAATGGCCCTTTTACACACTCACATTCGCTCCACCACAACGTGGCTGTGCAGATTGCGTTGTATATTTGCTTTATTTTTTTTTTCTTTAGGTTTCTGAGTGGGAACAGTTTTATTAGATGTGTTCTTGCCTGGTTGATTCTATTCACAATGTGTTTACAATAGCCACTTCGGGTGATCTTTAGCCCGAGTACATTCCTTCATTTACATAGCGGTATCTATTCTCTTCAACCCTACTCTTGAGGTCAAGCGCCTCCCCATTAGAATCATTGAAAACTTTTCTAGATGATGCGAACTTTTCATTTTGGTTCAAATTCGTTAGTATTGGCAATTTCGGCCGTTATGATTCTGGCCATGGTTGGGGGATGTCTGTATGTGCTGTTCGCCACTATCGTAATGTCGTCGGCGAATTGGATATACGTTGTTGTATCGTGGACCGGCCTTGGTAGATCCATCGTATATATGCAGTAAAGTGTTGGGCTTATACAGCCCCCTTGGAGGCAACCTTTTAGGACTTCGAACTTCGAAGTCCAGGCCAGCGAAGCCTCCTATTAAGATGAATGCCAACCTAACAGTGTAATAATCGCAGAGGCATTTGGTTAGGGCGGAGGGTAGCTTTAGTCTTTTGATTTTATATTTTAGGCCAATTCCCTAAACTTTATCAAACGCCTTCTGGACGTTTCTGAGTATAATGTCGGTAAAGTTTCTCTCGTATTTGGCCTTTGCAAGTGATTCGACCAGAAGGGCCACTGCCGTTTTAGTATTTCTGTTCTTTCTGAAACCATGCTGATGGTAAGGAATCAGTTTTCTTTCTTCCAGGTGCTTGACTAGTCTATCGTTTATAACTCTCTCCATTAATTTTGCCACTGTCTCCAGTAGTGTGATTGGTCTGAAGTTTCCTGGGTACTTGGTGGCTTACCAGGTTTTGGCAGAAAGATAATCTTCCCCCTTTTAAGTCCATCTGGGAAGTATCCTGCGCTTAGAGAGGCGTTAAATACTGCTACTATCCGTGACAAAAAGGTGACTGGTGTGCGTATTAGGTTTTCTTTAGTTATCCTTAATGCCCCAGGTGCCCTCTGTTTAGTAGCCTTGAGCGTTTTTTAAATTTCTTGAAGAGTTATCGGCTCGATCTCTTGCTCTACTAATAGTCTTGTTGAAGCAGCTATGTTGGGGACTATTTTTTGGTGTTCCAATTCCTCTACCACTCTTGCTTCGTGGTCGCCGTCGAAATCATCGTTTTCGTTGGGGAAGATATCAAAAACCTTCCTACACTGTTCCCGGAACGCTTGTCCAATTTCTTGGGGCTCCTTTTCCTCTCCATCTTCGTTCTGAAGTTTGATTTTTGTTCTCGGCTTTTCCTTTCCCTTGGCGATTTTGATTTTATGCCATATTTTGGTAGGATTTAATTCATCATTTATGCCTTCCACGAATAGGTCCTACCTTCTGTTTCTTCCTATTTTTATTTCCTCTTTTAGTCGGTCTTTCACGCGCCGCAGTTTTGCACGATCGCCTCTCTGAAGGCCATATCATCCGATTGAATTTCTCGTGTCTTTATATTCCTTTCCGAGATTCTCTATTTGCGGTCTCCTGATTGGATGCGGTAAAGTTCTGTACGTTGTAGTGGAAATATGTCTTTTATCTGCCCTGACAAGCGCCTCCATGATGTCGTTGATCTCTTTCTCTATTTCTTCGAGTGAAGCCTCAGTTAGGTGTCTCTGGCCGTAATTGGCGAACTCTTCTTCGTAGGCTAGTCCAATCGGCCCGTCTCTTTCCTTTTCTCGGTGGGCGCTTAACTTGAATCGGGTCCATAGATAAAGTCATGACCACCATTTCTTGGTCGCTATTTGATGCAGGGCCTTTTTCTCCGATGTAGTTGAACTGAAGGTTCAGGGTTGCCAAAACAATATCTGGTTTTGTAACACTATTTTGGAAAAGATACGGTGGAAATTCCGGTTCTAGACGTTCGACTATCCCTCTTTCCAATAGTTGTTGAGATTTCTTCCGTCTATATTGTGGTTTCGAGTGTAGCCGGAGGCTCTACTCCGGGCATTTAAGTCGCCCATGAAGCCTGTTTGGTCTCTGTGGCCGAATATTTCTGTGAAGTTGTGGAGGGGCAAGAAATCTCTCCTTGAGGGGTGGTAGCCCTTTGAAACTAAAAGATTTCCTGTTGCTTTTTTAATGCTTATCACTAGATATGATTCGTCAAGGCCTTAGAGTTTTTTGAAGCTTATATCATTACGAATTGCCATAGCGAATCCGCCGTAGTTGATGTTATTTGTGGCTTTGGTAATTACAGTGTAATAGAACATATTAATTTTATTTCTTTTATTGGTCGATGTTGATCTCGTTTATCAGAATGATATCCGGGTCTTCTTTGAAGTATGCTTTGCTCAGAGAGAATCTCTTCTCATTTCATCCAGCTACGTTGTACCTTATTATTTTAAATTTTCTTGCGTGGGCCATTATTTATGTTTTCTTTCTTCTTTGCTACCTTAAGCATCCTGGAGGAGTATAGGTACATTAAAGCCCCCCCCCCCCTTATGAGGAGAAAGGTGGGGAAGGTAACGGTGAAACTGCTTACCATGTGTGGTCTCCCCGCCGCTGTGGGCAGTTGGAGCTAACATCTGTTTTAAGGCGACCACCTAAGGTCCTTAAACGACGCTCTAACGATCCAATTATCTACGAGACCCATAAACCCGTAGTTATGGGAAAAAAAGCGGTGCGAGTCAGAAGGCACGCCAAGTAGCGGTGCGGTTGCGAGCCTCTAATTTGCAAGCTGACTTGGGCACCCCATTGCCACCTCAGGAATTCTTGCTCTCCCCAGATGCTAACTCACGATTCGCCCCTCCCCCTTTGCCTCTGTGGCCTGGTCACTTACCTCTTTAGATGGGGCGGCAATCCGCCTATAAATAATCCCCGCAAAGAAAGAGAAGGGGATTATCAGAAGTCAATACGCCAGAGTAGGATTAGTTCGTGAAGATCGATCCATCGGCCAAACAAGAAGATTAGCAGAAGTCCATACGCCAGAGTAGGATTAGTTCGTGAAGATCGATCCATCGGCCAGACAAGAAGATTATTAGAAGTCGATTCGCCAGAAGAAAGATTAGTTCGTGAAGATCGATCTTTCAGCCAGACAAGAAGATTAGAAGTCGATACGCCAGAAGAAGGGTTAGTTCGTGAAGATCGATCCTTCAGCCATAAAAGACTATTTCCGTGAGAAACGATAGGATCAGATTGAGAAAATCGATCCCCCCTTTCAGGGCCGTATTAACCTAAATAGTCAAGCTTTATATCAGTGCCATACCGAAGAAGCCTTTTCAGCCTGCAAAGAAGTCCGACTGAAGAAAAGCAAAGCCGCTCACCCTCGAGTGATTCTCACATCTCAAGCTCCGTAAGAGTGAGAGGAGAAGACCCAGGCCCCAACGAGCTCCCGTTCTTTAATTACATTAAAGAATCAGCCCCCGTCACAGGCGACAAGCAATCCCTCCTCGACGAAAATTCAACCCGCGGCCACAACACTTCAAAGCGAGAGATAAGTCCTCCAGCGACATCCGGCAATCCCTAATACCTACCTGTAAGTTAAAAATAACATTTATATTCCTATTGCGATAGTAGAAGTTTAGTATGTCCCACGTTTTAAAGGAGAGTAGAAACCATTGTTCTTGAACCTAGGTCATATGTGTTTGTAGACGAGAGTACGTTAATTTAATGTTTAGCGCTAATCAAATAAAGTCGCGATAAAAAAAATACTAATCGGCAATTGGTATGTTTACGGGAATCCTATTTGTTTATTTTTTGTCATTGAAAGATCTTTGATGCCAAAGATAGAAATTTGTTAACTGTTGGTTTGTAATAGTTAAGTGTTTCATTTAAAATACACGTTTATTTTGGTAGATTGTGGTGTTTCCTCTTATCCTTATGTGTTTAAAAATAGCTCTTCCTTAAGAACAAAACTACTGAATTAGCACTCTTAGAACAAAGCCTACTTCAAAAGAGAAGTAACTCACGCCCCTTAAAGCATACGACTACTAAAAGGGTGCAAAGAGTATAGTGATCAAAACCAAGGGTCATTTTACGACATATTATATAAGTGGTGTCAGGTGTGGGATTTTATATTAGAAAGAACCCAGCAGTGTCTATTTAAGGAAGAGCTAACACATAAAAGGAACACCAAGAATAATACAATATTTGACGAGTGGAAAATTGGTAAAGTTAGAGGTCGATACAATCTAAAGGTAATTGTTAGGCCAAGTGGTAAGATTCGGTGGTGGAGTAGGTCAGTCTTGATTAAAAACAAGGTAGATGACTGACATAAGCGCGATGGCATTGTTTGACCTTCATCGGAAGCAAGGTCAAACCCTCGGACTGGAAGGAGCCGATCTGAGCTCGTTTATTCAAAAGAAAGAGAGAAACGAAAGAGAAGAAAGGAGAGAGGAACGTAAATAAAAATGGAAGCTGATGAAAGAGAGAAGATAAGGGCCCACGAAAGAGCTCTTAGTAAAGACCAGTTAGAGGTGTAGTCAGTGTCATCCAGAACAGGAGTGTCACCAGCGGCCAGCATGAAACTCCCGGAGTACAAGGATGAAGAAGATTCATGCTCATATCTCTCCCATTTTGAGAAAATATTTGAAGTAAATAATTGGGACCTAGAAGAAGATGGGGTCGCCAGACTGTTACCGCTACTTAATCGTAGGATGAGAGAGATATTCGTATCTTTACCATCAGAAGCGACTGTGGACTAATCCACTCTCAAAGCCGAACTTCTCTCAGCAACAAACCTTAACCCGGAAGAATATAGGACGAAGTTCAGGCAGGCTCGTATAAGACCTAGGCAAACATAAAAATATTTTGGCTTTGAGCTTCGTCGAAGCCTACAGTTTTGGATGGAGTCAGAAGAGGTAGAGAACGAAGTCACTGCGGTCGTCGACTTCATGCTTAGAGATCAGTTACTAAGTACACTACCCCAGGAACTCCGTGCATTCGTTAAGGACCGAAAAGCTTCTACATTCAACGAGTGTCTGGAAGAGGCTGACCTCTATGCGGTAAATCATCGTTTATATCCGAGAGAGTACAAGAAAGAGAAGGCTCCCTCCCCAAAGAAAAATGGGCCACCACCCAGGCATTTACAAAAGAAGCCCTTTAAGTTCTCAGCAGCAAAAGGAACTTATAAATCAAATTTTGGAGGGGAAAATATCAAAAAGAAGTTAGGATTCCACAAGGATCATACCCTAATACCGGCACGTATCCCAGGAAGCCCGTCACTTGTTATACCTGTGGGATAATAGGTCACCTGAGTTTCCAGTGCCCAGAGAACTCCCGAATGAGGGAGACCTCGAGACAACAGGTGCAAAACCTGACTGCCGCGATCCCAGCAGGACAAGCTGATTCGTCCTACGTCCCCGCGCCAACATCCGAAGGGCCCCAGCAACAGGTAAACTTTGTATTCAACAAAAGTTCGCCAGGCGGCCTACAATTTGAAGAGGGCACTGTTAATGGGTGCCGAGTATCCACTTTAGTCAGAGACACCGGATGTACGTGCATAGTGGTATCCGACAAGTTGCTGCCCCCAGTAAACCATAACCATAATAAATTTGCAATCGTCCACGACTTTTTAGGACGCGAGAATCGATTCCCCGTCGTGAGATGTCATATACAATGCCGATATTTCACCAGTTGGACGGACGTGGTAGTAGCGCTGATTAAGTTCTGCGCAGTACTAATCGGACAAAACCCCCTAATTCCCCAGCAAGAAGTGGCCTAACAAGTAGTCACCCGGGCACAAGAAGCCCAGAGGAAAGAGCAACCTTCTAAGTTGACCCCAGTGCTCAGAAGGAATGCCCCACTCTTAAACCTGTATGGGAGAAAGCTATTAAAGGTGAAACTCTCCAAGTGAAAGGAAAGAAGTCTATCCAGTATATCGTAGAAGACTCACTTCTCTACCGTACTATCAGCGAGGAGGATAAGGAGAACAAGAAAGCACTGTGTGTACCTCAAGAATACACGCAAAGAATTTTGAATACCACGCATGACGGAATATTAGCCGGACACTTTGGGTACAACAAAACGGCGCAGCAGATATTCCGACACTTTTATTGGCCCCAGGCTGCCAGGGAAATTGTGGCCTATTGCCGATCATGCCACGTGTGTCAGAAGGATCCCTCCAGAGGACGGGTACCTCCCGCTCCCTTACAAAAGGTGCCCGTTATAACCGAACCATTCTTTAGAGTGGCTATTGATTTGGTGGGACCAATTCACCCCCCTTCAAGTGGAGGCCACTCCTACATCCTCCCCCTAGTGGATTGTGCCACCCGGTTCCCAGATGCCGTGGCACTACGGAAGATTGACACTATTTCCTCCGCGGAAGCTTTAATTTTAATATTTGCACGAGTAGGCCTGCCTAAAGAAATTCTTTCGGATAGAGGGCGCCAATTCACCTTAGAATTGATGGAGTATTTTAATAAACTACTGTTAGTCAAGCCAATTTTTACGAGTCCATTTCATCCATCCGCTAACGGAATCTGCGAGAAATTAAACGGGACTCTCAAAAATATATTGAAGAAGTTGTGTCAAAACAACCCTACACAGTGGCACAGATACCTGCCTGCAGCCCTTTGCGCCTGCCAAGAAATACCTCATCGGACGTTGGGATTCTCGCCCTTTGAGCTATTATACGGGAGAAATGTGCAAGGTCGTATGAGTATTTTTAAGGAATTATTTTCCAACGTGAAGCTCGACCAAGAAATCAAATCGTCTTACGCCTACGTGATGGATATGCGCGAGCGCCTAGAATACTGCTCTGGCTTAGCTCGAGAGAACGCCGAGAAAGATTTAGCCAAATCCCGGGACTACTTCGATATGAAAGCAAATGCTCGAAAATTAAAGGCAGGAGATGAAGTCTAATTATTACTCCCGACTGAAAATAATAAGTTATGGGCCCAGTGGAAGGGACCGTTTGAAGTAATCGAGGCACGGGGTCCAGTCCATTACTTGAAAGATACCCCAACAGGGCGAAGAACCTATCACATAAACATGCTAAAAAAATATCACCGCCGCGCGTGCATAATGAATATTACCCTTCTAGACTAAGAAGAACCGATGGATGCCGTTTACCCGGGTACGCCCCTGCAAGTCATACACACCGTTTGTGTGGAACAAGACAAGGAATACGAACTTCCCTCGCTCTCACCTACCCCGGAAGACCCTCGGGTGGATTTGAAGATAAATCCCCACTTAGAGATTTAACAAAAAGCGGAAATGTTGAACTTGCTCATGGAATTCCCAGGATTTTATCCATGAAATAAAACTAGAAACTAATTTAGTGGTTCGAATCAAACCATATCCTTTACCGATCCACCTATGAGAAGCCTTCAATAAGGAAGTCCGGAATTTACTTAAATTGGGAATTTTAGAGCCATCGGAGTCCGATTATTGCTCCCCCATAGTAATGGTTAAGAAACCTGATCAATCATTTCGGATGTGCGTGGACTTGCAAAAATTGAATTCGGTGACCGTTTTCGACGCCGAGCCCATCCCACTAATAGATCAAAATCTCCATTTATTTGAAGACGCTAAATTCATCACCGAATTGGATTTGTGTAAAGCATACTATCAAATACCTCTCGCTAAGGAGTCCAAAAACCTGACGGCTTTTGCAACCGAGAGAGGTCTGTTACAGTTTACCAGGATACCCTTCTGACTACTTACAGCCGGTAGCAATTACAATAGGATGATGAGGCGAATTATCGCTGGCCTAAGTGACGTGTCGTTTTACTTCGACAACGTGTACGTAGCTACCCGTACATGTGAGTCACACTTACACGCCTTACGCTCATTGCTGGAGAAATTGAAGGAGCAAGGTCTAACCGCCGGGCCGACCAAGTGTTATTTTGCCTACAAATCCATTGGCTACCTGGGATTCAGAATAGGACAAAAACACTTGACTACCCAGCAAGAAAAAGGGGACGCCATATTCAAGATGCCCCGGCTGAAAACAAAGAAACAACTCCGATCGTTTATGGGAGCGGCCTCGTTCTATAGGCGTTTTGTACCACACTTCGCTTACATTGCGGCCCCACTGAATGATTTGTTAAAAAAGACAGCGTCAAACCCTGTCACGTGGAATCCCCATGCAATAACTCAGTTGGAGGTTCTAAAAGGAAAACTCGTAACTGCGCCTATTCTTCGCTTACCAAATCCCAACAAGATTTTCGGCCGTCGCACGGACGCTAGTCAAAACCGGTTAGGCGGAGTATTGCTTCAATACGAAGATGAAGAAACAGCCTATTCCATATCTTATGTCAGTAGGAAACTGTTGAGTAGAGAAAAAGCCTACGCTACTATCAAAATCAAAGCTTTGGTCATAATATTGTCCATAGGTAAATTCAAATATTATCTAATAGGGCGCGAGTTTAAGTTGGAATGCGACCATAAACCGTTGTCATACTTAAGTAAAAATAAGAGTAGGAATGGAAGACTCCTGAGATGGAGTTTACTCTTGATGGAGTACCAGTACTCCATTCACTATATAAAAGGGTCCAACAATTGTATGGCCGACTCGTTAAGTTGGAACCCTGTCGACGTTTAAGGAGCAGCCCAACTATTGTATTATAGCAAAGTTAAGTGTAAATCAGTAGAATTGTAAGTAAGTAGGGGCGAGTAAACCCCTAGTGGTAGGTAAGAAGATCCTAAGTTGGCACATTAATATAGGAATTAATGTAAGGTCAGGTGAAATGTTATCGAGGCAATCCCGAGTGAACTAGAATTTATTGTATAATATAATGGGTGATTTTGTCCTTCCACTTTTTTTCTTCTTGAATTCTTCCTTCTTTAGTATACAACTTAGTTACTGCGGGATTTCTAAGTTGCCTGCTGTTATCATTGTGAATACTTTACGTTCTGAATACGGGCCTTCGTATTTATATTTATAGAGTCCCTTTCTAATACCTTGTGCCAGCTCTTCGTTGTTTTCGGAGCAGGGCTTCTCCTTGGAGGCGTAAATCTTTAGGTTAAAGCCTTGATGTTCTTCATCTCTTTCTTCCACAAATTTTGGGGATGGAGATGGGCTCGGTCCTTCTTGAGTCTGGTTTGCTGCATTCACTTCCTTATTATTGTTGTTGCCTTTGGCGACTTTTATCTCCATCTCCTCTTCCTGTCCTTTTTGCGTAGTCTTCCTTAGTCTTGGATCTCTATTCGTTGCCCTGTTGGTCTCTGTGGTTCTCTCTTGGCTAGGGGCCTTTCGCCGTTCTTGGGTATTGTCTATTTTAGTTGGTTTGTATTGGATGCTCAGTATGTTCGCCGATGGTGGGTTTTCGGGGAACCCCATCTTTTTTATCATTAGATTTAATTCCCTTAAATATGAGCCGGGTTTGCTACATTTACCACGTATGCGCGTAGAATGCGGGCTAATATATTGAGGGACTCCCCTTGTTTGACCTCGATTAATATGTTTAACTGATCGGATCTTTTCGGCTGTGGCTTAGCAACTTTAGCGAATGTAAGATTCTGCTTTGCTTCTTTTGCTATAGCCAACTCTTTTTTCTTATTCTAAATATTTTTTTGCTTCATCGGGCATGCTATTGCTAGGAAACTATGGTTTCCATTGTAGTTTAAATATTTTTTCGTCTGGGAATTATTTTTCCGCCACGTATGTTTTTTTCTCGCTGCACTCAGAGCACCATTTTATATCTTTTACCGGACAGTCCCTTGGGTTGTGTTTCTAGAGCGCGTAACAGTTGAACAAGTTAGTATATTGATGAGTTTATCTGTTCTGATTTGATCGGGCGTGATTTTTAGATTAAACGCGAGAATGCCTGATTCTCTCACCTTCTTAGACATATTTGTTTCGCGGAAAACATGGGAATACTCCGTATTGTTTGCATAGTTAGTGAATTTCTATTATATGTTTGACTTTTTTCCATGGTTGTGCTCTTTCTATCTCCTCTTTTATCTCGTCCGCGTTTTGGTCTCCTATCAAGGGGTCAATTTGACGGCAGTATACGGTTTTCTGGGCCTCTATTTGGGGGGACACTTTAGCCTCCAATCCAATCCTTGTGAATTCCTCCGTAGCTTTTTCCAAAAGGATTTTATCCACATCTCTCTCGTTTTGGCAAATCGCGATGTAGGAGTTAGTGTAGTCTAGTAGCCTAACTAGTACTACACCGAGTTCCCTGTAGATAATCCAAAATACGTTACTCCTTTCGGATTTATGCACGCCCTTCTGGACGCTTAAAGGGACCCGTCTAATGTTATCCATCTTCTTACTAACTGGTTCCTTTCTTTTTCTTAATCGGCTAAATACAAGGAAAATAGAGGAGGTAGATATAGCTCGTTGTTATATCCGTTTATTCTGATCGGCCTATTCAGCTGGCTTATCCTGCTCACACGGGATCTAACCCATCCCGGGCTAAGCTTCAGCCTGCGCCGAGTTAGCTCCTGCACAAGTAGCTATCTAAGGAGACTTCCAGCTTCCTTACCCGAATCGCCCTAAAGAGGATGGATAGGAAAGTGAGAGTGCGTCTTAGTGGAGAGTCCAGTAATCGTCTGTCTCACAGTTGAGGTCTCTTCTGTATCTTATTTGTTGAGTGAGGAACGATACAACAACGATGACATTTGCTTTACGAGTTGAAGGTGTCGATTGCGTAAGATTCTTCGTGAATAAGAAAATTTATCCACTATCCAGCTGGATCATCTGACAAACTGAGCCTTTCACTTTTATATATTTCTTGTTGCGCTTAGTTTGTCCTTAAAAACTTCTAGGGCCATGATTGGCCAATTTTTGTAATACTTATGTTCACATAGAAAGACTATATATAGTGTAGTAGTTTGTGAATAAATCAAGGAAGACTGATCATGCACTTGATAAAATAAAGTCCTGGTACATCAACTTTCGGAATTCTACACTGTAATTAGTAGCGGAATTTGAAGAACGCAGCTTTGGATCCAGCTTTCACCGACGGCTCATGCATACGGCCACAGGCGCGCACGCGAGCAAGCTTCAGCGACGGAATTTGGGTACTGATAACCTTTCTGCCACTTAAGGTCTGTAGAAGTCACCTGTCTCTGACGTGTCCAAACACCGGCAAGAAACCCTATAGTGGGCACGAAGAAGGGGACTCCACTCTGGAACAGAATGGTCATGGCAGGTAGGAGGACCCTGATAAACATATTAATTAGCTGAGGCAGAAAAGGTGAACCAGATAAAGGCCTGCTAGGTTTTGAGAAAGAACACGCAGTTAGGGCCGTCATGGACGACCCTCAGCGGCGAGAAACGCGACAAAGAACACAGAACACGAAAATCTATGCTGCAACTCGACCCAAACATGAGGCTGGATCTCGTATTGTGCATTTCACATGTTCATTTCACTAACATTATGAAACCAGGAAGCTACCCAACTGAGATTAATAAAATGTTGATTTAAAATGGCCTTAACCAATGTGGTTCCCTGACAACCCCACCGTCATGTGATCTTTTTCAAGCCCAAATAAAGAGCATGAAGCAAACCGTAGCGAGGTCTTGCTCGGCTTCTCGAGACCCACGCCTACGCAAGAAGGACCAGGACAAGGACGAGGGCAAGGAAGCTCAGATGTAAACGGGCGACCAGCTGCCATACCCTCCATACCCTCCATACCCTTCAAAAATACACAAGATCAATGTATGAAAATTTACGGCTCTCTATCCGCTCCTATACCAAAGAAGTCCACGGTTACAGATTTGATTGAATGAATCTTAAAAGAAAAATTTAAATGGGAATTCGATGCCGACATCACAGAAGTAGACCTGTTACAAGCTCTCAAACGGAGCCAGATCTAAATCTGCCCCGAATCCTGCTTCAATCTTGACCAGGATCAGTTTAGAAAGAAACGATCGGGAATAGTAAGGTCACCCGTCAGGGAAAGAGTTCCTAAGGTCAGGCAACCCAATAATAATTAATAATGGCTACTTGTACCAAACTCATCAAAGGTAGAAAAATTTTTCTCGCTCAACGTAAATGGTTGCATCGCCAAAAGTAAGATGTACAACGAGATTATAAGATCCTTCGTCCCAATATCGTACTCATCTCAGAACATGGTCTAAATGATGATAATGCGTACATAAAAATATACAACTACTAGGTACTGATGGCTAACCACTCGTAAGAGAGGTACGATGGAGCAGCCATTGCCATCAAAAAGGGAATCAACTTCAAGGAGATCCGGGACTTAGAGGAATCTTATCTGGCAATTAAGATCCGCATAACATTTGATTATCTGGTAGTTGCGGTCGGATGTCATCTTCCTAGGTGTCCGTATTTTCCGATCCCTAACTTCCTGCAACTCTTCAGAAGAAAATCGGCCACAAACCTGATCGGAGAGTTAAAAAGCCGATGTAGGGAAGCCGGGTATACTCCAGCATTCAACGGAGCCGGTCTCGCACTGAGTCTATTAATTGACAGAGGCATAGTACAGAGAGTAGGGCCCGACTTCGTATCTTTGCATATGGCAAAGTCGGCGACTACACCGGACATAGTTCTAACAAATAAGAACTTCTCTCTGAATCAAGTGACTCATCCTGGACTCTTTATTCCATCAGACTACGTCACTATAATCACCCATATCTCCGCCTCCCCGATCTAAGTAAGGGTTCCTAAGCGTAAATGTCTTGCAGTTCGTCAACTGGAAGGTGCCACTCTCGAAGAAATCGACAAACAAATCGTCTACCTTCCGTCAAGGACCTTAGAGGCTGACCGCTTGGCTTTCCCCTGGACGAAGCATAAAATAATACTGGCTTCAATGTGAGGAACCTATCATTCAAGAGAAAATGGATCAACTAGAGGCAAATATCTACTTCACAAACATGTATGGAGTCACGGCGCATCGGTACCGAAAGATACGAGATCGAAGGAATGAGATAAAACATCGCATAGTGGAGTAATCGAAAGACCAATGTTATAAGATAATAGCTAAAATTGACGCAGAAGGAGACCCTAAAAAGTTTTGAAGTCAACTGAAAAGATTGCGATGCACTCCCCCCAAGAAATCGAGTACAAATTAAAGTTAATGGCCTAGAACTCACAGAAGAACACGGCATCGAGCATGAGTTCAGAACATATTGGTATAATTGTTTTAGTGTCGGGGATGAGAAGAACGTAATTTTTGATGAAAGAGACAAAGAGCAAGTTCTTTCAAGCCTCCATGACCTGGGAACCGACATCACACCGTATCACTTTGTGGACGGAACATGTCTCGTAGAATAAGAAGGTAGACCCCACTCCAATAAAGAGTATGGAAAAGCCCTAAAGAGCTTCAAGCAAAAGGCACCAGGTATACTGGCATCACTAAGATGCATTTAATAAACGGCCCCAAACAACATTATTGAAACTCTTCTCGAGGTATTTAACGCCTGCCTCAATGTCGGATATTTTCTGGACCAGTTCAAGAGAGCCTGGCCCGGCAAGCCCAACACAGAGATTGGAAGCTACAGACCCATTTCTCAGCTGGAATTCAAGGGCAAGCTACTAGAGAAGCTTCTTAAGAACAAACCGAAGGACATCCTAGAATCGAAGAACTTATATAATCACCAACAGCATGGCTTCCGAAAGAAACTGGGTACCGAAATTGTTTTGGCTTTAATCACTAAAAGGATAGCTCTGGGCAAGGCTGGCAACGGCAGTGTTGACCCTTATACTTTTTTTTTTCTAAACTCTATCCCCACATTTTCCTATCTTTTACGATCATTGAACGTCATCATTGATAAATCAAGGCGTTCGCCAAGGAGGATCTCAGTCCGACTTTATATAGTATATATACAGGGGACGTTCCAAATCCAATCTACGATAACACCAAATATGTATCATTCGCAGATGACATCTCGATTATCGTTAATAGTCCATACAGGCACCCACCATCCAGAATCACTGCTGCAGAAATCGAGAATATAAATAACTTTGAAAAAAATGGATGATGAGGACAAAGGCAAACAATTTACAATTATTCCAATAGGACGAATAAAAACATCAAGAGTAACGTTAAACTAAGATAGGTATCCTGCAATTCCACCTAGCAATCTACATAAAACTAATAATGTGAAATTACACAGAGTACAAAACAGTTAATGTATCCCTACATAAAAGAGCGGCCAAAATATGGGATAAACTAGAAACACTTCTAGACGAAGATGAAAAAAGGAAGATGAACATCCCAATAGAACATAAAGCGAACAATAGAGGAAACTTTAGGAGCGGAAAACTGTTATATGGAGTTAATTCCATACCAATATATAGATAGTAGAAGAATCACGAGAGAATTACAAACAAAGTAAAGAAGTCAGCAACAACTGCGAATATTCGAAAAGGACAAAATAAATTCTTAGAAGAAAAATAGGGGGGTGAGAGCCCCTACACATTTAACCAAATGATAAGATTATAAAACGGGAAGATAAGAGCTCAACTGATGGCTGGTCACCCAGCACCCTGCACTAACGCTTGCTAATTCCATTTGACCACTGTACCCTAATGATTAATCTCCACTGTACTCAAACTACATACTTTTAACTTCTAACTTTTTAAAAAAGTAAGAGGACGTAATTCAGAAAAAAAATAAAAGTAGTTGTATGATAGAAAAGCTATTCCACGCTTACTTTTGAAGATTGTACAGCAGTTTCTTGCCGTCACCTATTTGGAACTTCAGCGAGCATCAAGATTCGTCAGTATTAACTGGACTCTACTTGACTCCGGACCTGACCTCTGACGATCTACTCGTTGATTACACACCTTATTAGTGCGCGTCGGCCTGGAAGCTCCAATCTCCTTAGATACTCAGGTAAGCGGGAGCCATAGCTGAACCAGGCGGCTAACTCAGCGAAGGCTGAAGCTTATCCCGGGACGCGTTAGACACTGTGCACGGCGGACTTACTTGGGTGGAGCAAACACTGTTAGGGCTAAGCTATAGGTAAGTAGTTAGGTAGGGCTGCCGACACGTCGCGGAGTAAGCCAGAGAAATAATCTGGATCATAACCACAAGCTTTATTTTCCTTTCATAACTCTACATTTTCCATCACTCTCTTTTTCATTAATGAAGAAGAAGAATCCGAGTTAATGGAAAATACAATGCGGGTGCCCCGATGCACCCTATGAGGTGCGCAAAAACCTGACAGGACCACTGTTTTCAAAGTCATCTTCGGAGAGCTCGGGATAGTCTTAATCCGACTATTAGATTACTCAAATAGCTTCGTGGTAATTGCCTAAACCAAGAAAGACGTAGATAAGCTTTTCAACGAAAAGTCTAATGAGAAATTTAACTCAATAAGTCTATACACCAAAGTTTCCCCGCAAGTTGAGGCACAGAAGACTATTTACTGCCACCAAATTGACCCGTGGATAGGGGAGCAGAGTGATGGCGAGATAAAAGATGAAATTGAACAGAATCAAAGCTGGGTGGAAATCAAGGGAGTCATAAAGTTTACGAACAAAAACACTTATAAATAATACACACACGTTTTTAAGGTCATTTGCAAATAAACACCTATAGATAAAAACGCCAAGGAAAATGGTCTATCAGCTTTCAACTTAAAAATTACCCAACAACAAATAAAAGGTGATGAATTCATAAGTATATTCAACTGTTTTGCGCTTGAAAAATATCAAACGAAAGATTGACCGAACAAAGAAGAAAGGTGGGGCTCTGAATGCAGTCCAAAAACACACACGTGGAGAGACTGTACTATCCAGTAAAATAAATGTTTGAATTCTGGGGGAACCCACCACACAATGGCAATGGCTTGTCCGGTGATAAAAGAAGTAAGGAAAGCCAAACGTAGGAAAAAAGTCAAAGTAGAAGAAGAGAAACAGAATCAAACATTTGCTAAAGTAGCAAGAGCAACGGCAGATCACTATCCAGCTACAAAAATGTGATCAAACTTAAACAGGAAAAATAACGCAACATTCTGGCGTGCATATTACATGGAAATGTACTAAACGTGGCAAACTCGGGTTCTTATTCCAAAGAATTGAATAAAATGTTAGGGCAACAACGGATTCGAACCAATGTGGTTCTCGGATAATCTTCCGTTAGCTCAAGTACTGAAAACCCTTTGATAAAATTCGCCCAAATGTTCGCACAGGCCTCTAAGAATGTCAGGCTATCCTCCCAGGAACTCCTCATGCACTGACGCACAAACTGTAGGGAAGAGAGTAGGAATAGCACCCTTTTTTAGTCCACCAAAAATGACTGAGTGTTCAATATAATGTGCTTTTCTGTTATGGAACCCCTTGAAACTACATGGAAATGACTACTAAGATAGAATACAGAATAAGACCTATGACTGCTCACATAAAGCATCTTTATTGGTGTCTATTCCTTGCAACCTCCTGTCACTGATATGGAAACTTTTCATTATTTTCCAAATATTTATTGGTATGAGATTTTGGTGGCTGGTAAAATGAACCTAATAGTTTTAGTTATATAAGTCTAACACATTTGCACACACTCACATGAAAAGTAACATTTTTTGTTTATTATCTACCTCAGCTTCAGACCCAATCACAGCAGTAAGGGAAGTAGTGGCTTGGGCAGACAGGTTGGCGGCAGCTGTTACACCTGAAGCGTGTCTTATTGTCTACCTTTGACTGGCACCTGCTGCACATTACCATGGGCTTGCTCATCTTAGCTACTAATGGTCCTGCACCTACAGCCATGCTAGAGGGGAGGTCTAGGGAACACACCTGTCTGACGACTAGCTTCACCTGTCGATGCTGTGTCGGGGTGTTGAGTCGTTCCTCAGCTGAGCGCCTGATAAGGTGCATGGTCAATTCGTGCATGTACTTCCGTCTCTGCATGGTGCTGCCTCCTAACCTGCCAATGTTGCTCTGGTAAATGATCCACGAATTTATGACAATTGCATTCAGTATCCCAAAGAACACATACAATGGCCACCTGATTGTCTTTCTGCTGCAGTTATAAGTTGCACAAATCCGGTTAAACGCGTCGTTGCATTATAGAAGTCAATGATCTCAGGCTTCCCACTGGCATTATCCAGCGATGCCTGTGTGTAAAAAATTGACAGCAAGAGTACATTCCTCTTGCTTGTCTGTGTCCTAGGGATATATGAAACGAGTGTCATATCTTTCGTGAACAGGAAAGAGGACCTGCCAGGCGTGCGGGTGTCCTTCTGCCTCATTACCTCAGGGATTTCTGCCTTGTTCTCCCTCACTGCCCCCATCATTGTCAGCCCTTTACTGAGCATGTCCTGTATGAGGGACACAGACGAGAACAATTTTTCGGTGGTGATGTTTCTGTTGGTTTGGTGGTAGAGGCGTGTGAGGTCATTGGTCAACACGGGGCCGAGTTGCAGTCCATGTCTTGCTGTTGTGCTCTGTTTTCCTAGGTAGGGAATATCTTGTAACATGTACTTACTCTCCACATCGTTCACCATACAAATCTTTAGCCCATATTTTGCTAGCTTCTTTGGAATATACATCCTAAAGAGGAACTTACTCCTAAAAGCCAACGATTGCTCATCTACTGTGAGGTTTTCGTGGAGTGTGTAGTTGTCCTCACAGCAGGACATAAACATGTCTCGCACAGCCCTGACTAAGGTGAATTTGTCAGTGGTCCTCCTCTGCTCCCGTGTGGCTATGTCGTCAAACTTGAGGCAGTACAGCACGAATCAAAATCACACCTCAGACATTGCTGCTATGTAGAAAGGAGCTCCTGCCACAGGAAACCACAATTCCTTTGTATTCATGTGGTTATCTTTTCTGTAACCATTGAATATAAGGACACCTAGCAGGCCATATATCTCTGCTGCTGTTGTTTGCTGTACAGTGGCTCCCTGTCTCCTGTACCTCCTGAGAACAACATCAATCTTCTTGTTGGTTAACTCCACAATCAGACTCACCATGGCATCAGTCACAAACAAGCGAAAACACTCTTCAGGTGTGGTGGCAGTAGCAACTAATTGTGTGGGACCTGGACTAATTAAGGCCACAATATTTCAGGCTGCTGTCCTGGTTGCTGCCATACATAGCCTGAGCGGCTTTTGACTTGCAGAGATAAAAGTCACAGCAAATCACCATCGTTTGCACGTCTTCGACGTTGTCTCTGGTGAGCAACAGGAACAGGAGCAGCAGCAGCAGCAGCAGCAGGGATGACAGCAGGAACAGCAGTAGAGATGGCATCAGGGTCAACAGCAACGTGGGTGTCAGCAGGAGCAGCAGCAGAAGGAGTGGCAGCAGGAACAGCAGCAGGGATGGCAGCAGGATGAGCAGCAGCCGAATAAGGGTCGTCAGGGTCATCAGAGCCTGATGACACTGCAAGTTCAGCCAACAGTAGGCTTATCAGCTGTGGTGGCCTGGGTAGACTGCGAGGGGGTGGGGGGAGACGCCTAGGAGTCTTTGTCTTCCCACCACCCACCTTTGTTTGCTTGCGGTGGCGAGGAAAATCATTTCCAGATACACTGTCTGAACATTCAGCCATTCTATGTGGCTCTGGAACAAATTCTTCATCATTCCCACTGTCATGAAGTACATCAGTTTCAACACAATCATTATCGTCGTCACTATTTGGAGTAAAGAGAATTTCACCATCTCCAACTCGCTCAAGTTTTGTTCTTTCGTCATTTCATGCACAAGTCTGACTATTAGTCAACCGAAATAAGAAGGAAATCGTGCAAAGAGAGAAATTTATCACTACGCTATAACTTCTCTTTGTACGCTATTTTCACTGAACTTGGGTAAAGGTTAACGAGTATTCTTTTTACTATAATTAGCACTGAACTAGGGTAAACAGGACTCAAACAGGGGCCTAGCGGGAAATCCAAGCAGAGGAGCAGACCGACGTGGCCTAACTCTATTAGAGCGTTCGCTAGACGGAAGCTATACAGACACCCAGCATCCTGTCTTGGGAGTGAGGGGTTGAAATGTGCATGACGTCACTAGCCTCAGGAAAACTATAACTATGTTCAGTTCTACAGGGTTGAATGATGATCCTGATATAATTCTATTAAATAAGATAAATGTAGATCAAGAAACAAATGCCATAAAAATATGGAACTATAATATAATATCGAAAACGACACAAGACATCAATAACGATGCTGTAGCAATGGCCATAAAAAAAATAAAGTTCACCAGAGTTTAAGACCTAGAGGAAGCCTACCTAGCGGTCAAAGTGGAAACGACTACGGGGCCTGTTACGATAATGACAGGGTATCTACCACCTAGAAGTACTTCTTTGCTCTTTCACAACTTTACAAATGTCTTTGGCTAAAAGGACTAAGTATTATTTATGGGAGACTTAAATGCTCGCTCCAGAGCGTCCGAAAACACTCGAAATTGCAACAACATAGAAAAAAGCTTCGACACATTGATAGGAAGAGGTGTCGTAGAAAGAGTGGGACCGGACTTCCCAAGATATATCGGGCAAAGAAATGCGACCAAGCCAGGCCAGATATAATACTAGTATCATGAGCATTAAATTGAACTATTTTATAAAGAAGGGACCACCGTCTACCAGTGACCATGAGATGGTCATAATGACTCTATCATTGGACCCGATCCAGATATAATGTCCGTTAAGAAAGAAATATAAGGATGCAGACCTGTAAGGCTACGCAGAATAACTCGCTAACTACCAGCAACCTGACTTAAGCGAGGTAACGTTAGAAGATATAGACAAAAACTACCTGCCGAGCACAGCATATAGGACGATTCCTTACCCTTAACGTACCGCCCAAGCTACTGAACTGAAAAGGGAATATAAGACACTTAGAAAATAGATCGAACAGTATGGTCCTACAAGGGGTGACAGAGAGAAGCTACGAATAATAAAGGATGAAATAATATAGATAGCAACCAGAAAGAGATGAGCTAAATATGATCGCTTCGTGGAGTCGATTGACACATAATTAAACACGACCAAGTTCTGGCAGAAAATAAATTTAGCAAGAGGTAAGTTAAAACTGAAAACTGATATAACTCTCAAACTTAATAGAGAAGAAATTAAGAAGCCCGGGCCAATAGAAAACATGTTTAGGGATCACTGAACAATGTCTTCGACATTCCATCCAACGAGAATGAAGACTTTGATAGAGAACATGAAGATTGGATAGTACAGGAACTAGAGGAAAACAGGCTCGAAATAACACCACTCATGTAGCTTCTGCAAGGTCCCTTGAAGAGCAACTTTCGAGACAATAACGCTAGAAGAACTAAAAGCAACAATTATAGCTACAAAACAGAGAGCGCCTGGCAAAACAGGCATAAAAAGAGAGAACCTGATGAAGGCACCAGATGTTTTCCTATAACACTGTTAGAAGTGGTCGCGAAATCCTGGAAAGGTTAATAAACAGAAGACTGGTAAAACATTTAAAAGAGAATTATCTAAATGCTTAATGCCAGTAGGGTTTCAAGAAGGGAAGAGGTACAGATACGGCAATATTCCTCCTTGTGGAAACTTTGGCTAAAGCAAAATGCAACAAAAACTAATTAGATCACATTTTAAGAGATGTAAAGAAAGCTTTTGAAAGTGAGAAGAATCGGCCTGAAATTCAAAATAAAGAGGCTTGGCCTACCATCAATTATGACAAAAGTCCTCAGTGACTATGTTACCGACAGGATGGCCTTTATAGAAATAGGAAACCACCAAGGACTTGAATTTTAATTATGCAGGGTGTCCCTCAAGGTGGATGTTTGAGTCCTACTCTATACACAATTTATATAAGGGACTTACCAGATCCGGTGTTTGCATCAACAACTTATATACAGTTCACGAATGATATAACATAATAACTCACAGCCCTTATAGACATCCCCCAACAATCGCTAGAATGTCCGAGGCAGAGATCAAAAACATAAATGACACTGAAAGAGGAAAATACGTATTAACACAAAAAAATTTACAATAATACCTATAGAGAGGGATAAAATATAGAGAATAGTGGTCGATGACAAGGTATACAGATAAAATGCCGAGGGAAATGTTCTTGGCATGAAAATAACAAAGAATGGCTATAATAAACATATGAAGGAAAAATTGAATCTAGCGAAATCAGGCCTAAAACATTACACCAACTAAGCAACTTAAATAGAGGCAACAAAACCAAGCTATACAATTTCCTATGCAAATTTTTACTCCTGTATCCAACAATACCATTAAACAAGCTACACAATACAAACATGGTAAAACTCCAAAGAGCCCAAAATAGTGGGCAGCTTAAACTTGAACGTGGTAGATGCTTGATAGTTTGCACGCCAACCACAACTGGCTAAGAGCGTTCAGTCGTACAAAGAAGAGATCCGTTCACTTTGAGGATTATATATATATATATATATATATATATATATATATATATATATATATATATATATATATATATATATATATGTATATATATATATATATATATATATATATATATATATATATATATATATATATATATATATATATATATATATATATATATATATATATACATATATATATATATATATATATATATATATATATATATGTATATATATATATATATATATATATATATATATATATATATATATATATATATATATATATATATATATATATATATATATATTCTATATTCTATATTTGCACCAGAAAAAAGAAAGAATAGATAATTTTTCCTGTTCTCTCTCAATAATATGGTTTCTATGATTAATTTCCCCAAAGGATACTTCGACGTTGGAAAGATCAGCAGCTTCGGAGTATCTGAGAGCAGCTAATCCTTACTTTTCTTGCTTTGTTTCCTTTTTTCACAAGCTTGGTCATGGGCCTGAAACTTTTTTAATGCATATAGAAATTCACTTATCATCATCATCTTCATCATCATCACTAACTCTATAATTTAAGAATGGGATTTTTTGGAGTATTTGAATAACAATTTCATCTTAGTTTGGTGTTAACTTAAGTATATTATAAATTTTTATCAAGGTGATTTTTAAGAATTTCTTTAGAGTTTGAAAAAAACAAAATAGTTTAGTTCATAAAACTAAATATGATAATCCAATGCTTAATTATGTTATAAAAGAAAATGAATTACAATTAGTGAAGTTCAGAAAATTTATTAAATTTTAAGTAAGGCTGCTTTTTTTATTTTATCTATAACTATATTTTAGCAACGTGATTTTTTAAAAGGGGGGAAATAGTTTAGAGTTCCCTTTTAATTTTTTTCTAATTGGCAAAGTTCAGAAAATTTATAAATATTTAACCATGGCTGCTTTTTTTTAGATTTTAAATTTTAATCTTAGTAGCGAAGCGCAAGCTCCCCCCCCATAGGGAGGGAGGGGAGTGGCGAAGCCTTTGCCTGGTTTGATGTATATAAACATAGTGATTACTTCTTAATAAATGTTTGTTGTATACACATCCTCAAATTAAAGATAGGTCAGCTTCTGAATATCCTTTGTTAGCTACATATAGAGTGGATGAACTTATTGGTCTAGATATATTAGCAGCCATTTATTTGGAAAGAAGTAAATAGCAACAAACCTTTTATGCCTTATTTGAGACAAATGCTGCTTAAAACCATTTATTCTTCATTTTTTTAATGTTTTTGTGAGCTTTTAAAGAATATCGGCCTTATTTGACCAATTTGAATAATACAGGTCTTAGATTTGCCTATTGGAATATTGGAGGTACATTTTATGAAAGAATTAAGAATAAAGAACGCTAAAAAGAAAATATGTATGTAAGGAGATTTTGAAAAAGAAAAAACGAGCGAATGAGCTGTATACATTAGGCAATTACAGTCATTAATCTAACTTAGTTAGAAATGGAAATTTCAACTAGGCAGGCTAATACTGAAAAAGCATTATTATCATTCCTGGTCACTGGGTAGACGATATTAGGCACATCCATTTTAATTAGTGCATTTTCAAATTGACCCATTTCCACATTAAGGGTTTTAGGCCAACCCATGTGTACAATAGGAGTCCCTATATCAATTGGGACCGGTACTCTTCAAAATTTTCTTTCTTTTTATCTTAACTTTGTTCTACGCTGTCATTTTATTTATTTTATTGTTTGCTTAAATATTTGTTATATTTGATAGTTTAAGTTTTAATCTCCTACGAACAGAAATCTTATTGGGTCATTTATCTTTACCAGCTTATGTGAGTCTTTTGATTTTTACAAGGCTTGCTGTTCTCTTCCATATACAGAAATCATCGAGATTATGATCATAAACGCAATATGAATTATAATTACAGTCTTGATCGTGAACGAAAGGTTTAAATCTATATTAAATTTATTTGCAGCTATAAACTCTAGGACAGAATCGCTGTTAAAGTGAGTTTACTATATGCTGTTAGTATATCAATGAGTAGCCACCTTCACACTATATCAGACAATCTTGAAGGACGCTCTTCATCCACGCCACCACGTGACTGTATCAAATAGGCCAATCTCCCCCACCCACCCCAAAAAACTTTATAAATTGAGTAATTTAACCTTCACTTTTTAGGTCTCAGTCTGAAGGTGAATCTTAGATGCTAAACTAACCGCATATCATCACTGCTTACAGCGCAGTTTTCTTTTCAAGTTTGCTATACCTTAATTGATGTTTCTGCATTTATTTTATTACCGATTCTTAATGTCTCGTACCTACCTGGTTATGCAATAATTGATCAAGGAACCAGGTTGCAGAACTATCAACAACTCAAGCTGAATCGGACTCTCATTTGTCGGGCAACACCGGTAGCTCTCTTTTCCCTGGAGGGGAGAAAAAGGGCATTATACTCTCGTAATCGCGGACTTCGAGGCTCTTTCGATCATCCAGGGGTCTATTTTTTGACGTAGTCAATGTCCTGCCGAATGAAAGTAAACAAGCCTCAAACGTTTTGAGTCAATTATTTTGAACATCTGTTACCAAGTCATTTTTCTTAATGCTTCCACATCTGCGGGAATGTTTCCTTCGCATTTCCTACACTCTTGCCTGGTTGGACACCGTTTAGTAAACCATATCAATTAATAAAGCGCATTGAGTGCCTTTAAAAATGGTGAAATCCAGAGTCATCGGTTGACAATAGATGTGATGTTATGTATCCTTCACGTCTGGAGGACGTCGAGATTCACACCTATGAGGCTTCCTTCGGCTTTATAAAATGAATGAGCAACCGGACAGGCATTTCGCCCTTTCTATCCTAACTACATGGAATAGATCAGGTTAGGGCCTAGAGTTACACGAAAAAAGATGGGAAACAGCACGCGGTTATTTCCCCGCATTACTCCCCTAATCTTACCCTTGGCCTATTTCCAAATTGGAAAGACTCGAAAGTCGCATGGTCAGTTGATGAATTTACTCCCTCCCTCCATTGTATTTTAATATCCTAGTCTGAAGGAACTTCTGGGGCACTACCTGTTCTAATAACGTGAGAGGTTGGAACAGTATCGCATTTTGGTGGTGGGTCTCTGCGTAGACTAGTGTGAGGGAGCTTTGGGAGAAAGCCTAAATCGTCCATACCAGGGACACCGGGAGTCCCTGGGCATGACTCTTATTTTTCTGTCATTCATTTTTTATATTAAATTTTTTTCATTTTTAAATATTTTTAATGTTTATTGGGTTTCTTTTAATTTAAAATAGCCAAATGATAGGCTTATCTTTGAAACTTCGGGGATAGGGCCAGACTGAGTCGAAGCCTCTCTTCCGAATACAAGGAAATTAAACCATATCGGGTATGGATAGTCACCGAATGGAATTAGGCTTCAAGTCGCCTTCACAGTGTAGTGATATGCTCTAGATACCCAAGGTTCAGATTCTACTTCCCCACTGAAAACCAAAAGGCATCTTAACAGGTGCTCATATGGGAAAGGACTTCTACCCCCGTGAATAGCGATTGTATATTAAGAAAAAAAAGGCCCCTGGTAGTGGATAAAAACTGTTCTTATTGATATTTCTATCAAGAGAGCTCAACAATGAAGGTAAGACGATAGTACCTTTGATAGTAACGGAAAGGATTTGACGTTTCTGCTTCTCTTATATGCGGTCAATAAGTTTTGCAATTCAGATACAAGGAAACGAGATATGAGGAAAAGTGTTTTATTATTTTCCAATGCACTTCAATGCACTAGCACCACTTGTCTCTGAAGCTTCAAATTCCCGACAACCAGAAATCTCCCGACTGCTGTTCAATCCACTCCTGGACGGCCAGCTGGAAATATTCATCGTCCCCAAACTGGAGTTCACGCAGTGCAGCCTTGAGCTGGCGAAATAAAAATTAGTCGTTAGGGGCCAGATCTGGAGTGTAGGGGAAAAGGTTGAGCTCCCTAAATCCGCACTCGCGCACGGCAGCTTGTGCAACTCTGGCCTTGTGGACTTTGACGACGTTAATGTCGATCATGGGGTCGTAAGGTTTCTAGAGACCCAACGGGCACAGACCTTGGTCATGGCCAAATCGTCGTGGATGATGTTGATAACACTTCCATGTGATATTCCAAGTTCTTGCTCTATTTCTTCGACCTAAATCCGTCGATTTTTGAGGATCATCCTTTCCAGACGGGCCACATTGTCTTCGTTGGTCACATCTGATGGGCGTTCTGTACGGGGGTCATCTTCAAGGAATTCACGACCATGGTGGAACTCCCTATTCCAGCGAGCAATGGTTGCACAGGAAGGGGCGGTGTCGATGTAGACTACAACCATGCGTTCATTGATCTCTTTTGCATTATTGCCTTCCTTGGTCAAAATTTTGATCACTGCGCGGTGCTCAACCTTCTCCATTGTTGAAAAATTTGTGACTGACGATCTGCGATCAGCTACTGCTTCTTAAATAGACGAGGCAGCAGCGTGCGGCTGCAGTTCCTGACTTGTCATAACTTGTCCTAACACCCCCACAAACAGCCATTTCCCTTCTTCTGTTTTTCCCTACCGATTCGCAAAACATATTGACCAACCCTCGTAAAATCAGCCAATTATCCTCAAATATTCTTTGCATTTGCCATTTAAAATTGATGCATTCTTTTGGTGGTTTATCTTAAGAAAATAATGTAATTTTCATGATTTTTAAAAATTTTGAAAGAATTTATTCTATCTCTACGAAAGAATTGACGTTTTAATTAGAAAATAAAAACTTCTTTCGGAGATACAATATGCAAGGATCTTTGAAATTTCCATTTTTTAGACTTGTAATGATAGACAAGTTGTTTTTTCCATTGAAAATACTTGTTTAATTTCCATGTAAATATAACAGAATATTACTTGAAATATGCCACTGATATTGTCTAAGTATTATTTTTTACAAAGGCGGTTAAAAAGTTATTGGGAAACTAATGTTTATTTTAAGAAATGATACGTCCAAAACTAGACAAAGATAACTTATAAAGTTCATTGGCGAATAAAAATTCGGCCAAAGGATTTTATTTGAACATGAATATTAATATAAGTGATATAGGAGGAATATATAGCGATAATTTATATATGCCCCAACAATCAACAACAAATTACAAAATACAAAATTTAACAAAACATCTAACATCAGCAACATATAAGAGATAAGTATACTAAGCTCTGTGAAAATTACAACAACTCCAAACTGATACATGAAGATTCATAGCGTATCAAGAGCCTCCTGACGGTGATGAAGCCATTTATTTCTCTAGGCATGATGTCCACGAGGGTGTGGCACATGAGGGGTGGGATGGTGGCACCCTCCTCGGATGAATGACGCCGTCTTACCAACTCTTTAGATGACCATCACATTGATATTCATGTCTCGGAACCACTGTATGTTGGACGCAGACTGTTGGCATGGGTCATTTTCCTGATGGAAAATCACATTTCTGCCATGTCTAGAGAGGGCTTGGGTCGAGGGCAGTATGCAACTTCTTAGGAGAGCAGGGCACTTCTCTAAGTATATGTTGCGATCACAAAATGTTACAAGACCCAACGCTTAACTTGAAATATAGCCTTATAACATTATATAGCGGCTACAATACTTTACTGTTGGTACTATGTGCTCTTAATTCCACTGCTCCGCTCCTCTTTTGTGGACTCTAACGTTGTTTGGGTCGAGAACAACTAAGGTGTGGACTCATTGGACCATAAAACACATACCCACTGATGCATGGTCCAGTTACCTTGATCACGGACTTAAAAAATCCAGTCAATGTCGCCTCTGCTAAAGATCAGTAGGCAGCTTCTGGTGAGCGTTACGTGGCATCAAGCCTTGTGAAAGAAGTCTGCGATTAAATGTTCTAACAGATGCATTAAACTGGCCTTAATATGTGCATTAACGTTGTTTCTGGACGGCAGTGTTGTTCCGATCCCGAACGATCATGCAACGCAAAACCTTTTGTGACGTTGCTTAATGACCTGGATCAAACTTTCCCGTATACTCTTTCTTTCTTTTCGAACACAGGAGTGTGATCTGCTGGGCGATTTACTTACATCTCAGTACCTCCTTGTGCAGTGTGCGTTTCAGAATTCTTTCCTTTACGGTATAGATATGTGTTTTCGCCTTTATCTTATTATTATCAGATCCTGTCAACATTGAATATCACATTAATCAATAAATATGATGTATTTTATTAAGACATTTTGACTCTAGCATACTACCTACCAACATCAGGTTTAGATACATTTTAATATACATTTTATATATATTTTTTTTACATTTTGAATTCCAGATGCATTATACACAGGCATGAAACCAAACTAACATATTTATAGACAAACCCAAGGAATAAGAAAGATTCCTGGTATCCGAAAACATGTTAGTCGGTCTAGTTATAGCAACTCTAACCTACTTGTATTATTGACAGCTACTGATAGTATTACTAATTTATCCAGATGACTAGACGAGTTTAGATCAACAAATTGGAATTGTTTTAGAAGCATAATTTCAGACTTTTGACCTTCGGCAATACCTGGTCATACGATTCAACGAAAAAACCTGAGCATCAAAGATTCACTCCCAGAGAAGTTTTAGGATGCAGGGGATGTCGATGAAGGACCGATTTGTGATAGTAGCAAGTATTTCACCTCAAGTTGTCCAGTATCTATGACGCTCTACATGCTGATTCCCTTGTCAAAGTGATGGTATGGGCAAGTTTGTTCGAGCTCTAGAACATGTCCACCAGTCCGTTTACTCAGTATGGTAAATGCTGCAGGATAACGTATCTTTTTCAGAAGCATTTAATCCCGCTTCACAAATACTGGGCTAACATAAGCGTGTTTTAGTAATGACGATGCTCTATCACACAGCAAAGACGGTAAATCAGTTCTTGCATACTCAAAATTTCGATGAACTAACCTTCACAGAAACTATGAATTAAAACCGATCGAAGATACTCGATGAGTCAGTTATTGCTAGAAAACAGAAGAATGTTGAATTTTTTTGTCAAAGATTGGATGAAGAATGGAATATGGACACGCCCGAATAATACAAGAAAGTGGTAAAATATGTGCCTGCAGACTTCTTAACACTTCAGCTTTCAATGACGATTGGCCCATTTTGCTTCTCCTTGAAAACGTTGCCTTAGCATACGGCAGTAAGATATAGATATATTACCTAACATTATTCATGGCAAATGCAATCTACGAGTTAACTTGTATCATCGAGAGAAAAAATAGTGTTTAGTAGCGTTGTCACAACACATTCACGAAGTTAGTTTCACATGTCAGGTGATTATAAATGCGCTACATAAAAAAGGAAGTACTACGAGTATTCTCATACCTGGCCTAAACTGAAGCTTAAAATCACTGCTCGCGAAGAAGTAATACATCTCGGTTGCGACGGTGTCCAGGAGCGTAAAAAGGGGGGCCAGCAAGGGTTTGTTATGCTTGGAAAGGCCGTCACCATTTCAACGACTTGATGAACCATGGCAAATGAGTTCTCATTTTTTTTTAGAAAAACCTTTGGCTTCATCCGATCATCAACTAGCAGCATGACCACGTCGTAAGATTCGGCTAAGAATTCTAAGAGGTACAACATGTGTCCATGATGTCCAGGACCTAGCCGATAGGGTCCGTGGTTTTGAATAGAAACAAGATGTTGCCGTTGTTGTTCGCGGCTGGTTATAGGGACATCTTGGCCACACAACCCGGGCGCTGTACGAGAAAGACCACCAGGAAGGCGAACAAAGTCTTTAAGCAGGACGGTGCCTCGTCCCACACTGCAAGACCGCAAAAGAGTAGTTGGGATCAAACTATGTAGAACTTCTGGTTGAATAGTTTTGGCCACCACAGTCGCCTGACCTCAATCCCTTCGACTAAAATAGCGTTTGTGCTTATATTGAGGAAAGGCCTGCACTGTTTGACAGAGCATCGTCGAAGAGCAGAAGTGGTCCCTCAATTGCACGTAAGTGAGCTTGAGGAAGGACCTTGCCCGCAATGTGCGTGCAACCTTCAGGTCTTGCTTGCTTGGAGCGTGTTCTTGCCGCCGAGGATCATACACAATATCATAAAATCCATCCTCACTCTGGCCCATTTCTTTCAAACACTCATATGCATAATTATTTTGTTATATCATCGTCGTCTAACCCTTCTCACCTATCAGCCTCACTCTCATATGTATATTATTTTATATAAGATTCATACCACTCATTCATATGGACTAGTATATCACACTCCATCCCATTCTCAACCTAAGTTAGCTATTACTTTACACGTTTCTGCCTTTAACTTTAGTCCTCACCTCACAGAGGCAACCTGTAAAAAGCTTTGTTCAAAGTTTCCAATTTCCTATTACTCGCATCCACCACTCCTTCACATATGCTCCTCAATCCTATCACTTTCCATTGATTACTATATGTCTGCTCTAAATTGACAAACAATAGAGATACTAAGCAGGTATGTAATTTAGGAATCCTTGTCTCCCTCAACCACCTGTCAAACCACTTACCAAAGCTAGCCTTCAGCCTAATGAATGGCTTGCTTCGCTACATAAATCCGCCTTACACAATTTAAAAGTATACCATTTACTCAATAAATTCTTAGGAACTGCCATATTGCTTCTTTTTCTTCACCATCATAAGGTTTCTCCAGATCCGTAGAAAAGCCATACACCTTACAACTTATCCTTTGTTTTTTCAGCTGGCGCTTCCTGTGAAAATACATGATCCATACACAACATTCATCCTCTATGCCGCTCTTGCTTATCCTCTATCAACACGTCAGCCATCCTTCGCATACGCTCAGTCAGATTTTTTCGATATACTTTCCATACAACACAACATAATCATTAATATCTTTATATTCATTTTTCTTTCCTCAATCCTTTTCCCTCGGCTCTCAGGCAATCTTCAAAATTCTCAAAACACACTCACTACACTCATTACATTACACAATCACTACAACTTCTTACCATCTTTAAGACTATATTATCTAATCCAACTCCCTTCCAATTTTTTACTCCTCTAAGAGCACTAACAACCTCATGCCTGCTTATCGATTTCATGCCTCGATACAACATCCAATTTACACACACGAATCCAATCATCTTTACGATTCCAATATATTACATACCTAAATTATACAACTCATCAAAGTATTTTCGCCCTCAATTCTTCACCTACTCAATGTTCATATGTATCCTGTCAATCTTACATTGTTTCTCCATCTTCTTTCTACCTTCCAAAATAGCTTCCTCTCCCCATCATGATCCCGGGTCATCTTTGCTCCGAATGCTTTATTTCCTGCCTTTCTGCACTCTTCAGTTAATTGTTTTACTAACATTTTCATCTTCCTGAGTTTCCAATCTGAAATATTAGGATTTGTCAAAAGCAAATCTTTCATGCTTTCCATTACATCTTTCTAACGCTCACTCAACTATTCTCAATTCTCTTCCTCTTTCAGGTTCTGGCACACCTAAACACTGCCTTTGCACTATGACCTATCACCTTTTTAATCACTGTGCTATTATTTAATCCCTTTTTTTACTTTCAATCATTCTCAAATATTCTCATTTTCAGATTTCAATAAGCCTTCCTTTCTGATTCTCACTTTTTTCGGCATTCATATCATTTCATCCATGTACCATTCATTTCAACCTTTCATAGTATAATTGTATGATCAGACACTCCCATACCCAAAACTCTTAGAGCTTTTATATCAAATGCATCCGGAAACATATTCCTTCTTACTAGGCACATATGAATAATACCATGAACATCTCATTTTCCAAACACATGTGTTTTTGCTCATAGTTGGGCTGAAAGTAAGTGTATGACACACATAAGTTTCTTTCAGGACACAATCTTACCTAGATTTCTCCTGTTATACCATTTCATATACTGTCGCCTATTCTTCTATCCAATCATCAACCCTAACCCATTACAAATTCAATCATCCGCTTATTTCAAGGTAATATTTAACTATTTTTTCTTAGCTTCATTCTTATCATTACACGCTCCCTACACTACAGCCGTATAGAGCTTCATCAAAACAAATCTCAATTTTAGAGGTCACCTATTTTCACTTTCACTTAATCATTGCATCATGTTATTCCTTACTTAAAATCAATGCCATACCCTATTCTACTCCTACAATCTTGATCTTCACTTGATCACACTCGATTCTCCACCCCACACAAACTCTTCATTCCTGTTTTTTTTGCCTCACATAGAGTAGATGGCATCTGCAATCCTCATGTTTTAGAAAAATTGCCGTTAACTCCACAATTTATTACTTCACATAAACCCTTAACTTTCAATCCCCCCACTGGGTTCACACATTAAAATTGATTAACTCTCCCTCACTGGACGGATTTCTCCAGCCACCCCGCCCCTTAACGTGATTGCATTTCGCACTGGTGGGTTAAAGTCTTCGATGGCGCGGCCCCTTGTTCTCTCTCACCAGTGTATTACACTAGATTTGATTTTCTCTTAATCAATTCATTGTTCTTTGTGATACAAGTTGAATACGGACATCTGAAATAACTTCTTCATTACGCACTAATAATTATTTGAGAATGAATCATTCTTTCCTTTTTTAGTGCCACCTTTACCTAACTAATTTTCTTTAAAACCTCTTAAAACGCTTATGATATATATGCACTCGTAGGTATGTTTGCCTTTATGTTAAGTTAATAAATATAAGCGTGGCTCATCTCCGAGTTGTCCACGGAAAAGCGACTTTAAATTCATTTGTCTGTATCCAGATATTCGCAACCTCGAGTTTCCAGATTTAGAAACAGCCGTCTATTCTATGGAATATTTACTCAGGAAACGAACTTTGTGTAAGGGCATTTGGGATGAATCGTTGTTGGGTCAGATTAATATTTTTGTTTATTTGGAACTTGTAATCTCATTTTCTTGTTTATATCGACTTGTTTTCTTTAATCCATTGCAGTAATGATTAGGTTATCAAACCCGCCATTATTTTTTGTCATAACAACAGAAAATTAAAGCCAGAGCAAAGACTAAATGAACAAAACTATCGATCTTCATTAGCAGAAGTGAGAAGCGTGGAAAATTACATGACTATCGCAGGGGTATTTTTGGTAAGAGGAGGATAGGTGAATTTTAGTATAGCCTCAATATTTTCTTTTTATATCTATGAACTTTGATGTTTAAATGTAAAATACTGATCACAGAATTTCGACTATTATTCTGAAAATAAATGGATTTTTTTTTCATCATCATCATCATCATCATCATCATCCCTGACTCGATGATTTAAGAAAGAGATTTTTGGGAGTATTTGAATAATAATTTCATCTTAGTTTGGTTATGACTTTTTTAACAAAGTTATTTCTAATAATTCTTTTATAATATCGAAAAACAAAATGGTGCAGTTCAGAAAATTTATTTTTATATATCTTCTTCTATAACTATATTTTAACAACGCGATATTTTGAAATGTTGCAAATTTAGTTTAGAGTTTCTTTATAAAATTAAGTATTATAATTGGCGAAGTTCAGAAAATTTATAAACATTTAACCATGGCTGCTTTTTTTTAGAGTTTAAATTTTAATCTTAGTAGCGAAGTGCGAGCTCTCCCCGTAGGGGTGAGTGGCGAAGCCCTTGCCTGGTAAAGTTAAAATTAGATTCACTAAAGAAATTGATTTCTAAAAACAAGTTGTATGAGCGCAGCTTTATTTTAAAGCTTTAATTCAAACGAACAACTTTTATGAGCCCTGTTTTAATCAAGGGTTTGATTAAAAAGAACAAGTTCGCTCAGTGAAGTTGTTAACTTTTAATGTTTTACGTCGATTCTGTTGGCAGAAATTCCACATCAAAACATCAAAGAACCTTTTATTTGCTCTTCTTTCAATTTTGTCCTTGGTATTATTACATTTTCTTTTTTCTGTCTCAAACTGTATCGTATTTGCAGAGTCGAGAAAAAACTCACCGAGTAACGAAAGTAAAATACAGGAAAAGGAAAGGGATTTTATAGTTTTATATTTTTTATTCATAAAGCTATCTCTATGAAGTCGTTGTGAATAAAGTGGAACACTCAGGTGCAAATCTCTAGTGATTATATTCTTTTCTTTTTTTTTAAATTCAGGGATTTTCCATCTCTATTTCCATTGAGACTTAATAAAAATGTTGAATAAGAAATAAGAAAACAAATCTAATCTTACCATTAGGAATTTTCAGTATATTTTTCCTACTCTCATTTAAACGATTCAGTTGTGTATATTTAGGCTTTTCCTAATCTCAATAGAGAAAAAACAAGGATGGAAAAATAAGCAACGCAAAGCTAATAATAAAAGAAGAAATTCTCGAACTTTGCACAAAATAGTATGCATTTAATATATGAAAATTTAATTATTGCAAAACTTTCACTTAAGCAATTCTCAAATTATGTAATTTATTTTCTTTTAATACATATTTTTTTAATATTAGTACGACTATGTCCACAAGGAATCTTATAATTATCATCATTTATAGTGAGCAAAAGATAAAAATGGAAGAAACATTATTGAACAGCATGTGATAGAAATAGTTTTCTGGAGAATGTATTTCAAAACCCTAAGTAAAGGTTCGTAGGAAGAGTGTTGTGACTCCAATGTAAGAACTTAAGCGATTTATTGTACAAAATAAGTAGAGTCATTTTTCCATAAAATATGACCTTTAAGATAGAACAGACACCAATGCAAAAGTGGCAGCAATACTTAAGAGCGACACAGAATGCCAGAATTATCTTAGCAAAAAAAGTAGATGATAAATATATTATTTAGGGAGGCGGGAAATATTCCTAAAGGAATGTAAATTCTCTTTCAAGATTAAAACATCTAAGCTTCAAATTTCATTTTCGTAGCGGAAATCCAAAATTCATATCTGTACAAAGACTATTAGCGAGTGCGACCTACAAATATTTTTTTTAAAAAGAAAGAAATTTCATTTTACTAGAAATATGTATAATAGAGCGGAAAAGGATAGCGATAATTAAACTAGTCAAAGAGAGCTTCTACCTAAAAATAAGTCGATTATGAGATCCTACAGAGATGAATGATTTCAAAAATTATTTCCATCACTGAAAAATATTTCTAGTGCCATACTGTATATTTTTACACTAATCTAATTTGCCCATTTTTAATTTAAATTACTAAAGAGGTACTTTTATGGTAGTTTGTAAGCTAAATATGATTCAATTTGCTGTACTTAGCCCTAGTCTTAGAGAGTTGCTGTGCATGAAAAAAATTAATGTTTACTTTTTAACCAAGATTCTTAGCAGTTATTTTAAAATAATAACAATTAATATTCTTTAGTAAACATTTCGGTAGCAAGAAGTTTTAGTGTTCGCTCATCATAATTGGTTCACACTCTAAATTTCCAACTTAATAAATAATTGCACTGCACTCAAACACACGCATCAATAACACAATATTTCCCCCTTGAGAAATCTGTGCTGAAAATAGAGTACTGCCGATAGCTTCTTCACGGTCTCAGGACTATCAGTCAGAATCCCTGAGGATCAGCAACCACGAACGCAACATCAAACGGTCTCTCTATTATAGTAATAAAAAGATGCAACCCTTAAGTTTTTATAAAAACGAGTGTTTAATATTTTATATCTTTTTAATCTAAAGGAAACCAGGTAATGGCTAAGCCACTCTACCCTTTTCTACTAAGATTAAAATTTAAAATAAAAAAACAGCCATATAGAAGAAGATATATCAAAATAAATTTTATGAACTTCACCATTTATAATTCTTTGAGTTTAAAAAAAAAAAAAATATTTCGATACTTATATTTATTTCTGAACTTCACCCTTTTGTTTTTTGATATTTTAAAAGAATTATTAGAAATAACTGTCATAACCACACTAAGATGAAATTATTATTCAAATAGTCCCAAAATTCCCCATCTTGAATTATAAAGCTAGTGATGATGATAATAAGCGAGATTTAAATGGATATTAGTTTTATTTGTGTGTGGTGATTTTTAGTCGCGTGTGAGTCTAGTCGCGAGCGACTCTAAATCTCACTATGTCGTGGATCGGTCGGTCCCCGGTTTGTTTTTTTTATTGTTTTTGTAATAACATTGTAACTATCCAGCAGATTTTAACGAAATTTAAAATCCTTATGTTGTTTTACATTCTCTTTCGAATTGTATAATTGCCAAAGTCCTCCTAAAGCTAGCTAAGGAATTATTTTGTTTTGGCAAAAACATCATAACTATTCGACCGATTCTAATGAAATTCAAAACCATTATGTTGTTTTACATTCTCTTAAAAATGTTATAATTGTCAATCTCCTCCCAAGGTTATCTCAGGAATTATTTTGTTTTAGCAATAATATCATAACTTTCCTGCTGATAACCTGCTAGACTAGACTAGGCTATATTATGCTATACTCTGCTAGGCAAGCCTAGAATAGGCTCTACTATGCTAGGCTATTATAGGCTAGGCTATACTTTGCTAATCTATGCTAAGATATAATTAAAAGAGTAAGATATACTATAGTAATTTAGGGTATAATATGCTATGCTAGGATATCATATAGTATGTTAGGCTAGACAATAATAATTTAGGCTTGACTAGGGTATGATAGGATAGTATATGCTACACTTGTCTAGGATAGATAATGCTAGTCTAGGCTAAGTTTTACTAGGCTATGCAGGGCATGAAAGGCTATATTAGGCTAGGCAACGCTCTTGTATGCTAAGTTAGTCTATGATATACTAATCTATGCTACACTAGGCTAGGATTCGCTATCCAGGTTAGGATAAGCGAGGCTTTGCTAGGGTAAGCTAGGTTATGTTTTTCATGCTATACAAGCCGACGCTAAGATCTAATAGTCTAGTCTGAACAATAAAATGATATAGTATACTAACTAGGATAGGGTTGGGTAGGGTTAGATAGGCTATGATATACATACAATCCTAGGCTTTGCTAGTCTAGCCTAGAATATGCTAACTAGGCTAGGATAGGATAGAATATACTAGGCTAGGCTCCAGTGAACTAGTCTAAGCTAGGCTATAATAGACAAGGGTAAGCTAAGATTTAATATACAATTGTAGGCTGCGCTAAGCTAGGCTAGGTTATACTCAGCTAGGCAGTCTAGGCTAAATTATACTATGCCTGGCTAGCGTATACTTTGATAAGCTAGGCTAGGTAGGATACGCTGTGATAGGCTCAGGTATACTAAGCTAGGCTCAGTTATAATACACTAGGCTTAGTTAAGCTAGGTTAGGCTATGTATACTATGCTTAGCTATATATGCAAGTCTATACTAGGCTAGGCTATGGTAAACTAGGCTACTCTAGGGTATACTATGCTATTCTATGCCCTTCTATGCAATGATATACTAGACTGGGCTATACAATGGTATGCTATGCTATTCATCGTTATGCTGGACTATACTACGCTACACTAGGCTTGATTATAGTGTACCATGCTAAGCTAGCATAGGCTAGGGTTGGCAAGGCTAGACTATGGTTGGGTGTGCTATGCTAAGATATGCTATGCTAGAATAGGATAGGATAAACTATGCTAAGCAGGGCTATACTACGCTAGCCTAGGTTATACTATGCTTATATTATATTTTGCTAAGCTAGATTTGGGTAAGGTAGGCTAAGGTAGATAGGCTATACTATGCTAGGCTTTGCAAGGCTAGGCTTACCTAGGCTATACGAGGATAGGATAGGCTATACTATGTTAAACTATACTTGTTTAGGATATGCTAAACTATACTCTGATAAGCTATACTATGGTAATCTTTACTATCCTATATATGCTAGGATGTAGGCTATGTTAAACTAGGCCTTACTATAGCTTCTAGGCTAAGATAGGCCATACTATACATTTTCTACTAGGCTAAGTTAGATTACTCTAGGCTAATTCATACTATGGCAGGCTAAGATATATTATGTAAAGCTATACTATACTAGCTACGCTAGACTACATATGGTACGGTAGGTTCTACTATTATAGGGAATCTTAGGCTATTTCACCATTCCAATTCCATAAATGAGGTGCGACAAAAAGATAATGCCCGCCATTTTAATTAAAAATATATATATTTAAATATAATATAGTTCTGCTTCTTAACAAGCTATTAGAAAGTTGTGACTTTTTAGTGGCGGGCGAATCTATATCTTACTTTGTCGGTTGGTCGGTCAGTCTCCGTTTTGCCTTTTGTTAATGATGTTGTAACAATTCGTCTGATTCTAAAGAAACTTAAAATCCTCATGTTTTTTCTATTCTCTTTCGAATGATATAATTACTAAAGTCCTCTCAAGGTTAACCAGGGAATTATTTTCTTTTGGCAATAACATCATAACTATTAGGACCATTCTAACGAAATTTGTAACCCTTATGTTGTTTTACATTATATTTCAAAGTATATAATTACCAAAGTCCTCCCAAGGTTAGCCAGAGAATTATTTTGGTGGTCAATAACATCATAACTATTCGCCCGATTCTGACGAAATTTGAAACCCTTATGTTTTTTTACATTCTCTTTAGATGCTGTAATTGCTGGGTCCTCTTAAGGTTAGCCCAGCAATTATTTTTGGGGGGCAATAACATTAAAACTATACGGCTGATTCTAACGAAATTTGACAGTCTTATATTGTTTTACGTTCCCTTTCAAATACATAATATAATTGGCAAAGTCCTCCCAATGTTAGCCAGGGAATTAGTTTGTTTTTGGCAATAACATTATAACTATTCGGCCAATTCTAACAAAATTTGAAACCATTAAGGTGTTTACATTCTCTTTCGAATGGTACAATTTCCAATGTCCTCCCAAAGTTCCAGATGGGAACAGAAAGCTCTTCTGGAAGCAAGTTTGAAAGGTGAGGAAGCAGGAAATGAATAGCCATATAAAGATCAATGACAAGAATGACAAGATACTTGCGAACCATGAGAAGATGGTAAGAATAATTTGATGATTAGTATAACGTGGGTAGATAAGATAATAAAAATACAAGATAATATAGAAAATGAATGGAATAGAATTATGGATAAAATAAATGAGAGACTCTTATTAGATAAGTAGATTATTTTTTAGTTTGGCGGAAGATTATTTCAGCGATTAAGAGGAAGGGAAGCGGGTTTTTGTTTAAATGTGTTTTAAGTACAACTGGAAGTTTTTTATGAGTGAATATCTGATTTATTTTCAGGGAACTTTAGTTTAGGCGTTTTAACATATCAGAGGGGCAACAGAACATTTTCCCGTGTGAGAAATGGGGGGCTGGGGCCTTATCTTTGTTTATTAGTTCTTCCATAAGGTTGCTTGGTATGTTCGGAATTCACCATTCTTTCCACTGGTCTCCATCGATTTCCCTGTTTTGTCTAAGTTTGATAGGAAAGCTGGCGCTTAATTAATGTCTGATAGGTATGTTGCAGTGTTGCTTTTTTGAGGCAATTTTGTTTTCGCGGGTAATCAGTGACTCGTGTGTGTGGGGGAGTGTCTCGAGTGTGATTAACTTTTGTTAGAAGATATTTTTTTGTGATTTAATGTGTTCATATATTGTTTATATCTTTCCGTTGTTTTAATATTAGATTGGTGATGCGAGTATTTATGTTTTGAATTTGTCAGAGAGGGTGGAAATAAGAAGTGTAGACTGATATTTATTTAATTTTTTCTGAACCCAATCCAATATTACAAGACGATATAACTAATATTCATTGTGACTTCCTTCTGCTTCGTCGAAGTATAAGTAGGACCTGATCTTAGTAAACCACTCAGGATTCCGCTGATATTTAGCCTCAGCATTTTTCCAGTTTGCTCTTCAGAACTTCGAGACTGACGACATTTGATAAAAGATCTCTGTTTAAGCATCGATGATACTCCAAATTCTATGGGGTCTATAAATAACTTACTGAGACGTTTAAAGTTTATTTTACCAAAACCCCATAAATTTGCTGCTTGCGCAAGTCGTAAAGTTTTTTTTTTTTGCTATGAGAGGTTACTCAATCTTGGGTAAGGGTCACACCAAAGAGGGATGATTCTATCTTTTAACTTTTCCAAATAAACCTTGATTGATTTTTCTATTTTCTTCAATGAAAATGAGAGGTCTTTGGGGGCCCGAGGCTTTTACGCGCGCCAACAACATTACCAAAATTGGCTTTTCGCTCTGAAAAGATGTTCGCTTTTTAAATGAGATCTATTTTTTTGTGCCCAAACACGATCATTCTGTTTGGTGTGAGTGGCCTCTGAAGTGAACAGCATCTCATCCTTCCACACAATTGGAGGCTGAGAGTTCCCAAAGCGTCGCTGGGAGAGCATCTTTGTTTGTTTTTTTTACTCTCTGCTTTTCGGTGGGGTTGGAAAGCAGATGTCCTTTACCTTTAGCTCTCTTGAATAGACGAAGTTTCAGATCAGCTTTCAGCAATTTTGGCTTGGTCATTCATATGGCCCCCTTTTGCCTCGAAATCAAGTGAGCAAACAATCATTATTGGATTTTATCTGATCTTGTTCATCGTGTAATGATAAGGCTTGCGGAAAGAATCTGTAGGAACATATTTAATTAATGTTAAGAAAACGCATTTAAAATGATTTGTAAAAACTAATCTACACATAGTGTTTCTACCTTATATTTATTGTTGTGTAGGTACTGATTATTCAGTTTATATCTATCTTATTTGCTCCCTGTGATTTCTTATTTGAAGATTGTCATGTATGTGTTCTTTTGTTTTGGAAGTATGCTTGATTTACCTGCATGTGTATGTGACAATATGTTCTTCACAAGAATCGTCTTTTTCAAAACATAAATTAATACATTTTTAGAATTTACAAAGGTCTCTATGCAAGACGGGGTCAGGAATACTGTAAAAACAATGCTGCCGTTGACATGTAGTAGATTACAGCCTCCATAGCCAAATTACGCTGCACTACTGACCCATGGCCTTCTAGAACAAGGTCGAATTTGGATGTTTCCTCTTTCCTATATCATCTTCACTACTTATGCAAATCGCGATAATACAATGTGTGATAACGGTTGAGAAGTCGAGCTGACTCGGAACTCTTTTAGGCGACGAAACAGACCGATTTAACTTAACTTCATTTAAATGTGAAGCTGGTATACACTCGGCTCTGCCGCAGCTTTTACTAAGTTTTTTACTGCGGAAACTTAACAAATTAGCATTCGCTGCTTCCAAAGTTGAAAAAATGAGCTTAATTATGACTCTCATAACTACGACTTCGAAGGTCTCGAATTGCTGGTTATTTGGTCCCAAAAAAGTGTTCTCGAATTCAGAAGGGTTTGTTCAAGAAGCTATTCGGGCTTTAGATCGAATGCACTTGATTATGAAGAATTTCTATTGATTTCCTCTTTATATATTAATAATTAATGAATTCTTTTTAAATATGATTCATCTTTGTTGTTGTTAATCATATGATTATTCCAATGTAGCACATGTGTTCATATTTATTTTGATACAAACAATAATGATCCAGTACTATTTAGAAATCGCATCGACTGTTAAAGGGAAAAGAAATGCAAAACAAAAACTTAAAATCTGCTGAAAAAGTGGTACTGATATTTTTTTAGGAATCCCTTATTACATTATTATTACCCAAACATACTGCAGTTAGAATAAATATAAGAAACGGGTTATTTTCGAACTATATATGTTCCATAACTTTTGATTTAAAATGGCGCAATGCTACGTAGACTTTTTTATATGCACGGCAAACAATAAAAAATTATTGGATGACCAAATCTATTGTTTTTTTTTGCAAATCTGTGAGTCAGTATCTGTCAAAATATGTGCTTCTTGTGACTTCCAAAGGGAAAATAGTTAAACTGGGGCCTCGGTAAAAAAAAACTGTCTAGTTGTTTAACATTTCAAGAGGAACTGCGTCTAAAGTCATGGTGGAATACCAAAAACAAGTTTAAACTGGCTTTGGGAAGAGTAACAAGACGAAAGTCGAAACTTAGTGACAGAGAGCCCGAAGCATTAGAACGTCTTGTGTCAAAAGATCACATAACCACAGCTAAATTAAGATCTTGCCAAACGAGTATCAACCGAAACAGTTCGTAAAAAGCTCGATCTCTAATGTATGGTATGTGCAAAGATCTAATGCAAACTTTTACTATCCATGCAAGCTATCGGGCGATATGAGGTTCTCAAGCAGACTGAAAAATTGTGCACAGCACATTTAAGCGCAAACTTCTACAACAGATACCTAAGCATGAGAAGGTTGACGACAGGGGACCTACAGTGCTCCTGGTGCGATGAGTTCCCTCTCTCACTCACTGAGAATTTTAATTAGTGACAGTTTCATCCAAGATTTAAATTTGCAGCACCTGACGCCCCATATGCAGCAGATTTTGCCACCCTATCTTCAGCCATGCCTTTGGAGCAGGTAGCAAAAACTATAGATACTCTACTTGAGTTGTCTTTCTGTGTGGTAGGTTAACACTTCTACCTCGCAAGGCAAAATAAACCCTTTTGGCCGTGAGGTAAAACTCGATCGAACCGGAAGAGTACTTGAAATTATCGTCCAAACCAGGTACTCACACACCTAGGTCATTACATTGCTGCAACTTATTTAACCGCTGTCGATTCTCTTCTCGTAACAGGGCTCCTGTAAACCACTGCTGGTACCACCATTAATTTAAATTAAATAATAGCTAGTGTATTTTTACATTTTCCTTTATAATAAGCTAAATACTTTTTATCGCTTACTTGCAAGCATCGGGAGAGAATACAATAATTCTTCTTTTAGTGCTTGACTCCTTCAACCAGCACTGCTTTGAGCGGATTCTTCTGGCAGCGGTCAAATAAAATGGATTTTAGTGTCAATCTCTACGGAAAATTCATATTTGCCAAGGTTAGCTAATCAGAGCACACCCTAAAAATATCCGTTGACGCAGAATCAATCTTAAAGACTGCAACATTTGGATCAGGAAACCAGGATTTTTGAAAAAGGCAGGAAAAGTTTTTCAGTGTCTTTATTTCGTCTTCATATTTCTGGACGACATTTTGTTGGCATATTCAACAAAAAAACTCATCGAGCGTATCTACCAGGTCGGAATTTAAGTTAAGCCCACAAAATATAGCCTTTTTCGCTACCAAGATTACCTTTCTTAGTCTTCAAATCACGCAGGATGGTAGCCCAGCTTACATATCCTCCAAGAGTTACGTGTGCTTTGGGTAATGTTTCAATTTTATCATTGTTTTTTCCATTACCTTTCTTAGTCTTCATAACACGCAGGATGGTAGCCCAGCATACATATCCTCAAAGAGTTACGCGTGCTTTGGGTAATGTTCCAATTTTATCATTGTTTTTTCCCACATCTTTTAATCGTGCTCCTCAAAGGGAGAAGCCAAAAAACAAACTTTTAGCTCACTTGGACAGATAAGAAACTCAAGGTTTTCACTAGTGTCACAAGTGATTTGATTGCACGCACACTGTTATTCCATGTGGAATATCCAAGCGAGCGCCACCTGTCAACTAAGGCATCCTAAATGGCCCTGGCAGACGTGAAGAGCAAATGGAATAGGAACGCTGGGATAGCCAAACTTTTTTCTCCAAGATGCTTAAGTTTTCTATGAGATATAATTGCAACTTTGGACGTGAGCTCATCTCTGTATTTCTTCCAAGCCATCGGACACTCATATGCGTGATTTAGACGAATTCTCATTGTCATTATGCATGGATATGTCGCAAGATAGATTATATTCAACACACACAACCTCGCTGTGGATGCTTTCTCCCATAGATTTCGACGAACAAAAATTGCATCCGTGAAAAATGAGGATAGTTACATTGGTAACACGGCAATCTAAATCACAACAGTGATTTTCAAGAAGGCATCACTCTCTCTCACTTCGTTTGTTTCATTCATCTCTAGTGCCTATAAAAGAGATAACTATCAATATATTTTTGTTATAGTTGACGGTTCATTGACAACAACAATACTTGGCTTGTTTAATTAAATTACAGATAAAGGAAGTAATTCTCAAATCTCTCGTTTTTAAAGACGTGCCACAAACCACTAATTAGAAATATACATTCGGATTCGACTACGCCAACAACTAAGGCTTGAAGTCGACCCAGGAATTTTATTTGGCTTTAAAATTATTTAATTTGTTTGACCGAAACTAATTGTCAAGATGTATTGGGCATTGTCTTCCCAGAAGCCAATATCTACAAAACGAGATAATTCTTGCAATAAAATATGGGATTTTAGCAAAGCTTTCCAAGGAAAAGATGATGTAAATATTGTGTCTACATCATAGATCATATGTGATGCCTCACATCGATAACAGCTGAAATCTGAAGCGTTAAAATTGTAGCTCTCTCACGATTTTTCTCACCATAAATATAACACTATAAAATCTGATAAAACTCTTCTGTTTATATTTTACAATTGCCTTTATTTACAGACAATGTTTTTATAATTTATAGTTTATTTTACGGTGATTCCTGAAAACCACACAATTGCTTTTTTCGAGCTGGTTTATTACCAATACTTTATAATATAAATGTTGACCTTAAAAACAAGGTCAACAGAGCAAAGGAACGTGCTCTTAATTATTCTGACATATAACCTTATGACCCTATGACCTTACGACCTTCAAAACTTTTAATAATTCTAGGACTAACCTAGAGAGCACCTTGTCAATTATATCACTTGAAAGGAAATATAAAATGACATAAGGGTTTCAGATTTCGTTAGAATCGGCCGAATAGTCAGGATGTTATTGCCAAAAACTCATTGAAAATTAAAATTGTTAATTCAATATTTAGAACATTGGTTTACGATTGGACTAAGTGCTTCAATGATCCACAGGAAGGGAGAATTTCCACCTCAAAATTCAAGAAAACATCACCTTGGGAAAAATCTAGTTGGAGAAGATCAAGTTAAGACTCTCACAAAATTCAGCATTTGCAATTCTTACTGAAGGTTTTGGTTTGACCAAAGCTTTCAGCCATCTGGGTCCCGAAAGCGTTGCCCAAAGGCCAACTGAATCAAAGAACTGACCTTTCTTCAGCAATTTAGACAATCTTTATAAGCGTTTCGAGACTGGAAGTGAAACCTGGATCTACCAGTTTGATCCAGGAAATAAAATTCAATCCAAATAGGGGCATTCAAAGGGAACAGCTGGAGCTGTTTACTTGAGGAGAAAGTGGTGTTAAGAAGGTTCGGGCCACAATTTTAGGGGATTCAAATGGAATTATATTGATAGACTTTCTACAAGTATGGAAAACTGTTACCTCTATCTGAAGACTTCCCTGTTCAAAAAAAGTCGAGGAAAGCTGCACAGCTAGGTTTTGTTTCACCATGACAATGCCCCACGCTTTCTGCGATGAGTGTCAGGGCTCTGCTACGGAAATTTCGTTGGAAAAATCTTGCACATACCCCTCATAGCCATGATTTAGCCCCCTTCGACTTTTATGTGTTTCCCAAATTAAAACAACACCTGAAAGGCACCCGATTCCAGTCGTTAGATGAAGCAAAAAATCAGGTTATTGCTTGGTGTCAGAGACAACCCCAGCAATTCTACAAGGAGAGAATTTACCGGTGAAAACATAGATTGCAAAAGAATATAGACAATAATGGCTGTTATGTTGAAAAATGATTAGGTTATCTTGAAAAATAAAACGTTTAGGACATTTGCCTGATCACTTCTTGACTCACCATCGTAGTTCTATAGACGTTATAAAATTGTAAGAAAAATAATGAATGGCTTAATTACAACTGATAAATAATGAGAATAAAAAAGGAAAACATAAATAGTCACCGCCTTCGCAGTATCATACGATAAATCATGTTAACAACAGATAATAATTTGAGAATAAATATAGAAGATAAGTAGATATAAATGAGTAATTAACTCTACTCGCTTAGTATATAGGTTTTCGAATGTGTGAGGGGTCACTTGGCAGAAATAAATTAAGTCTCACTTAAGTAGACATTGTATGCAATATATCATCTAGAAAGACATTCGTATTTATTTAGTGCTTGCAAATTTGTAATCAGTAGAGATAGAATTAATAGCAAATTTTCTCATATTTCCTTAAAATATATATTTTATGCACATTACCTACCTAATACTGTATCGTACGTGCATCATCCGTCTAATTAACTGATATGTGCTATATTTTTTGCCACCCACTCGCCTCTAAATATGCCCACCTTTTATCTATCTATTTACGCAAATAGAGAACCAGAACTCAAATCTTTTTAAGGTAGGGAAGAATATTTTCACCCAATGGGCGAAATAACGTGACAAACTTGAACGTTGACTGGGAAAGTGAAAGGTTGGAAAAAATAAAATACATATTACACAATTTCGACTATAAAATTTGGGGGGACCATTTTGCCTACAGAGTTTGCGTTTGGTTTCCAAACATTTTCTAGGAAACTAAGATTTTAATGACAAGGTCCTACTCTCTAGTTCTAGTTCTCATATTATGAAGAGCGACAGGGGACAATTAAGTGGCAATTGTCAAAATGACTCGTAAACAGCATTAATATTACTTACTAAATGCTGGCCTGAAATAGGATCTTACCACAGGCAAGTCTTTATAGGAATAAAGACTTATTCTTATTGAAGAAGTAAATATTGCTAAATACATTTGTAAAAAAAAAAATTGAGAATCAACTTTAAGAGAAATTTTAGAAATAATTTACCTTATTACTGTTTGAGACTCAATAAACTAGTGTGGTAAATTAGGTGAATATAAGAAGGAAATGATGTGAAAGGATGATGGGGATACATATATTTTCCCAGGAAGTCGCCTGCTTTGCTTAAAATATAAACCATTTACTCTTTTATTTTACAACTTTTAAAATTAAGAAATAAAATTGGAGAGAAAACAAAGGTGAAAATGAGGATAAGAATACTTATAAATACTAGTAATGATTTTATCACCCACCTGCACTCTGTTAAGTCCTTTTATGTCTCATATGGATCGTACATGTCAATTTTCATCTTAGCCTCGAGTATCTACATCGTTTGGCACCTGCTGTGATGTCGAGCCGAATCTGACTCCATCTGGTGACTTACTTCGCCCAATGTGGCTTAACTCTGCTATAATTGAAAGGTGTATTTCTTCTAGGAAAGAATTAGCCATACAACAAAATAAAGAAACAAAGAGATTCATGAATGAATACAAAAATAAAAAACAAAGTAATTAATGGAAGAAAAGAATAACGTGTGAACCGCCTCAAATATGATACGTGGCTATAAAAAAAAGACAAGGTCTGAATATTTTGGAAGTAAAGAAGTTTCTTAAGTGAAAATGAGGCAGGCAAATGGCCATAAGATGGAAAGAATGATGCTAGAATGAGATCGACAATTCGAAACTTTCATACAGAGAGAGAGAAAGAGAAGACGACTTCGTAGAGATCTGAGACAGAAACTAGCTAAATACCAGATTAACATGACAAATTCTTACCCTGGAAAATGATTAGGTAAAAGTTATTGAACGGGCTTTTGCAATTATTGGGATCTGACACGCAAATTATAATAATTATTAGTAAATAAAAGAGATTTATTAATTTTACATCAGATTATCATTCGTTTTTCGTTATAGCCCCATATATATACAACACAAGCCACATTTGTTTTATATATGGTAGATGAATAATTTATAAATCATTTGCATTATCTGATGCATAATTCAGTGAAGACAAAGTTATGTTTGGGTTCAGAACTACGATACGTTACATAAAATGGCAGGCAACATAATCCCGCCAAATGTTGCTAGACCTTTCTCTTCAAGGAAAGCATTGATTCTTTCTATTCATTTTTCTAGCTTAACAGTAAAATAATCCTTATTTAATTGCCTATTTTGTATATTCTGTATTAGTTTTTTCTTGTACCTGGTCTACAGTGATTTTATTATGTATGTCTTTATCACAAAATATCTCTAAAGAGACTTTACCTCGTGAAGCAAATGCTCAAATAAAAACTTAATTAGTGCGATATCATCATTTTGCAGATTATCTATAAATGAAGGGAAATTCAAAGTTTAATTTCTTTAGCACGTTACCTACCTAAACAAGACTGGTACTTAGAATATCAAATTGAAACATACTTCTTCGTTCAAGCTTCAGAAAACATTAAAAATCGTTTGAGGTGAACACTACTAAGGTGAAAAAGGCTCAAGATTGTTTCAATAAGTTTATGTCGGTAAAAGATGACACCAATAATGAAGCTAGAGGGGGTTCGAAAGAGTTGCTAAGCATAAGGAGTTATCAGCTACAGGGTAGAAATAAGTTACGAAGAAAAGTTGGAGTATTACACAGTTGTAGACTTTAGAACTTCAACACCCACCATATTACATCATTTCAACCTATCATTAAGGTTAAAAAATGGAAAAGATTGATTTCTTATCAATTTACTTAAACTCAGAAATTGTGACTTCTCGAAATATGTTTATTGCATGCAGTAAAATGAATAAGAATCCAGGTTTTAAGAATTGTGTGAGCTGTGATCAATTGCAGTTCCGAGAGTTGGCCGAAATGCATTCAAATATGGTCATTCATCAGCCATCTTTGTTCAATAGACAGGAAAACAATAGTGCTTTAGGATGATTCCAGGCTGTACACCTGTAAGTTGAATGTGTTAAGTTGAAAGAAATGGGATACTAAGTTATGAATCAGAATGTATATATACTGATAAACACGACATTTATCCTACGAATTATCATCTTTTCAAGCAATATGAACCCCACACACTCAATAAAGGTTTTCTAGTCTCTCTAAACTGTATTTTTTGGCTGTGCTTTGATTCAACTGCGATAATAACCAAAGCATCGACTTCTTAGATTGAAATTGCAAGACGTTATGTGCATACCCTTTACTCTGGACCATTACAAGGAAAGAGATTGGATTTTATGCTTTATTAACCCACCTAGTATGAGATTAATTAAATGATATTAATAGAATAAAAAATCAGTGGTAACATATGAAAGATTAATTAGTCACATTAACGTAAATTTGGTAAGACGAATCAATTTAATTAGTATTGCTATGAATATCATTCACTTTTAACAATGCGGAAATGTAAATATAGAAACAAATAAATATGTTTTCCATCTTATGTTAAAGTTGGTGATAACTTGCGGAGTAAATTAAATGTTCTCTGAGTAGAGTAAACTTATAACAGAACAAGCCTTGAAACTTGGAAAGCAAGGGAAAATTAGGCTTCCAGATGCGTCGCCGAACTGTGAGAAGTGGATCGCTACCTTAACTTTGATTTGAGCAGAGATGAGAGGCGTCTCACGAGGAAGATGTCCCTTCGCGTCTTCTCGACGTATGACCAAACTGGATAAGGAACGAGGCAGCGTTCCCTTTATAATTTCGTTGGTTGTGTGCGCATTAAACTACTGTTATCAGCGAGTCATCCTTAACTCGACAAAATTGTGCAAAATATTTGAATATGACAAAAATGCAAATAATTAGATTGCTCGATGTTAAAATAATAAAAAAATTACCCAGAAATAATTAAAGAAATACGTTGTTCTTAAAACAAGTTTAATACTAAAATTCGTATTTTACTCTTTATTATTATAAAAGTAACTTTGCCTTTAAAATAAAATTTGACTCAATTGTATAATTTGACAAAATATATATCTATAACAAAAAAATCTTTCATTTAATTTGAAAACACTATGTAATAAATAATACTTAATTATAATAAATGATAAAGCAACTAAATATATCCATATAAATCTATAAATAGATGCAAAGTCTTCTCTGCTATTTTGTGTGGCTAATATTTAGAAAACTGAAATCGCTTTAGAATATATTTAATCACTCTTATTATATCAAGCAGATTTTTTAAAATCGATGGAAATAGAATTTTTTGAGCGGTCGATGTTACTAATATTAGTTTGAATTTTAATATTGATTCTCTTCCTTAATTGTGATGACGTCACACTGAAAACTATTTTGAAAAAATAGTTTTTTTGCCTATTTGGTTCTATTTTGGATTGCGCAGCTTTGCGTTAATACTTGTGGTGGATGTGAAATATATTTTGAATAGCTCGTAAAAGAGGTTTACAGTGACCTTAACCGTGCCTTGAACTTTTGGAGAACACAGTGTGAATAGGAACTCTTTCGTCTGTATTGATTGTAGGCGCATTGTGACCATTTCCGCCAGATAGCCATTTTCGCTGCTCAAATACATTTGTCCGTATTAAAACGCACTGCCAGATTTTGATTATTTATGCAAATCTATTCTTCTTTTTTAGTGGTCGTAAGGAGAAATGCGGAAAAATCGAGGCTTTATTGGTCTTTTGAGTGGTTTAACGTACGAGATAGTTAAAAAAATCTTTGTTCATGAGGGTACTTCGCCCCCATTATTAGATACAAAGGTTTATATAGTTTCACAAACTGGCATTTTGAAAATTGAAGGTAAGTTAAATTAGCTCAGGTTAGTTTTTCTTGAACTATTTTAGGTTATTCCAACGGAATCAGAATCCAGCAATGTTTGGCCGCATTTCACTGTCCGATTGCCCAAAAAGAAGAACAAATTTGGACAAAGCACAAAAAAATGCCACAGGAATGAGTAATAAATTGTAATAAAAGGTCATTAAAGTGAAATAAATAATAACCGGGTTTTTGTCGAATTATTTGCAAAACTTGTAGACTAAAGCAGTTTATTGGCAATATTAATGGGATTAATGACTGTGTAACAAAATTTCACTTTTTTTTGGTTTCTGGGTTAAAACTAAAATTTTTCAGTAAATGAAAAACGTCCATTTTGGTCCCCAAACTTTACCCCTGTATATAGGGTACGGAATTTTGAAATTTGACAATTGGAAAATAAGGAAGGCATGGTATAAAATTGTAAACCATATTTTTAAATAAACATTGGAATGTTGTAGAATAATATTTTTTTAATGAAACTTTCAAAACATTCCTGATTTAATGACAAATTTCAAGAATTTATGAAATTTCAAAAATGTTCCAGAATTTGCAAGCACAGGCCCTTGAATCCTTCTAAAACCTTTTGGAAATTTACTTCAGAATCCTAAATACAGAGATTTACAGATCTAGCGTCTTTTTAGCTCTAGATCTTATACTTAACACATCCGAATAGAAGTGGCTTCAAGAGCCTACTATCATTATCTCGATGCATTCTATTATAACTGTGGGCTGTTAATCAAATCAAAAGCAAAATAGTTAATCAGGGAAGCATCTATGTATAAAATTGGATGGAGCTTACATAGATACTTTGCCATGCCAGTTAATGGCTCAGATAAAACCTGGGTACCTCAATTGTTAGTGAACACTTCAATAAAACTTTGGAAGGTAAGTAAATTGTTTATTTTAATAGTAAAATATTTAACGTCATAAGTATTTAAGCTATTGTGTTTGTTTGGAAGCCAAAGGAGTAACAAACTATATTCATTACTTTGATAAAATGGTAAATCTGTCAGGAAACTGCTACTTGTGCCTAGTAGACCGTTCCATACGTCGAAGTAGCAAAAATGTACATGCTAATTACCTGTCTCAAACTTTCAGCCTCTATTGCATCAATACCAGAGAATACTGATCTTCCTGTACCTGCCCTTCCAGAAAGGAATAAGCCCCTCTCAAAAGAAAGCAACAATTCGGAAGTTGAAAAGATCAGTAAAGATGCAGACTACATTGTGAGAGAGATGGCTGTTAAGACGAATTCATACCGTCCAAACAAAAGAAAGCTCCTGAAGAAGCAATAAAGTTGTACTTCTCCAAAATTGGTATAAGCATCAAGCCCTTCCCTTGGCCCATTCATTAGATCTCACGGAAGAGTACAATAGAATCAAGGTCCTGCTACAAGCTTTAAATTATAAGGAATATGAATGGGAAGTAATTCGAGACTTCAAAATGGTAGCAATGTTGATGCGTCTCTATGGAGATTTTACCAAGTTTCCATGTCTTCTAAGTCTTTGGGACAGCAGAGATACCACAACTAATAACCACAAGAAGGACTGGTGTTATAGGACTAAATTCTCTATTGAGGGGCATAATGTGAAGCATAAGTAATTGATAGACCCTTAAAAGGTGTTGTTTCTTCCATTGCAGTTAAAGCTAGGTAACATAAAGCAGTTTGGTAGAGATCTTATAAAAGCGTCTGCAGCCTTCAATTATGTGGAACTGGTTAAGAACTTAGTGAAAACCTATAGCCAAATAAGCTGCAGAATGTCCCTGGAGGCGTATATCATTGTTGCCCATCATGAGAAGTTCAAGGAGAATGTGGTAGCATACTCCGACGATTAAGGGAAGCACTTCCATCAAGATATACTGAAATTTAAACATAGATAACAAAAAGTATGCAATGCAAACATGATCCTGAACGACTTTCCAATTAGCCTTTTATATAAATGGACCTCAAATCCCGCGACAAACACGAATTATAAATGGAATTAATTTTTTGTACATTAAAAATGTGTTGAAATAACATTAAATTTGTAAATTCTAATTAGATTAATTTTTCTCATTATTTTACATCATTATAGACTCTTAAAATTATTATTTAATTATAGACAAGTATTTATAATGTAGTTTTCCTTTGTATTCCATTAATCAAATTGGGTTCATAATCTGAGTAAAATGGATTAAGATAACGGCTTTAGGAATTTTGTTTATCGTATTTGGGTTGTTTTTAATTAAATATATATTAATTTTAGAAGAAATAAAACGAATCCATTATATTAATTGTTTTTATATCATTAAAAATATTTAGTCGGATAAGGTTCGATATTTAATTAACTAAAATGGTTATATCTCTATCTCTCATTTTACTGCTCAAGGCACAAATTCTCTTTATTAAACCCACGTTTTATTTGATTTAAATAAAATATAAAGAGGTCACTGCATTTTAATTATTACCTACACCCGTATAGACATATTTTTTTAAATAATTAACGTAAAATATACAACTTCTCATTTGATTCTTTTTAGAAAATTTAGTAATTTCTTTTCGGGCAAACTTTGAACTTTAGTTCAGAGCTTATTACTCCTAAGACCCAGTACGAGCTCTCATCATTTCTTCAAGGGGACTAACAATAACTTATAGGCTCGTTATTATTTTTGTAGTTCTACATGTTTATTAAACTTAGCGTGTACCGCTAACATAGATCCAACCAGCATAGGGAAGAAAATAATAAACCCCGTCATTTAACCACTGGCCATTTGGACTCTTCCAAAATATAGGGACAACGACTTCGGAAACAATTAGTCTTTTAGAGCACTATTATTCATTCTGACTCACTTACGTCCCATGATATATTGGTTCAACATAAACACATTATTATATTTCATAAAACACATTAAAAGGCTCATTTTTAAGGTTTATTTGAGTCTCAAAATTTATATTACAATGTGAAGACGACAATATTTTCTTTGTGGAGGTTCCAATAAAAGCGTATAAATTTAACATTTTTTTTTATAACCTAACACAGGATGAAATAAAACCCGAATTTGCCTATTTTAGTAAATATTTCATCATAAAAGCCCCAAATCAAAGTTTAAAACAAATAATGTCTCGTTTATATTTATTTGGCAATAGAAAGAGTTGAAAAATATCACTTACTAGCCAAGAATAAAAATTGTGATTCATAGAGTTATCTTCTACCGCCAGTTCAAAAATACAAATAGCCTATTAGATTTTCTCAAAAATATATATAATTTTTCAGGAGTAAAGTGTTTAACCTTTGTTAAATTTAAAAAATAAAAGAATTATATGTAATTTATATAGGGCAGGACACTGATACAATATCTGAGCCATGATGAAAGACTAACGTCAACGTAAGCCAGTGATAAAATTACATGGACAAGTACCCGCATAGCCCCCCAAAACATATATATTCGTCCTAGAAGTTAGCAAATAATATATATATATATATATATATATATATATATATATATATATATATATATATATATATATATATAATTGTGTGTAAGGGAAAGGGACGCCAAGAAGAATACTCCCTTCATTTGTTTCTTGAATTCCTTCCCTTCCTATGTCTACTAAGTATAACCCCACGTGGAGTAAGCTCTGAATCCAAAGATTTAAATAAAAGAAGAAAGAATTTGAATAGCCAACAGCGCCTCACAGGTATCTACGTAGTCGGGAAAATGCTAGCCGAAAGATTCCCACCCACATCATTAGAGACCATTAAGACCTGGCCCCTAAAATGTCCGTCATATAAATACCCTGGGTTTTTCGAAGATCAGTAGATTCAGTTTGAGATCTCGTCACCTTCGGTTCAGTTCTCGTGTCTCTTTCCCCAAGGCCCTGGTATTAGCGTATGACATCGAGGTTCGATCTCACCGGGCAGATCCATCTCTTTTGTGAAGGTTTACTCTGTTTATAGAAAGCCTCGAATCGTTTTATCCCCAAAGGACTGCCGGGATTTCTCTTGTCTCATCTGGAACCACCTCCCTCAAGGATCTTCAGGCTCCCTTGTGAGATTTCGCTCCGAGCTGCGTCAGAGTCTCAATTTTTGGAGGCTGCACTTCTCTGGAGAAGAGTTGACATCGTCCGTCTTCAAGGAGGATCGTGAACTAGTCTTCTGCCCCCTACCATTTCATTCTCGTCACCATTAGGATATTTGGTCGAGAATCACGACCATTTTTCGTCTCCATTTCCCTGCGCCGACTAGCTAAAGGATTTCCCTTACTGGATATGAACCCCTTTAAGGTAAAACGACCCTTGATTGAATCTCCTGTTAATCGACCTACTTTCCGACTTTTAAATATTCCTTCTGTATAACTGATTTATAGTATCCCATTTAAAAGATAATTAATAAGTAATTAACGTTTCTCGATTGCCAATTATCTATATACTCTCAGTATTATCCATATTTACATTTCCTAAATTTCCTGTATGTATATATATGTTAACTAGTGACTTATTCAAATTATATTTTTGGTTTTCACTCTTTAAATACATCCTTGAACTACATCTTAGTAAACTCATTTAATGCTATCGGGCCCTGTATTAAAATCGCACTCTTATACCTTGTAATCAACGGATTACTTTTACGAATTGAACGTACTTGTACGTAGCAAAGGACTTGTATGTACATTAGAAGATATGTGCGTATATAACTATATAAATATTCTCGTGGCTTTTATCTTTTTTCCCAACCAATAGATACATATATGTATATATAGACGTATTCTCTCGGGAGGTGACCCTTTCCTCCACATTGTGCAATCAATGATTATTCATAATTAACTGAATAAATTGAAAATATCGTGTTAATTCTAATTGATCTATGTTGCATTTTTAAATATCTAACATTAGAATTAATAAATCGACGAGAATTTTCTAATACTTTAGTTTTCTTCAAAATTGTAAATCTGAGAAATGAAAGAAATTACCATTTTTTTGGCAGCCTTCAGATTTCATAGGTAGGAATTTATCTCAAACGTGTATGAAACTGTAACCCATTCTATTCTGAATATGAAATGTAAAGAATGACCACTAATATTTTTTAATTTTGAAAATAAAATATAAATGTGTTGATAACAAATATTTTATTGATAATGTAATATATATTTTGATATTCAAAGGAGTCTTCATTTTAAAAATAAGATTCAAACAGGTTACATTTATTACAATCCCCAAACTATTTTACGTCAAATTGTAACCATGTATCTATAATGTATCGACAAGTGGTAAGTCGATGCACGTCCTGAATTTCTATTATATATTTCAAAATTAGAATTATCTCTTATTTATTAGAGTTAAAATTGTACTGAATCAGCTAGAACTATCAGATAGTCCAGAAATTGACCTTCTTAAGGTGTAAGGATTAAAGCAAACAAACAGGTTAATAATACCCTTATTTATAATCATAAAATTTATTGATTGAATGCCCTTTTTCCAATATACTCCGAGGTCATTTATGCCTTTTCACTATTAGTTTTTACGCCTCGAGTCAAGAAATATCTTAACATCTTCTGCTCCTCTTGGGTTTGAAACCCTTTATGGAATCACCTCAAGAGAATAAAGTTGTCAACAGAAGAAGAGATCAAAACAACTTTAAAGAACTTTTTAAAATCAAATTTAGACGAATATTCTTACATGGGATAGAGAATTTCGTAACAAGCTAAGCTAGTTTTAGCTTTCTGGTAATTAAATTAGTTATTAAATTAATGAATAAATACCCTTTAAAATATAAAACGAATTCAACGATTTGTTTGAGTTCTATCCAAAAAATAAGTTGGTTGGTAAACAAGTTACGGGAGAAAGAGTGATAAATTGAGCTTATATGAATTTAAAAGACGGTCATGGTTTTGGGAACGTCATATAATTGATGAGAATTCAAGGTTCGGCAGAGGATTGTTGTTTTGTACGAGCGTCTCAAATCATTTACAATCCTATATTTTAGTTGTTTAGTTGTTGGGCCCAAATATCAAATTTCCCACGTTGCGCATTTAAATGTATATGGAATAGGAAATCACAAGCAGCACTATGGTAGAGATTCTTTGTGGCTAAATTAGGAATTAAAAGAACGGAGTTGGAACATTTTGAGATATATTGAAATGAATGAAGAAGTTACTTAGAGCTAAAAACAAATTTGATTAAAACATTTTGATTGAAAACTATTATTGATTGATCTTGGCGATAAAGCTATTTTGCCCCAAAGTTGACATTGATTTGTTGATTAGATATTCTGGGCATATATTAAAATAAAAACTTCCCATCACATTTTCCGTTTCAAAATTAAAAGGAAAACAAACAGAGCAAATGGTGTTAGCTCTCTGTAAGCAGTTTTAGAAGTTGGCGCATCTAAATGTTATAGAATTGCCTCTATAGTAATGTGTTTCAAGGTTGGTGATGGTAGTTTTACTCTAGAATAATATTTTGAATTTGAACCCACTTCTGTAAAAATATTATACTTAAAGAAATTTGAACATCATCCCTTGTTTTAGTTGAAAAATTTATTTTGTGATATTGTTTTATGGCATTTTTTAATAAAGACGCGTAGTCTGTGTTCTTGAAGATAAGAAAACCAGTCGTCAACGTATCTTTTAAACTCTAAAAGATTGAAATTTAGAGACTGATTAATTACCCTTTTTGGGGGGGGGGGGGGAATAACTTACATTTTTAACAAAGTGTGGTCCCATTAAAAGAATTCATAGCCATACCTGCATGCTGAAGATAAAGACTTCCATTGAATTAAAATAAAGATTTTTACACAGTCAATTTCAAAAAAGTTGAGAAGATTGTCATGATAAAAGATATCTCATATAATGTTGCACGTTTTAAGGACAGGTAAATTGGTAAAACTCTGAATCTTCATCAATGGCATTCATATAAGCATTGTCATAATTGAGTTGGGATTTATAGTTCACAAAATCAAAAGAATCTTAAAGAGAGTATTCATTGCGGGGGGATAGGCCAATGTAATGGACGATAAAATTGTTAGTTTAGAAGTAATAGTATTAATTTCATCAAGATTAAGAAGATGGATATTCCAACATTTAGAGTTGGGGCAGTACATAAATGAGCCGAATAAATTGTCAGTGCCAAAGATTTGGTTACAATGATCAGAAAGGATATTAGGTTTCTTCTAAGAGTGAAAAAGGCTTATGTCTTACGAGTATCTTCAACTTGACATTATATTTAAAGGGATCGGTATCACATTTACAAAATAGAAAGGCATCAGAAAGAACAAGTTGAATATTACGGTTATAATCAGTCTGATTTTCAATGAGCGCATTTTTACCTATATTGGGTGGTGAAACTATATATATTTAAATGGCCATTTATACAAAGATGACAAATTTTAAAATCTTTAAAACTACATACAGGTCAACGAACACGTTAAAACCATTATGACTGGAATATAATTTGTGAGCCAAATATTTAATCTCTTCTATAAAATTAGAGTTTTACATCAGGAGAGAACTAATTTTGTGGCAAAGAATAAGTTTTAGGACCAATCGGAAGTGACAAAATTCTAAAGCTAGAATAATGTTTAGTTCAAAAAAGAAAAATTATTTGATCTTGTTTTAGCCAATCAAATTTGAGAAATGTTAATGAATAAACAATGTTTGGATCGGCGAAATAAAAGCGTAAAAAAAAATTAAATTAAATTAGATTGAAAATTTATAACATTGAATGGGAGACCTGTCGATCTGGAGACAGGGGTGCAACAAAGGGGATGCCTTAGTCCTACCTTGCATGCAATATACACGGGCGACCTACCTCACCCCAATCACAAATCAGCGCAATATATTCAACTGGCAGCGATATAGCTCACGTTATTATCAGTAACCATCGTAACCCCAAAGATGTGGCCAAAAGGACGAGAGGAGAAATTGAGAATCTCAACAGAGACGAGGAAGAAAACAGGACCAGAAAAAACATCAACAAATTGAGAATGATCCCGATGGGACGACGAAAGACAGCAAAATTTTGGTGCAAGACGAAGAGTACGAATACTCCAGAGATGTCCAATTACTTGGTCTTAAATTAACTTCGAATGGATATGCTGCGCACTACAGGGAGAGAAATTGGTGCGGCCAAGAGGACGCTAGAGTCGCTGTTTCGTTTCAGACTGATTTCACCACGAAACAAAAATAAAATAGATATGTTACTGGTGTGAAAATTACTGCTAGATCCCGCTATTCCTCTTCATGTCTCAAGTAAGACACCAATGAAAAAAGCAGAAGCGATCGAAAATAAAACAACAAGATTTATAACTAATGTTGCCCTTCAGGTCCGGATTCCATCGATACTACTTGACGAAATCACCGATATTAAACAATCAAATATCACTGCACAAACATGTAAAGGAAATATGTCAAAAAATAGACCAATACTTACCAGAAGAAGTTAACCAACAAATAAAACTTGAAGACGAAGAATTATCTAACCTACACTTCAAACAAGCCTTCACAAATATCTAGCTGCAGACGCGGCAGGCAATTTACAATATTTATAATGAAAATGATAGTAAAACTGAAGAAGGCCCATAATAAAGAAAAAAATAATAAATAAAAAAAATGATAAAGAGATCCGTAGTGGAGAATTAATTAATTAAAAAAAGATCCTTCGTGTAAAAATTAATAATAAAAAAATAAAAAAATGATCCGTAGTGGACAAAATAATGACATTAAAAGTTAAAAGGAACGATAGAAATATAACACTGGGTAACAAATGTTCACAAAATTTTGTTTCTCTTATTTTTTTGAGTATTTTTAATACTAACTTTTCACTGCTTTCAAATATGTCCTTATTTTTTCTCAACCATTGACCGTTTGAAAGATTTTCTAAATTATGCTAATATAAAGAAATGTATGGTGTCCGGGTAAAGCACACTTGCATTTGTCGCTAATTTATTTATTTTCTTTTTCAGGTTTATATGATAAAAATTGACTTTCTTGGTTATGGCTACTGGAAAATACAGAAATTCACTAGATTCGTTCTGTTTTGTATTTGTTTTCTATGTTGGACCTAAGCATGTATCACATAATATTATAAAAGGTGCAAATACTGGATTGCTTATAGACTGTACTTTGGAATTAGTATGGGTGACCCCCCAAAAACACGGGCCCCTCATGTGATATGTGGAAGTGGTCGATCAAATTTAGAAGCATGGCTGAGAGGCACAAAAAAAGCAATGCTATTTTCTGTGCCAAGAGTTTGGCGAGAGCCAAAAAATCATCACGATGATTGTTATTTTTTTATGATTGACATATCAAAGTAATTACAAGTTAAGAGAAGAAAGTTTCTTCTATATCCTAACATTTTATCCTCTATTGCACCTGTGCCACATGATTTTACCTTATTGGTTCCACAGACGCCATGAAATGTAAGTAAATCCTATCAAATTGTAAGCTATATTCTTTGTAACAGAATCAATACGGAAATATTCAAAACATCTACGAGTAGCCTAAGGTTTCTTGTAATGTGATTACACATTTAATCCATATTTATGTTCCAGCTATTAAATGCATTTTTATATATATATATATATATATATATATATATATATATATATATATATATATATATATATATATATATATATATATATATATATATTCAGGTAGAAAGTATGATAGAGGTGTTATCAGGAGAGTCGGAATGTTGTGACAACGAAGAAATGGATGAAACGTTTGAGCCAAGAATGAGTACCCGCCTACACTTTCCAAATCAACGTGAACTGGATGATCTCATCAGGGACTTGGGTCTCACTATGTCAGGAGCTGATTTTTTGGCATCCAGACTTATTGAATGGAATCTGTTGGGGGAGGGCTCTAAATCAACAGTATACAAGAAGCGCCATGAGGAATTTGAGGTATACTTTGATATAAGTAAGGATTTCTTTTTCTGCAAAAAATATTAATGGCTTGTTTACAGCTATTGGAATTAATCACAACCCTGAAGAATGGCGACTTTTGATAGATAGTTCTACAAAATGCCTCAAAGCTGTTTTACTACATATAGAGAATCAGTTTCTATACCAGCCTATAGCATACTCGGTACAGATGAAGGAAGAATATGACAATGTAAATAAAGCTTCTCGAGAAGGTAAGCTACACTAAGTATAAATGGGATGTTTGTGGTAATTTTAAAATATTTTCCTTTTTACTCGGATTACAGGGTAGGTACACCAAGTATTCATGTTTTCTTTGCCTATGGGACAGTGGGACTGATCAAGAACATTACCAGAAGGTTAAGTATACCCCTAGAGTTGACTTGCATCCAGGAAAACTAATTGTTATTAGAAATCCTCTTGTAGTGCCTGCCAAAGTTTTACTACCTTCACTTCATATAAAGCTTTGTTTAGTAAAGCAGTTTATAAAAGCATTAGATCATGGTGGAGAACCATTTCAAGAGATTCCTCTACTCCTTCCAAAGCTATCAGAGGCCAAAGTTAAGGGTAGTATATTTACTGGACCGCAAGTAAGGAAAATGTTGAAGTCAGTACAACTTGAGAATGCAGTGAGTGATGTCAAAAGGCAGGCGTGTTGTGCATTTGGAAATATAGTTATGGATTCTTTCATAAAAATAAAGAGCCAAACTACTAGCAGCTGGTAGCAAAACTAATAGAAAGGTATAAGAATTTAGGATGTAGTATGTCACTAAAGGTGCACTTTTTGCACTCACATTTGGATTTTTTAGTGAACAATTGGGATAGGTAAATGAGGAGCATGGTGAGCGTTTCCATCATAAATTTGTTTTAATGGAGAATAGATACCAAGGAAGATAGGACACTACTATGATAAGAGACTATATATAACAATCAAGAAGCTCAGATTAAGAAAGCACGTTCTTCTGTGCAATTTTATAATCACATTTTCTCATTAGTTTAAAAAGGAATACAAGGACCAAATATTGTCAGCTATTATTCATGGACAATGTGAATATGCTAAATAAAGTGAACTGTCGCAGCTATTTATTGTTAGTTTTATATACAAAATTACAATTATCTTCTAAAATATTGATGCTATGTAACTTTCAATTGTATTTTGGGAATCAAGAGATAAAACCACCTTAGAGACACTAAAACCATTTAAAGAAACATAACTAGTGTTACCCAGTGTAATCCAAAGATGAAAAAAATAAACAAAAGTAAACAATGAAATAAATAACAGAAAGAATAATGCAGCAACAAACTCTTTTAACTAACAGAAGAGTTTTGTCGATGAAATCAAAGGCCGAAGAGCTAGACTCATTTAATTGAGTAATCAAGGAAGCAACAAGTGGAATAAAGAAGCATGACAAATGAGGTTACCACACAACCTGGTACGTATCTTCTCTTCATATTGACATTTTTTCTTACTTATCTCTCTCTAAATCTATTCCATACACGCTTTTCCTTTCTTAAATAGTCTTTGATCTTTGATTAAATTAGATAGTGACGGATGTCAGATATTGGAATTTTTTCTACTGATGATTTTTACGCAAGCAATCCACACCTTCAAATTTTTCGAAGCGAGATTCATCGTTTTTTTTCTAAAGAAAAAGAATCCAAAGAGACAGGACTATGATTAGACAGAGTACAAGGACGAACCTTCTATTCCTATCCACCCTATTTAGGACGAGTAGGCTAGGTAAGGTTAAGTCTCCATAGAGACTCAACAGCTCCCCCAAGAAAGGAGACTGAAGCCGGGTAAGGCATAAATCGAAAAGTTTCAAAATTATGCTTTCTCAAAAAGTTCGAAACTTTAGCAATCTCAAGCATTTTTAAAACACGGTTTAAACCACTTTTGAATCTTGGCTGATTGCACCGAATTCGAAAATGTGCAATTGCAAAGCACATAAAATCGAACATGTGTCCAGAGATCGACACGGAATCAGGTTTATTGCTCGATTAAATAGACAAGTGATTATAAGAATGTGCCATTTACTTTGCTTATCTTCAATTTTAACATTGTAAGCAACAATAAAGTCAATCATTACGGAATTAAATGGTCTTTTATCAGGATTGATTGTAAAATCTCTATACTGGTTGACATTTGTTTTGATGGCGTGTCCATGCAATTTCCTACAGAACACACAAGTTCGATCTCTTTTCTAACAAGAGAGTATATTGAAGAAATATAGAATGATTTTCTAAAAATTTATATTAGTTTGAATACTTGCTCATGCTGAGTAGCTTTGTAAGCATCAACTATGAGTGATTTCCTTATATTGCACGCTTTTGGCATTAAAATAGGACAACTGAGAGAATTTTCTGTTTCAACCACAGGAATTTTTCTTTTGACTCTGATTAAACCATCTTTATAAATAAACAAATTAAGCTGCGTTACGATCGGGTCTGGCTTTGAGACTGTCCCTTGAAAAAATGAAAACAGTGAGGAATAAACTTTTCCTACGATTTCTGGATCAAGTAAAATTTGCTTTCGTAAAGCAAGTTTCTTTTCTCATAATTACACTTTAACAAATATTGTGGAGCATGCTTCGCAATGAAATTACGAGTAAAGACTTTTATAAGAGATAAAACCAGTATTGAACACTTCTCTAAGTTAATAATGCATTCTTTAGTTTTCGAACGATTGATAACGAAGACATTCCTTAATTTGCGTTCCTTACCGACTTTAAAAGATTCTAATTCACTTCGTAGAATCTCTGTTTGAAGAGAGGAATGAAATTTAGACCTTGATAAGACAGCGCTAGAGGTTGGTCTACTTACAAAGTCGGCTGGATTAGAACATCCGCTTATGTGGTGAAATGTCATCGGAATTTCTTCACAAGAGCAAAGTATACTATTTACGTGATTATTCACAATAACTGACTTTCGTTCCAATGTTCCTGGATTAAAAATTTTCGACTTTAGCCAACTGAGTGAAATATTTGAGTCGCTGTAAATTTCTACATCGACTACTGAAAATGGTTCCACAGCATTTGTTAGCAATTGGTAAACTGATGCAACCACTTCTACAGATAATAACAGCGCTACGAGTTCTAGAACAGGTATTGACTTATTTAAGAGGTCCTTTCCGCAGAGCTTGTTCTTTGACAAAATGAAGGAGACTTCTCCTGTAGTTTTGTTCCAAAGGTACAATGTCATTCCTGAACAGAGTTTGGTTGTGTCAAAAAAAACTAACAAAACATAATTGTCTTCACGAAAGCCAACGCATCGCAAAATTGAATGTTCTTGGTAGCCGTTTAGTTGAGCATAGATTAAGCGCCCTTCTTTCTGTAAACTATCGCTGATAATTGTGTCCTATTTGAGTGCAGGATCAATCTTTGGAGGAAAAGTCGGGCTTGAATCAACAAATGCGTGTAGATTCCGTTGACATCAAATTGTGAATTGACCGTTTTCAGAACTGTACGTCGAGTATATGCATCTGGATTTAGTTCTAAATGCTTGCATTTTATTTCGTTCCACATGCGATTCCAAAGAATAGCGAAAAATTCCGTAACCTCCTCAGTCGTGATACCAAAATTCTTATCAATCTTTTCCTGAATGGACGAAAGATTGGTGTAAAATTTCTGGAGGTTGAATTGATATTCATTGAAAATTTCAAATGATTTCTCGAAACAAATTTCCATCTGAGAAGCGTTTGAAGAAGAATAACTCAAATTATCCATATAACACAGAGCAATCGTTTTTTAAAGCTCTGACCGATTCTTCGTCTTTAGTTATGTTGTACATCAGCATGTAATAAAGAGAAGTTAGCAGAATATTCGGACTAAATCGAAGACCTAAATCGATAAATTTCCAAACTAAAATCACTTTCAGATTATGGCTTAACTGCCCATTTCGCTTCTCGTACAAATCACTCAAAAAGACTATTCAAGTCTTAGTGGTTTAAGATGATTCTCTGATCACAGTAGAATAAGGAATGAGTGAGACATTCGAATTCAATTTCTAAAAGGCATCAAGGTTCTCGACTTTTTCAATGATTCCGTCTGCTAACTGCTTTCAAATGATGCCGTCATAGTCTTTAAGCGAAGCGTCGTTTCGTTTCAACTTAGACAAGGTTGAGTCAATAATCTTTTTTCTAAAGAGTAATTGAAGGCTAGTCTATTTAAATTTTTGTTCCAAAGTGCTGGGGCGATAACGTGACCTGTTTCGTCATGCTTAATATCGTGCAAAATTTTGTCAAACAAAACCGATCATCTTTTGAAACGTCGCTAGGTTTGTCCAAGATAGTCGTACCATGATTAATGAACGACTGCGCGGAGAACGACTGTGGCAGTAAAATTGATGCTTGGTAGTTGGTACCAGCATCTTTAACGTACTCAACGTTTCCTAAGAGCAAAGGAACTTTCCCTTCAAGTAAACTACCCAAAGGACTCTCCATATAAACTGACAAGTTCTTTCCTTACACGTGCCTGAATGAACGACTCGTAATAGGTAGATATGCCAGATTATTGCTACCTAAGAGTATTTTTGCGCCTCCAACTTGGTCTGAATCACCAATTTTTTGTCTGCAAATTGGTAGCCTTTCTTTTGGAACTTTGAGACTACCTCAGAAATACCTTTAAGTTTGAACTCTATCTCAATTTTTGGAACACAAATGGCCTCAATTTGACGTTTTTGACTGCCCATCCAAATAAGAACTTTCAACTTTTTCGTTTTGAAAGACTTTTTCGAATTGAAGCCTACGATGGTAATGTTAATGTATTTGCAAACGCTAAGCCCGCGCTTTCAGCTAAAGCCGAATCGATCAATGAATCTTGGAAGCAACTAGAAAAACACGCTCGTTCTTCGAGAACTTGACCATCTGGTCTTGATCGCGGATGTAAACGACGGAAGAATGACGTCACTCGGACAGTCTTTCGATGAGATCGACAAGGTTACCTTAGTTACCGATTACGCCAACTGTGTTGTCGGCGAGGCACTCTGTTCTGCAGGCTTATCATTAGATTCTGCTTTCGGTAGAGTTCGATGCTTTTGTTTAGCGCAAAGCGAAGAAAGATGCATTGATTTTTTGCCTTGCTACAGAGATAACGAAACTTAAATTTGTATGCAGAAGTCTCGTGAATTCCAGAGCATTTTGTGCAACGCTTTAGTGCTTTGAGACGCTTTACACGAGACTTCGGCGAGGAGTAAGCAGAGCACGTACCTAACTTGTGGTTGCCATCGCACAGTAGACAACTTTTTCAATTCAGATGGGGACGAGTTTATGGTGACGGCAAAGGCAACGGTTCTTGAGGTTGAAACAGCCTGAGCATGCTCCAAAATTTTTTTTTCGGCTTCGTAAATTTTATCTAGGATTTGAGCTTCGTTTGGTCTACTGCTGTCAGTTATTCAAGCTATTCAAAAGGAAGTAGCGAAATAAATCTTTCAATTTAATGTCGAGAGTATTAATGTGTTTTTTTAATTCTGTCGCGTCTCTGATCAAACTAGAAATATCGGAAGGATCAAGCTTCAATTTTGTAAATTGAGTGATGGCCGCGTCTTTTTGTAAATCCTTATCATCAAACGCTTTGTCAATCTTTTTACTACTTGTGAATACGTCATATTGTAGCTGCTGATTGATTTCACACAGGATATTGCTTTACCATCAATATGTTCAACTAACAAGAGATATTTCTCGTACTCAAATTTGATTTGCTCATAAGTGCATTGAACTGAGTAATATATTTTGTGTAATGCAAGCGGTTGAAATCAAATCGAGGACAACGAACCTTCGGAATAGTTGAATCCCCGTGAAAGCGATGAGATTCTTGGGTTAGAGCCTGCAACGCTTGAGTCCCAGAAGAAGAAGCCATTAATGTATTTAAACTGTTAAACTTAATCTACAACTTAAAAATTACTGCTACTAACTTATCAGAAAAAGCATCGCATAATTGCACTTCTGTGGCATGCATTTTCCGATCTCAAAGCTTTAAATTTAACATGCCTTCCTCGATTTCGGAATTCCATTTTTGTATTTTCTTTTGGGTCTCATTAATTTTAGTTTGCCAGGTAGTGACCTCCGCAATGTCGCCTGAGCTAACAACATTTGAAACTGAATCCAAAGTAGTTATAGCTATAGCTCGAGATGCCACGTGCTTATCACTGGCGCTAATTAAACTCTATACTGGCTTCGATTAAGTTTCTTCGTTAGGATTCGCTTTGTACGCGAGGTCAAGATCGTCGGCAACAGAAAGATCGAAAGCCATATTTACTGCGCTCGCTTGCTAGCAATGTAAAGAAGTGTATAGCAAATAATCGATATGTAACGAGTAGAACCCAGGTTGTTAAAATGAATTTTGTCTTGTCTGTGAAGTGTTTCGTCGTCTGAACGACCACGACCACCTATCATACAAAAATGATCGCTTAGTGGACACTTCAGCAATGCTTTGTTTGATTTATTGCAGAGCGATCGATATATAGCACGCAGCGGATTTCCTCGGAAATCAAATCGATCGAGAAATCGCAATTCAATTTGGCACTGCACAATTATAACTTCTTATTAAATCTTTGACCAAATTATTCGTAAGAATAGAGTTGCTACCTAAGACAATGTAAATAACATCCAGGAGCCACTCAATAACTTCGTACAATTCCTGTGGCCACTCCAACCAAGCGCTAAAGCACGAGCCACTCCTGAAAAAGGATCGCAATTCGTAAGTGTAATTTTTGCTAATAATGCTATGGTATGCTCCGAGCGAGGTCAAATTGCAAACGATTGAGTACCCAAGTATTATAACTTTCCAATGATATATTATAGATATGCGAAAATAGTGACATGAAAATTCCCAGAGAAAGAAAGGTAAAATGCTCGATGAAGAAAAGTTTAAGTTACTAAGTGACCTGAAGAGAGCAAATTAATCAAACGTGAGGTTGAGCACTAGACAACATGCGGGATCTTTCACCACGACGCGCTTATTCATGCCTCACAAAACCATCCCGTTGGGAATGCCATAGGCAACGGTGGAAGGCATTGCAAAAGCGAATAAACTTGCTTTCGTCAAGGTCAGAGCAGAGCTGCCGAGAGTTGACGTGACCTATACGCGAGTCGAGTAAGGTAGTAAATTAACATTCTAAAGTTTGCCTGCGCAAGTGCATCGCCTCAAAATCCTAAGAAAGGGTCTTTGTGGGTTACTTATAGAAATTAATAAAATACAAAATAAACCAAGACAAATTGATTATGCATTTTACTCATTACTAAATATTGACAATATATCCAATATATTGTGCACCACCGAGAGTCCTGAAGATAAAGGAGAAGTGCGACAATAGTTTAGTGTAAAGGGTTTTGCTTTGGAAGAGATATCCTTCCCCAAGGCCAATATTGAAATAATCCAGTGGATTAAAAAAGGCTTTATTAAATGTGAGTTTGAAGGCCCATATACTAACCGAAAAGTTTAGAAAATTCTTATCAGTGGCATCCTGAGTATTTCCTAACAACTATGCTACATAGTAACAAGAGAAAGGTACAAAAATGCCTTTCCAATTATGTCACGGAAAGGCAGCGTTTCTCTCGATTGAGGGCAATGACGGTCCGATCTTCAAGGTTCAAAAGGCAGTCACGCAGGAAGGGGGCTGCATCACCCACAACCTTTACAGTATCTACACGATGGACTTACTATGACTCTACGAGGTATACTCAATTTGCGGACATCACCATAATCCCGAATAGCCCATATAGGTTGGCTCAATAGATGGCGATGGTCAAAACAACAGAAATAGCTAATATTACCAATTATGAGCGAAAATGGAAGATCCGAACAAACATGGACATGTTATCGATCATACCCATAGGAAGAGTGAAGACTTCTAGAGTACAGGTGGAGGAAGAAAGGTATCGATACCAAACACGAAGGTAGCGTGCTTCGTCTTAAAATCACCTGATGTGGTTACTGCAAGCACGTAACAGATAGAACCTACCTAGCCAAGGCGCAACTCCTCAAGCTGTTCCAGTTCAGGGGCTTAAATAAAGAAAATAAGATTAAAATTTATAATGCTCTATGCATGCCACGCTGCTATACCCGGCAGTCCCACTATACAGACTCCACAGGACACACGCGGTAAATCTCCAGAGAGTGAAAAATTCTGCAGTGTATATTATCTCCAATACGAGAAAAAGAGAGTACAACAGACTAAGGGACCTACACCAAGAGATTAATCTTCCAGCTGCAAATGTATTTCAACACAATAGGTCTTGCAAAGTGTGGGATAAGTTGAACATCATACTAAACAATAAAGAAAACATCTTTAGAAATCAGGCAAGATTATAGGGCCAACAATAGAGGCAACTTCATTAGCGGGGGAACCATCTCCCATATAAACGTAAAACCGAAATTTTTGTGGAATCTCTTTATTATATTGGAATATAAAGAAAATCTGCAACAGACTGATAATAGATCACAAAGAAGAAAAGAAGAGATAAAGTTGCGTAAAGCCTCCATCTAATGAAGATAAAAGAAAGAAAAAATAAATCAGCAAGAAAAACCAAGGAGATGGATAGTCACCCAACAACTAACTCTAACTCTTACTCATTCTCTTTCACCACTTCACCTAAACACACTCTGTCTACTCTACTCTTACTAAATACTGTTTACTCCTAACCTTTTCAAGACGTAAGACGTATTAAATTAAAAATAAATCAAGTTCAATGATCGTGCATACGACATGGCCTCCTACCACGTTATACTTTTTGTCGCCAGGTCAACAGCAGAAAAGTCACTCAGAAAGAGACAGCCGCATTTCTTCGTGAAGAATTGGCAAGAAAAGAAGACCTTCATTCAAACCTCCAAGCAGAAACAGAGATAAGTCTTCAACTCCTGGAAAAAATTATTTCTTCTAAAGATTTAGCTGCCGCAGTAAATGAAACCCTCAGTGACGCGTCTGACCAGCATCTTTTACAGTGCAGACGACGTATTGGAAAGAAACTCGCGAATTTGTATGGTCGTCCCATCCAAATGCGAGTTAAGAAAAAACAATTCGTCAACCTCAGTAATATCTCTTTAGTAGCGAAGCAAATTGAATTCCTAAACCTGGGTCTCAATTGCTACTTTATGAATAAACCTAACCCTTTATCGAAGAGAATCGAAATTGAGATGCCGTAGGATACTATATTCCGACTCGAACACAAATGAAAGCGAGAAGTGAACGGCCGCTGAAGCAATCAAACTACACTTATATCACCTTTTCTTCGCAACACAGCTAAACAACTGAGTGAAAACACCTATATTGTCATCCGCCAAGCAGATAAGTCTTCAATTTATCTCATCCTCAACAAAGAAGATTATTTATCAAAAATAAAGGCAATCCTACACGACACGAGCAAGTTCCGTATCATTACACGAAATCCTTCAAGAGACTTAAAACAAATTAAATAAGCTCCTCGTCAAGCACAACAGTGAAAATACTGCTCTAAAAAGGCAATTAATTGAAGGAGACTATAAACTAGCATATGCCTACGTAGATGTCAAGTCCCATAAACCTGGCTATTCGCTCAGACCCATCATCAGCCAGACACCTACGGTCACCTATCATCTATCCAAAGTCCTCAAACCACTCATTTCCCTTTATGTCCCATTTAATTACAGTTTACGTTCAATGGAAGACTTTCCTAAAATCCATTATCCACACCAGCCGGGTTCATTTCATCAACGGATGTCTAATTCTTGTTTACCAACGTTCCGATGGATAAAACCGTGGAGCTGATTTACCAGAAAATGTACCACACTAAGGATAATACTACTCTCTCGATATCTAAAGAGATTATACTATTACTCATTAACTTGAAACAAAGAGGCGCCTTTCTACAGCCCTGATGGTCATATTTTAGTGCAAGTCAACTGAGTGGCGATGGGATCTCCACTGGGTGTTCTATTCACCAATTTCTAAATAGGAACAGTAGAGGATACCATTTGCAAGAACAATCCTTTATTGAAACCATGGATCTTCGCCCGATATATTGATGACATAGTCATCAATGCAGATAATTCTAGCCTGTTCCTAACCCTTATTCAAACTTTCAAAGAAAATTCATCCCTTAACTTCACTCATAAAATGAAAACAACTCAACATTACCATTTTTCGACGTCCTAATAAGTCTCAACAAACACATTTTACGACTGAAGTTTACGTCAAATTAACAAATATGGGCTTCTGCATGAGCGGATCTTCAGAATGTCCGGACCAATACAAAAACTCCGTAATGAAGGTCCTCATCAATGGATCCTTCTCTCATTCTTCAAACTGGACAGCGGTTGATACAGAAATAAATAGAATAAGTCAGCTGCTCGTTAACAACGGCTAACCACAAACATCAATCAATAATCTCATAAAGCAGGAGATGGATTCAAACCACACCCAAATGCAAATAAATTAAAAACTAGGTACAATAGACTTTTATTACCAAGGTTCCATGAACACAGGATATATAAGGACGAAAATGTCGTCCATGCCATCATACACCGGAATGCTAAACCCACCGATCAAATAAGCCAAATTAAATAAGTAATTTATTACAGAAAAAGAAACTGGCCGCATCGTTATAAAAATAGCTGCCTTCCCACGACAGGGCACTTGCAGTAGTGTAATTTCTCGTACAAATATTAATGCCATGTCAGTGACTGTGAGCCTCGCACTTCATTTTACTTTGGGATGACTTCCACAACCTTGTTTCGGCGAGTCATCAAACCCCACACTGCAAAGCGTCGGAAAAACCTCAGCCGAGAAATGATAAGTAGAAATACTACCATCATTCTGCGGGAGAGTGATCGACGACAACTGCATATAGCTGAAGCCGTCAATATATCGATATGAAAACCACAAATTAACATCCAGCACCAACCAGAAACGACTTTGTTAGCTATTTCAAATATCTTATAAATCTTAAGATCCAAGAATTCTGGGCTGGTGACCCGCAACCCCCGGAGAAACAGCGAAATAAATACAGACCGTTTGACTTTATCATTATGACCTGAGTAAAAATGAATATAAGAACCGGCGTTGGTAGGCTTACGATAAACGGAAAATTTAAATCCAGATAGAGTCCTGTATATAAGTAGATCTAGAAACGGGAGGACCCCATTTTGTTTGAGTTAAAGGTTAAATTTAATAGAGGAAGCCAAACAATTTAATTCGGTAAGAAAACCATTGACATCCTTAGAAGTAGGTAAGTAGGAAATAGGTAACAATATTTGCTACCCTCAAGGGTTTCATGCAGGGTGCCTAAATTTGGCAAACCAAATCGTTTTATAAAACTGAAATCCATCCCGCATACAATTTTAAGAACTCACTTGTTTTACCGTTTTTTGAGGCCTTTTCCTTGCCCTCACCCCCCGATCTTGAAATATTTAAATGTTTCACTCATATTCAAGTATGTGTCTAATATGTAAAAAAGGTTGATTCAAAACAATAACAAAATTAAAGGTGGGTTTATTCTATTGATTGTACTGTTTTCCTTAAGCAATACTTTGGGCAAACCGGAAAATAATTAAATGCACGTTTGAATCAACATAAATACAATATTAGAAGAGGTGAAAGTAATAGTGCTTTATTTGTTCATTTATCTAAAAATAATCACTTTATCAATTGTAATTCGGCTAAATTACTTTACAAATCTAATGACTATGTTAAAAGAAATATTGTCGAATGCTCATTCATTAATTCTTCGCCAAATTTCAATATACCCTCCAGTTCTCTTTAAAATTGACCCTGTAATTAAAAGGCTTCTTTGTAGCGAAATTGTCCATTTTAAATCTTAGCACTTTGATTTACTAAATGTTATATATATTTTTTGTTTATTTCAATGTATTTATAATTGCATATGTCTGTACTCATAGCTGTATGACATATATGTCTACATTCTTTTCTCACACATGGAACTTCCGGGAGAGATCTTATCTATACGTATTTATACTTTGTATCCGGTATTTAACCCTGTTTCTGATAATATTTTTCTATGGGAAAGGGGCACGCTTTGCGAATGAACTGAACAAGTTCGAAAGTACTTGGAATCGGCATTCCATTTTCCTGCCGGTTTTTTTGCATGATAGGCTGACCTGTGCCAAGGATTGTTAGTAGGTTGGGCAGTGGAACATATTTTTTTTCAGATTGTTGGTATCCCGTTGCTACTATTGTTGGTATCAATTAGGTTTCAATTTTCACGACGAAGAATGCCTCGTCCAAGTTGTTGGTTTCTTTGAATTTCAGCTCTCTTCTTATTGCTATGGCTGCCCCGTTGGGTTGCTCGCCTGAAGGGTTAGTATTTATGACGGTGTAATTAAACATTTTAATTGTTCTTGTTTCGGGATTCACTCCGTGTTGTAATATTAATATAATATCCGGATCATTCTCTTTAAAAATATTTTATAATGTTGATATTTTACCGATACATCTTTGAGTGTTAATTCTCCGAATGCTGAGCTTTGTCCTCCTTTATTGTTCCATTCCTTATTAAGTTTGGTTGTTAAGAGTTCTTTGGATTTCTGACAGGTCGATCTCTTGTTGGATTCTGCTTTGTTATCTTTAAATCTGCCATTTTTCATACCTTGGAATGTTGCATGGAAGAGGGTAACGCAGTCGCCAGGATAGATCCTTTGTCATCGAGTAATAGTTTCTCTACTTTTTTCTCGTCTTCCTCTCCTGTCGTTCTTTTAAATGCCCATTTATATTTACCTGATCTAATAGCCCATTTATGATGTCCTTTTGCTTCTTACCTATCGGGAAAGGGAAGCATTCGTCGATGGAAACTTTTAATTTGATTTCTGTTGCCTCCATACGCATTTTTGTGTTTTTGTCTCCCTCGTTGCTTTGTAATGTTCTGTTTGAGACTTATGTCTTACGTCTCTAAAAGATAGAAAAGTATAGAATATATGCAGGGTGGAGAGAAGGTGTTAGGTAAAGTAGTGGAAGTATTGCTTATAGTTGCTGAGTGACGAGCCATCTCTGGGATACTTTTTCTTACGTTGTTTTTACTCTTGCTTAAATTAATATGATATGGTTGAGGATTTCAATTATCTTATTGTATTTTTTGTATTTTCTTACTTGCTAATTGATTGTTTTGCAGTTGTTTGTTAATATTTGTTTCTACTTTTAATCATTTGTACAACAATTCTTTTGTCAATCTATATATTGGTAGTTTCCCACTTCAGAAGTTTCCCTTATTCGTTTTTATGTAGTTTACGGGTATATCTATTTTTTTTTTTTCTGGTTAATTATCATCTTCAATTCGTCGCGTACTTTATGTGCTCTTCTATGTAGTAGAACATTAGTTGGTTTACGTTTAATTTCCTGATGTAGGTATCTCTGTCTGCGGTGCTCTCTCCTTCTTGTGTGTATTATTAGTATTACTCCGCTATTTTGAAATCCTTGTAGCTTAATGATGTTTGTTGTATGCAGTCTGCTTAGTGGAATTGTTGGCTATAGGAGGATTGACTGGCATATGGCATTATATAGTTTAATTTTATTACTCCTGTTTAGTCCTCTGAGTTGGTACATCTTGATTAGGTTTGCTTTGGTTAAACCTATTATTTTCGCTACATGTTTTTTATAGCCACACCTTATAATTTTCAGTGAGAGAACTTTGCCCCCAATATGGTAGCTTTATAAATCTTCGTTCACTATTACTTTTGATGCTTTTCGTCTAGGTATTGGTACAATTATAAATTCATCGGTGTTTGTTTGAAACTTTCTGCCGCAGTCATTCCCTTATAGTCGGAGCGTGTCTTTATGTGCTATCGTTTATAATCTTTATGTCATCCGCGAATTGTATATACTTTGTGGACTCGAAAGTCAGATCTGGTTAGTCTCTGGTATAGATGGTATATAATGTTGGACTTAGCATCCTCCTTGCTGGACACATTGGTTGATATCAAAGCTTGGTCCTTGGTAATCTTCTATAGAAATGTAGATAGTGCGGTCTGTGATATAATCGCATAGACACTTGGTTAGAAGTGGTGGGATACTTAGCCTTTTGATTTTAAATTTCAGACCTTTTGGACGTCTCTTAATATCAAATCTGTAAAGTTCTTATCGTATTTGGTTTTAACCAAGGTATCTACGACGAGGGCTAGTGTAGTTTTCGTGCCTCTATTTTTGCTGATGCTATGTAAGTGTTTTGGAATCAAATTATTTTCTTCTAGGTGATGGATTAATCTTCTCTTTATTACCCTCTCCAATAGTTTGGCAAGCACTCCCAGGAGAGTAATTAGGCGGAAGTTTTCTGGCTAATTTGGTTGTTTGCCCAGTTTATGTAGAAGTATGATTTTCACACTCTTTATAACATCGAAAATTACCTCGCGCTAACTGTAGAGTTCTATATATCGACGTTGTTCTTGAGGAATTCATCTGGTGCTTTTTATTTCGTGGCTAAGATGGTTGCATTAATTCCACTGACGTTAATGAGGCTGTGTGGCTAGCTGTTGTTTCATGCCTATTTACCTGTTTGAGATTCTTTAAGTGTTGAAAAAGATAGAAGATAAAAGGATATAGTAAGAATAAAATCGACGTTAGGCGTTTAGGCAAAGTGGTAAAAGGGAATGAGTTGACAGTTAGTTTTAAATGCTGGGTGACCCGCTATCTCTTGAATTCTTCTTGCTGTTTTTTATTATGAAATCTTCTGTCTTCATTAGTTGTAGGATCTCATGCCTTTATAACTCTTCGTTTGCTTTCGTTTTTCTTTTGGTTGTCTAATTCAGATTAACTTGTTTAATCTTTGTGCAATTGCATACCAATTTCACCTGTTAGTAAAAATGGGAGGCGGTTCTTCCCTCGTGTCAGGTTTCCCGCTCCTAACGTTTTCTCGTTTGTTGACCCAGTAGTTTTGCGGAATTTTAATAGCTCTTTTTGATCCTTAACTAAGTATGTTGTTTAGCTTGTCTCACATTTTCTACGCTATGTTTTGTAGGGACACGTTTGTTGCTGGGAGATCCATTTCACGGTGTAGGTCTCTTAGATTTTTGTGCTTCCAGTGAATGTGATAATATATACTGCTGCGTTTTGGACCCAGTGGAGCTTAACCACACTTGTTTTGTGGAGTATATTCATCGGGATTGCTGGGTAGAGCAGAGTGTCCTTGCAGAGACCATTGTATATCTTTCTCTTATTTTCTCTCTCAGGCTCCTAAGATGAAACAATTTAGTTGAGCTGGCTTTCGCCAGACTAACTCTCTCCATTACGTGCTTCCCGTAACCGTGTCAGGAGATCTTGAGTCCGAGTTCTCTTGCTTCATTATCGTAACGATACCTTTCATCTTTATCTACCATCTGGGAATGATGGATGACTTGACGGCGTTTGAGCGGATCATCCATTTGCGCTCGTACTCAATGATGTTCGCGATCTCAGCCACCGTGATCCTCGCAATTGTTTGACATAACTGTATGCGCTATTCGCAATTATTGTTATATTACAAGCAAATTATATATATCAAGTGGAGTCATAGAACGGATTTGGTAAATCCATCATAAAAATTCTGTAAAGAGTTAGAGAGTTAGACTTATGCAGCCCCCCTGAAGGACCCACCTAGGCACCTCGAAGCTCGCTTTGTATTAGCCATCCACTGATAAATAGGCCGATCGATTATGAGGCAGTCACAAAGGCCTATTACTAGGATTAGGGGTAGCTCAATCTTATGATTTTTTACTTAAGGCCGATCCTCCAAACTTTATAGAACGCTTTTTGGACGTCGCCAAGTACAACGTTGGTGTAGTTTTTGTGGTATTTTACCTTTGCAATTGTTTCAACAAGAACGGCCCAGGCCGTTTCGTAACTTTTACTTTTTATAAATCCGTGCTGGTGATGAGGTATTTGGGATCTTTCTTCTAAAGGTCTGATTAATCTGTCATTGATTGTTTTTTCTAATAATTTCACTAATGTTTCCAGCGAGGTTATTGTCCTGAAATTGCTCAGTATGTTAAGGAGATTGCGAGGCGTCGACCGGAATATACTTTTTCCCTATTTTTATTGCGTCCGGGAAATTACTTGCACTAAGTTGGGCGTTATGAAGCAGCACTATATTATTTAGAAATGATTCTGGCGATCGTACCAGTTTCTTCCTTGCTAATTCTGATTCACCTGGCGCTTTGTGCGTTGCAGCCAGGAGTGGTTCGCAATGGAGATGCGGTATTGTTTGGGACGGTTTTGAGGCGACTTTGTTCTAGTTCGTCTACTACTCTTAGTTCATGTTCTCAATCGAAGTTCTCGTTTTCGTCGGGTGAAATATCGAACAGCCACTACCAGTGTTCGTAGGATACTGCTTCAATCTCTTTGCACTGTTTTGCCTCTCTCCCATTTTGGAGGGATCTAGATTCCGGACTTTTTATTATCTCTTGCCTCACGCGATGTTGATTTTGTACCAGTTCCATTTGATTCAATTCGCTGTACATAGCTTCGCTTCACATAGCCTAACCAACGCTTTTCCCAAGTTTTTGAATTCCTGATTTATTTTCTCCAGGGTTGTTTCTGATAAATCTTCCTGCCGGTGTCTATCAGATCCTTTGAGTAACCGAACCAATTGGCGTTCTTGTACTGTTTCCTAGGAGGGCATCTAACTTGTATAGGATCTAGTGATAAAGCCAAGACTATCATCTTATCGTCTCTGGCTGACGGGGGCCTTTTCTCTACAGGTTAGTTGTATTGGAGTTCCGGAGTCGGTAAATCTATATAAAACTTAGTGGCCCTGTTTGGCCCAATGCTATCTATTACTTTTCTCTATAGTCCTCCATGAAGATCGCCTGTTTTTTTATCCAAAGTTGCATGAAGTTGTAGAAGTGCAAGAAGTCCTTCCTTAAGGGTTGATATCCAGTCCTGACGATAAGGATCCATGTAGAGGTCCTTACACTTATCCCCAGTAAGCTTCATCCAAGTCTAAGAGTTTCTTGAAGCTTAACTCATTCCTAATTGCTATTGCAGCGCCGTCGAAGTTGAAGTCGTTGGTCGATTTTATTCGCTTTAGGGTCTATATTTCTTTCATTTAGTAGTCGATTGGGGTAGTCTCTATTTCCATTACTTCCTCTTGACCCTGGTGCAGACTCTTCCATAGCTGCGGTACTCTTGGTACCGCCGTGTTGGATTCTGGTGCTTTCGCTTGGCTTGAGGTCTTTTGCTGCGTTTTGGCCTGATCGGATGATGTAGGCTTATATTCACTGTTTAAGATGTCCGCCTTGGGAGGATTTTCTGGGAACTACATTTCATCGAGCTCGTCGTTCTTGAGCATAATGTTCACTTCCATTGAGTATGAACCCAGATTTTCCACATTAAGTACATGTGCATTCAGGATGCATTTTAGAATATTTAATGACTCTCACTGTTTAATTTCAATGATTTTCTTTGTTGGTGGAATTTTTCTATTTTGGCCTTAGTGACCTTAGCAATGATCTGTTTCTTCTCCACTGCCCTTGCCTTCTTCTTTTTGTCTTGCTATCAATGATCTCGGGTTTCATTGAGCAAGTTATTTCAATACTTCGATGACTCACATTACACTTCAGGCATTTCCTTGACTGTGAATCACATTCGCGCCACGGGTGGTGGTCTTTGCTACTGGACTCTGTGCACAATTAAATTTTTTTCAATGGCCAATCCATGGTGACTTGTTTCTCTAGTACAAGAAAGTTAAAGAAAGTCTGCACACTAACGAACTCTTTATCTGTTCCGAGGTTATCTTGAGATTGAAGGGCAGTAGGCCAGTCTCTTAACCTTCCAAGACATGTTGTTCTCTCGGAATATTACCTTAAACACATGTAAATACTGTTTTGTTACTACTGTTAGTAAACTTAATAACCTATTTCACTTTCTCTTAGGCTTGAACCTTCTTCATTTCTTCCTTGTTTTCATTTGTAATGTGTTTATCGATGCAAAAATCGATTTCTCAACAATAAACAGCTTTCTGGGCTTCAATCTGAGGAGGTACTTTAGCTTCCAAACCAATTGCTTCAAGTTCTCCCGATGGTCTTTCCGAGAGTAAGTTTTTTACATCCTTGTCAGTTTGGCATAATGCGATATATGAGTGTGAGTAATCTAGTAGTCTTACTAACACACCTCCGAGTTTGCCATAGATGATCCTAAATACGCTTGTCCGATCAAGTTTTTGCACGCCAATGCGAACTTCTCAAAGGGACCGGTTTGGTAGAGTCCATTAAATCGCAGGCCAATCTTATTATTCTTACGCTACTTAATTGGCCAAAAGGAGAAAATGAAAGTAGAGAGAGGATTAAGGGAGACAAAGGGTGCTGATATATCCAGTTAACTGGCTTATTTAGCTGGTGAGTTGGTATCCATACCCACCTGCCTAGCACCTATCTCTATCCGTTTTTGCTCCCACCACACTCAACTTCGTCACTAACAAATGTGTCTTACCCGTCTCTTGCTAAGCTTCGACCTGCACCCAGTTAGCCGCAAGGTTAAGATATGGCTTTTGTTAAGGGGTATCGATGGAGACTTAAGCATCCCTATCCGACTCGCTCTATAAAGGGTAGAAAGGCAAAGAAATTCGTCCTTGTAAGGTGTCTCGTCTAAGTTCTGTCAGGCGGTAACGACTCTTCAGATTGTTCTTCAGGTCGGGCTGACGCTCACTTTAAGGAGTAAGAGATACTGGATTGCGTATACAAAATCTTCGCTGGTAAGAATTTAGGAATCTGCCATACGTCAGACTTACATCTTAGATATTGAAAAAGTAAGAAAAATAACGTTTAGAGTAGAAGTTGAGTAAATATAGATTGCAGAGAAAGTGGGAAAAGGGAATAGGTTGAGTTGATTGAAGTTCGTGGGTGACCAGCCATCGCCTGGATTCTTCTTGTTGCATCTTAACTATCAGTCTTCAGTCTCGGTTAGTTGGAGGCTCTCGTGCCTCCTTTGCTCCTCATTTATTCTTTATTTTCTTTTATCTTTCTATTAAAGATTGTTTATTTACTTCACGATCTATGCACTTGCATAGCAATCTCAGTTGTATGTATCGATAGGAGCCCGTACCCTTTCGAGTCGAGGTTTCCGCTTCTACAGTTGCCTATGAACTTGCGGGATATTCATATCTCTTTTGTCTTCTTTGCTTATGATGTTATTTAACTTATATCATACTTTTAATACTCTGTTGTGTAGGGATACATTTGTGGCTGGAAAATCAATTTCCTGATGTAGGTCCCTCAGCCTTCTCTGCTTTCTCCTCCTCGTATCCGTGATGATTTATACCGCAGAGTTCTGAACTCTCTGGATTTTTAATGCGTTAGAATTATGGATTCTATTTAGATGGACTGCTGCGTAGACGAATTAGAATAGCCCGAAACAGAGCTTTGCAATTCTCTATTTTATTTTCTATTTTCAAGCCTCTAAGTTGGAAAAATTTGGTGAGGCTGGTTCTCTCCATTACGTGCTTGGCCTACCCGTGCCAGGTGATCTCAAGTCCGAACACTCTTTCGTTTTTTTAGCGATACCTATTTGCTTCTACTTAAACTTTGGTAGTCTTGCGTCTTCCTATAGGTTTGATAGAAAACATATCCACGTACTGCAAAATTCTCCCAGGTAATTCCGCAGTCTCCAGGTGCCCTCTGCTAGGTGTTAAGGAGAGTGTTTTAAACTCCTGGAGGGGCACTGGTTCGATTCCTTGTTGCAACAACTACGTTGGGGATGCACAATTGTTTGGGACGATTTTGAAGCGATGTTGTTCCAGTTCCTCGACTATCGTTAACTTGTCTTCCTTCTCAAATCCTTATGTTTGTCCGGAGAGATGACTAACAACCGCCTCTAGTGCTCACGGAATGCAGCTTCGATCACACGGCGTTTTTTTTGCTTCTGTCTAGTTGTTTCTAATATCAAACCTGATCTTTGGACTTCTTTTGTAATATTAATTTTATTGCAGAATTTAGTTGGGTTCAACTGGGAATCCATAGCCCCCACAAATTGGTGCCATCAAGCATCTCTCTCTACTAACGTGGCAGAAATTAGACCTTCCTTAATCCGTTTTAGTCCGGCCCTATTACCTCTTTAAGGGCCAGCTTGATCGATAGCGTCTGCCAATTCAATGTATTCATACACAAGGTCTGCGATTTGAGCCGTTCTGAGTGGATACAGAAGGGTTCTGGAGGTTGTTTTGGGGACGTATTTTCTTATCCGCCTAGTGCATCCCTTATGTTTTCAGGTCACAGGTCGATCTCATCGAGAGTGGCTTCGGAAATGTCCTCCTGTCGGTTTCTTGCTAGTTCATTCTTATAGGTGTCCCAGTTAGCATTCCTGCATTGTTTACTGGGAGAGCATCTTACTTGGATCAGGTCCAACGATAAGGTCAGAACGGCTATTTCGTAATCCTTGGTCATTGGGGTCCCTTTCTCGACGAGATAATTGAACTATAGATCTAGAGTTGCAAGTACTATATTAGGCTTGGTTGCTCTATTCGGTCCAAAGTAAGTTGGGAATTCTGGCCCGATTCCAAATTGTTGCCCACCTTGTTAAAATTGCCTGTACAGTCTGAAGCTCGGCTGCGGGCGTTTAAATCACCCATGCATTCTCCCTCCAAAAATCCCTGAAACTGTGGAAGTGTAAGGAGTCCCTCCTTGGAGGTTAGTACCCTGTCTTGACGATCAGGTTCCCGTGGAGGTCTTTATGCTAATCACTAGGTAAGCTTCGCCCAAATTCTTGAGGTTGCTGAATCTGATGTGATTTCTTACCGCGATTGCGACGCTGTAAAGGTTAACTCGTTGGTGTTTAATGCGATGACGGTTTAGTTAAAAAGCTTGAATTTATTCGTTTCAAAGTCTATATCAATTTCATTCAGTATTATTATCCCGGGATCTTCTTTCAACTATGCATTGCTTAGAGAATAGCTGTTCTCATTCCAGCCCGCAACATTATGACTGGCTATCTTTAATTTTCTTGGTTCGGCCATTATTTTTATGTTATTTCTTCTAAACTCGATCTTCTTCTAGCCTTGTTGGTTTCTCGCTCGATGGGCGACTTTGTTCTCCCTCTACGCTTCTTCTTTAACTCCTCTTAGATCTTGGGGAATTACCAGATTGCCGCCAGTAATGTTTTTATAGACCTCACGGTGAGTGAATGGGCACTCAAATTCGTATTTAACGAAACCTCTCTTTATCCCCTGAATTAACTCGTTTTTTTCTTTTATAGAACGATATTTCTTCCGAGGCGTAAAACCTTAAGTTTATCTTCTGTTGATCTTCTCTTCCTTCCTCGGGTATCTCGACGGTCGGTACCTCTCTTGTTTCTTCGTTGGTTTCAGCTTGGAGAGTTGAGGCAGGCTCCTCATAGTTGCTCTTTACTGGAGTAGCCTCAGTCTACATAACGTCTTTTGTGCACTGATGCGCTTTTTAAAAGAGATTCGCGTCTCTTGATTCCGCTGGGCTGAGAACTTTTGTCTCTTTCTGGCTTGTGGAAGAGTTCTCGGGGAACCACATTTGTTCAAGCCCATTATTCATCAGCATACGGTTCAGTTCCCTCGAGTATGATTCTGGATTGACTACATTTAACACGTGATCATACAGGATGCATGCCAGTATATTCAACGTTTCATAATATGACATTATATTATATTAATATCATATTATATCTATGGTGGAGGGAGCAATAACTTAAAGGCGAACAGACAAGGAACGGAAAGCCACGAGTTTAGACGCGCGGAACAACGAGATAAGAGGGCAACGAGGTCAGGTAAAATTTGGGCAATGGCAAAGCTCAGGGTTATTTAAAGAGGCATTTACAAAAATATAATTTTATTTACATAAAAATAAGAGAATTGATGGGAAAAATTACATAAGGGAATTAATGGGCAAAATTACATTAGAGAATTAATGGGCAAAATTACATCGGTAAAAAGGAGGGGAATAGCAGTTATGCATCAGACTACGAAGTTATAAATTAATGTATTACAGGATAAACATTTCAAAGAGGGACGATTAATTCAATTGGGTTGCCGAAGGTGGAGAGGGGTTGGCTTACGGAGGATTCCAGGTGAGACGTCAGGGTAAGGCTTCACGAATGTCTTCTGCAGGCAATGAACGTGAGGCGAGGGCACTCGGAGCTTCTGAACGGGAAGTTAACGTAATGACGGTTCTCCAAAAGGGAGGGGCGGTAACGTAAGGTCCAGGGAAGAGTATTTCGGCCACCCCAAAACGAGGGGCGAACGAGGAGGGCTTCGACAGGAGTTGATGAGTGAAGACGGAAAAATAGCTCGGTGGCAATCGTCAAATAGAATTACCTCACTGGCTGGGGCTAATTCCAACACACAAAAGTTCAGCCGTCACTTTGCTTTGTTGTTATCAACTGACTTGAAACAAGGGGAATCTTCTTAGTTCCAGACGAGACTCCTTAACTTTGTGTCCCACATAGAAGACGAGCCACATATATATCCGAGGCTCTCCCCGCAGGGGTGGAGGAAACAGCGCTACTCACGAATGGCCTCGAATCTTCCCTCCGAGGCGATTCTAACCCGCGTAAAGTTGGTCCGTGGTGGACGCGGTTTGAGGCTACTGCTTGTGGAATGGGGAGGGGGAGGATTACCCATTTAAAGCTAACCAACTACTAGAATCTTCTCCAGCGCAAGGACATCACTTCCGTGCTGGAAAAGAAATTACATGTGAAATTCCCCCACACATCTTCCATCCGAAAGATGATGCTTTACAGAGCAGTTGCGTAGGAAAGGATCATGCCAGCCGTGAAACTAATACTATCAAGGGTCTAGGGAAATTATGACCTGCTAAAACAGGTGTACACACAAAAAAAAGTGAATCTAAGCTCAGCGGGGAATTTATGGACATAAGCCTTAAACGCGTCAATTCTAAAGACAATTTAACTAGCAAAGATTTAAACCAAAAAAAATCACAGGAAAACATTGGCGACATTTCAGTGGAACCCCCCAAAATGGATACAATTAGATGGAGGCATAAATATAGGACTAAAGACTAAAACATTTAGTGGACCAAAACAAAAGTCATAATTAAAAACATTAATGAGATATATATACAATTTACGTGAAAAACCTTCGTTTCCGCCGGAGTACGGATGAGGGAATCCATGGGACCTCTAACCTTGAGGACGGGGTAGGGTCCCTTCCACTATCTAAGGAGTTTGTTGCACCCGTGGGAAGTAGTACCAGCACCTCTGCGCCAGGCATGAATTTTCGTTCTCGTGACTTAAGGTCAAAGTAGGTCATATACCTCTCAATAAGTCCTTCTTCACGATATACGACACTCGTTTGTTACCTTGGGTGGACTCACGCTCTAGGGCTTTAGTTTTCTCTCAAACGGGGGGGGGGGGAGTTGCGCACTCCTTCTGGGCGCGGGCAAACTTGTCGCTCCGGAGGGCTTGAAACTCCGGGTCGATAGGGGTTTCCAGGGGAACGGGTGCATGGGACTCCAAGGTTGTCTGTGTACGGGTAATCACGGGTTGGCCCACAGGATGGTCGTGAATTACGGGGTTCTGACCGCTCAAAATGGAGCAGAACTGGATTGGGGCCGGTATCACTTCGGCCCAACCTGCCATATAGTCAGACTCAATGTGACAACGAGTTACTGGTAAACGACTGGCCCGAGCAAGGTAGTCGTGGACCACCGCCAACTTTTTGTGGTCGGGGCCAACAGGGGGGAGTATATCCTCAGACACTATGATGCAGGTGCACCCGGTGTCATTGATGAGGGTGGATACTCGGCGACCGTTAACAGTTCCGTTCTCAAACCTCAATCCACCAAGGTTGTTCTCATTTAAGAGGAAGTTTACCTGATTGACCGGATCTTTAACGGTTGAGGGAGGATCGGGGATCTCCTGAGGCGACGAAGGGGGATCAGGGGCAGCCCAGATTTGGTGCACTAGGTGGGACTGTGAGTTTACGAATCGGGAGTTTTGAGGACAGTTTGTGAGGTAATGGCCGGGAACTCCGCAGGTGTAGCAGACGATCGGGTTCTTTTGGTACGGCACAACCGGGGGAGAAGAATTTAGGGGCTTAACGTCTCGGTGTTCAGATGGATTGAAGTTTCTTGGCTTCGAGGGACTAGGAACTTTGATAAATCTTGTGAAACAACTTACGAGGGGTCTTAGGAACATAAAATTTAGTTTTGAAGGGCGATTGGGGAGCCTTTTTCATATCCTTAGGGTATAAATTGTGACTACTCGCGTAGACATCGGCCTCTTCCAATCACTCCTTGAAAGCAGCACAACGTTTATCCTTGATGAAGGCGCGAATTTCAGGAGTCACGGCAGCTTAAAGCTGATCCTAAGGAAGAAGTCCAGAAGGGACTCGTAGACCTGGGGAATCTTGCACGCATCCAGCCAACACTGAAGGTGTCTTTGGAGGATGTACCTATGTTGCCGAAATGTTTGACCAGGGCGGATCCTTTCCTGGCGCTATCTGGAGCGGTAGAATTCGCTATTCATATGAACAGCGGCTAGCAATTCGGACTTTAACGTGGAATAGTCCAAAGTGGCTTCCGTGGGAAGGAATACGAAGATATCAGTTAACTTGGCACTTAGGAGGGGAAGTAAGCGAGCAACGCCATCATTTTCGAGATCCCATCTATTGATGCAAAAGATTCTCTCAAAATGGGTAAAAAATGACTCAAAGTCCTCTCCATCATTAAAAGCGGGAAGGTTTACAGATGGAGTTTGGGGAATTTCAGCCCGGGAACCGATGGACTGAGAATCCATTTGATTTCGGCTCATTTACAGCTCATGCTGCCTAATTTGTTCACGTTCTTCCATCTCGAACTTCAGTTTGTTCTCCTCCAACCTTATCTTCAATTTGTTCTTCTCCATCTTCAGTTTGTTTTGTTCTCCTTCAACTCCATTTTGTTCAACTCCATCTCCATTTTTTTCTTCTCCATCTCCATTTTCAGTTTATTCTACTCCATCTCCATTTCCCTTCGCTCTGCCCGTTCGTTCCTCTCTTCTTCCGGCACGTAATTTAACAGGTCTTGGCCCTAGAGACTTAACATTTCGCCCTGACTCTTGAATTTTTCGAAGGATAACATTGTTTCGCAGTTAACTGAGGGAACACTGACACGCGAAAGAGCTAGGACACTACCCACGCGAAACGAATACTTGAATATTTGTGAAGGCCTTGTTCACAAAAACATTAGAATACAGCTTCATACCTCCGCTGTTTCTATGCGGAAAAAAAATTAAAATGGTCCTACCGGAATTAGGACACCAAAGACCTTAACACTTTTGGATTAATAACCAGGAGAGTCTCCAAAATTCGAACACAGTAAAAAAATTAATTACCTGGGGTCCAACACAAAATCTAAATAGATTACGTTCCACTGCTCTTTAATTAACTTGAGCTTGCCTTCTACCAGTACAATACAAAAATTAAAATAAAAGGGATGTACTTGAATAACAAGGGAACTTCTAATGTCGAAATTAAAATGACACGGGTTCGTAAAAAACCCAAACACACTTGACTTTAAAATTATATAATATGTATATGGATAAATATATATGTCGTGGTATGACATTACATTATATCAATATCATATTATATCTATGGTGGAAGGACCAAGAACTTAAAGGCGAACCGACTAGGAACGGCAAGCCAGGAGTTTCGAGGCGCGGAACAACGAGATAAGAGTGCAACGAGGTCAGGTAAAATTTGGGCAATGGCAAAGCTCAGGGATATTTAAAGAGGCATGTACAAAAATATAATTTTATTTACATAAAAATAAGAGAATTAATGGGCAAAATTACATCGGCAAACGAGGAGAGGAATTGCAGAGTTATGCATCAGACTATGAAGTTAAAAATTAATGTATTACAGGATGAAACTATTTAAATGGGCAGGATTAAGTCAATCGGGTTGCTGAAAGGGAAGAGGGGTTGGCTTACGGAGGAGTCTGGGTGAGACGTCAGGGTAAGGCTTCACGAATGTCTTCTGCAGGCAATAAACGTGAGGCGAGGGCGCTCGCAGCTTCTGAGCGGGAAGTTAACGTGATGACGGTTCTCCAAAAGGAGGAGGGGGGGGTAAGTGATGTCCAGTGCAAGGACATCACTTTCCTGCTGGAAAAGAAATTCCACGTGGAATTCCCCCACACAGCGATTTACTCTGTTTTATATCCATAATGTTTTTGTTGGTTGCATTTGCTCCGATGTGGCTTTTGCAACCTTTGCACAAATGAGGTTTTTATTTTCTTCTTCTAGGCTTATATTTTTCTCTTTTTGTAATTAATTAAGGCTTTCTTCGGCAAGCCATCGCTGAAGTGCGGTGACTTCCATTGCAATTCAAATATTTCTTGATTTGGGAGTCACATTTGCACTCTAAACAAGACTTGATAACTTTCGATTTCCATTCTCTAGTCACGTGTTTTTCTAATGCAAAACAGATATACTGTCAGAGATCTCAGAGAAAGAGAGGAAAATAGACACCGCTTCGCCGTTCAATAGAGAGTCAGAGACAGCAGTCACCTGGGCGACCCATTTTGTCTGCGCTAATGGAGGTGCAAAATTATGAGACTCTGTGAGATACCGTGATGACGTGAAAGGCGATAATCACAGAAAGCTGCGACAAGTGTGAAAGCCCAGCTGGTCCAATCTGAAGTCGGGCAAATTCACCTCGCCGGCTTAAGAACCTTCTCGCACTTGCGCTAAAAGGCCGATTCTATTCTCATCGGCCGATGCGTCTGACTTTAGAACCATCCCCTTCGGATGGAGGCGGGAAACCCCCATTCAACCCCTATAAACCCTTCGGCGCTAGAGTTGGAAGGCTGTATCCGCCGTCCTCCCTGCCACGTCAGTATCCACCGTCCTCACTGCCCCGTCAGTGTCGACTGTCCACCCCCGTCGGTACCCGCTATTCGCGTCCAGTTAGACTCTGTACAGTTCTTGAGGAATCACTCAATCTCCCGGTATTCTCGTTAATTCACGCGAACTATCTCGACCCACTTCCCCAGGTTCTCGAACGCAGTGCGCTCAATCTTGATTCGTGATTCTCGAAAGCAAGATTTAAGTTCACCCCCGTAATAGTCATTATCCAGAGACTAGTGTTTGAACTTTGCGCTAAGGCAAGGATTACTCACTCGAGCTAAATTTTCGAGTTAACAGCAACGTGCAACTTTTCTCTGTGAGTGCTCTCTCTCTCTCTCTCTCTCTCTCTCTCTCTCTCTCTCTCTCTGCCCATCCCCCCCCCCTAAGTGTAAGCCTCATCATCGACTTAGTTTACGCTCACGGTCGTTCGAACGTCCTTCGGTCAATATTGTCCGTTTGTTTGTACGGTGACCGTCCTCACCACGTCTCCTCCACCCCCTATGTATGTATATAGCTCATTCAAAAATCCTTTTAACCTTGTAAAATAATATTGAATTTCATATTAGTACAGAGATTTTTGTACCCGTTTTTCTATTATACCGGAACTCCAAGATAGTCTACTATTGGCTAAATTACTTTCAGTTAAATTGCAGTCTGCTTATTCTGTAAACTTCCCACACGCTCGGAAAGCAGAAAGGGTGAACTTGACCCTATTCTAGGACATTTATATTATTCTGGTGTAAAGTGTGTAGGGTTAACCTATGACATCTATATTAATCTGGTGTAAGGTGTGCGGAGTTAACCTACGAGATATATATATATATATATATATATATATATATATATATATATATATATATATATATATATATATATATTAATCTGGTATCAGGTTTGTGGAGTTAATATCGGTCAATTAATTGATTAATCTAATGGTCAACCTTGGTTAAATTGTTAGTTGTTGGCTAATCTTGGTTCCGGTTTTGGAGTTAAAAGGTGAGAGAAATAACCGTTGCATACCTATTTGCCAAGAGTATATGTTCCCGTTCCCATTTATTTTTTTGTGAATTGATTGTCGAGTGACCGTGCTTAGCTCTTAATTAAATTGCCTCACGGAATTAAATTGTTGTCCTGCGAGGCCTTATCTCGTGCCATAAGATGGAGGTATAGAAAATAGTATTATTCTTCGAGTGCTGTAACTCTCGACTCAAATACAGTGAAATCACGACCTCGAAAGCTCTCTCGCGCTACCCCCCCTCCCCTCCTTGTTGTTCGTGTGTTCGTTGGTTAGCAAAACCATTCGCACTCCCGATGCTACGTGAAGAAACCCATAATCACGCAAAAATCGTTGTCATGTGTTAATTTGATTCTTGTTATCGTGCCCATAGCATAAACCAGCAAGCATGTCGCCTTTTAAAACTTTTAAGGTCTGAGGTGAGTCACTCGGACTCAGTGACAAAGATTTGATGGCCTATATCCAGGAAGAGGAAAGGAGCAAAAAAACCGAAAAAGAGACAAAAAAGAAAGCAAAAATGAACGAGAAGAAAGAGAAAGCTTAAAGGAACGAGAAGAAAGAGAAAGAGAAAAAGAAAGAGAAGAAAGAGAGAGAATTCGCTCTCACGAATTGGAGATGAGCAGAGCGAGAAACGAGACGTTCTCCATTAACTTCTCGAGTGTTAGGCTAGATGCACTGCCGTCTGCGATCATCAACTCCCGGTCTTTAAAGAATGCGAAGACTTCTGGTCTTAACTCACCCACTTCGAAAGATCTTCTTTCTATCAAAGGCAACAATTAATTACTCATCGTTAAAAGCCGAGTTGTTCGCCGCTTCCATCATGACCCCGGACTTCTATCGAGCTAAATTTAGGTACTCTCTCATTCAACCAAACCAGACCTTTCCACAGTTTAGCTACTTCCTATTGCGTCATTTTAATTATTGGATTGACAGGCCAAGGTACCTCATAAATACTACGCCCTGATCGATTTCGTCCTCAAGGACTAGTTTCTTGCGTTGCTGTCTTCGGAAATCAGATCCTTCGTGAAGGACCAGAGGTGCCATACTCTTACGGAATGCACCGAGTACGCAGACTTCTACGTGGCTAGACACAACTGCTATCCGAAAGAAGGGAAGAAATCAGAACCCCCATCTCCTAAATCCAAAACTAGCAAGAACAAATTTGTTCCTAATAATGGGAATAAGTTCGTGAAGGTGACTGGGCCTGACAAAACCACCCCCTTTGACTCTAGACCATGAAAAGTTTGCCATAGTGCATGATTACTTGGGGCGCTCCAATAAATTCCCCATTGTTGACTGCTATATTGAGTGCGCGTATTTTACTAGTTGGGCTGAAGACATGACAACCCCATCAAGTTTTGCTCTGTCCTAATTAGTAAGTCCACCCGAGATTCTTCCGCCCCTGTGGCTCAACCAGTTACCACTCGTTCTCGCGCGAAGAAGGAACTGAAAGCCCCTACACCTCTGGAACCCCCGTGTGCTCCTGAATTCCAGAGTACGATGACCCATGACTTTGGCAAAAGCCAGAGGGAATGTGTCTCTTCGTCCCTTGGCTCTTTCCCCCTCTTTCATACGCTTGGGCTTCGCTCTCCTTCTATTTAATGCGTTTCAAAATCAGCGAGAAATACTTGTGGCGATGCATCGTCATCTGAGAATTGAAGAAATCCATCTATAAAATCGGTAGGTGGCAAAAATACTACGACTGTAAAGTAATTGGCTACGTGAGAGACAATGCGTTATAACTATATAAGTGAATATATTCTAGTCGTTTATTCAGTCCTTCATTATCTTTTGGGGATTTAATATTACACGTAAATCCTTTTCTTAATTCAAAAATCTGTTGTACGTTGCTTCCCGCTTATCAGGAAAACAAACATAAACACATGGAATGCTGATATTTCTTATAACTATTTGGCGTAATTATCTGATAATAAAGACCTCGCTGAACTTAAATGTGCCGTTGCAAGTCCAATCCTTATAATTTACAAGGTCATCTAACCACTGTTTTGTGATGAACACTCACATTTTATTTCCTTCTTCTTTCCCATTATCATGTGTCAAATATTGCACGTTATTTTTAAAAAAAATTGTAACCATATCGGATCTTATAACCAATTCTTCCATTACAGATAAGAGTAGAATGTGATATTTTTTTGTCTCTACTTTCTACTATCGAGAGTTAAATGAGATATCTATTCTAAATTGCTATCATCTAGATTTTCTGTTACATATGTAATTATCGTCAATCTCGTAGGAGTTTGTTAATTAGTACCTGATTCTTTTAACTTAAAATTAGGGTAATAGTCTAGTAGTTTCCTTTAATAGAAAGGAGATCAATTTCTTCTGCTGCTTTTCAAATTAATGAAATTTATATTTCTACCCCATTATGTACTCTTGGTTTGCATTCTTTATTCTCATATTTCCACTACGTTTTACCACAGGTTTTTATCTTGTCGATATATATAGCTTATGCCATCCGCTCATTTGTTACCAGCACGACTACTTTTCAATGAGTAGAGCGTTATAAGGGTCTTTAGCATACCAAGTATGTTTAGCCGAGGGTAACTAAAGAAAGACTAAAAAATGCAGCATAAGTTTGAAGAAGTAAGATCAAACAGGTGTTCAATCTTTGTTGGTTTAATGCTTGAAGAGAATTATGCATTGGATTTATTTTACGACATATCTTCATTTCCCCGAATTTCCGCGGGATAATTTTATCTCGGCGATATTTTTTAGAAAATTGGCAAATATGCCTTTTATTTGATCGATTTATTCATCGATGTAGGCGGGGATGCAAACTTTGAGAGAAATAAAACATAACGGATATTTTTTTCGATGTCGTTTAAATATAAGGTTAGATACAAGCTTTAGTGGGTAGGTTTGCGACGATTCGAAAATTATACGGTGTTAAAATCTGTCTATGTGTGTGTGAGGGAATCCCCACGTGTAAGATCTTTAGCAGAAAGGAACTCCCATGTGCAGCAAAAGGCTCCGCTAGAACTAAAGTGGTAAGCCTCCCCTGTTCCCCTTCCACAAGCAGTAGCCTCGAATCGAGTCCCCCACGATTCACCTTTATGCGGGCTAAAATAGCTCTGCTAGAAGATTCGAGGCCCTTCGAAAGTAGAGCTGTTTCCCGCTAACCCCCAACTCCGGGGAGAGCCTCGGATATAAATAACGCTCGACTCCCCAGAAGACATACAAAGTTGAGAAGTCTCGCCAGAACCAAGAAGATTTACCCATGGTTCCAAGTCAATTGCCAGAAACAAAGCAAAGTGACAGCTGGACTATTTTGTGTATTTGGAATTAGCCTCAGCCAGAAGGTAATTCCACTGAACGATCGCCTCGAGTAATTTTCCCGACTTCTTTCATCAACTCCTGTCGAAGCCCAACTCATTTCGGGTAGCCGAAATACTCTCCCCTGGACCGGAAGTTACCCCCCCCCCCTCCTCCTTGCTTTTGGAGAACCGTCATCACTCCAACCTCCCGCTTTGAAGTTGGAGCGGCCTCACCTCAAGAGCAGAAGACATCCGTAAGCCAACCCCCCTCCCCCTCCAGTAACCCAATTGAGTTAATCTCCCCCCCCCCTTTGTTTATTGATGTGATTTTGTCCGTTTATTCTCTGAGGTAATTTTACCCCTCAATTCTCTTATTAATTTTTTTGTGTAAATAAAATTCTATTTTTGTTCAAAACTCTTTAAATAACCTTGAACTTTGCCATTGTCTATAATTTGCCTGACCTTGTTGCACTCTCTCGTTACTCAGCCCGTCTGAACGCGTGGTTTTCCGTCCCTTTTGTCGGTTCGCTTTGAAGTTATTGATCCCTCCCTGATAGATATAATATGGTATTGATATAATGTAATGTCATACCACGACATACATATATATATATATATATATATATATATATATATATATATATATATATATATATATATATATATATATATATATATATATATATTAATATACATATTATATAATTTTGGTGTCAAGTGTGTTGAGGTTTTTACGAACCCGTTTCATTTTAATTTCGACATTAGAAGTTCCCTTGTTATTCACGTACATCCCTTTTATTTTAATTTTTGCATTGTACTGGCAGAAGGCAAGTTCAAGTTATCTGAAGAGCAGTGGAACGTAATCTATTTAGATTTTGTGTTGGACCCCAGGTAATTAATTATTTTTATTGTGTTCGAATTTTGGAGACACTTCTGGTTTTTAATCCAAAAAAGTTAAGGTCTTTGGTGTCCTAATTCCGGTAGGACCATATTATTTTTTTTTCCCCCGCTCATAAACAGCAGAGGTTGGTAGCTGTATCTTAATTTTTTTGTGATCAAGGCCTTCATGGATATTCAAGTACTCGTTTCACTTGGGTAGTGACCTAGCTCGTTCGCGTGTCAGTGTTCCCTCAGTTAACTGCGTAAAAATGTCATCCTTCGCAAAATTCGAGAGTCAGGGTGAAATGATAGGTCTTTCAAACAAAGACCTGCTAAATTACGAACAGGAAGAAGAGAGGAACAAAGGGGAAGAGCAAAGGGAATTCGAGATGGAGAAAAAAAACTGAAGATTGTAATGGAAGAGAACAAACTGAAGATGGAATTGGAGGAGAACAAACTGAAAATGAAGATGAAAGAACGTGAACAAATTAGGCAGCATGAGCTAGAAATGAACCGAAATCAATTGGATTATCAGTCCATCGGTTCCCGGGCTGAATTTCCCCAAACTCCTTCAGTCCACCTTCCCGCTTTTAATGATGGAGAGGACTTTGGGTCATTTTTGGCCCATTTTGAGAGAATGTTTTAGATCAATAGAAGGGATCTCGAAAATGATGGCTTAGCTCGCCTACTTACCCTCCTAAATGCCAAATCAAGGGATATCTTCATATCCATTCCCACGGAAGCAACTTTGGACTATTTCACGACCAAAATTCCAAATTATTAGCCACTGTTCATATGAATAGCGAATTCTACCGCTCCCGATTCCGCCAGGAAAGGATCCGCCCTGGACAAACATTTCGACAACATTGGTATATACTCCAAAGAAACCTTTAGTGTTAGCTGGATGCGTGCAAAATTCCCCAGGTCTACGAGTCCCTTCTGGACTTCTTCCTTAGGGATCAGCTTTTAGCTGCCGTGGCTCCCGAGACTCCTGCCTTTATTAAGGATAAACGTTGCGCCACTTTCAATTAGTGCTTGGAAGAGGCCGATGTCTACGCAGGTAGTCACAATTCATACCCTAAGGATGTTGAAAAGGCTCGTCAATCACCCCCAAAATCAAATTTTATGGCCCTAAGATCCCTCCTAATTTGGTTCCAAGATTTGGCAAAGTTCCTAGTCCCTCGAAGCCAAGAAACTTCAATCCATTGGAAAACTGAGACGTTAAGCCCTTAGTTTCTTTTCCCCAGGTTGTGCCGTACCAAAAGAACCCGATCGTCTGCTACACCTGCGGAGTTCCCGGCCATTACCTCACGAACTGTCCTCCAAACTCCTGATTCGTAAATTCTCAATCCCACCAAGTACACCAAATCTGGGCCACCCCTGATCCTCCTCCGTCGCCTCAGAAGACTCCCAAACCTCCCTCGCCCACCAAAGACCCAGTCCATTAAGTAAATTTTCTTTTTAATGAGAACAACCCTGGTTTAATGAAGTTTGAGGACGGATCTGTGAACGGTCGCTGAGTATCCACCCTCGTTCGTACCACCGGGTGCACCTGTATTATAGTGCCTGAGGACCTGCTTTCCCCTGTTGGGCCCGGCCATAAGAAATTTGCAATGGTCCACGACTACCTTGGCCGGGCCGGGCGTTTCCCAGTAATTCGTTGTCACATCGAGTGTGACTATATGTTCGGTTAGGCCGAAGTGGTAGCGGCCCCAATCCAGTTCTGCTTCGTTTTATTCGGTCAGAACCCCGTAATTCCCAACCATTCCGTGGCCCAGCCCGTGATTTCCCCTACACAGGCAGCCCTGGGATCCCGTGCACCTGTTCCCCTGAAAACCCCTATCGACCCTAAGTTCCAAGCCCTCCGGAGCGGTAAGTTTCCTTGCGCCCAGGAGGAGTGCGCAACTCTTCCCCGCTTTGGGAGAAAACTAAAGTCCTCGAGCATGAGTCCACCCAAGGCAACAAACGAGTCTCGTATCCCGTGAAGAAGGACTTATTGAGACGTTTGAGACCTAATTGGACCTTAAGTCATGGGAACGAAAATTCAAGCCTGGCGCTAAGGTGCTGGTGCTACTTTTCATGGGAAGCAAAAAACTCCTTAGCAGGTTAAAGGGACCCTATCTCGTTCTCAAGGCTAGAGGACCCGTGGATTACCTCATCCATACTTCGGTGAGAGCGAAGGTTTTTCACTTGAATTTTATATATATTATCTCATTAATGTTCCTAATTATGATTTCTATTTTTTTTGCTTGCACTGAAATGTCACCAATGTTCTCCTGTGATTTTTATTTTTTTTTAAGTTGTATTAGATAAATTCTCTATAATCGACCTGTTTAAGGCTTATGCCCGTAAATTCCCCGCCGAGCTCAGATTTACGTTTTTTTTGTGTGTACACCTGTCATAGCAGGTAAGAATTTCCCTAGACCTTTGATAATACTAGTTTGACGGGTTGAGATGATCCTTTCCTACGCAAATGCTCTGTAAAGCATCATCTTTCGGTTGAGAGATGTGTGAGGGAATCCCCACGTGGAAGATCTTTAGCAAAAAGGAACTCCCATGTGCAGTAAAAGGCCCGGCTAGGACTAAAGTGGTAAGCCTACCCATCCCCTCCTTCCTCTTCCACAAACGGTAGCCTCGAATCGAATCCCCCACGATTCACCTTTATGCGGGATAAAATAGCTTTGCCAGAAGATTCGAGGCCCTTCGAAAGTAGAGCTGTTTTCCGCTAACCCCCAACTTCGGGGAGAGCCTCGGGTATAAATAACGCTCGACTCCCCGGAAGACACACAGAGTTGAAAAGTTTCGCCAGAACCAAAAAGATTTACCCATGGTTCCAAGTCAATTGTTAGAAACAAAGCAAAGTGACAGCTGAACAATTTTGTGTATTTGGAATTACCCCCAGCCAGGAGGTAATTCCACTGAACTATCGCCTCGAGTGATTTTCCCGACTTCTTTCATCAACTCTTGTCGAAGCCCAACTCATTTTAGGTAGCCGAAATACTCTCCCCTGGACCGGAAGTTACCCCCCTCTTCCTTGCTTTTGGAGAACCGTCATCACTCTAACCTCCCGCTTTGAAGTTCGAGCGGCATCACCTCAAGAGCAGAAGACATCCGTAAGCCAAACCCCCTCTCCCCTTCAGTAACCTAATTGAGTTAATCTGCCCCCCCCCCCCTTCGTTTATTGATGTGATTTTGCCCGTTAATTCTCTGAGGTAATTTTACCCTTCAATTCTCTTATTAATTTTTTTTGTGTAAATAAAATTCTATTTTTGTTCAAAACTCTTTAAATAACCTTGAACTTTGCCCTTGTCCATAATTTACCTGACGTCGTTGCACTCTCTCGTTACTCAGCCCGTCTGAACGCGTGGTTTTCCATCCCTTTTGTCGGGTCGCTTTGAAGTTATTGGTCCTCTCTCATAGATATAATATGGTATTGATATAATGTAATGTCATACCACGACAGTGTGTATTCAGTTATCCAAGATTGAGAGGGACTTACTTCCTTCAGATTCATATTTGATTGTTCTGGGCCTATGAAAAGTGTTTAATTTGTAAAAGAACTTTTAAAAATTGTGCTCGGAAAGCAACAGGATGACCCTTTTTTTCAATATGCCTCAGTTGTTTAACAGTAGAAATTGTGGGCAAAGTACCGTTTGAAGGTATTTCATAAATAGGTAACCTAATACTGGAGATGGCGGATTTCCCATTGAAACCCCATATTTATGGCCATAGTAAGCCGCTTAGTAGGAAAATACATTGTTTTTATCAAATTCTTAAATTAATTCATTGATTTTTATTATTAATCATACGATTTAATTTAAAATTCCTTAATTTTCTTTCAAGGAAGATAATATTTTGCCAACTATTAATTTAATAAAAGGGGGGATTGACATCAAGTGAATGAAATTTATGGTTTGTTGGTTGTAGTTTAGGAATTTTTGTCTTAGGTTAGCTATATATTTTATCTACAACTAAAGGCATATATGTGATAATAGCCTCAGAATACATCATAATATAGGTGGTCAAAGTTTAAGCTCAGTCAAAACAATTGTGCACAGTCCTTTAAACATTTTCTTTCCCTATACACTTTTATATCTACTTTTCAGATCTTACACTCTTTTTTGCCGGAAATACATAATTTCGCCATATAAAGGTCCTTAATAGGAAAAGTATGTAATTCCAGCGTATACGAATGTCTGATATAAAAACTTTCATAAAACTGCCTAAGAAAAACAGAAAAAGCATTTAAAAGATCCAGCACCAGACCAGAAGAAACCTGGTAATTTAAGACGCCGATACTGCCACCTACACTTTAGGCTATTTCTGCCAAAAATTAACATTTTTTTAGGGAAATTCGAAATGAGAGGCTTTGACTCCATACCCCTACCTAATTTTGGCGATTGCACCCATTGCAACTTAAAAACTCCCTCGTAATATGCTAATTAGAAACTTTACCATCAGATTTCAAAGCAATATCGATTGCAAAAATTCGTTAGCCCTGTAGTTTGAAACAAAGCTTTGCGCAGTTCATAAATAAAAGGCTAGCACTTTTTTGAATGTGGTCATTAAAAAGCAACGTGCCCTTAAACGCACTAATTGAAAATTTCCACTGGGGTTTTCACCCTTTTGAATCCTTTAATCCCGACTGTAAAAGAACAACCTATGACCCCCTCCCTCAATTTATCGGAGACCACGTGCTATGGTATCACACCATGGATGACGTGATTTCCTGTTTGAACATTTTGGAATTTTCGACTCTTGAGCACGTTGGGAAAATATTTCCCAATCCTAAGAACTCGTCCCAAGTCTTCTCCCCCCTCCCCCCGGTGACGAAGTGTGAAAGAGCAGCTATGTTTCGCCCGTTGCTGCTAAATGACGAATCGACTCCGCCTCCGGATTAATATGTCTGGAGCTTGTGACTCATTTCTCCAACTCTTCCTTCCCCTTCAGAATCGGGCACACAAATACTCGGGCTATTCTGTAGTTCGACGAGTCTAGCCCTCACCTCAAGGCCGTCCTTATCGTATCGTCTCGTGACGGTTCGTGAGACAGCAGACTGTTTCAGCCGTGATTCTACCCAAGTCATTTAGAAGCTTCTGTGAACGTCAAGCCTTTGAATTTTTTAAAGTCTTCCTTCGTTTAATCGAACCAAAGAAAATCTCCATCGATTACCTTTGAGGAAAAGAAGATTCCTCTTTTATTGGAATTACGAGAATTCCCACATTCCCCGTCGAACCTCAACTTTCAAGTTTGGCTACCTTCATCGGAAGGTTGGTTCGGATCGTGCCCCACCTTCCTCATTCGGATCGTGCCCAACTTGCCTCATCGGATAGATCCTCACCGGCCTCATCGCCAGAAGGATCTTTCCTGAAGTATCGACGCCTCAAGTGTGACCTCCTAGTCGATCGTTAATCCCTGCGAACAGTCTTTTAACGGTTCGCGTTGCAGTAGGTGATTAATTCAGCCCTCCATCCCACATAATTTTGTATTCTAAGAGTAAATTTTAAAAAAGAGATTTTTAAAATTGTTGAAATCGTAAAATTTGCTGAAATTCATTATAGTTAAAACAAACGAAAGGACGAGAAATAGTTGAATAAAATTGTGTACGCAAAGATTCTAAATCACGAAAAAAAAGTCAAATTTGTATTTCATGACTTACTAAAATTTCCCCACCCCCGCTTTTGTAGTTAATAGTTTTAAATATCGGCATTTATTCCTATTCGTCCTTTACTTTGCATATTCTTATTGTATTATAATAACTCCCTGAACTTTAGTAAATTATATCTACAATGACATTACATGATTTCTAATAAACTGGTAAGGAAACAACTCCATTTTACCGTAATTTTTTAACTTTTATTATTTTAAATTGAGACAAAACTGGAAAAGTTTCTATGTAAAAGGCAATGGAACTTGCTACGCAAAATGAACAATGAAATAAATTAGGTAGAAATGTATAGGACTAGATAAATTAATGTATATAAAATGATGATAGAGAAAAAAAGGTATCTTCTATTTACTAAAAATGAGCTAGCACCGAGGTTGAACTTATAAACATCCACAGATGGAAAACCACCCCTTGGAAGAATATTCTTTAGCTTTTATTTTGGGGGAATAAACACTATCAGGGTATTGATTAGTGTTATATTTTATACTTGATAAAGTAGAAATATTAGACGCAGCAGCTTGCCTAGTATTAGAAACAAGATGAGACAAGTCAGGTAAGGTGCATACAATGGCTAATAGAGAAAATTATATACCTTATATAGCATGCGGAGAGAACTTACTTGACATAAATATATTTCTAAATCTAAAAAAATCATACTCAAGAGCAGTTAATAGCTTCATCACTTAACAGTTTATAAGACTTTGACAGAATATCAATTATGAGAGATATTTCTGATAAAACATTGCCAGTTTTTCGTAGAAAAACTGATTTATTAGACGATTTAAAAAAAAAACTAACACAGTACATATTATCAATGTTTAAATGTACATGAAGTGGATAAGGTGGTTTCCCTGGTACATAATGATTATGCTTTGATTTTTGTGAGTGAAAATTGAGAAACCGCAATTTACACCACTCAGTGATAAGGACAGGATCTCAATTGATAGAATAAAAAACATTAAAGCTCAAGTTAAAGATAGTATACTGGCAACTAATGTTGCATCATCAGCATACGCAACAAGTTTGTTCTAACATCCGGCTGTCATTCAAACACCACTCTCTGAGTGGTGTTTGAATGACCTGTTAATAACACTGTGTAACACGAGCAACTGTTAATTTCTATTTGCTTGTGTCTAAAATACATGAAAAAACACTTATTTATTCCAACTTTGCTTTGCTGTCCAGGATAAAGATATTTATATGAAATTCACCTATTCCCTCTGGAATGACATGACACAAAAATAGCATTTATTTATTCTAAAATTACATAAGTGTAGCAATTAAAATATTAGAAATAAGTAGTTTTCGCGATTTACGCTTAGACTGTAAATAAAGGGAGAGGGGTGACGCTCCCTTGTCGCGGGAAGAGAGCTTGTGCGTACCCTTGACTTTTTGAGCTATATCTGCGGGGGTACCTCTTCTGGGTACCCCTGGCAGGGCTTCCCTTGTCGATTTGGTCGGAAACGAGGTTTCAGACTAAGTGCGTCATTCCTTCCTTTTTCTACTCTATCCTTCTCTTTTTTTTTTACTTTTATCCTATCTCTCCCACTTATACAAAAAGAAAAAAACAAAAAAAGAAGCCTACTCCTATCATGTCACTCTTTCCCTTTCTTCCCTCTATCTACATATAAGGACCTAGCAGCTATCTCATGCGTCAGAAGAGAGGCTTTGGAACCTCTATAAACAACGCCAATCGACGCTCACTGTTTGCGAGAGACTAGGACTAGAGGTGTCCTAGGCGTCGGGGCACGATGAATGGGAGGAGGGTGGTGCTCCGTTAACCCCTTCCCTGGGGCGTAATTATTGACCATTCCCAGTGGCCGTTGACGAGGGCCTCTGATAGCTTCGGTCCTAGGTGACGGCCTTTTGTTCCCAGGTGGTTACCAGGACAATAAAAAGCCTTGGGTGAAGTCTCTTGGTGTGGCAGGATATCCATTGAACTCTGCACCGGGTGAGAAATCGATGGCCCCTTCGGCGACCATCAGTGCTGCTTGGTTGGGAGCCACGGCACGCCGAGGTTTGACGCCTCGGACGGACGAACAGCAGCACAAGGAGCGTGCCTTCTGAAAGATCCGAAACCTCTCCGATCGATAGGCGGGAGCGCTCATGCGGGGCGAACTCACCACCCACTTTTTTATTGAGTGGTCACAAAGTATTCAGAGATATAAAGTGTTCAGCATGACTGGAAAGAAAGGACCTGGTGCGTTAAAATATACCTGCTCGACATGCCAAAATGACAAGTGGTGCGTAGATTTTCCGGAGGGGTGTTTCTCAAAATGCCACCCTGGAAGTATCTGGATGGACTGCGTCTTAAGGGCAGAACTTCAGGAGCTTAAGGAAGTTTTTAAATCTTGTGCGGAAAAAAAATCTTCGGCTTGAAAAAAAAGGTAAAAATCCTCGAGTCTGAGCATGTGAATCAAATCTGTCGTCTCGAAGTCATCATTGCAGAGATGACAGCCACCAAGGCAGAGCAAGAACATCAAGAAACTATCATCGACGCCGATGGCTCCTCTGTTGAGCCCTCAAGCACCGCGTCAATAGAGATAGGCCATCCATCCGACGTCCCAGAGCCAGCTGCTGCTGGGGTTACTCAGGGCGTCAAAAAGAAGAAAAGGAAGAGTAAGAAAGGAAAAACACTAGATAAAACAGAAGAGAAATTAGAAACGGAAGAAAAAACGAAGAAGAAAAAAAAGAAAAAAACCCAAAAGTGGGGAAGAAAGAGGAATCAAAGAGCGAATACTGAAAGGGAAGCCTGTGTCCTCGGAACCCAAATACGTGAGACTCATCGTGATCGGTGACTCCCAAGCGCGGGATCTACAACCCTTGCTAGTGGCCCGCCTTCGCACCAGTGTGAAGTTAAGCTGCCTTCCAGGAAAGGGGAACGGAGAAATAAGGGTGGAGGCTGAGAAATCTCAGATCTCTGAGAACTCAGTAGTTGCCCTCATGGCAAGTGGCAACGATGTCTACCTACGAGGAGGTAAAGTAGGCGCCAGCGAGAAGATCCTGACCTCGGTTATGGGAGGAGTTGACGACTGTGGGCTAACAACGCACAGACGTGTCGTGGTAGGGATACTCCCAAGACGAGGTCCATTCCGCAATTCTTACGAGAGGAACGTCTCCCTAAACCAACGCCTGGGAGATCTTTGTACGGTGGAAGAAGTCTCTTTTGTGGACCCCTACCGCACCTTTTAGGGGAGAAAGGACCTGTACAAAAGGGACGGAGTGCATCTTTCCTTTAAAGGAAAAGCTGCACTTACTAACATGATATAGGATGTTGTGGAGCGGACCCAAAGAAGTGTCAGACCTCGAGTAAAGAAGGACGTAGGCCAGTACATCCGTGTTACTCCAGGAACGACCTTTTCTGAAGTCACAAAGAGGAGAGTAACCCCGCCACAGAGAAAGAAAGAGGGAAACGGAAGAGAGTTGGGAGTCCTACAGTCGGGGACTCCCTCAAAGTTCTTTTGTCTAATGCAAGGTCTATCAGAAACAAGTTTCTAGAACTTCGTGGCCTCGTAGCAACAGAAGAACCGGAGATGGTGGCCATAACGGAGTCGTGGATGAAAACCTCAAGCTGAGATTTTGAAGGTGAATTCACGATTCCCGGTTACTAGCTCTTCCTGAAAGATAGGCCAGACAGAGAGGGTCGCGGTGTGATGTTGTATGTCAAGGATACTCTCAATTCGATGGATTGTAACATCGTATCCGACCATGAACTACTAGGTGTTGACCTAGAGATAGGTCCTGCCAAATACAGGACCCTGGTGCTTTATAGACCTCCTGCCCAACTCGTTAAAAAGGACAGAGATCAGTACCAGCTACTAGGATAACTTGTCGAAGGTAGGGTGTATATCTTCATGGGTGATTTCAACACACAAGTTGCCTGGAAAACCAGAGAACCCTGTGGCAAGAACGCACTACTCCTGGAGTTCGAGAACAACAAGTTCCTCACTCAATGGGTGAGAAAGCCAACGAGAGAAGACAATATCCTCGACTTAGGTTTCACCTCTGAGGATGACATCGTTGAGGACCTCTCTGTTGGCGAAGAGCTCAGTGGCAGTGACCACCGACTAATTAGATTTGTAGTTAAAGTCCCGAAGGCAGGGCTTGCAACTAGTAAATCGAGGAAACTCGATTTGAAAAGAGCAGACTTTGCAAGTCTTCGTCCTGGACTGACTGACGTGAGGCTAGAAGAGTGCGATGTTGTTGAAGACTCGTGGAACAGTTTCAAAACCACATACATAAGTCTTAAATCGCGTTTCATCCCACTGAAATGTCCCCGTTGTTCTTCTGTTCAACCAAAGCGGTTTAATCGAGAAATCGGCCAACTACTTAGGGAGAAAAGAACTGTGTACCGGCACTCGAAGATCTCGGTTGACTTTTACGAATACAGGAGGCTAGCCAGGAGAGTGAAGTCCAGCATTAGGGCGGCTAAGCTGTCTGAGGAACTTCGAGTGGCGAGACTCTGTAAAGAGAATCCCAAGGAGTTTTTTGGATGTAGGAACAGACGTAAACCAATCCGTCGAACGATTGGCCCTTTGAGAAATGAGGAGGGGGCATTAAAGCACTTAGATAAAAAAAATGCTAACCTCCTCAACGACTACTTCTCTTCAGTGTTTACTGAAGAGTGTGATCCCATCCCCCAGCCAATGGATTCCTACTCGGGGGAAAAGCTGGAGGATATAACCTTCACTGAAGGGGGAATAAAAAGGAAGATCAGTAACCTAATGACGAATAAGTCACCTGGCCCGGATAAGTTTCTACCTAAAGTGTTGAAAAAAGTGCGCGATCAAGTGTTACGACACCTGAGCGCAATCTTCAACATGTCAATCCGGACCAAATGCGTTCCTAGAGACTGACGTGAAGCGGAGTTGACTCCTATCTTCAAGAAAGAAGACTGTAGCCAACCATCAACCTACCGACCAATCAGTCTGACTTCAATAGTCAGTAAACTCATGGAAAGCATGATGGTGGACAAAATTACGTCGTAGAGTCAAACCTGCTACTGAGGAGTTCCCAGCCGGCTTCCAAAGGCAACGGTCATGCCTAACGAACCTTGTGGAATTCTTCCACTTCGTGTTCAGTGAGCACGATCGGGACAAGGCGGTGAACTTGGTGTACTTAGACTTTCAGAAAGCCTTTGATAAGGTACCACACCGCCGCATTCTCCGGAAAGTGCGAGCGCTAGGCATAGACTGAAAAGTAGCCAGCTGAATCGAGAACTGGCTAAGTGGCAGAGGGCAACGGGTGGTGGTGAATGGACAGGCTTCTGAGTGGATTCCCCTTACTAGCGGAGTGCCTCAAGGTTCTTTCCTGGGACCACTACTATTTATCATCTAGGTCAACGACATGGACGGTGACATGGTTGCCAAGATTTCCAAATTTGCCGACGATACCAAGCTTGGTATGAACGTTGCAAAGGATGGAAATACTGCTTGCCTGCAGGAAGATCTTGGGAAGATTGGGGAGTGGTCGGACACGTGGCAAATGAATTTAACGTGAAAAAATGCAAAGTGATGCATATCGGCCACAGAAACCCCAAATCTCAGTATATCCTTAAGGGCACTACTCTTGAATCGAGTGACATTGAGAAGGACTTAGGTGTAACTATCACTAGCGACCTCAAGTTCTCGAAACAGTGCATCGGGGCAGAGAAGAAAGCTCAAAGGATGTTAGGCTACATAAAGCGCCAGTTTGTATACCGTAACAAGGAGATAGTACTTTGTCTGTACAACTCCCTCGTTCGGCCGCACCTGGAGTATGCCGTACAATTTTAGATTCCTTCGTTTCGAAAGGATATCGCAAGGTTGAAACGCGTACAAGCCAGGGCAACCAAGCTGATTCCCTCTATCCGACATAAAAGTTATGAGAATAGACTAAGGGAATTAAATCTGTTCTCGCTGGACACCCGTAGAATGCGTGGTTAGCTCATCAAGGTTTCCAAAATACTTCGAGGGTTCGACAATGTTGACTACCGGGATATTTTCCCACTGAGTGAGGACAGAACGCGTAATCACGGCTTCAAACATGAACTGAAGCGTTACAACTGCAATTTGTTCGGAAATTTTTTCCCTTACAGTATCTGCGGTAAGTGGAACGCACTTTCAGTGGAAGTTGTCAACAGTGAATCTGTTGACCAGTTCAAGTCAAGACTAGACAAGGTCTTAAAAAGTGGCCGTTTAGTGAAGCAAAACAATTGAGCAGCCATATTCCTGCTCGATTGCTAGTCCAAAGGTACCCTCTTTGAATGAACCGTAAGGTCTACTAGGGTACTTTCTTTTCTTGTAACTCCTTGTAAATATAGTCGCCTGTCAGATTTTTTTTATACGATTCTTAATAGCAGTGTTCAAATTCCAGTAGATCCCGGTGAAAGCGCTCCCCATGCTGTTAAAAGTAGGATTCCATGTTCTCCTTAACTTTATCAAAATGGGCGTCACGAATATGAACTTTCAGCGATATCCTGTAACCCATCTTGCTGTAGATTCTCACCAAGTTCTAAACAGGCTATACATAGTTTTCGGCTTTATGATTACCGAGGAAGCCCAGAACCACTGCGATAAAGCTTTGCCACGCTGCTTTTTCCATCTTATATGAGCTTCTCGGGAAACTCCTTGTACTTCATGATTTTTTATATTTGTGAACCAACGAAGAACCTGAAAGCTGCAGACTCCTTATTTATAGCTCTGACGAATTGTTTCATGAGATCCAATTTTAAGAGCAGATGAAGAAACAGTACTTTTCTGGGCCCCAACAAAGGCTCCCATTTGACGTTGTTTCTCCTTACACTTAACCAATCCTAGGGGGCCAATCCCGCTAATGGTAGTGCGCCACGGTCTTTCGCCTTGGAGACCCATCGATAAGGCCACTATTTTAAAGTCTCCAATAATCTTCCAACCGTACTCTTCATATTTCAATGCATCTAGAAAGATCCTGACACTGCTGTACTCTTCTTTGAGCTGGACCGAGTGAACAAGGAGAACGGATGTATACATGTTCCCGTTATGAAGCAGCACTGCTTCGAGGCTACTGAACGAGCTGTCAATGAAGAGGCGCCACTTGTTGGGCGTGCAAGCGATTCCGATTGCCCCAAACTTTCATCTGTCATCACAACCTCTTGCTTGAGTGTCGAAGTTAAATCTCAGCATTGGACTTTGTGAGACCAAGATCTCTGATAAGGTCATTGAGAGCTTTTTGGTTCGGGTAGTATGGGTTTCTCTTTTCAGTTGCACCTCTGTAATCTGGATCAATGACTTCATCCTCTTCTGAACTGCATTTCCTCTCTAGAAACTGCTGCTCTCATTTTAAAGGAGTGGGCACGGGGAGCGGAGAACAGTGTGGCGCTAGTGCAATAGATGACTGAAGGTCTAGATTAATGATAACAGGCGCACTTTGGCCTGCTCAACGTTTAAAATGTTTCACCATGAAAAAGAAACAATTGCTCAAGTGGTCAGTTGGTTGACCCCAAATTCGTCGGTTTACAAAATTCATCTCTCTTCTCCTCTGTACCATCGTGTAAAAAATCAAAATGAAAACATAAGTATAAATACATAAATACTTTTCACTTAGTGTTATTAAAAATGTTAAAAAGAAAATCTAGTATCCAAATAAATGTTATGTTGCTCATGACCGCTGCATAACTGAAAGAATACATATATGTGTATAAGAAATTTAATTCAAAAGAATACACGTGTGTGTATAAGAACTTTAATTTTTTGGTATAAAATATTTCACAGTTATATATAGAATGTTGTATTTTTGGGTATATATATGAATATAATTTCTTAGAAACAGAGTTTTGAATGACCGACACGGAGGCGACACGGAGGCGCCATTGATTTCCGCTAAGTAGTTAATTCAGTATTTCCTCCCCCTTCCCCTTATAATCCACGGCGGCCTCACCGTCAGATTATCAAAATTCCTTTAGTTCCGCCGGAAAGCATCCATTGGGTATAAAGGCAAGCCCAACCCAAAGGAGAAGAGGTAGCTGTGCAGGAGACTCTCGACTGGCCACCCGTTCGCTCGAAATCCTCAAGATAAATCCCTGATTAAATCCCGGTCAGATTTTAGTCGAGTAACACTCTGATTTTAGTGTCAGTTACCCTAAGTTTCGAGGGTAACTAAAACTCGCTGCTGAGAAGACCTCGTCTTCTCACACTTCACCTTTCCCGCGTTCGTACCGACAAAACTCTGTTCCTCCTACAATTGAACCTCCCCAGCTTGTGCTAGTTGTTTAAGAATTAAATCTTATTTAAAGCAAGTAAATTCAAGTGGAAGCCTTCCTCTTTATATCCTCCCGCAAGAATCGCAACGACACCTGGAGTAACGAACACGTCGAAGGAAAGGTAACGTCGAGTAGGTGACAGGTGAAGAAGTTGACTCAGGTACAGGTAGGACAAAGGTGTCCTGATCACGAGCACGAGTCTGCAGCTGGACAAACCCAGGTCCACAGTAACCCAGTGACACAACTACGAGGAGTTGCGCCATAATACATAGCAACATAGGGGCACAACTACAACGAGGGTAGTGTGCCGTAACATAAACAAAACATCTATTTATATATATACATATATTACCTTCCAGAGTTCTTTTGCAGAGCTTGTAGGTGAAATATGGTGCCGAAGGTTTGGCTTGATCTCCGACTGGCATTCCAAAATAAGCCTTGTAGTCCTCACACATTTTAGTTCATCTCTAACTAAAGTACCTTTTCTTTCTTCTCTTAATAAATTCGCCGCAGACATAGCCAAATCAGGCTGTGGGATGCTTACAGCCTATTGATGTTGTTTGTGAAGAATGCTTCTATCAATGACGAGTTACGATTTCTTCGCTCTGATGGCTAGAGTTAAACTGAACTGTTAAGTAGACATTCTCTGTATCCATACAGTCATCTACGTTGCTCAAATGTTCTAGAAATTCTTCAACCATATAAGAAATTCTCGAAGGTTTTACAGTTTATTTTTTACCAAATTATTGCGGAATCTTTGTGGAATGTAAGAGAACTTTGCCATTGCTTTCCATGCCGCAACAAACAAATAATAAGGGATATAATAGCTCTTACTACTGCATTACTGTTTCTATAACTTTTTAAATACAGTCTATCATGTTTATACCATAACTTAAAAAAATCATAATCCTTGAAACTTTTGATATATTTTAACTATCTACATCAAAATAATGTTATTTACCACAAATGGGCTAATTTAAAAACTCAATATCTTAGCCAAAAAAGCAAAAGTTTTGGATTGAAATTTTCTTTTTTTTTTATTTAATAGAGCCGCAAACAATTTGGAAATAACACGTTTAACCCAAGGACAGGACAAAAGTAACATTTTGTTACACAGTGTAATTCTATTACAATATTAAGAAAGTGGCCTTCTATACATATATTATAACTTCAAAGTATATGTGCGCACTATGTTACTACTAAAATCAAGAGCCTTTTGTGAAGGACCTCACGGAACCCAAATTGCAAATAAGGAAACAAATTTTTACCTTTAAAAATATATCAAATTACTTTAAGTACCTTAGAATTGACCAAGCAAATAAACATTGCATATCTCGCTATTTTTTTTTTTTTTTTTTTTTTATAGAGCCCATCTGGCAACTACCCACTTGGGCATAAGTCGCCGAAAAACACGACAGCCTAGAATTAGGCTACTTTAAAGTTAAAATATGAAAACTTAACAATCAATATAAATTTGAAAAACTTAACAATCGAAGCAATCTCCGGCAGCGGGGGGAGGTCCCCCTCACCCCGGTGCAGGAGAGTGCAATCTAAAACAAAACAATAACAAAAAAAGGAACCTTAAATAAAGGGGAGAAGGCCGGCCTCCCCCAAAAAGTCAATAAGTCCACCAGTCATGGTGCACGCACTCGTCCCGAGTACAAGGGACAGGCGGTAGCGACCCCGCCCATCCCGGTACCGAGACAGGTATCGTGCGCGAAGATCACCCAGACTGGGACATTCGACAAGAATATGCCGAACAGTCTGGGGGACGACGCAGTCGTTGCAATAGGGCACATGCGAGCGCTCCACCAAGTAACAATGCGTCACACGAGTGTGTCCGATTCGAAGACGACAGAAAGCAACCTGAAGCCGCCGCGGCATTGGGGGATAGGTCCATGGGAACAGTCGCGGCGCAATGGCACGCAACTTTAAGTTCCCCTCGACCGTCTCCCATCTTCTTTGCCAAGCAGTCCGAAGAGCTGCCCGTATTCCTGCCATGTAGTCGGTGTGAGGAAGAGCGAAACGCTGGTCCGGTCGCAGAGTCCTCGCGGACTCTTTGGCGCCCTCATCGGCGCGCTCATTCCCCGCAATTCCTACATGTCCAGGAACCCAGCAGAAGATAATCTCGACATCTGCCCGGCTCGCCAAAACCGTGGCGTCACGGATTTCGCGAACCAGGGGATGCGGAGATTCCAATGCCCCGAGAGCACTCAGGGCGCTTTGTGAGTCGCTATAAATCACAATCCGGTCTCCGAACCGGGCACGTCGCGTAATCTCCCGTACCGAGTGGTGTATTGCCACCAGCTCGGCCGTGAAGACAGACGCAGCGCCTGGTAGAGCCCCGCTGACTTCAAACAGAGGGGATACGGCGTGGAAGCCGACCCCCTCTTGGGACTTGGAGCCATCCGTATACACTGGCACGGTACCAGCGTGACACGATGTGTGCTCCAAAAAGATCGAACGCAATACTCCCGGCGCAGTACAAGCTTTGGGAGCAGAGGCGTGGCGACAAATAGCCAAATGTGGTACCCTCCAGGGTGGCGTCCTGGGCAGAACCAGGGGCGCCACCGGCCCGAGAGCTATATCTACCTCTCGAAGGAGTTTCCTGGCCCTAAACCCAAAGGGCTTAGGGTATGACTGGCGTCTCTCGGCGGCATAGGCACCATTGAGATCAGCTGCGGATGCAGTGAGAGCTGTTGGCGACTGGGGGAGGCGCCGGGCTTGCGCGTACAGGCGAGTGATGCACTGCACGCGGCGCAGAGCGAGTGGCATCTCCCCAGCATCGACCAACAGGCTCTCAATGGGGGAAGTGCGGAAGGCACCGGTCGCAAGGCGAAGGCCGGTGTGGTGGATCGAATCCACCTTCCGCAATAAACGCTCGGCTGCGGATGCATAAAACTCGCATCCGTAGTCGAGCTTCGAGCGAACAAAGGATCGATAAAAAAGTAAGGCGGTAGCCCTATCAGCGCCCCAAGCGCTGAACGTCACGGAACGGAGAATGTCCATGGCGCGGGTACAAGAGACCCTAAGGCTGCGAATGTGAGCCTCCCAGGTGAGGCGTCGGTCGAATACAAGACCAAGGAAACGGTGCGACTCAACCACATCCAGGCGCACCCCATTAAGAAACAAATCTGGGTCGGGGTGAAGCCGTGAATGGCGGCAGAAGTGCACCACCTTAGTCTTGGCCAAAGAAAACCGAAACCTGTGCGCTTCGGCATAGCGAGAGACGCGGTTCAATGCCTGTTGGAGTCGGCGCTCCAGAGTTGGCATCTGGGCCGCGCCAAAAGAGATCGAAAGGTCGTCCACGTAGAGCGTAGCGAGAACATCTTCCGGCAGCACCGAGGTGATGCCGTTGATGCTCAGGGCAAAGAGTGTGACACTGAGGACACTTCCCTGCGGGACACCCTCTTCCTGCTCCTTTGGGCCGGAGAGGGCTCCCCCCACCCGTACGCGGAATCGACGATTTCGCAAAAATTCAGATATAAACATTGGGAGGCGTCCCCTCGCCCCCATCGTGTGGAGAGTCTCCATGATACCGTATCGCCATGCGGTATCATAGGCTTTCTCCAGATCAAAAAACACCGTGGCGTAGTGCTGTCTACGAAGGAAAGCCTCGCAGACGGCATTTTCCAGTCGGAGCAGAGCATCCGACGTGGAGTGGAACTTACGGAAGCCACACTGTGCAGAAGACAGATGGCCTCCGCTGTCCAGGAAATAGGCTAATCTAACATTTACCAATTTCTCCATCAACTTGCACACGCAAGAGGTTAGAGAGATTGGGCGGAAACCGGTCGGAGTAGAGTGATCTCTCCCCGGCTTGCGAAAGGCGAGCACAGTAGCGATTCGCCAGGAGTCAGGGAGGAGACCTTCCACCCAGATCCTGTTGAACAAATCTAATAGAAAGGCCATGCCTCGCTCACCCAGGTGTCGAAGCATGGCGTACGGGACATCGTCCGGACCATGGGCGGTGTCCGCGCACGAAGCGAGAGCGGAACGCAACTCACTCACAGTAAACTTGTCGTTGAAGGGTTCTCCGCCTCTGGAGGTAAAGTCCAGCCGGCGGCCTTCCGCGACATCACGACGTGCATTGAATGCTGGCGGAGCAGCTTCACGGCTAGAGAATGCGGAAAAAGCGGTCGCTAAGGATTCCGCCACGGACGCGGGGTCCGAGATTGCGGTCCCATTCTCCTGGAGAACGGGAGGGGGGTCCTGCGAGAACTTGCCCCGAATCCTTTTGACTCGCTTCCACACCTCAGCTAAAGGGGTCTTCCCGTTAAGTGAAGACACGTATGCCCGCCAAGAAGAGCAGCGGGCGTGCTTCGAAATATACCGGAACCTAGCCCTAGCCCGACGAAATTCAGCGACGGTGAAATCGTTCGGGCGGCGCTTATAGCGCATGTAAGCATAACGCTTCTGTTTGAGGGCCGTCTCACACTCGGCCGACCACCATGGGAGTGGTCGGCGTGCAAAACGGCCAGACGTCCTAGGAATAGTAGTCAGGCCCACGGCGATGAGGTTGCCGGAGAAGAACTCGACGGCCTCATCTACCGACCTAAACTCCTTGACTGAGATAGAGAATTCAGTCATTTCCTGAAATGCAGGCCACCGCGCCCGCGCCAAGCACCACCGAGGTGGTCTCTCAGGCGGCAGTTGCCCTGAAAATGATATTTGAATGGGAAAGTGATCACTACCATGGAGGTCATCGACCACCCCCCAATCAAAATCAGGCTGTGCATCCGAAGAGCACAAAGATAGGTCAAGGCAAGAAAATGAAGCGGTTCTCGGACAGTGATGCGTAAACTCATCCACGTTTAGGACACCCATCTCAAGCTCTTCGATCAGATCGGCAAGGACTTGTCCCCTGGGATTTATGGTGTAATCTCCCCAGAGAGGATGCCTGCCGTTCAGATCTCCAAGCAAGAGATAGGGCCTCGGCAACCGTGCCACGACGCGGCGAAAGTCCCCCGCGTCGAAGTCAGCTGACGGTGGAATGTACGCAGAAATGATAGTATACCTCCTATCCAGGTGCAGCTGCACAGCCACTGCCTGAAAGGAGGTATCTAAAGAGAAAGGAAGAACGGAGACATCATGCCGGGTGTAAACCGCGCATCCCCCAGCCCGGCCGTCCCGCGGTGGTTGGGTCGCAAGACCCTTATACCCCGGGAGGGCAGGCAGGGGGCACGCGCCTAGCATGGTCTCCTGCAAAAGAATAGCTAACGGGGAACGGGATGAGGCGAGCCTCCGCAGCTCCTCCCAGTTGGCCCGGAGTCCACGGCAATTCCATTGAAGGAATATGCCCTCCAGGCCTAGCTCGGAGGAGACGCGGGGGCCCTCCTCGAATTGAAGACCCTCACGGGAATGGCCGTACGCTTCCCGGGGGCAGAACCCCGGGCGCTGTTGGCCGGACAAAGCGCTGAAGGCGCTGTCGCCTTCGAGGACTTATTGGGGGAGGTTGGGCTCGCCATGCGAGTCTTTTCCTCCCTCCGCCTCGAAACTTTAGGCGGGCGTTGCGGCTTCGGAGGCGGGGGGCCCTCTTTTCGAGGAACCACCGTCTCCGAGCCACTCGCTCCACCTCGGGGCGTGGGCAAAGGGGCCGAAGCTCCTTTGTTGCTGTCCTCCTTTCGGGGAACAGCTTTAGGAACCCCGGAAGATGGCCTAGCGACCATCTTCAGGGGTGTTGCCTCCTGTGAGTCTAACGACTCGGTGGAGGCGCGTGGCCGTTTCGCTTTACGCGAAACGGTCACGCTGGGGGAAGAGGGGGGAGCCCTGGTTTTAGCCGGGGCAGGGTATGAACCCTTTTTGCCGCCAGCTTTACCAGGGGAGCGCCCAGGTTGGGTAGAGCCCACAGAAGGGCTCCGAATGGGCGCGGAAACAACCGTGCTCGTTGGCCTGGATGGGCCAGGAGCAGAGGGTGCCTTTCTAACTATTGAGGCATATGACGTCCCAGGCAGAGCCGGGCGCGCCAGGACCAAGTCCTTTGCCTCGCGGAATGAGAGTCGATCCTGGGCCTGAACGGCCAGGATTTCTTTCTCAAGGAGATATGCACCACATTGCTTCGAAGAAGCAGGGTGCGGCTCTCCGCAATTGACACACTTGGCCACACACGATTTGGACTTATCGTGTGCGACCTTGGAGCAATTTACACAGACTTCGGGTGACCCCGATTTTGCACGTCTACATGATCGATTGGTATGGCCGAAGCGGTGGCAGTAATAGCACCGCCGCGGCAGTGGCACGAATGCCTTCACGCGGTAGCGGTACCAACCGGCACGCACCGACTCAGGGAGCTTGTCACAGTCGAACGTGACGAAGAGTGTAGGGGTGGGTCTCGAGGCCCCTCCCTGTTTTCTCATCACACGTTCGACCTTGACCGCCCCATGGTCGGCCAGCTCTAGGGTGATGTCCTCAATGGAGTAGTCAACGAGTTCCCTCGCATAAACTACTCCTTTCACAAAGTTCATGGTAGAGTGCGGCGTCACACTCACCGGGGTGCCATGAAGTGTCCGAAGAGCACTTATCTTGGCCGCCTCGGCGGGATTCGCCGCATTCGCCAGAAGGCTCCCGTCCGAGAAACGGGTTACCTTCGGCTCTCTACCAATTGCACTAGCTAATCCTCTCCTCTGATGGATCATGTTGCCCTTGGACAACATGGTGCCATCAGTGGAGCGAATAACGAGGAAGCGTTTGAAGCCAGCCGGCTCGAAAACGCCAGGTAACCTCTGAATCAGGGGCCCCGATGTCATCAAGGCTCCGCCCTGTGCATTCTTGGTCTTAGTCGTAGTCATGGGCTCCGCACACGAGGGGGTAGAGGGGCCGGATGTGCCGATCTTGGCTTGGTCGCCTACCAAAGTGGTAGCAGACCCATCCGTCCCCGCAGCCCCCGCGGATGGAGAGGAGCCCCGAGTCTTCTTCGTCTTTTGAGTCTTTTTAGTCTTTTTCTTTTTAGGAGAGGAGGGCGGGGAATGAACCCGCTTTTCACCTCCGCCGGCAGAAGTCCCCAGGCCAGATGGACCAGCCTCAGCCAGGTCCCTCTCCGAAATGGAGAAGGTCCTGGTTGTCGTAGGGGCACCTGTCGGAGGAGATCCCTCCCCTCCTTCTACTGCCTCGGAGCCCTCAGCCATTTGAGGAGGACCTTGCATAGGGGCGGATTCGGGTTCGGTGCTTGGCGCCGAACCCGGCAATGGGCTGCCTGCTGGCTTTCTTGGCAGTCCCCTTAGAAAGCAAAGGAGGGACTGCCGCTGGAGATAGGGAGGTGCCCGAAAGCACCTCCAGAGAAGGGGGTGAGGGGGAGTCCCCTACACCCGTAGGCGTAGGAGAGGAGTAAGCCTCCTCTCCGGTTAAAGAATTATGGAGGGTCCCTTGCGCAAGCACAAGGGGGGGGACCTCCATTTTCTCGGTGGAGCTGCCCGAGGGCGGCTCCGTAGATGTTTTTGGGGAAGTTGGGGGTTGGGGTTTTTGTTTTTTTTCATACATGGGCATGGTGACCCTCTTTTGATTACGGGACGCAATAGCTCATCACCTCTCGCAGTTGCCCGCACTGCGAGAGGTGCTTACAAGCCCGGCAGAGCCAGGCGCCGCCATTCGGGACCACCCCTCCCGCCTGGTGGCCTGGCAGTCCTTCGGCATGGCGGCTCCACCTTGGACACGGCGTAAAAAATATAGGTTGTGAAGAGGAGAGGAAAAGGGATGTGAGGAAGATGTGGGTGGGGATGAAGCAGGTTGTTAAAAAAACCCCATCCCGAACCGGAGCTGAGGGGTTAGGGAACAATGTCCCCTCCCCCCCTCAGCCCCGATCCGGGGTGGTTGGCTTGAGAAGAAGGTCAGCATTCTACCCTGTGAAATTAGAGGCTGACCAGAGAAAGTTGTGGGAGAGGTTGTATGAAAAGCGACGAGGTAGGGGAGAAATCGGGCTATCTGAAGGAAGGAAGAGAGGCTAAGCTGGGGCCGGACGGAGCGCTGGATCCCGTCAGCACGGCGGCCAGGATGGCAAATCGCCGCGCCCCTTACGGGGGCATATCTCGCTAAACTTGATTACAAGCGTTAAAGCCAATTTCCTTAAAAAAAAAAAATACAGAATTAAATCTAACTTTTATGCCTAATCAGGTTAGATAACCTGGAATTCTCCCTAACTTTCTTACGAGTCTGCGTTTCTTTTGGCCGTCCCTCCCTTTCTTCGCGAGTAAGGCACACTGCGTCTTGCATAGTGCACAACTTGCTTATAGATTTCGACGTCCGGAGACGATAAATTTTAAAAATTCTCGTGAACTAAGATACGAGACGGCACAAACGTCAACTCTTGTTTGGAGTTTGTTGCAAAACTTTTCTTGCCTGTGGGGATAACGGCGTCACATCGACTTCTGTAGTAAGACAACTGGTCGAGAAGTATTTTAAATGAGGAAAATAAAAATGAAAAGCATATGGAGATAGATGAGGTAATTAATGATGGAGTTTGTTTATTTCTTAAGTTTTATTAAATACTATTGCTCTTTCTTGATATACTTCTCAATAGATTCAATTTACATTGAAAGGTAAATTTCTCTTGAAAAAAGATGCATATAAGAGTTTAAATATATAATACTTAAATTCAGATAGGCAATGATGATGCTTACTCGTTTCTCGTTTAATAGAACTCACCATAATGCTCATATTAGTAAAGAAAGCCTCCAAATGCTCACTTCTCTAAATATATAGCACAAAGTATGTAGTAGAAAAAAATATTAATATAGGCATAATATTTTAGACAAATTCTCTCCTAATTATCACATCCGTACACACTGCCCATACATGATATATGCATTCCTACTTTAAGGAACAATACACACTAGCGGCTCCATTAATAAATTATACCTGACCCTTCTCAGAATATCTGCTGGAATTCTCCAGCAGATTACCTGCCATAAATGGCTAATCCCTGGTAATTAATATGAAATCCGGCCGCTTCGTTCTCTCCTGTTCGAAGGAGTCCCCTTTCCAGGCCCTCCTTAATCCCAATGGATTTCGCCTGTCATGAGATAAATTACACAATATGCCGTTGCCAGAAATCCATCCTACAGGTGGGGAGATCCGGGAGGAGGATTGAAGGGGAACGTACATCTGGGAGACTTGTTCTCGCCGCGTTTATAAAGTTGGCCTGTTTTACTTAAAAAGATCGCAAAAGGAAATAGAAAAAAGAAAAGGTGATAAAAAATGGAAAGTCTCATATTCTATTCAATATTTATTAAGTAAAATGCCAAGATTCGACGTGGGAATATCCACTCTTTGTGAGACAAAGGGCGAAAATAGAAAATTCGACGGAGTAGACCCCAAAATATAGAAATCAAGAAAAACTCATAGACATCAAGGAATAAAATATTGACAAACGAGATAACTCAAATGAGACGATAACTACACAAAGTCAGCACTTGAATAGAGAGTGACTTTCAAATAAGCACTTGTTCTTATTGCTAGGTACGAAGTAAATGGATAACAGAGACAATTATGCGCTCTCTAAGGGTCTAGCGTGGATTGAAAGAACTTGCAAATGGAATATTTAATAAAAATTCTCCCAACAAAGACAAAATATTCGGAAGTAGAATTAAATAAGGACTTATTATTCATATTTAAATGAGGTGTGCGTAAAGGAAAATATATCTTCAGAGATGCGGTTAGAGTATTTCCAAGTTTAAGTAAAAAAAACCTGAAGATGTATGAAGTTGAATCATCCTCGAGAGGTTGAAACCCCTGATCCGTTCTTAATCCCTAAACAGCTTTTTTTATTCTTTAAAATCTCTATGGCACCAGGCCGTTATGAGGTCAGCAATTTAGTTTAATTGCGACACCCACAAGAGGCCAAATATCACACAATTTCAAGCGAAGCAAAAATACCAGGAGTAAAACGGGACATGACGTGGCTTGGAGGAGGATAATAGAAGAAGCATTAAAACTCCTTTAGTTAACTGATTTAAAGAAAATATGATTGAAAGAATGGAACAATATTAACCCAAGAACCTGTAGAACCATCGTGTGAGACTACTCCAAGCTCCTGAAAGATGCAATTGACAACAAGGGTTATGCAAACAAGTACTAATCCATTTTTATATGAATCTGTTGTAAGCCTCTGCGTGCTCACATTTCACTATTGTATCTATAGAGATTTTTCTGTTCGAAATTTTCTTATCATCATTACATTCCATTCGAAACATAAATTTACACGTGAGTTATAAATTTCATTAACCTGCATTAAATAAAAGAATATAAATTTGCATTTCTAACAGTGTTTATTAAATTTGTGGTTAACTGTATTTTTTTATTTCTTTAATTCGCTTATAAAATTTATGTGATAATAATAATATTCTAAAATTGAAATTATTTCAGGTCTATTACAAAATGAGAAGTTCGAAAATAATAAGAAAAAATTGCATTTCTTGCTCCTCTTCATGTAAGAGATGACGAGTTTTAATATTCGATCAAGGTAAAATAGGGATGAATATGAGTTGAATGAATGATGTTGTGTGTGGGAGCATGAAACTTAATACGCCGTTATCACACAAAACTCCCCAGTCGAGACAGAACAGCGAAGCTGTATTCATTTGGGGTGCGTTATTACCGTTTTCCCCCAGTTTGATAACGCCGTCCCTCTCTGAAAGTCAGCAGCCGTGTTCATCTTCCTCCCTTTTTGGGTAGAGGGAATCTCGCTTATTTCCTTTTCGCCTCGTCGATGCTACGAAATTTTTAGGGCTCCATGTTTGCTTAAGTTGCCTCCGATATCCCTTGGGACGCCTTGCTGCGCACGGCCTTCTGACGACCATGGCTGTGGCTCCTATTTAAGGTGATGTCTGCAAAGCCTTAGCAGATAGAGAGAGCCCGAGCTTCTTGTCGTGCAGATCCGCGTATCTGTTCCCCTTGAAGTGGTCCCATTGCCCCTGTGATCTCGTAAGCAGATCGTCTTCGCGTAATGCGCCCTGATCAGAGGAAGATTACAAAAACCTTGTTTACCACCTGGAAAATTGTTCTGGGTTTCTCCCGTCTCACTACATTGGTTGAGACTTCCTGCCGCCCCGCAGACGAATTTCGATTTGTGATTACTTCTCCCTAGGACCGAAGTAATCTCAACCCCCTTCGGAGTCTCCCTGGACAACTTCGCATCGGGATTCCATTGACGAAGACCGGGCCATTTCTTCCACCTCGCCAGGAGTCTTTAACTCGTAAGTTCCACCTCTCCGTTTCTAGTCCTAAGAAGAATTTTCCCATTTTGTGTAACGCCAATAGACTTGCGAAGTCTTTCCTTTAATCCATCTTATTGGATCACATATATTTTTTCCCGGGCCTAGTTTCCTTAATTTTTGCCCGTCATAAAATTCTTTGGTCGTACTAATTATTATTTAGATTTCCATATTTACCTGTGCCCTTGTTCATATTATTATTTGTATTAGAGTATATTTTTGTAGAGGTTTTTATCTTTCGAATAAACTTTGAGACGAACCAGGCAAAAGTATTACTATTCAAAGAGCCAACCTTAATAATATTGCACTCTAGTTGGAAGGTATTTACCATCCCCCAATTCAATTGTACCCGTGCCCAGCGCCGACAGTGGCGGCCTGACTTACAGACGTGTGTAACTTTTTGAGGATTTTGTGTAATTATAATATATTTCGTGATCTTTTAGTGGTAAAATAAATGTTTGAAACTTTTTGAAATTGCTGAAATGGCTCATTCCTAAGGAAAGGGTGTAACCATTGGTACTCTGCACCAAAATGGCTTGAAATTCAAGGAAATACTTGCTAGGGATATTTCACCAAGGAACTCCATCCTTAGGATAATTAATGACTTTAAAAGACTGGACGTCCAACAGCTTTAAATGAAGCCACCGCTGCCTTGTGTTTAGATAAAAAATCAAGGATAAGGTTAACACAGGTACGAAGCTAGCTCATGATTAGAAAGCAACGGGTATGATGAGCTTTACGGATAGGATTCACCTTTGTAGGAAATATAAGGAAAGGGCTGTTGAAGACAGTTGCAAAGCAATCTTTTCTGATACGACTCCTTTCCGCTTGTTGGACGTGGCCTGTTTCCTGCCCAAACTGAAGCATCCAGACACACTTCCTTTCTAGTGTTGCTTCTTATCTAAGGAAACTTGACCAATATCAAAATAGTTCGTAATTGTTCTTCATCCCTACCTTTTCACAACAGGTCATGACCGATTAGGGATGATAGCTGTATTTTTCAACATAGAGCGTATATTTTTACTATGCAACAGCAATGAAAAAAGTACTTGGCTAGAAATAACATCGAATTTTGGGGAACTTAGCACGAGAATTCGCCAAATATGAACCCAATAGGGAATTTGTCAGCGATAATCAGACTGGCGCTTGATAAACAGCACCCATACTATTATCTGGAGTTGCTAGTAGTTATTGAACAAAAATGGAGAAATATGAGTGAAGATATCATCCAAAGTTTGGTCAAGGGAGAGCATTTAAATATTGAGTGTGCGCATCAATGGACTGAATTTATTAATAAAATGGTTTTGGGCCGTAAATTTTGATATATTTCTGCTTCGAATTATGATACAAATATATTAAAACTAAATCAAACGTCGATTAGTTCTTTTAATTTTCCTATTTTAAAAGATATAGTAGTCTCCCAACCTGTAACCATGACTGTAAAAGCATTAAAACCCGGGGAACTTCAAGTTAGGGTAAATATATAAAGACAAGTTTCGCCTACTTTTATTATCAGGATCTACTGTTTCTAGGGTGTTTGGGGATTTTATTCATGGTAGGGATAATCGTTTTGTTAAAAAGCGTATTTTTCATAATGTTTATTTTTTAATTTTTTTAAAATTATGACTATCTATACGTTAAAATGAAAGACAATCTTTTAGAGAACGCTGGGCGTTAAATATAAGATTTAATCAAACGAAAAACAGTAGAAAATATTGCACGCAATAATGATTTCAAATATTATTGTACATTCTATATGATGTAATCATTTAACTACCTTTCAAAACGTTTTCCAACAATCATCAACGCATTTGAAAGTTGTGTTATATGTAAACAGTGGTTAGAGTGGTAATTAATACAATTAGGTCCAGACGAGTCTTTAACGTTTTGCACTGAAAAACACTCAAAATAGCGTTTTCCCTCATTATCATTCTACCTAATGAGTATTATTAGTTTTTGTAGGATAAAAAATAGTGCCAATCAATTTAGGTCCTGAACTAATTAATGAGTTAGTTATAAACTAAACCGATTTGAAAAAGGCTCAGCTGAATTAGCTGAGTTTAATTAGCTAAGAACACTACGTAAAATCTTATTCCCAAACTAGTTTTTTATTATGATTTTTCTACTGTCCATTTATTCAATTTTCTGCGCTGCTTACAAAAGTTTTATTATTTATTGTATCAGTTACTGTTACGGAAATACAATGATTTTCTATATTATTAAAAACCCTACGTTACTGAGATTTATATTTTCTACAGTTTAATGTAGCTTCTTTGTTATTTCAGCCAGTTTCCTTGGATATAATGTAAGCTTTCTTTAGTAAGGCTACAATAGGATAAAAGTTTGGCCAATAGATTTTGTTACGTTGGTGGATATTATATTTGGAGAAAGCAAATATGGGTGACCATAAAAAGGCATCGGCCCTTAATATGATATGTTGGAGCTGTTGATCTTCTCTTGTAAAATGGTTGAAAGGTGCAAAAAGGCCATGCCTTTTGCTATTCCCAGATTATGGAGAGAACCGAAGAACTACCATGGCAACAGTCAGTCGGGCAGAAAATTTGAATATACTATTTAGTAATGGGGATTTTTTTAGCCAAGATAAAATTAGTGAACTAAAAACTAGAGTTGAGAACATGGAAAAGTGCCTACATATTGTGGTTTTACAGGAAGTGAAGGCAAAACCTTCAGGTATGAAAGAGAATTAGCTGAATATGAGATTGAAGGTTATAAATTATTAAAAAAACTTAAAGAAGGATGCAGGGGAAAGGGTGTTAATCATATATATTAAAAATGACATACCATACAGTATTGCCACACTTAAGGGAAATTACTGTGAATATTTCTGCGTCGAAATTAAACGATCTTCTAAAGAAATTATTATTGCATCAGCCTAAAGAAGCCCAAGTAGTGATAGTGAAATTAATATGAAACTACTGGATCTGTTACATAAAATTAGTCACCTAAACAGAAAATACAAATTAGTTTGTTGAGATTCTAATCTACCAGACATAAATTAACAGTTATATTTTAAAGCCACGAGCAAATAATTTTTGTTTTGATTTTATTGAAAAAATAAGGGATTCTTTGTTTGTGCAACCTGTTCTGGACATTACGAGATTTAGAGGAGGTTCAGCAGGTAGTGTGCTAAATCTTATTTTTAGCAATAGTGCATTCCTTATTGAGGACATTGAAATAAGTAGTCCTATTGGTTAAAGTGACCATGCGTGTGTGGGATTAGCTTACGACCTGAAAACAGAGCTGAAGAATAACAAGAAATGGTACACTTGTATGAAAAGGCTGACTGGAAATGAAGGAAGGAGAAACTTGCCATAAATTGTAAGTAGTTTTTTAAATTCAGAAAACATTGAAATTGCATGAAAAAGTCCAAAGCTAAATTCATGGAGGCAATAAATTAGTGTATCCAAAGAAGGGAGTTTGTGGGCAGACAAGACACTGGTAAGGGGAGAACTAAAACAGAAGTTTACCAATGTATAGAAAGTTGTGATCCGAAATCAAACGGAAACGAAGGTTGTTGCAGGGACTGAAGAGGATTAAAGATGGACCACCTGAGAATTTTATGGGTCAATACCGGAAAGGACAAGAAGATTACCGAATGACTAGTAACCAGGCGATAAGAGCTACCAGAAAAGCGATTAAGAATCAGGAAAATGAAATTGCCTGTCATGTTAAGGAAAACCCTAAAATCTTTTGGAAGTAGGTTTAGTCAAAAAGAAAACATACTGCATGTGTACCGGAACTGTATACAGAACAAGAACAAAAAGCTAAAACCAGTAGCGATAGAGAAAAAGTAGAAGTGCTATCAGACTGTTACAGCAGTGTATTCACAAGAGATCCTAAAGGAATTTGTTCCGAGATACAGAGAAAAAATGTACCACCTCTGACCTGCATTGACTTTGGGGTGGACGTTATTACAGAAGCAATAGATAAGTTAAAAAGAAATGTCAATGGGTCCATATGGTATCCATTCCAGAATCATCAACGAAGTGAAAAAGGAAATTGCGGTGCCACTGAAGATCTTGTTTAAAAGATCCTTTGATGAGCATCAAGTTTCGGAGGACTGCAAATATTACTCCAATTTTTAAGAGAGGGAAATCGAAGTAACTCAAGCAATTACAGACTTGTCATCCTTACTAGGATTATCCGTAAATTAATGGAATAAATTATTATGGAAAACAGAATCATGCATAGAAGGAGGTAACAAGTGTTTAGTGAAAGCAATATGGATTTATATCTGGTAGATCGACTGTGCTTAAAATGATCAAGGTCTTGGACAAATGGACGGAGGCTTTGGACAAGAGCTGTGCAGTGGATGTTACCTATTGTGATTTCATGAAGGCCTTTGATAAAGTTCGACAGGGACACACTAAAAGGCTATAATTTTAGACAAGGATATGTAAAAAGTGTAACATCATTCTTAAGTGACAGAAAGCAGAGTGTAGTGGTGAATGGTGAAGTGTGAGAATGGAGGGTAGTACTGAGTGGCGTGCCACAGGGATCAGTCTTGGGGCCGTTACTATTTGTTCTATATATAAACAATCTGCCTGATTTTGAAAAGAACAAGTGCGATGTGTTTTTATATGCAGATGACAAGAAGATGTTCAGAAAGATTTGACTAAATCAGGACTGTAGAAAATTACAAGAAGACATAATTAGTTTGAAAAACTGGTCGTAGAAGTGGCTACTCAAACTTCATCCCAGTGAGTGTAAAGTAATGAAGATTGGAAAGTTGGATGTGCCAGAGGTAGCATATGACATAAATGAGATACAAATGGATGCTAAAAAACTTAGACAATCTCACCTGAAGCTAATATTTACAAAATTGAGTTTTTAATTAAGAATTAATCATTGTTTATTTGTCATCTTAACAGTCAAAATATATGAAAATTAAGAGGAAAAGTACAGCACTGACCGAAAAGATCACCACGCATGTACTCTTATTTTTATAAAAAAATCTTCCATAACCTTTATCAGACAAAATTTAAACTTTCCAGAATTCTTGTACAATAACCTACAAGTATATATTACGTATGGTTAAAGGTTATGCAATATTAGATGAATAAAACAAAAAAGTTATCAGGAGAAGCCATCTACTAGAAATATTTAAAGTGTGCAAAAGGATCCTAACAACTGTGGAAGAAAATTTCCATTAATATATAATGGTTAATTTATTAGTAGAAAACATTTCTAAAAGTTCAAATAATTAATATTTATTTTGGAATAATTTATGCACAATGAGGCTTTGACCTCTCCTGCCACAGAAAAGAACGAACTGTTGTCACTCTTTAGGAGCAACTTTGTTCAATTCATCTTGAAGAAGTTTCCATCGTTCTTAAACTGTTTTCGTATTCTTCGTTTCAGACAACTATCCACTAGTCTTCTTTCTATTCAATTCATTTATGCCCTCTCTACATATCAATTGAGAGCAGTGAAGTTCCCGTCCTACAAGAGAGACTTCACCAATTGTGCCCTATAGAAGGGGACGTTATTCTGCATAAAATTTGAAGGTTGGTCTTTGTAGGGTTGCATCTGTGGCCAAATTTGCTCTCGCAGCATTTTTTACAATTTTTCACTCACTGTTTCTCTAAGCGCACAAGTAATCAGTTCCTTCTACTGAAATCATGCACACACTATGACACTTCCTCTATCAAACTTTACACTCAATATTGTGCAATTCCCAGTCAATCTTTCCTCATCTTTGAGAGCAACAAACTTCCTTCCTGCCTCCTGATCAGAACAAATTGAATTTATATTCCTCAATGACGGGGACTTGGAACTGTTTGTCAATCCGAGTGATCAATGGATTGACCGAGAGTGTGCGATCAAGATGGTGGACTTGCTCCAGCCGATTGCTTACAGTCTGCCTGGAGTCATTGGTTGGCTAAATCTCACTAATTTCTAGAGAAACCACTAGAACCCTCTTGGAACTGTCCAACTTTTTAATTTAGATAATTGATCTGTGTTCCATTTTGTAATACTTCCTTGGCTTAACCTTTTATTTACCAGCATTACTTAAGCTTGCTTGGTCATAAGTTAACAAATATTATAGACTTCACTTTTAGAGGGCTTGACAGTCTCTGCAATAGCTCTAGTAGAAAAATCTTAGTGTCTCATTTTCCAATCAGCTTGCGGGCAAAAAGAAGTGTGATAGGTTTCTGAGTCTTGTTGTCTAGACTACAGTTAACAAGAGAGTGACCTAATTTATATAAGATTGAACTAAAGTTAGTTGCTATGCAAACAATGTCTGTTCTCTCTAAGTCAAACATAATTGTTTGGATTCATTTGTACATTCAATATTTTCTAGTAAATTGACTATCTGCTTATGTATTTCGAATAATTCATTCAAATTTTCATAACCATTAACCATACATGAAGTATACCTGTAGGTTCTAATACACCAATTTTGGAAATCTTAGATCTTCTCCAGCACAATTAATGGAAGTTGTAATAGAAATACTGGTGTTCGTATTTTTGTACGGTACTGTTAAAAGGCTACTCATAACTAAATTTGTAGACAGGCATTGGCTCTATATATTTACGGGATGTAATTTAAGATTTACTATGGCACTGAAGCCATAAGAGATATCCGCTCATCAAGGTGCCACGGGGCTCCCACTTTCAGGTTCTCCACATCGAAAAAGAGATCAAAAAGTGTCTGATTGATGGTAAATGCATCAGCAAATTCTTATATTTGCAACCCTGCCACATAATTTCAATCTCATTAATTTCCTCATTTCCTCGTCGAATCTATATCAATTTTTAATGTCGAAGATTCCACTGATTTTCTCCTTCAATGATTTATGCAATAATACTTTCCTATTTTACAATCAGATTTCATGACAAAAAGAAAGAAATCTATAATTTATTTAAGTTACTGTCGGTATTTGGAAATTATTTGATCATTGGGCAATTGAACAAAAAAAATTGGGGGAGGGGGAAAGAACCAGAGTTGACAAAATGTTTTTTATTTTGTATGAAACCTTTTCCTTCATAGAAAACTTTAAAATTTTCGACTCATAATATGAGCGAATTTCGAGAATAAATTATCCTTCAAGAAGAATGTTTTTTTTTCAGAAAAGCGTTCCCGGGAAGCTTATAATTGAAGGTATTCTGATATATATATATATATATATATATATATATATATATATATATAAAGTTTCTGCTGACGCAGAAGAAGAACTGGATAAGGAATTCAACAGAGATAATGACCCTCATGAGAGCTGATCTGGAGGAATTCATGGCTTGAATTGTAACTCAGGATGAAACGTGGGTTCCTCACTTCGATCCGGAAACCAAAGCCGAATCTAAGCAAATGGAAGAATAGCTCCTCTCCAACACCACGAAAATTCATGGTCATGAATTCATCCCGGAAGATCAAAGTGACAGTGTTCTGGGACCTTGAAGTGATTTATCTCGTCGACTTCTTGAATCATAGCCACACTATTTTCGGGAGGGTCTCCTTTAGAATTGCCGAGGGAAAGCGACCTGGCACATACACACAAGAGCATCGTGGCCATGAAACAATTGGTGTCCTGTGGCTTCAAATTGTTGCCCCATCCCCCTTATTCTTCCCATATTGCCCCCTTAGACTTTCCCCTTTACCATACATGAAGAAGCAGCTGCGGGGTATCTCTTTCACTGATCAAGAGGATAACAAGGAGAAGATCATGGAAGTTTTAGGGAGATTCAACCTATTGTTCTTGAAAGACATATTTTCGAAATTAAAAAAGAGACTTGAGAAGTGCATCAATGTAAAACGCGATTACGTTGAAAAATAAATAAAAGTAGTTGCATGAAAAGTTGCTCTTTTCTGCTCCTTCTGGGTTAGGCTAAGAACTTATTAAACACCCCTCGCACTAATTCTCACACTATTCTTTGTGGCTTTAACTCTAATTTTATGCTATGCTTATCTCCTGATAAGACGTGTAGCAACTGTGCTCCAGAAAAGGTTCCCACTTGCGATATTCTGATGGACGTCTCTTCGTGCTTTCAGAAATAAATAAATTGTCTAATTATGGTAAGAAAATATATGTGGACCTAAACATGAATAAATCAAATTATTTATTCATTAATAGTTATAAAAAATATATAAATAATGCTTTAAAATCGTACCCACTAGGTCTCGGAGAGAAATGGGTTCAAAGCATGTAGATAAGTGTGTATAACCCTCTCGTACTATCATTATGGTTTCAACATTATCTTTCAGGTTATGTAACTAATAACATGGTCAATCTGATAGTATCAAATATAGAGTAGTTTATATGATGTAGATTTCAATCCCTTGCTTCTCATGAGGGCTTAGAGGGGATCCAAACTTATTTGCTGCTCTTAGTTCTGTAGGTATTGGTTGCTTTTACACCAATAAGAATTACCACCTTCAGAGAACTTTCTAAATATTATTTTTATCTGCATTTCTTTTAGCGTGAAATATGACACTGACTTATAATCCAACAAATTCGACTCAAACATAAAGTTCTCTTCCTTAAGTAGTTCCATTACATCGATGTGTTGGTTGAAAAGATTATCATTCAAAAGGAGAAACAAAAAAAAAGAAAAATAGAATTATAGGAATAGTAATGATCACCCAATTACAATTTAGTTGTGGGAAAAATGCAAAGGTTATAGGTACTTGTTCCTAGAAAGAGACTGACACAATTCTCCAATTCAACTGTGAATTCCTGTAACCATATCTCCCTTGGCTTCATAACTTTTCTTCTGAAAAGTGGCGTTATCTCAGCCATTAACTAAACGGTTCACCATGGAAATCAAGATAATTTTGAAGCCTTCTGTCTACACCAGCAACTCCATTTTGGGGACGATCGATTCTTAGTGTACGTTTCAGTATTATCTAATCTTCCGTCAACAAGAAAGAAAGTGTACCTTCCCGACCTTCAGGTTGTGATATGGTGGCCACAATTAGCCCACCTTCAAATCTGCCAACGTGGCAATGTAGAGTTCGAATCACTTACGAGAACCCGCCACGTGATTAGACTTTCTACTTAGTTGACAGCGTCAAAAGAAGACAGGAAGTTACATCCTATACCTTCATCTTATCAGAATATATCCTGCTACTAATTTCTGTTTATCACCAAAAACTTTTCTCTCACTATATTCTTGCCACACTCTCCTCTGGTTATTAATAACTGCAGATTTTATGCAACATTTATCACACTCTTTATTTTAAATTACGTACATTCAAAGACCATCTCCAGATATAGTATTGCAAATAATACACAATTTTCAGCCCCAGGTGTCTCTCTGACCGCGCCTGTTCAATAAATTAACCTTAATTTTTAGAATCAATCATTCAGCTGCTCACATAATAATTTATTTCCTTGTACACAAAATCTGCATTCTTCCCTCTATTAACCATCCCCTCGTGTTAAACAAGATCTTAAACACAGAACCCAAAAAACTGATACAAACAACTGGTCCGCATGTAATTAACGTGTGCTTCACCTGCCATACGCAAAGGTAAAAGCGAGCAAAGAGGAATGTCGGGGTATGACATTACATTATATCAATACCATATTATATCTTTGAGAGAGGACCAATAACTTGAAAGCAAACCAACAAAAGGGACGGAAAACCACGCGAACAGACGGGCTGAGTAACGAGAGAGTGCAACGAGGTCAGGCAAATTATGGAAAATGGCAAAGTTCAAGGTTATTTAAAGAGACATGTATAAAAATAGAATTTTATTTGCACAAAAAAAAATTAATAAGAGATTTGAAGGGTAAAATTACCTCAGAGAATTAACGGGCAAAATCACATCAATAAACGAAGGGGGGGGGGGGCAGATTAACTCAATTAGGTTACTGAAGGGGAGAGGGGGTTTGGCTTACGGATGTCTTCTGCTCTTGAGGTGATGCCGCTCGAACTTCAAAGCGGGAGGTTAGAGTGATGACGGTTCTCCAAAAGCAAGGAAGAGGGGGGTAACTTCCGGTCCAGGGGAGAGTATTTCTGCTACCCGAAATGAGTTGGGTTTTGAGAGGAGTTGATGAAAAAAGTCGGGAAAATCACTCGGGGCGATCTTTCATTGGAATTACCTCCTGGCTGGGGCTAATTCCAAATACAAAAAATAGTCCAGCTGTCACTTTGCTTTGTTGCTAGCAATTGACTTGGAACCATGGGGAAATCTTCTGCGTTCTGGCGAGACTTCTCAACTCTCTGTGTCTTCCGGGGAGTCGAGCTTTATTTATATCCGAGGCTCTCCCCGGAGTTGGGGGTTAGCGGGAAACAGCTCTACTCTCGAAGAGCCTCGAATCTTCTGGCAGAGCTATTTTAGCCCCCATAAAGGTGAATCGTGAGGGACTCGATTCGAGGCTACCGTTTGTGGAAGGGGGAGGGGAGGGAGGCTTAACACTTTAGTCCTAGCCGGGCCTTCTGTTGCACATGGGAGTTCCTTTCTTTTAAAGATCTTCCACGTGGGGATTCCCTCACACATCTCCCAACCGAAAGATGATGCTTTACAGAGCATTTGCGTAGTAAAGGATCAACCCAACCTGTCAAACTAGTATTATTAAAGGTCTAGGAAAATTTGTACCTGCTATGACAGGTGTACACAAAAAAACGTAAATGTGAGCTCAGCGGGGAATTTACGTGCATAAGCCTTAAACAGGTCGATTATAGAGAATTTAACTAATACAATTAAAAAAAAAGAAAAACCACAGGAGAACATTGGCGACATTCCACTGGAACCCCCCAAAAGAATACAATTAAATGGAGGCATAAATATAGGACAAAAAAAACAACAACAATTTAGTGCACCCCAAAAAAAAAGAAATCATAATTAGCAACATTAATGAGATAATATATATACAATTCACGTGGAAAACCTTCGCTCCTGCCTGAGTATGGACGAGATAATCCACGGGTCCTCTAGCCTTAGGACGGGGTAGGGTCCATTTCACTGGCTAATTTTTTTGTTGCTTCCCGTAGGAAGTAGCACCAGCACCTTCACGATAAGCTTGAATTTTCATTCCCGTGACTTAAGGTTGAATTGGTCTCAAACCTCTCAATAAGTCCTTCTTCACGGGATACGAGACTCGTTTGTTGCCTCGGGTGGACTCATGCTCGAGGGCTTTGGTTTTCTCCCAAAGGGGGGGGGGAGAGTTGCGCACTCCTTCTGGGCGCGGGAAAACTTATCACCCTGGAGGGCTTGGAACTCCGGGTCGATAGGGGTTTTCAGGGGAACAGGTGCACGGGATCCCAGGGCTGCCTGTGTACGGGTGATCACGGGCTGGGCCACGGGATGGTCGTGAATTACGGGGTTCTGACCGAATAAAACGGAGCAGAACCGGATTTGGGCCGCTACCACTTCGTCCCAACCGGACATATAGTCACACTCGATGTGAATAAGAATTACTGGGAAAGACTGGCCCGACCAAGGTAGTCGTCAACCACCGCAAGTTTCTTGTGGTCGAGCCCAACAAGGGGGAGTAGGTCCTCAGATACTATAATGCAGGTGCACCCGGTGTCACGGACGAGAGGTGATATTCGGCGCCCGTTTACAGTTTCGTTCTAGAATTTCAATCCACCAGGGTTGTTCTCACTAAAGAGAAAATTTACCTGTTGGACCGGGCCTTTAGGGCGAGGGAGGTTCGAGAGTCTTCTGAGGTGACGCAGGAGGATTAGGAGTGGCCCAGATTTCGTGTACTTGGTGGGACTGAGAGCTTGCGAATCGGGAGCTTTGAGGACAGTTCGTGCGGTAATGGCCGGGAACTCCGCAGGTGTAGCAGACGATCCGGTTCTTTTGGTACGGCACAACCGTGGGAGAAAAAACTATGGGCTTAAGGTCTCGGTGTTCCGATGGATGGAAGTTTCTGGGCTTCGAGGGACTAGGAGCTTTGGTAAATCTTGGAACCAATTTAAGGGGGGTCTTAGGGCCATAAAATTTAGTTTTGTGGGGGGATTGGGGAGCCTTTCTAACATCCTTGCGGTATAAATCGTGACTACCCGCGTAAACATCTGCCTCTTACTAGCACTCCTTGAAAGTGGCGCAACGTTTATTCTAAATGAAGGCGCGAATTTCACGAGCCACGGCAGCTAAAAGCTGCTCCCTAAGGAAGAAATCCAAAAGGGACTCTAGACCTGGGGAATATTGCACGCATCCAGATAACACTGAAGGTTTCTTTGGAGGATGTACCCATGTTGTCGAAAGGTTTGGCCAGGACGGATCCTTTCCTGACGGAATCGGGAGCGGTATAAATCGCTATTCATGTGAACAGTGGCTAGCAATTTGGACTTTAACGTGGAATAGTGCAAAGTTGCTTCCGAAGGAAGGGATACGAAGATATCCCTTAACTTGGCATTTAGAAGGGAAAGTAAGCGAGCGACGCCATCATTTTTGAGATCCCATCTATTGATGCAATAGATTCTCTCAAAATGGGTCAAAAATGACCCAAAGTTCTCTCCATCATTGAAAGCGGGAAGGTGGACTGAAGGAGTTTGGGGAATTTCAGCCGTGGAACCGATGGGCTAAGATTTGATTTCGGCTCATTTTCAGCTCATGCTGCCTAATTTGTTCACGTTCTTTCATCTCCATCTTCAGTTTGTTCTCCTCCATCTCCATCTTCAGTTTGTTCTTCTCCATCTCCATTTCCATCTTCAGTTTGTTCTCCATCTCCGTTTTCAGTTTGTTCTTCTCCATCTCCATCTTCAGTTCGTTCTCCTTCATCTCCATCTTCAATTTGTTCTTATCCATCTCCAATTCCCCTCGCCCTGATCGTTCGTTCCTCTCTTCTTCCTGTACGTAATAAGCAGGTCTTTGTCCAAGAGACCTAACATTTCACCCTGACTCTTGAATTTTTCGAAGGATGACATTTTTACGCAGTTAACTGAGGAAACACTGATACGCGAACGAGCTAGGACACTACCCACGCAAAACGAATACTTGAATATTTGTGAAGGCCTTGATCACAAAAAAATAAGATACAGATACCTACCTCTGCTGTTTCTAAGCGGAAAAAAATTAAAATAGTCCTACCGGAATTAGGACACCAAATACCTTAATCTTTTGGATTAATAACCAGGAGAGTCTCAAAAATTCGAACACAATAAAGAAAATTAATTACCTGGGGTCCAAAACAAAATCTAAATAGATTACGTTACACTGCTGTTCAAATAACTTGAACTTGCCTTCAGCCAGTACAATACAAAAATTAAAATCAAAGGGATGTAAATGAATAACAAGGGAACTTCTAATGTCGAAATTAAAATGACACGGGTTCGTAAAAACCCCAACACACTTGACACCAGATTGATATAATATGTATATTGATATATATATATATATATATATATATATATATATATATATATATATATATATAAATATATCTATATACATATATATATTATATATATATATATATATATATATATATATATATATATATATATATATATATATATATGTCTTGGTATGACATTACATTATATCAATAAAGTATTATATCTATAAGAGAAGACCAAAAACTTGAAAGCGAACCGACAAAAGGGACGAAAAACCACGCGTTCTGACAAGCTGAGTAACGAGAGAGTGCAACGAGTCAGGCAAATTTATAGACAATGGCAAAGTTCAAGGTTATTTAAAGAGAGATGTATAAAAATAGAATTTTATTTACACAAAAATAAATTAATAAGAGATTTGAAGGGTAAAATTACCTCAGAGAATTAACGGGCAAATATCACATCAATAAACGAAGCGGGGCAGAGATTAACTCAATTGGGTTACTGAAGGGGGGAAGGGGGGTTGGCTTACGGATGTCTTCTGTACGTGAGGTGAGACCGCGCGGACTTCAGAGCGGGAGGTTGGAGTGATGACGGTTCTCCAAAAGCAATGGGGGGAGGGTAACTTCCGGACCAGGGGAGAGTATTTCGGCTACCCGAAATGAGTTGGGCTTCGACAGGAGTTGATGAAAACAGTCGGGAAAATCACTTGGGGCGATCGTTCAGTGAAATTACCTCCTGGCTGGGGCTCATTCCAAATACACAAAATAGTCCAGCTGTCACTTTGCTTTGTTGCTAGCACTTGACTTGGAATCATGGGAAAATCTTCTGCGTTCTGGCGAGACTTCTCAACTCTGTTTGTCTTCCGGGGAGTCGAGCGTTATTTATATCCAATGCTCTCCTTGGAGTTAGGGGTTAGCGGGAAACAGCTCTACTCACGAAGGGCCTCGAATCTTCTGGCAGAGCTATTTTAGCCCGCATAAAGGTGAATCGTGAGGGACTCGATTCGAGGCTACCGTTTGTGGAAGGTGTGTGGGGGGGACAAGTCTTACCACTTTAGTCCTAGCCGGGCCATTTGCTGCACATGGGAGTTTCTTTCTGCTAAAGATCTTCCACGTGGGGATTCCCTCACAAGGAATTCCTAAAGATATAAAGATTAGACTGTCCAACGCCAACTTTGTTTTCTAAGATATTTATGCTGATTTAAGACAATTTTGATGCGAAGAATCCAAAACAAACATTCGTTTTTGCTCATTCAGGTTAATATTTTTATTTATTGCCATATGATTTTTTTTACGGGTATTTTTTCCAATGGACTGATATTTTCTAAGCATATCAAAATTCTTTCTTATATATTTGAATAATTGAATTATTAAGAGATTACATAAGTCAATTTTTGACATAATGATGTTTTTATTTTGCAAGTGAATGAAATGGATTCGGTGAGAGGATCTTGGAAAAATAAATCCAATGTATTTATTCTCTTACATCTGCAGTGAATACATCGTTGTTTCTAACAGTATTTTCAGTCACAAGTTACATAAAGCGTGCATATCATCCCTATTTTTTATGAAACCTGGTGACCTGAATAAGGCATGGGCGCCACACATGCTATTCACGACATGCACTGAGTACCTGCGTCATTGGACCAAGTGCAAGAAGAATGACAAAAGGGTACCATGCAGTTGAGTCCTGGGTGCCTCTAAAACGTTGTGAGGTTTTGTTTTTAGCCCAACGGCCCACGATAATTGAATGAATTAAAAAATTGGTAACATAAAAAACTAACAAATGTAAACACGGAAACAAATTAAAGATGCACCCTTACAAACAAAACAGTTACAAAAAGTGCAATAAAGAATATTCACCCAAAAGAAAAGGAGTATATAAAGAAAAGACTATATACAAAATAAAAACACACAAAACCAAATAAATACAAATATATAAATAAATACCAAATTAGGAAAAGAAAACAAATCTTGGAACAGAATAAACTACCTGTTACTCGGTAACACCGACACAAAAAAGACAAAACAAAGATCAATAAGAAAAACCAAAATATAGAAAAAGCTCACTCAAAAATATAATATATACAATAAATACAAATTGATCAAGAACTAGAGCTGTAAAATAAGTATATAGCACTAATAAACAAAAATCAAAACAAAGGGAGACTAAGAGCACAGAGCAACACAACTTACCCTCAACCTCCTTAGAACTGTATTCCAAATATTTTTACGTTGGAATCAGAACATCACTTTGTTATCTTCCAAAACCTGGGTCTCAATTTTACCTTTATTTTTACACTTTTCAGATCAGGCGTACAATTTCTTACAAAGGATTCTATATTCTATTCACTAGAAACAGCTTTTGTCAAACTAATAGGCCCAACAAGACTAAGTACAATTACTTTTCAACAAGCCATGTTTCAATCACCGATGCGTTTATTTTTAAGAAATCTGACCTTAGTAACAAACGCCGAAATTCTCGTCATTTCTGATAGTGGAACATGGTGCCATGTACATACAGAGCTCTATTTAATTCAAAATAAAACTTTATTTTTCTAAAATAATTAAAGATTTCTCAAGGCTACCCCACTAACTGAAATATTTGCCGCGTAACACTATGAAATTGGTTAGTTAAATCATTTCCATTTCCATAGGTTAATTAAATATTATGAATAAATAATAAAGTTTTAAATAATCAGTGTAAGAGGGTAAGTTAATTCGTTTGCACTGGATGCTTCTGCTAAAAAGGATCTGTGGAACATCAATCGGAGGGAAAGTTATCATACTACTGATTTGGAGCAATTTACTTCAACATAGCTAATTGGTCTGCGTTGTCTGCTAGCTTGCAGTGGAGGCCATGAAATTGTAGTTGTTTTGCGGGTTTCTCGTTGGATACCTGGGTGGATATTGTCTAGTTTGTGGTGAAAACGTTAGTTCATACCCATTACTAGATTTGCGATGCCTACAGCTATAAAAGTGCTCACAGCAGATCTAACAACAAAAAAGTTAGGCATGTTGAAGTCTAAAATGACAATACTCTTCCAATTATAACACACAGGATTAGGTGATGTGTATATTTTAGAGCGAAATGATTCATATTTAGTAGTTTGAATTTTAAGTAGGAATCATATGGTATTTTACCTGTTGCCTGGTACTATTATCCTTGGTTACTTCGCTCTAACATATTAAAACTGTATTAAAGTTATGCAAGATTCATTCTTTCGATTCCTACTTCTGTGCTATTTATAACTTTTTTATCTTTAACGGGAAAAAAGATTTCGTCCTGGCTAAATATTTTTCTAGCACTAAAGTGAATAGGCTTTGTATATCTCTGGAATACAAATGACTATACCACCTTCAATTAGAAAGCAAAGGAAAATTGGAGTAAGGTTGATTAAAAAAGCGATTCACCCTTCAAAGTAATGAAAACTGCCTGCTCAACCAGTTTCAGAATAAAGATCGTATGATGTATCTATTAGCTTTAGTACTGAATATGAAAAGAACGATCATGAACATGAAGATAAGAATATTACATACTCCACCAACTAGAAAACACAACAAAAGTAAAGTTTTAACTAACTTAGTGACATCCACAGAAGTATCAACAGGTATAGTTCCCATAATTTGTAAGCAGTTATCATTTAATGGTATTAACATTTATACATCAACATCAAGCAGCAATTTACAAGTTGGTATAGATAAAAGCTGCTAAATTGAAGGAGGAAATAATTGAAAAGTTACATAGGCAAGATTGGTCTTTGCATTTTGATAAAAGCGCACTGAGGAATTTGAGTATCAATTCGTCCTAGTTAAAAATGAAAGTGGAAAAGTAAATTTGGATGCTTTTTTGTTTGTAGAAATGCAAGGCCGAATTTATTGCTGATGGAAATGAAAGAGAAATTTATGAATACACCTCATGGACACAATAAAGACGATCATTAATGATACCATGAGCGTTAATACTTGAAAAAAGCGGGTATTTTAGTTAGTAATTGACGAAGGTCTTGGTACTTACACCAGTTCTTCAAATATAAAGATCAAATTTTATCTTAACTGGTGAAGAATTATGAGAAACTAAAGTCACCGTTTGTTTAGCAAACAGAAGAGATCTTCGATCAAGATTGATTGAGATATTATGTGAAATTTTGTTAACATCTAACAATTAGGGCATTTTCCTTTTATAAATTTTCCAAAAATTTGCAACATCATCCATTCCAAGTGAGATTCAAAAGCCATTCTGCCTAACCTTCCATTTATCCTTATACTTAAAAAAGGACTTGAATTACTTCAAAATCTTGCTCCAAGTATGCTGTAAAGGATGCAAGATGTCATCAAGGCCATGGGGGAGATCATAAAATATTAAAAGTATCAACAAAAGTGTTTTTAATTTTATTAACCTAACCTAATGGAGGTAAATAATATAAAATTAACATAAAATAGCGAGGGTCCAGACTTCTGTTGCGGCGATGGTAGATTTATTTCATAGGAATGGGAAGATTATTGCTTTACTCATCTGATTTGCAAAAAAAATCACTTAAAGTACTTGTTATAAATGTTGAAACTCTACAAAACTCACTAAAAGATGATTAAAAGCAGAGGCCATAGTAACTCAAGATACCCAAACGCAATCAAAGTTATGCAGGAACTGTATGCTGCCAGCAGGAATTAAAACAAACTGCCACTCGCTTTATTCTAAACAATAAGCAGTAATGTTTGTACAATTATTTATAAGCATTATGTTGTTATTTATTTTATTTATTATATTACATGAGTAAGCAATAAATTTACGTATTCATTAATCTATTTTTCTGATGACCTTTTCTAAAAGAGAAAAAATAAGCAGAAAAAGGGTGCTAATATGGTTCCAGGATAGCAACAGTGATCATATAGTAGATGTTGAAGGAGCTCAAGGAGAGGCGTTAGAGACAGGAAGATTCCCCGGAGACCTGATATTAAACAGTTATCAAATGTTATATCTGGATGATCACACCATGTAAAACAACTTTAGTTTTTGGTGAGTAAGTGTTATTGTTCAGCTCATTTTATTATAAAAGAAGAAAAATAGCCAATATTTGTTTCAAACTTTGCTTTTGTGGCTTACATGATGAAATATTTGCCTCAATTAAGCTAATTAGAGTCCTTTAATCCATTGCAGGGCTAAAAAAAAACTCAGGTTTAAATTTACACAATGTTATTGAAACTTCCATAAGAAATATATATATAAAAAGTAAGAAATTAATAGTTTTCCTAGATTTCCGTTTGTAAGGTAAATTTTTTTCACGTGCAAGCCCCCAAATGTGTTCTCCTATCATTTTTTCATTGTATACTCCTTGGTATCTATGTTCAAACTTCATTATATCTTGATGGAAGCGCTCATCTTGTTCCTCTGTTTATGCTCTCATATTCTCCTTCAGGGACAGTGAAATCCATTTAGCCATAGCTAATTCCCCTCATTGTCAGCCTTGCGGAGACCAAAAAGCCCTGTGACACCAAAATAAAACGCTTACATTCTTCACTTTCCTTTTTTAGTAAACCTTACATCGAATTATGAATACTATTTTTTTCCTGATTTGGTGTCAAACAAAGACAAGAACTTTAAACTATCCCTCAGAGAGATTGCGAAAGAAATTTCGAGGGTACATAAAGGCTGCAGAATATTTGTTAAGAGGTCTTAAAAACGTCTCCATGAGACTTAGTTTTAAATGCAATGGATGAAACACTACGTTTTCAGGGTCATTCAATTATTCATTCTTGAGATTATGGCCTCAAACAGAAAACTCACTGCTTTGTGAGCTGTGTTTCTTGTGTTAATTTGCTATGCTAGCCCTACTGTCTTAAAAGCAGGAGTGCCATGTAAACTTGGCAAACCTACATGGGTATCTATCAAAAATGTTACCTTCTAATTTTTTGTCTCCAATTACTTCCCGGCCACACAATTATAATTAAAATCCTGTAGCATGAGTTTGACACTGGTGACATATACTGAAAGAGCCAAGAGAATGGATGCATGCATATTCAAATATCGAGAATTGTGAATTTAATGCTTATTGACGAGCGGTCAATGAAGCGCCACCAATTACTATGTTATTCCAAGTGCAATTCCAATTACATCAAACAGACCAGATACATCATTGAAGTAGCATTGCTCAGCTTGATAATAAGGAATCATGATAAATGCCTTTGAAGTTTCCTTTGGCTTGTCATTTGCACATTTTCATCTAATACATCCCATCTTTTGGGCTTCGAAGTCAAAGGCTCAGCGTTTTACTTTGACAAGCCTAGATCTCTAACTAGGTCAATGAGGTCTCTTTTTGGCTAGTATGGAATACTCTCAACATCCATATCACTGACACTGCAGTCTACATCTTCACTGATCTTTCCTGCTTCTGAATACTTTATTTTTTTCCTTGATGGATTATTCGTTTGTGGATGAATAGGTTTAAAAGAGCAACCATAGAGGTACGATAAAGGAAGAAAGATCTGAATAGGAAATGGCAGGTGTATTTTTGCGCCTTCGACGTTTGGAAGGGTCCATTATCCAGAAGTAGACGTTGATTGAGTGGTAAGTGGGTTAATGCCAAATCCATGAAAAGGCAAATTTCATTGCTATCTTTTCCCTCCATACATCTTATAAAAGTAAAAGATTATACTTTTTTATCTTTTGGATTAGAAACAAACATAATGCTTAAATACTTGTGACTTTTAATATTTTACTCGTTCCAATACACAATTTTCTTACCTTCCAAAGTTTTTTCGCAGTGTTCATAAGTAAACCGAAATGTATGATCTGTAAGCTTTAAACGTTCTTATAGAAGCTGTTATACAGAACCTTTTTGGTCTTATCTTGTTGAACTCTCCGCAGATATAACAGAATGCATCTGGAGATGCATTCTCTTCTGATGTGTTCACTATTGCAGTTATAAGTGAAATGATAGGCTATCCGTGAATTCCTGTAGAAATATTATGCATGTAATATTTCATAAAGTTCTAGCAATTCCCAGGAGTATTTTCTAGTCAGTTCTGGAACATTCTTGAAACTTCATATAATTCTACGAGATTCTAGAACATTCTCATTAAATTTAGTATGTATTGGAAGGTTTCCTTAAACATTTTTTTACTATGCGTTGAAAATAATTAAAGCTTTAAAGCCTTTTATATATTCTCAATTATTTTCCGAAATAAATAATAGCCTAGAGTAATTTTCCAAATGGGCAAATTTAAAAATTCAGAACTCTGCCGACAAAAGCAAAGTTTTGGGATCAAAATAGACATTTTCCCTTTACCTTAGTTATGATTAACTGGGAAATCATAATTTTAATTCAAGAACAAAAAAAAATAATAAATATATTAGAAGAAAAAAATAGATTCAAGTTACAAGTTTCGCTTGATAAAAATATAATATTCCTTTGTACTTTTAAGATGATTATAATTGAAATCAATTTCTAGTATAGTTGAATCGATAAATATTTTCAAGAGATCGGCAAGTTTTAATTTTCGAAGTTCGCCGTACCTCTATCACCCGCTCTTTGATCTGGCTTTATAACTGCAAAACTTGAGGCGAGTGTTTTTCATGATTATTAATGAAAGGAGTTAAAATTCTCCTTCACGAGAATTGGACATCAGATCTGGAAAAGAGCCCTAAAAACACTAGAAATTAAAAAAAAATATTTATGTACCTAAGAAAATACCTGAATTAGGTGAATTAAATAAGTTCATTCAAGTGCAAGGCTGAAAATTTACAGCGGAGAAGGAAGCACTTTGTGTTTATTCATGAAAAACGCCAGAGGTTATTACGCCAATCCACCTTTAGCAAGAGCAAACGGGGCCCAATTTCAAAAAGATTTAAATCTACTCATTGAGTGTTGTCGATTTCCATTCTGATATAAGCCGCCACTGCAAGTGAAGCTTCCTCTTTTCTTGATTCCAGAGTGTCGTTGCTAATGATTACACAGGCCTGCGTTTGAAAAAAAAATTATGTTCCTCAGGATTTCTTTGTGGTTTCTTAATAAATCAAACCTCCTGAGCTCAAATATGAATGTATTTTTGTTCAATCAGGTCAGATTTTCTGAGTGCAGCATACACCATTTTCATTGAGATTACCTCATTTTTCTTGAAAAAACTTTCAAAAACCTTTCTCTATCTATTAATGCATTATTATTTTTATATCATAGAAACAGGAATAAACCAATGTAATCTATAATCCTCTTAATAAAACAAAAAACTAAAGAATGCAACATTATAAAGGAAATAATTTTAATTTCCCAGAAAAGACGCCCTTGACGATTTTCGTTTGTGCCTCTCATCTGGTGCATCACGCTTCAAACACCAACACTAGTCACCAAGCATGTTTACGTCCTATTTACCCTGGTACCTTGATTCTATTGTTTTTATGTCCTGGTGAAATTTTTACACCTGTTCTTCACTGTAACCCCGCAGTTTTCGGGAAAATAATCCAGATGGGACTGTAAACAGTGTATCTTTATAGACATTTGAGTTCCCAAAAGTTTGAGACTTGTTAGGAGCTGATTGACCAGTGCAACATATTTTTGGCTTCTTTTATTGCCTAGAAAATTGTTAACTAGAGCTTTGAAAGCTTTTTAGGCATATTTTCTATGTCCATCATTGATGCCCCAAACTGCTGATCTCTTATCAAGTTCGTGATCTGAGGTCCATCCAAAATTCCCGCATGGAGCGTAGCGTCACTGATTTGTGGCAATCATTGAAGGAGAAATTTAAAAGCTTGGCCTTCTTTATTAAGGGTTTTTACATAATTTCTCATTATGCCAAGCTTTATATGCAGTGGAGGAAGCAGTATTTTGTGAGGAGGCACTAATCGTTCAGCTATCACATTGTTTGATGCAATTCTAAATGCTTCTCGGGGATGCCAAACTATCTTCTCATAGTCCATAATATCTGCACGACTGTCCCGTAAACATAAAAACAGGGATGCTTCGTGTTTCTTGTTTGCATCCCAAGTGTAAGACACACTAACTGGAAAGAAATTTAGCAAAGTATGTAAATTCAAAGTTTAATATTTATAAAAACAAATTCAAAGTAATATTTATTAAAACAATAAGAATATGAATACGTACTGAAAATCCTGTATGCCGATTAATTAAATCATTGTATTTGAACTAATTGGATATATGTACATCTTATTTTGAGTTTATTGAGTTATGTTGTATACCTTCTCAATTAGGATAAGTTGCCCATTAACATAAAAGGATGCATTAACATATAGCGACACACTTCAACAAAAAAATATAACTCAAAAAGTACTCATGATTTCCAGATTTGCATTTTTGTAAAATGTAAGTTGACCAAAAGGTGTATACAAGTATTAATAATTATAAATGATAATGTCAATATCAAAGAGCTTAGAAATGCCAAGTGGAAAATGATCTTACCTTTAAGTCACCACATATCTTCCAATTGCCTGTAGAGTTATTTATTGTATCCAGCAATTGAATGGACTATAGGAAAGGAAACTATCTTGTTACCAATATTCAGTAAAACAGCATTTAAACTTCTACTGGAGGAACCTATGAAAAGTCTCCATTCTAATGAGTTGTAGGGAATTCCAAGGGGCTCAACAAGTCCTTTAATATTGGCGCCGTATACTAAAGAGCTAAGAGAATGCTGTATAAAATAGCTTCGAAACTCTTGTTCTCTATTTCTGTAAAAAAATATTGTTTCTTTAGCGAGACGATTACTTTCACCAAGTCGAGAGCCAAGAAGTTGTGCATTCTACTTTGAAAGCCCCAGATCCCTGGTCAGCTCATTTAACTGAACTGGAATGAATGGTCTTGCGACCAGATCATGTGTGGAAACCTGATAAGACTCAAATGTGTCATAATCTTGATCAACTTCCATAGTAATCTCTCCATGGACCTCTATAAGTTCAGGTAGAGAAGGTATAGGAATTCCTGGACCATGGGACAAGGGTTTGATGGTACATTACATCGATATTAGAGTTAAAAATATGGTCATTAAGGTAAGAGATAACTACTTTCTCGAGGACCTCAGAGAGGAATGGAAGCTGTGAGATAGGGAGATAGCTAGATGGTTCTGAGGAGGTGAAGTGTGTTTTTTTAAGGATAGAAAGAATTAAGTCATGTTTGAAGGAAGAGAAAAGGACCCTTGTGACAAGTCGAGTGTTAGTGAGATGGAGAATCAGTGGGAGGCCAGCAGGGAGAACTTGGTGGAGGAGTTTGGGTGGAAAGGCGTCATTAAAGGATCCAAATTTTTTAGAGAGTGAGATCAGGGCAGTTACCTCCTCAGAGGACGCCCGAGTCAGGACGTTAAGTGGCAATGGAGTATGGTCAGGGAGAACAGCATGGGCTTGTTCAGACGCCTGAGGTAGTACGGCGCGAAGGTTAATAACTTTATCAGAGAAAATTTAGAAAGAGTAGAGGGTTTGATAGGGGGGGAGGTGAGGGAAGTGGGGCTAGGCGAAGAAAGACGAGAGGGGAGACATAAGATGGTCCCAGGGCCATTCTTGCTCTCCAACAGTAATCAACCAACATTTGAGTATCCTACCTTCCTGAGAATTGCTCCTCTAAAACTTTTATTTTTTGGAGGAATCATTCACATTGCTCATCACTTATTTCACCTAGATTTTCAAGAATTTATTAAGATAACTGTAAAAAAAGTTAACCATAAGGCTCATGCTTTTATACCTTCCAAGGAAACCTTTCAAAACTTCCATTGAATGATTAATCCGGATTTCTTTTCGGATTATTCACAGACTTGAGAATTGGGGATCTAATCGGTTTTTTGATTTTCGGTCTTTCAAATCAGCCAGCTTGAATTTTTTCATATATCACGGCAGGAAATTTGCGTAAATGTATTCAAAATATTCACCTTTTTTGTTCAGTACTTTAAAATATTGCTTTATTAGACCCAGTTTTATGTAGGGGAGAGAGGATGCTCTTATCCCAATCTACCAACGATCGATTTTTTTTCTTTCTCTGACATTTAATAATTTTTTCATCGGCCAACTCACTTGAATACAATCTTTATCCTTCGGTCTACTCTTCCCAAAGGACATGAGCCACATGACCCAGCTTTGTTCATCATAAATGATTTACTCAAAAACATTTTAGTGTTGGTATTGATCTATATGAATTTACAAAAGGAACTTAACTATAGGAATTTCCTTTATGAAATAGACACATTTGAAGTTTTATATATCTATGTTGTTTTAATGGCGAGGATCTGTGATTATATTACACGTTTCATGAAAAGATTCTCTCTATGAAAACCACATGGATATTTTAGGTCTGACTAAATTTCTCTTTTTAAACTTATAAAGCTAAAAGTACTAGATGCTATGGCAATGGGGTATCCTTTGGATCCTTGCTTTTCAGATAGATTTATGTCATTACGAAAACATATGGTAGAGAATTGCCCTTTACTATTGTTTTCACGTGATATATCGATGACTGTTTCCCTTTTTTGGGTGAACACAACAGTCATTCCATTTTATTTTTAAAACACATTAACAAAAAATACTCTAATAACATGTTTTCAATGCAAGCAGATACTGACAACGTGAGAGCATATCAGGACATTAATCTTATTAGAGTTGTTTCAAGATTTATCATTATACTTCAGTCTACAGAAAATCACCAACAGTAAAACTAATATTAAGAGTCAGATCTTTAGAGCATACCCTTTTTTTTAAATTAGGAACATTTCGTAACGAAGTCAAATATATTTGGTCCTTCTATAATTTTAATTATTAGCCTGAATCTTTGTTTAAAAAAAACATTTGACAACAGCTGCAAAGCGTAAAGTCTATTTAAAACTACCGTACCTTGAACATTTAAGCAATAAATTAAATAAAAATGGTAGCCTCACAACTTAATTTCTCTAGTGCCCCTTTAAATAAACTCTTGCTCTTTTTAAACTAGTTTGCGGATTAAAGAGTCTCTTCCGAATTGCCTGTGATCCTGAGTTATCTATACTTTTAGGTGTACGCCCTGCCAAGGATATTATGTTGGTTCAATAGGCCTTCGATTGAAATATATGATCGCTAAGCATTTTATATTCCCTCACATCTCAAAAGATTTATTTTCTAGTAGTATAACTAAAATAATAGAATCAAAGTGATTGTTGATATACATTTGGCGGGTGCATTTTTTTGTTGATTGATCCAAAATAGGATAAGCAGTAGAAAAAACTTTAGGTGATGAGAATAAACAAAATCTTATTTAATTTTAGGGTCCCCAAATTAGTAAGAAATAGATATGATATAAGTCAGAAAAATTTGCGTTTTGGCAATGTAATAAAAAAGATAGTGGGGATAATTTAGTGTACAATCAATAATTAGGGTTTTCGAAGGCATAGATCAATTCCTATGAATTTCTTGGAATTTTCACCAAGCAAGTTAGGCGTATAACTATGTTATTTGCATTGAATCTACTAAAGAGATAAAATAAATATATTATGTTAAAGATTACTGAAAAATATATTAGTACACAAACAACAGAATTGAATCTCCTCTAGGGGTATTTGGCAATGTAAGGAAATGATAAATCCTTAACGATGGGGCAAAGTCAGGTAAAGTATAGAAAGAAAATGATCCCCTCATTTTTGGAAATGAATGTATTTGGTAACCATGGATGAAAAATCTACTTGTGCCAAATCTTCGTAATATATTTATGGCGTAGAGAGCAAGTACTTCGTAATGTGTTGATTGCGTTGCCACACACCCATGACATGAGAGAAAGAATTTTATTACACTTTCAAATGCTGCGTTAAGTTCTTTACAACTGTCTGACATATGTTCTTTTGGGTTAACATTATTTTTTTACTGCATTTTCACTCGTTGAAGCTCTAAACGGGACATCTACTAATGGGTAATATATCTTTTAGCTTTAGTGATTGCAGTTTTGGTTGAAAGAAACGCGTTGTTCGCTGCCTGGACGAATTAAAATGGGGTTTGCTACGCCAATATACCTCTTTGAAGGACGCTTTAAGATTTCCAAAGAGGGAGGCAGTATCTTTGACATGCTTAGAGTAAAATATAGTAAGGTAAAAAAAATTAAGAGTGATTAAGAGCTAGTTTGAGTTCGGGATTTAAATTCATCCTTCACTCACCCTGCCCCCACCTCATAGTAATGGAAATAGTGGGAGTAGTAAACTTAAGATCAGAAAGTGATAAGATGGACGCAATAGTTAAAAAAACCCCCGAAGAATTAACGGTGTTTCACTTTCAATTAATAGTTATTCTGGGTTAGTTTTAAGCTTTATGTAACTAAGCGGTCGAAGACACTTTCTAGGTGTAAAAGATTTGTTTCGTGGTTTTAGTAATAAGCCATAGGGTCATCTATCAATAAAAAACAAGGGCAAAGTTATATAGGACGACGTTTAATATACGAACAAACGTTTAAGATGACTCCTTTAGATAATGTAAATTGAAAAAAAGAATTCATAAGACCCGAAAGAGGGGGAAACCGCCGTCTTCTCGCGCTGGGTTTTTAACAAGGTTTTGATCAAACGTAGAAAATAGGGCTTGAAATGTTATTGGTTCCTGGAATAATTACTGAATGGAACATGATATCGGACATTGTGATTCATTTTAAAGTGTAAATAGGCTCAATTTAAATCGAGCGGATTAATAAAATAAAAGGAAGAATATTATTAATCAAATAAAGAGAGTGGACACAAAAGTAAACTAAATATAATTAAAGGTAATTAATTTCATGACTCTCCCTCTTCCAGCATTTTATTATGACCTTTTAAATTATATTCTGTATCAATAATTATATAGTCATCCTGAGGGAAATGTATGTTATACATAAAAGTATATATGTGGGTATATGTATAAATGTGCATAGGTGTGTATAAGTATATATGCATACTTCACTTTCATTAAGAGGCCACAGGAATTCACCCCGTAACTACATTCTTTAAATTGAAATTCAGCAAAATTTCGGAGCAAGTCATGCGAATAGAGCCATCCACCTTGTAGCAATTCGTCTTTTCTGATATTTCTGGTAAAATATTGTCCTGTTCCCTCCTGTTTAATAAGATACACACTTAGATTCGAAGGACCGTTCTTTAAAACCACATTTCTTGTGATGAAATAACCAACCTCTTCTTCCTCCCCCTAAAGCTTGCTAATAAATTCACTCGAACTAGGGTCCCCTCCGTTCTTAAAAATTCGGTCAACGAATCCTGCTACACCTTAATTTCACCTCAAGGACCGATTGGGTATGATATCAACAAACGCCCATCCACCATCTAAATTTGTGTCAATTTTTGGCAGTTACGAAATAAAGTAAGATTGGAAAGACCCAGACGGTTTTCTACTAAAATAACAAATATAATTTTCGCCAAGTTCCAGAAATTGGCATATAGCTGTAAAATATTGTAAAAGAAGTTTGGCTAATTAATAATCAAGCTTGAAACAAAACCCTTGTTTGGTCCCTCTACATTGATCGGAATGACCGCTAGCCATGACCTCAACTAAGGCAAGCTTAAGGAAGGTGCCTTCAGGTGAGGCTCTGGAAATCAATATTTTCTAAAAAGGACTTCGAGAGCCGTAATATAGACGTGGACCAGATTTTTGTAATAGTGTAATAGCAAATTTGTTCAAGCATGTCGGTCTGGCTTCCTCGTCCTGTATAACTTTATGTTCGGGTGTGAGGATAAATCTAAATTTATTGAGTTCCTTTTTAAACAGAACTTTATTTTAAACAAGCGTTAATATATTACTAGCACTTAACCTTCTATATCGTTGACGTGAAAATCAAAAAATAACTAAAAACATTACAAGCGTAACATAAGGATTTATATAGTGCAAGAAGCGTCTCCGCCAGGGAAATATTACTCATAGAAACCTTTTAATAGGATACGAGACTTATTAGATGCTTTAATAGTGAAGCGGTTGGTTAAGTAAATAGGTTCACAATTGATATTTATTAACAAGATTATGGTTGACTTCTTCTTGGTTGCCTCAAGTCCGGAGGATTGCAGCTCGCGTGGATGGATAGCTTATTGGAGATTGAGGTTAAGGCTCATTTGCTTGAGAGCGATGAGAGTTAGGTGAGTGAAAATAAAGGTGATTTCGCCATCTGTGCCGGATAAGTAGGCTCTATAATAGAGTTATCAGCTGTCACTGGCTTTTAGAGGACACCCAGACAAATCCGAGTTAGATGTTTTTATGTCTCAACCTAAAAGGAAAGTTAAAACCCCCTACATTCTCTTCCTCTCTCTCTCCATATATATATATATATATATATATATATATATATATATGAGAGCTCTTGAAGCCGGTTGAGGAAATCCAGGAGATTTATCCAGTGGATTAAAGAATTCTTACCATTGCCCATTCTACCAGGATTAGCATGGACCATTATTATTCATTTATAATATATATATATATATATATATATATATATATATATATATATATATATATATATATATATATATATATATATATATATGTGTGTGTGTGTGTGTGTTTCCCGATCAAATTTCAAATAACGCGGGTTTTAAAAGCTGCCCTGGCATATATTTTTTTCTCCAGACAACAAAGGTGCCAACCGGGTCCGGGAATGGATATTATTTTTGTCAGGCTGCCGTTTGGGAAACTTAGTGAATTTAATTCAAGAACGTTATTTAAAAGAAACCTGACCTGCTTTCTCGTACTAAAGAGTAATTTCAGTTTCTGCGTTAACGCAGACAGGTGCCTCAGAATGGAATTTGCGGTCTTTTGAGGATACTGTGGGAGCCGTGCCTGCTTGAGTTTGCAGACAGCTTCAGTTATTTATGTCTTTTTACATACTTGAAATGTTTATTAATTTTGTGTAGGTATTTATGGTTTTTCATGTTTTAATGATTGCATGGTCGCAAGTTTTGAGATCGTTAGAAATATGTACTACTTGTCGTGAGCGAGTTTGCGCGATAAAGTGGGGTGCAATTCTCCAATGTGAGTATATATAGCCTCCGCTAATTCACTGAAGGAAGGAAATGGAAGCTCGTAATTGATTTTAAAGTGTACATTGAAGACGATTAGGGCATCTATATAATGCCTGTACTGGTGATGTCCCAGAGCCATGGGTGAGAAGCTCCAAAGTAATTTATGGTACAATAAATCATGTGTGAAACCGGGAGGCATGGAGCGTTTGAGCGTTGTATGAAATTATTGACGCCACTATTTCCTCTCAGCTCCCTAGGAGAAGTAAAAATAGAGTGAATTCCGAGACTCCTGATGACGTCAGAGAATATGTGAGAGCGCAAATTAGTCGCATTTTAGGATATAAACGTCTTGGGTACTCCCTACCATGCAACCCATCCTTGTGTGATCGCTTGAATAGAATCAACAACAGATATATCGCGCAAAGGTAGAAAGAACCTCGACCCATTTTATATATATATATATATATATATATATATATATATATATATATATATATATATATATATATATTATTAGGAAATCAATAACGCGAGGACCGAACAGATGCCAGTTCAGTTACACAGCGTCAACAGCTACAGGGCATATAATCCGATACTTAACAATCTTTGATATTATGTACTCCCAAGGGAATCTTAGAATCGGCAGATTTCGTAGCTTGTTAGTATAAACAAAGGAGGGTGGTAGAGCCTTTCGAATAAAAATCTATGAACAGGCCTACTGTCCCCTCCTATTGTTTAGGTCTAGTTTCGCCGAATAGACGAAATATCATTTTCTTCGTCGAAAAGCAGAAGAGATAATTAGGGCTACGGGTTACCAGGATGAAAAGTGATGCCCTAGGAGAGAGGCTTAAACATGGGCACTCATTTTCCTTTCCCTACCCACGGGGATAAGTTAGGTATATGTACGTCGATCTGGCAAAAAGATGAGAATCAGGTTAGCGATCGAGAGAATACCGGCGTCAGTCCCTGAATTAAATTGGAACCGAGCGAGAGTTTTGATCCCGAGGCTGTTTCTTTTTGTCACATCGAAGAGTAGACCATCGGTCTAGAGAATGACTATCATACCCCTCTCTTCAGAGAAACCCCCTATCTCAGTTTTCGAATAAAACCAGATATACTCGTCACCATTGAGGAATAGCAAAGTCAAGTCCCACTCGTAAAAAGATTCACTTCTTGGTCAACGCTCATCATCGAGAAGCCAAACAAGTGTGACCCCAAGAATTTGAATAATCATACATCCACCGTCCCTTCGCTTATATCGTCAAGTGAAAATAGAAAGCCAAGCACTCTTCTTACTCATCTCGAAGTTAGCTGTTTCCTCCAGTCAGCCTCTCGTCTGGCGACACACTCACTTCATCTCAACTCCCTCTTCCACTCAAGGAAATTCTCAGGCAAAGCCATTACTTGTCTGACGTCACTTGATTTTAGAGGTGAAAGGATTCCCATTTAATTATGTTCTTTAATTAACATTCCGTACTAAAGTGAATCTTTGCGTCAACAACGCGTAGTACTCATTGGTAGCAATAATTTTTATTTTAGACCCTCTTATTATATGCTTAGTAGATTTAAAGTTTTTAATATTTCATTTTTTATGTAATTAAAATATATTATTGATTTAGTGGTTCAATTAAATCCTCAAACGCTATATATAGCAATAGATATCTGAATTTACGAATCTTCCCTGGTTAATGAATCAAATCAAAAGATAAATAGTAATATAGCACTCTTAGAGAAAAAAAAACGGAGTTATTTATGTACTGAACAAACTTACGTACATACTCGGCCGTATACCACGACAGTATATATATATATATATATATATATATATATATATATATATATATATATATATATATATATATATATATATATATATATATATATATATATCCACAATATATAATAGATAGTCAAACCAATTGGCTTCGGCGTAGTCTCCTGTGAAGTACAAGTGAGTGCAATATGCTTAGCCTTGAGTCTGGCAGCGAAAATTGCCTGAAGTGAGCTTTGGTTAATTTGTCCGTGCACATTTGCTGGAAACGGGAACCACAAATACGAACAAGATTTTTGATATCTATGAACATTTGACGCCATAGAAAATGCTTGGAAAGTAGAGAGAATGTGCCTTCAATACCAAAATGATCCAAGCAATAAGATAAGTCAAATATTTGATCTTTAAAAGTTTGTCGGACAACGACACTTCATAGCTTGTTCTGCAATGATTCAACAAGAATTTTGTCGTCATTTTCGGCAGACAGAGGGAGGTTAATTGAAGATTTCTGCTATATTTCACTCCATAAGCGTGTAATAATTGGGCGGCTAAGTTGGTCTGTGACTAGCAGGGCCTTGTCGGTAGTTTGAAAAGACGTTGAAAATTTGAAGTAGCAACCTCAAGAGAAGACTATATAAGCAGGCTGCGATCAAACAGCGTAGGATGACAATCATCATTTTTAGAGGGAGAGAAGATTTATGTGTGCAGTGTATTCCTGAGTTGAAATGATTGGTGTATGGCCACTGGAGGTTTGTTCACAAATGGTATAATTAAACCCAGCTTTCGAGCCACCAGAAGAGGGTGAATTGACTTTCAAGAGTGGAATGCCAAGACGAATTAGCAAGTCGGTTAGTAAACAGAATTGCATTGGTCCCATGTTTTTTAGGAAAGAATTTTTCCATTGTAGAGAAGGCCGCAAAAAGCTCTTCTGGTGCTGTTCTAAGGAACCCTTCCGTCTGTCACACTTTCATTAGCCAAAATACGAAATATCGCGTCCTACAATGAATATCTTACTTGGGTACCCTCTTACAAACCACATTATGGTCAATTCAATGGGGATTTGCTGCGTTTGTGTACACCCTTCAGGAAGACTCTTACCGAGGCTAAAATGGAAGTGGCAGTTTTTATTTGATTCTTCTACAAATTGAAAGGACCTAGGAGTTTCTTTAGAGATTTATATCTCTAGAGGCGAAAAAGGACTGTATGAGAATTTCTAGAAAGAATAAATACCAAGTTGTTTTAACCTAATTTAATTCTGCTGGTGAGTCAAAGGCTAGACAGGTGTCCTAGTTTACTAGGTAACAGACATAATATTACGACGATATTTATGAAAGGTGTTTGATCTATTCAATTTGTAATTGTATCGAATACCTTTACTGATTACTGCAATGATACTGTCATATTTTGCAATCACGTTTGATGGCAAAAACTAAAAAGATATAAAATATTTCTCTTTCCCTCGGTATTTAAAACAATAAAGATTTTCTAAGGCAGAATGAATGTCTTTCCAAGGTTTAAACTCCACATTCCTTTTAAAAGCTTATATTATGTACCCAGACCAGCAAATATTAAATTGTCTTTATAGCAAAGAAATTTTTTCTTTTTGCCCACAAGTACGAAAGTTAACAATAAATAATGAGTCTTCTGAACATAACTTTACTTACTCACGATATATTTATCTCCATTAAGCTTTGATACACTTTTATACAAGGAAACTTCAAGTTTTTCATCTCGTAAAATGAAGAACTTTGGAGAATAAATTATCTTTTAAGAATGAATTTAGGTTCATATTCGCGTTCCTAGAAAACTTTTAGGTGAAGAAATTCTGACATACACCTTTCAACTTTTAACTTAGATATTTTATCTCTGAAATATATGTGGGTTTTGAAACATAAACAATGCTTACATATACGAAATATATTTCAGACCATTTTTTGTATTGCTCAAAGACTCTTTTTGCTTTCTTTCTTAGTGTTCACTTTTGCACCGATATTCATTAAATCTTTTAGAGAACTTTCTGAATATTATATTAATACTTTCGTGGTCGGGTTGGTTAGTGACGCTGACTAATCAAAAGGCTTTGTGTTCAAACTAAGTTATATGCATCTGGACCGAACCAAATGCATCGTCGGGTAGACTAGTTAGTAATTAAAAATTTAGACGACATTTATTAGTCGATAATGGACTTTCGTTCACTGACTAGGTGGGATAGAGAGTGAAACAGTCAAAAAAGGAAACCAAATATAATAAAAAAGAAATGAAGGAAGAGTGAAGCTCCAAGTATATGTACTCATCGCACAACCACGATTTAGGTTTGAACCGAATGCAACAAACATAAATTCCCATATTATCATTCTATCAGGAGGAAGGGCCAAAAAGGTCAAAATACACTGCCGTTGTAGCTGTAAACATAAAATATTATATTGCTTTAATACTGTAATGGGGAAATATATTTTATGACAGTTTCTTTCACGTGAGAATCACCTATTTCTGTTTTTGATATGAGGCTATTTGTATCTTTTCAGTGTGTTATTTGTTTATATTAGGCGTTTAAACCGTCATTAGTAATTATTCTTATTAAAACTAGTGTAGCCTTATATTTCTCTAGCTATTCTTTTCTATTCTGATTTTGGTTATAATTAGCTATAAGATATTCTGCGCCGATGCTTCAGTTATCTAACTAATCTTGGTCGTCATTGAGTGGAGATAGATATTTTCTTCCTTCTTTTCTCCTGTTTCATCAATTCTTGGGAAACTTGGCAATAATCTGTGTTCTTCAATCTTCTCTTTAGGCAATTTGGAGGGTTAGATCAAAATATTTTCTATGACTTTCCTCGTTCTTTAGGCAATTATTCTGTTGAGTGGCTTTATCTTTGCCCTCCTGTGAAGGTCTCGTGTCTTCTTAGTTCTCCGCCTCTTATGTTTTTTATGTATATATCTTTGTTTTATACTCTTTATAGTCTTAGTAGGCTACTAGTCAAGATCGTCTCATCGCTCTGGTTGGATAAATTATCGCAGATGGTATTATAACATGAAAAATCTTCCTCTTGTTCGTCATGCTGAGGTTTCTTAACTTCAACAGTAATATCAGTCCGCTTTCCCTAAGATTTTCTGTCTCAGTAACGTGTTTTTTTTAACCTACTCTCGTAATAGTTAACCAAAGCAACTTACAGTACTGGCGAAATTATTATGAATTTTTAAAAAAATTGAAAATTTTCTAGTGTTAAGTCTTAAACATTCATTAGTTAGCAGTTTGGTTATCTTTATCATCCATGAGTGCATTAACACGTCTTGGAATGGCATTGATCAATGTTTTGCACATTTCCTAGGTTCACTTATATCTGAAAGGGCATATAAGTGGCTATTTGGTAGTAATGGGATCTATGTGTATTTAATATTTAAACACACGATATAAACTCTGAATCGGATTCATCTCCTTGCAATTTCTGTGCCATAGAAGCAGCTGAGTTCCATTTTGTTCACACCATGCCTTCATGATTTTGTTGTATGACATGAGGCCGAGTCTTGTTGAAATATCCAAGGTCTGTGGCCATATCATTCTCTTATTTGAGGCAGTAAACTAGCTTTAATAACTTCTATACACTTTTCTTGGTTTATAGTTTTCTCAATAATTCGCGAACAACTTGTTCTATGAACCGATATGGCTCCCCACGTCAGGAATTTCTTTGGAAATCTTACTGTCTTTCTCGGACATTCAGCCATAAATTCTTCTCCAGGCCGCCTACTTACACTATGCAGGCTAACTAGATGTGTCATTCTTATATTTTCACATTGTTCTGAAGTTCACTGAAGGTGATTCCTTTATCAGGACTATCGTATCTTTATCATTGTTTCCGTGAGTCGAAGCTTCTTTTTCGGGCAATATAAATTCAATTCAGCTTCCAAAAGGATGTCATTCGCTTTTCTTCGGGCAAGGCTAATACCTTCAGCTGCCAGTTCAAAAGACATCTTTCTGCAAGATGTGCTTCTTTTCTTAAGAGCTTGGAGTTGTTTTTCGTTTTCGACCACATTTTCCAACCCTCTTTGTATCTTGACCGTTATATTTTTTTTTCTTAACTACACTGACTGTTTTAGTTGAAACACCTAGCGTCTTTGTTATTTCTTTCTATTTTAATTTAGTTTCTTTCAGTAAAACGTTTATTTGTGCAACTTTTCGATGACTAAAATCACTGTTTAGCCATTTTGGTTTGATTCATTCATAGCAAAAAAACTACGTGAAACACAAAATGAAGGTGGTAAAAACAATAAACAAACTGAAACACAAAAACTCTATCGTTAACAATCACAGGTTAATATAATAACAGAAACTATCCTATTTGCACTCTAACGCCAAGATACTAACTGGCTCTCACAACTGGCTGTGACTTCCTTGATATTGTCCAATGCAGCGTTGTTCCTTCAGTGTTACTAATTATACTTACAAATTAAGCTAAGGCTCTTGAAAATAAAAGTTAAATAGCTGCCTGCTGTTGGTACATGAAATAAATCCATTTTCAATTAACGAAAATGGTTTCACAGACTTTTTGTAGAAAAAAGACAAATTTTGTAAATATTCATAATAATTCCGCCAGTATTGTACACTATTTGTCGTATCTGTAGCGCTCTACTTCTATATATGCATCTGAGAGCCTCCTCCTCTACACGGGTACTATCTCAAGTTCAATTCTATATGTTTTAATTTTTTGTCATCATTCTAGATGGTATGGGTCCGTTCCTGTAAGAGCAAACTATCAGCTAGCTAAGATCGTCTGGGCGGCGGTATATCTGCGATGTAAATTAAATAGAGAGACGATATCAAACACCTGTCATGAGGCAAGCTCGCAGCGAGCTCAAATTCGTCTTACTGATTATATCTTATTTCCACATAAACCCATCCATCACTGCATAATCGACTAAAATCCTTTCGATCTTGTTGTCCATTCCCAGTCTGAGTATCAAGCAGAGCGTACCCCTCTGCCAAAATAAGTCAAATGCCTTGAACTCCTCTTAACATGCACGCTCATTTTCTCTCTTTGCTTTCGCAATCTGCTCGAGAATGACTCCTAGAGCCATGATTTTGCTTATATTTTTCCTGAAGCTAAAATGGCAGATGTTTCTTAGGGTGTTATTATAGAAGTATTTTGACAGTCTGTTGTTGATATTTTTTTCGAAAACTTTACCGATAAAATCTAGTAGCGAGAGGTGGCGTTGCGATAATGCTCACTTAACCTGGAGGTTTTCCAACCTTGGGGATGAATATCATCCTTGCTACTTTCAGTTCATTGGGGAAGGTATCCTATGTTCAAGCAAACATAGAAGATGTTTCTTACTCTTTCCATTCTTTTCGGCGCAGATTCAAGCTAATTCAACCTACTAAGTCTCTATCTACTTAGACTCTTTAGCGCAAGCTCTTTATTGTATCTTAAATTTCCTTTCTTGTAATGACAGGATCTGTTCCTTCGTTGTTGAACCTAGTAAGTCCTGATCTGCTTAGGCTATTTGTCGAAAGCTCTTTATAGCATATTATATTTCCTTTGTTGCATTGACCGAATCTGTTCCATTCTTGTTCCTTCCTCAATAAAGTTGAATGGTAATGTACTCTTGATTTCTACATTTAATTCGTCCACGATTTAATGTTCGAATTCATTATCAGATTTCTCTTTCTCGTCTTGGCTGATTTTTGAAAAAAAAATACAGTACTCTTCCTAGCAATCTATTTCAACATTTTCTTCTAAAATGTTGATCTCTGCGTCCTTACTTTTCATTCTATCATTTACTGTCCGTACTTTTAATCTGTTAATGCTTCTAAAATTCCCTTATGGATGTTTCTACATCTACAGGGTGGCACCCAAAACATTGGGCAGTGTTTGAAAAGCAAAATTTGAATAATCATTTAATCTAAGGACATGAAAAAAAATCAAATGAAAGATGAATACTTTATCTATAAATAATTATTCATTGGAAAAATCGTCTTAAAGATATTTAATGAGTCAATTAGCCTTTACAAAAATAATGTAAAAAAACGGGGTTTTTTTATTTTCTGAATTATAACCTTTAGAATTTTTCCAAATTTTAAACTAAATTAAAATCTTAATGAATGGTTCAATATTCCCTCCTTTATGGTCAACCACAACTAACCTAATATGCCGATGCTCTCAGAATTTTCTTCTTTCTTTCCGCTTCCTAGCAAATAATCAAAAAATATAACACATGTTTTTGTAAATTATGATTTATATAGGCCGGGCAACTCACTGTATATCTCACTATGTCTCTCGGTCCCCGTTTTTATTTTTTCTTGTTTTTTGTAATAACATTGTAACTATTCGGCCAAGTCTAACGAAATTCAAAATATTATGTTGTTTTACATTTCTTTTCGAATGATATAATTGTCAAAATCCTCACAAGGTTAGCCCGAGAATTATTTTGTTTCGGCAATAAGATCCTAACTCTTTGGCCGATTCTAATGAAATTTGAAACTCATATGTTGTTTTACATTTTATTTTGAATGAAGTAATTTCTAAGGTCCCCTCAAGGGTAGTCCGAAAATTATTGAAAGTTTGAAGGTTGTAAGGTCATAAATCAGAATAAATGAGAGCTTGCGACTTTTTGGTCAGTAGACCTTGTTAAAGGCTAATTGAGTCATTGAATGAGTTTAAACGGTTTTTAAAAGGAATAAATATTTATAGATAAAGGATTCATCTTTCATTTTCTTTTATTTCATGTCCCTAGCTAAAGTGGATTTCTAGATTGCTTCTTAAATACGGTCCAATTTTTTGGCATGCCCCTCTATATTTTTTCGATGCGTTGATTCCATTTCTTACTCTGCTTCTCATAAATTACTAACATTAATTCTCTTTAGTCTCTCCAGAGTGCGTTGTATGACTCATTAGATGGACTGAATAATCTTAAATGTTCTGTCACATGGCTTATTACCTCGCTTAATGCCATCATTCAGGTAGTCATCTAAATTGTTCATGAGATTTGGATAGGTTGCATGTTTTTATGCATTAGACTTGCTGTACGGTTAATGCAATGGACCTCAACTGGTTCCATAAACTAGTTAAATGGCCAGATATTTTGTTTTGTAGCAAAATCTGTGCGTAAGTATGCAGGTAAATTGGTTCCAGTCCTTGCAATATCAGTCTGATGATGAGTGTATTAAGTTGCTTTTCGACTCTGTTTGTAGAGCAGTCTCGGATGCTCCGCAATACGCATTTAAGTTGCTCATCAAAATGACCGCCATGTTATTGTTAAATAGTTTAGTAAAGTTTTGTACCGGTAATAGGGGGCGCCTGGGTGGTATGGTAACCTGTTGCGACAATGATGTTACTTAATTCCACTTAAGTTCGAAAGCTATATTATCATCTTCCATTTCTTCTAAGGTTTTTAGCTGCAATCCTTTCTTAATAGTTATTGCAGCTACCCGGTGTCTTTCCTGAAGAATTTGTAGGTCTATATCTTTATTTTCTCGTTTTCTATGTTTTTTCCATGTTGATATTAGTATAACATCTGGGTCAATATTTCTGAATAAGTTTCCGTGCATAATTTCTTTGTCTTTCCATCCACATCTGTTAAATTGTAGTATTTTTAAATTTCTGAACTTCTATATTTCAATTGTCCATTTCTGTACGCTTATTTGTTTACCATGGAGCGTAGTTTAAGTTGAGATAAGTGAACGATGTTTCTTCTTCTAGTTATGTTTTTGTTTTGCTCGGGTTCTCCTTCTGCTGGTTGCGTTCGCTATACCTTGCTACCAACAGCAATTCAGTCCTTCCCGTTGACCAAGTTAGGCAGTGCTAGTGAGAAATAAGTTAAGAGGTATAAGGTTGTGGAAAAGGAGGCAAGAATTAGATTAGGAAAGAAGGGACAGACCCTTCATGGGGAGGGGGGAAGCTAGTACGCTCAAATGGATCAGGAGAAATCTCTAATCAGCCTCAAGAGCGCAAACATTTCTTTTTTAATTTTTCCTGAGAAAGTGGATTTTTCGCTTCTTTCTCTCCAAATTTCCGCTCTAACCTCAGATAACCTTTAACAGCTTACACTGAGCATCAAACGTTCAGACTGAGTAAATTTCGAAATTTTGATAATGATAATAATGATGGAGTAAGGGATGAAATGTGTGGTAAGTATCATAAGGATGAAATAGGTAACGAGGACATCTCTAGCATTTTTTGCCTTCTAGGGTGCATGTTTTTTCTTCTCCTTCAAAATTTGTGGTGAACGTCCAGGACGGTCAAATTCTTTCTTTATTTGATTTTTATTATATTATTTTTATTTACTTTGTTGATCCTTCGTGCCTTTCAAGCAAGTCCAGTCATTTGATTTGCAAACGAATGCAATTTCATTCATTTCTCGTTAGTTTTATTTTACTAGGGCACTTCGCATTTATTTTGTTATATTCCTTTCTTTAACTTTGTTTAACTTCGTTTGTTTACTTAGAGAGCTTCACCTCTTTTATTTATGTTTTTCTTTGCATTGGTTTGTTGTTTGCCTAGAATTTCATTTTTAGGCTTCCCCTCTTTGTTATGTTTTTATTTGTATAGCATTGTTTTTCTGAATTGTGGGCACTTGGCCTCTTTTATTGTTTTTAATTTGTTGCTTGTTTTCTGCCCATTTTTATCTTTCCTAGTGTTTGTTTAATATTTCTTCGGCATTTTTATGTATGGACATTATACCTCATTTATTATTAGTTTTTTTCCGGTATTATATGCTTTCATATAGGACATGATTCTGATCCAATCTTAGTCTCCTCTCCTCTTTCTATCTCTGTTTAATATATATTCCCCTCATTCCCAAGGGGCGTTACCTCCTTTCATTGATCTGGACGCGGGGCGGAGCTAATGATAAGAAATATTTTCATCAGTTCATTTTTTGACCGTTGAGCGGAGTTACAAGAGGTATGTGCATTTAATGAAACTACACATCTTTCCAAAGCTGGGCTATATCCAATATCAGAAAGACTGTTTTGAATTTCACAACTCCTCAAAACTTTGAACCGGTCAAAGCACATACCACCCTGTATGTGCTTGGCTTGCCCATGTTATCTATTATTTAGATAGTTTCGGCTGGAAGCTGTTTTATAGCTTGCCTATGTATGTGTAAACGCGTGGGAACTTTGGCTGTCCGCTTGCTTGACTCATACTTTTCTTAATAAATACACAATTGTGATATAAGTATTTTTCTCTATATTACATTGATTCAATACTTAATACATGTCTTATTATCTCATTAATTAATGTGTATACATAATTTCAGGAATTCAAGGATCCACCGGGCGCTCATTTGAGAGGTTCCTCGCTGGGCCTACCTATCTTGCAATTTGGAAACCACTGTCCTACTTTCCTTTGCAATTTGGGGGCTACAAAAACTTCTCGAGTATCGACTTGGAGTAAACAATTTGTTTCATTAATTACGCTAAACTCTTACATAGCTTTGATGTTAAATATATATATATATATATATATATATATATATATATATATATATATATATATATATATATATATATATATATATATATGTATTTATGTCGATGACGATTGCTTCTAGAGAGCCTAAATTTAATGTTTAACAGAAATCCCAAGGCGAGGAAAATAGCTGGCATCATCCTTTTTATTTACCGGCGACGTTTCGACCACAATACGGTCATCTTTTTAGGCCTAAAATACAAATAAACGAACAAAATATTTTGCACTTTAAGAGAGCACACTGCTAAATGTACATCTAGAAGTTTACTAGCTAGTATTAGCTTTGAATTGCAAAGTTAGAGTTAAAGGGAATATTTAAAAATGGGGCTCAAATTTACAATGAAGAGACTAGGGAAGGATTTTAAATATTTAAATTAGTTAGGTAGTGTATATTTGCTAAAATCTATCAAGGTAGGGGCGCTTTGATTTATGAATCTAATGATTATATAAAAATGTTTTAAAACGAATTTTTAAACGAATAATTGAAGCAAAAATTGACATAAACCTAATATACAAAATCACAAACATTGCCAATGAACGGGTTATATGTTCCAGGCTGACTCAAAAACACCAAACTGCGCCTCGCAACCCCAACCCAAATGAATTCAGCTAACAAGGAGGGGAACCGACGAAACATCATTATTTAAATTCGGTGAGAGCTGTTTTAAATATAGTGTTTCTAGGATTCCAAAGGTAATGGGACATTTGTGCGAATTTAGAATTTCAAAGTTTTCTAAGGAGATATCACCATTTACACTTTATCGCTAAATTTTCTTTTGTTTCAAGTATCTTACTGGTTATATTACTTATACCCATATGGGAAGAGAATCTTGCCTTCAGAGTTCTCACGGAACTTCTGATGTATTTGCCTTTTGGAACACCCAGGACATTCAAATAAGTATATAATCGAACTCCGAAGACTTTTGGAACCAGATCTTTTATTTTCCTTGCCTTGGGATTTCTGTTAAACATTATATATATTTATAGGAAGGTGAAAACTAAGCACGCTATTAATAAAAGCATCCTATTTGTCTGGGTGTGAACGTTTCGAGGACCTAGCCTATTTTAAAGTTATCCCGATTAATTTCAGACTGCATACTGGCTAACTTTACTTAGTCAAAGCCCCCTTCCCAACGCATTACGATTATTAGAATCACTTTACACTCTAAAACTTAAACCTAATTTAAAAAATAAATCAAACTGCATCCAATCTTTATATTGTATCATGAATTATTGAATTTTTTATTCTTGTATGAAGTAGCTTATCCTCAATTACAGAATTCAATTTTAGTATTTTATGAAAACTAGAAATTTGAACCCTTTACTATCTTAGTTTCTTAGTGCCGATGATGAGGCTCGGTCCTCGAAACGTTCAAACCGGGAAAAATAAAGATGTTTTATCAATAGTCTGCTTGGTTTTCACCTTCATATTGAAACTCCGATTTGGAATAAGCTCAACAATTCATGATGTATATAACGGGTGTTCCAATAACTTGGACCGATTTTAAATGAGAGTTAAATTTAAGCCTCTAATGTTTTTTTTTCTTTTTCTAGCAGATTTAAAAACTTCAGTCTTTGACAATTCTAACCATGGAGAGATAAAAAATCAAATAACGTGATAAAGTTATCGAAGCCTATTACGAAAATGGACGTTCAAACAGAAACGCATTTCAGGCAATTCGCGATTTTTTTGGTCAACATAATCGACCAAACGACAGTGCAATTGGGAAAATTGTTCGTAAATTAAAAAAAACAGGATTGGTGGCAGATATGAAAACGCCATCGCGTGCTCGTTTACGCCGTTGAGCTGAAAACGTTGCTGCAGTGCGCGAGAATGTGGCCGAAGATCCAGACACCTCTATTCGTCATCGCGCGCAGGAATTGAACCTCTCCACAACAACGCCACATCGAATGTTGACAAAAGATTTGTCTCCACACGCTTACAAAATTCAATTGACGCAAGAACTGAAGACTGCTGACCACTTGAAGCGCCGTACATTCGTCAATTGGGAGCAAGAGCAAAGGCAAGCCGATGATGATTTTTCTCAAAATATCATCTTTAGTGATAAAGCCCATTTTCATCTTGGTGGATTCGTTAATGAGCAGAATTGTCGCATTTGGGCTGATGAAAATCCCAGGAAGATTGTTGAAAAGCCACTGCATCCACAGAAGGTCACGGTTTGGTGTGCATTTTTTGCTAGCGGAATCATTGGGGCCGTATTTCTTCGAAAATGATGCCGAGAATTCTGTTATGGTGACAGGCGAGCGATACCGTGCCATGAAAACCAACTTTTTATGGCCTGCATGGAATTCTATGGATGTCGAAGATTTGTGGTTTCAACAGGACGGTGCCACATGCCACACAACCAATGCAACAATGGCTTTATTGAATGAGAAGTTCTCAGGTCGCATCATCTCTCGAAAAAGCGAGGTCAATTGGCCACCACGATCGTGTGACTTGACACCTTTAGATTTTTTCTTTTGAGGTCATCTCAAAAGTAAGGTCTATGCGAACAAACCAACAACATTTCAACAGCTGAAGAATGAGATGATAAGGCATATTGGTGAGATCGAGGAGCAACTATGCAGAGACGTCATAAAAAATTTTGCCCAACGTGTGGAGGTGTGCAGCCGAAGCCTTGGCGGACATTCAGGCGATATTATTTTTCACACATAATAGCCATGACTCAAATAACATGATCCAATAGTGAAATCCATGAATTTTCATCAATAATACTGTTTTATTTACTGCTAACTTCGATCCGTCTTAATGGCACACCATTTATATATATATATATATATATATATATATATATATATATATATATATATATATATACGTGGAAAACTAACAAAGTATCGCGTGAGTAAGCAATAAATGCAACAAAGCCAACAGGGAAAATTAATACGAAGGATTCCAAGTACTTCCGGACTTTATTTCGAGTTCTTTATCAAGGATTCAAAACTCGATAAAGAACTCAAAATAAAGTTCAAAAGTAATTGAAATCTTCGTATTAATTTTCCCTGTGGGCTTTGTTGCATATATATATATATATATATATATATATATATATATATATATATATATATATATATATATATATATATACTTACCTAACTATTCACGGTTCTTTACTAGATCTTATGATTGCACTATATGACCAAATATAATACATGATATATACACTTTGGTTAGCACGAGATTACATTCCTAAGAAGATTCACATGATACTCATTTGTGATTCTTCATTGTTGAACCTATTTATCCTGAAATTCCATTTTGGTTTAATACTTACATGAACAAAAGTTATACATTATTATTTTTTAAATATATCATATATAACATTATTATTTTACATCATTATTTTCCAAATATGTTATGTATATTTTATTCACATGAGCAGCTATATTTATTTATTAACACCACTATATATTTTTTTCTGAAGATTCTTTGTATTCACGTACCAATTACAAGCCTTTATAGAATTCACATGACATTCATTTGTGAGGCTTCAATAGTGAACCTATTTTGCCTCGCAACGCACTTTTCTATCATTTTTAACATGGACGAATGTTATACATTATTATTTTACAAATATATTATTCACACAAGGATTTATCGCTATACCTCTTTAGAATTATTTGTATTGCCATAATTATTCTCCTACCTGTTACAAAAATAATCGGGTTGAAATGGTAGTCATTTGTAAGGTTTCATTTCTGAAACTATACTGTCTTGCAATGGGCATTACCACATTACCTTGCTTTTAACTTGACTTGACTGAGCTTAAACATACTTTGTTAACTTTTAAATTAATATATAAACGCACAATGCAGAAAGAGCAGGATTTAACTTTACATTAATGGTTAATTGACTTTGTACATTATTAAATTGTTCAGACTAGTATACTTTACTAACACCGGACATATACTGTTTAGCTCTTTAACTCTCATCAGGTACATACACCCCTGCGGTTACACACAACACCGGAACACCTGAGTCTGTAAGACTAGGGTGGGTCATACTCTAGAATTTTATGAAACTGATGATGAGGGATATTCAAATAATGAAAATTGGTGAAAAGAACATACTGTTCGCAGAAAAGTTAAATTCTGATTGATCTAACCTAAATCAATTTGAAGTTGAAATATTGTTAGTTCTGGGTCATTAACTATATTTTACTATTATTTTAGTTATCTATAAAAGATAAAATTTATCGTTTTCTATCATCAATAAATTTATGTAGTCTGAAAGATACCTATTTGTCTAAAAAAATGTAAAAATGTATTAGAGAGACATGAGAAGTAGGGAATCTGTTAAAAATACCCCTTAATTTAGTTTGGTCTAACTCCAAAAATTTTAAGTAACCACTACTCATTATTCAGCAGAAGGCAATATTCCAGTAGTGTTGCCACTTCTGGTAACTATTTTAACTGGTAACTGTTTATAGAGCAGTTACATTTTATTTGGATACTAGTAAAGGATGTGAATCATTTTAGAATAACATATAATTATTTGAGGGAGAGATTATTTCTTAATCTAAGTGCCATCTTTTGATTTGCAGAAATACCTACGATTAGTGTGACAATGGCGAAAATTAAGGCAAGGTCCAAATCAAGTTCTCATCTGACTAATTTTGTTGGGACTGGGCAAGAGCTGATGGTGTCTGAGTTACCAACAATAAGAGATATTTTGAGGTACGGCATCTAACTAAGGGAGCAAAGTGAAGATGACCGGAGAAATTATAACAACATAAGAACATAAGAAAAGAAGGAGACTGCGAAAGACCATTCATGGCCTACACTTGGACCAGCTGGTAAAAGACATGTATCAGGACTTGATTAATCTGTGGACCAAAGCTAATGCTCTCTCCAAACCACCTGTTGAAAATCAAAAGGTCACAATAATATTAAAGTTAAAGGAGATGTGGAAGGAGACAGTAAATGTTTCCTTTGGTAAAGGAAAAATTGAAGTAAAGGAGAGGTTCATTGAAAAACTAGATAAGTTATTTGTTATATTAATATGCAAATGTCAAATTTCCAGTTATGGGGAAGTAAGTTGTAATGGCTGTGAGACTGGAGCCCACAATAACTGCTCTTGTAGTAAAGAGAAAAGAATACCTACTAGGGAACTGGCCTTTATTAAAGGACAAAGGGGAGGGGTTGGAGTAGAGGTACCTTTCAAATTGGAGTTACGGATATTCCAGAGCATAATAGACAATTAAGAGCTTCAGAAAGGTAAAGAAAAAGAAAGGATAGCAGAAAGAAAGAGAAAACGTAAGGATGAAAGCGCTGTTTTAGTAGGAAATGCAGCAAGATAAGAAATCGAGCATTTTTTGGCAGAAGGTGAAGATATGGAGGCAGAAAATTCTGATGGTGACAACAGTTTGGGTGATAAAGTAACGTTTGAAGCTATCTAAGAGCCGGAATCTTCCACCAGGAATAGAAAGTATTATGAAGAAATTCCAAATATTGCTCTTGCTAGTATAAGATATGATGTTTGATTGAGATCAACTGCAGCTATAACAACAGCAGCCTTAATAGATGATGGATTCATTACTGAGGAAGATACAAGTAAACTAATTGATAAGAATAAAGTTAAGAGAACACAGAAAAAGCTAATGACAGTTATTGAACATGAGTTTGAGGAAAACCTAAGGAAGAATGGTGGAATTTCTTGTTTTCTTTGATGGATGAATTGATGTGCCAAATTTTATGATGGAGGCAGAGGGAAGTGAAAAATTGTTTCCAGCTAAAACAAAAAAGAAGCATTACACTGTCATCAGTGAGCCTGGGAGCAATTGCCTCTTCCACTTTGTCCGAGAAGAGGCAATGTTTGGGTTGCTGAGGGTAAGGGCTTTGGATAAAAGCTTAATGACCATTGGAGGAGAGCTCACCAGTGTAAATGCTGGAGTAATGGAAAAATGGAGCTCCATTTGCGCAGAAAGCTTGTAGGGTGGTCTGTAACCTGCACAATGGGGAACTCCCTCTCTGTCATCTAATTATCAACCTGGATAGCCCAACACTCTCTGACAACAGATATTCCGGACCAATAGGAAAGCTCCTTGACTCTGTTACAGACTTGGGTATCAACCCAAATTTCACTCAAATAGCTTTAAGTCCTCCTCTTACCAAGATATCTCAGGAAGTGGTGCAAGATCATTCCACTGATCAACCCTACGGCTATAGAATTGTATCAGCAATCAAAGATGGAGTGCTTCCTACAGGGCTTTCTCTATCTGAAATAGGATCAGTAAACCACAATCGCGGGCTGACCAAAGCTAACAGACTTCTTCGATTGTGGGTATCCAAGCATGAGCTCAAAAGAAAAGCCTTTAAGAATCTACGACTGATTGTTGACTTCATCATTGGTGTATATTACCCATGCTGGTTTAACGTTAAGATTAAGTACTCTTGGACCGAGGCACCTAGGCACATTCTTTATCAACTTCACTGCCTTAAGTCTCATAGAAAGGAGGTGTTGGATATTGTTTTGCCAACTGTTAAGAGATCAGCTTGGTTTACATACAGTGAAGGCATCCTCCAAACCCTTCTATGCTCTTAAGATCAGACGGAGAGAACTGAAGGGGTGAAAAGAACCCAGACCATCAGGGGAGAAGGGATCCAGATACTAAACTATGAGACTCCTTTGTAAGGCTTAGAAGGACACCAGACATCAATTGTGATGCTACCAGGATTGGAGATCTGATCAAGTGGTCAGAGGATGTCTCTGAGCCACCTCACACTTGTTCTTTAAGCACTTCTGAATTGAAACACTTCATTGACTCTCCTATAAAAGTACCTGACTAACCTTGTAACACACAAAGCATTGAGAGGGATGTAAAAATGGTGACTGAGGCTTCTTCCAAGTATTTCTCACATGAAAAGAGGGATGGAGGATTCAGGCACAAGAGACAAGTAGACGTCTGATTTCCAGGAATGAGTCAAAGCAAGATTTGTGTGCTCTGGTGAAGTTAACTTTTGAATATGCCTCAAAGTGACCCATGCAGCTATACGTGGAGCTTCGCATACACTTTTATCACTCAATAAACTGGTAAATTTAAGCTTACTTTGTGTTTGTGTGTACTTGGATTAAATAAAAATAGGTTACAGATGTTCGTGGTGAAAGGAAAAACTAAACTTTTATTTAAATGGAAATTGATGTAGGTAGGAGCAATTGTATAACAAAGTAAAGTTCTTATCAAAATCTACACCGGAATATCTATCATTTAAGCATCCTTGATTAAAGGATTCAATAAAAATATATCGTTGCCCCAAAGTATGACCCGCCCTACTGTCAGACCCGTATATAATGAAATGTTGAATTTGCAAACTGTGTTATATTTTACGAACTCCTTAGTATCTACAGTTTGTATGGACTTATAACAACAACGTATTGCAGTAATGGGGTTTAATTCAAACAATATATATCTACTAGATTTCACAAAAAATAATATAGAGAAAAATAATTAAATTTTTACTGGCATTAGCCGTACACAGAAATAAATCACAATAAACTTCTACTACTTAGGTCAGGCTTTAACTAATGGATGTCCAGCATGGTGAGAAGATTAAATCGCACACAACCTACCCACAACCTGCAAGGGAGGAGCACAAATATTAAGTTTTTTTACTGTTATTTTTTGCGATTTTGTCAAAAGGCGTCAAGGGTCACTCAGGCGCTACTAGGGATAGTACATTAGAGATTTATGCATCCTGTATGCATATTTCAGTGAACATGAGACCTATCATAACCAAATTTTTGTCTTATATGAGACCTGTACAATGATATTTTCTCACCTTTGTTTACGCGCACTCTATGCAGAGGAAACGGTTGTGCTCCAGATACACTGGTTTCTAGCTGCTAATACACCTGTATTTGTTTTTTCTGTCCTTCTTGGTAGGACAAATGGAACACCTCTTCTTTGTTTCATCATCAGGAGCAATCCTTGTTGGCATGTTGAGGTCAGTGAAGAGCGATGTGATGGTCATTCGAATGTGTTTTTGTTGCCCTGGGAATTCAAGCCGTTCCTGAACCCAAGATTTGATCAACTCATGTGCCAGATCCTTGAGGAAAGTGCATCTGTCCATGACCGTATTACCAGCATTTACACGTTCGTCATTGAAGATAATGGATGAATTGACACCTGCAGCAATTGTCATTCCATAAAACACAGCAAGGGGCCATCGATTCGTCATTCTGCTACATGATAAATATGCACACATCTCGTCGAATGTATCAACACCCCCTTTCGTTACATTGTAAGAAATAATGATGCCTGGCTCTCCTTTCCTCGTGATGACAGGATGGTCATGAATGGAAGACATCAACAAGACAAGCTTCTTGCTAGAAATATTTTTGTTTTTTGCATAGGTAACCGTGGACATATTTTTATTAGACACAAATGCGCCTTGGCCACTGCCAAAACCTTTCCTACATATGTAAGTAAGACTGTAGTTCTCGAAGTCATTTACAAGTGGAACAGACCTTAACCAATTGTCACCTGTGATATTTAATTTTCTATTGGTATATGGGGTTATAGGTTCTGTGGTGAGATGATGACCTAATGATAAACCATGTGGTGGATGGGTATGTTTTCCCATATACGGCACTGCAGTTCAAAATATAGTGAGGCTTTGAATCACAACCATGATCAGCCCTATGCCATATTTGGCTGGTTTGTTGGCAATATACATTCTGAAGAGACATCTTACTCTCAACCCTAGCAACTGTTTATCAATTGTTATGTTTTCACCAGGGGAATAACGAGCTGTGCAGTTGCTGATGAATCTGTCCCATATCTCTCTTATTGGCGCAAATCTATGTCTTCCTCCTTCTCATGTGTCCATATTTTCGAATGGTAAAGCTCGCAAAAGAAAGTGGAAGCAACGTAGGCCTATTGAAGCTCTGTAGAATAGAAGTCCATTACTTATGGAGAACAGCTAATTTGTTGGCCCATGATTGTCTTGTTTTAGCCCTGAAATAATGATGATCCCAATGAGTGCCATTATTTTATTCCAGTAAGTCTTATCGATTGTTTTGGTTTTCTTATTTTTGTATGCTTCATTCAACCTCGCTATGGATTGATTTGTCCATTTTACTATTTCGTTAATCATGTTATCAAACATAAACTAAAAAATATTGCTATGTGATGCAGCCAATGTCCATTGTTGCAACACAGGGCCCTTTGTGATGGGGGACAAAATGTTTAGTGAGGTGGTTCTGGTAGAGGATCTGGTTGCTGGAGTAGTTGACCAGGGATGGACATTTTTGAGACGTAATTGTTTCCTGATAAATTTAACCATCAGGCTCGATTCCTATTCCTCACCCGATGAAAGTGAACAGTCCTCTAGAGCCTTTGCCATTCCAGGATCTGCAGCTGTACTGTTATGTAGTTGAGGTGGACGGACCAGCAACGGTAGGAGTGGACAGTAATTGTAGGCGTTACCTATGTGACCGCTTGAATAAAGGTAGTTTACTCTTCATCTCTGGGACATATTGATGCATTTCATCATCAATGTAACTTTCTAATAACTCAGCTCGTGTAGATACATATTATTCGATCATATTATCACTCATAATCTGTTTAAATATTTAACTCATCTTTAACATCTCTCATAACAATTGATTTCTAATCAGAACTGTCACTGTCACTCTATTTTCTAGATGCCATTGTTATTTAGTATTATTTATTTATGTCTGTATTTATTTTATTTATTGCCTCTCTGAAATTATTTATATTTCAGGGAAAGAAAAACAAATATATGTACTCATCTAATTCACATATTGTATAAGGAAATTCATCAACTTTTCATTTGTTTTCACTACTGTTCTTTTTATATATTCATTATACTTATTAGCATCACATCACCTGTAATATAAAAAGACATATTAGTAAGACAGGCAGTGACAATATGCATCATGTAGACAATAAAAATTGATATTAATAAGAAACAACCAAAATTTGTTAAGTTACCTATAATTCTAGACACTCATAAACAACCACCCCTATGAGTACTCCTGAGTATCACAGACCCGTTTATCATCTATACTCAGGCACAACTGAGTCTCAGAGATCTAAAAGCAAATTTACGGCACTATAACGCAGGAAAAAAGAGTGATTTCAAAGCAACACTCCTTCACCTTGCATTGGCACATAAAGGTAGGAAGGTACAGGAAGGACAGGGTCCCACACATCTATAAGTTAATGTACTAAAGCATGCTAAGGTACACCTTGGGTCTGTCAGACCCAGGCAGTTAAATTAATTGGCACTGGAACACAACACTTCATACGTTTGTTATTAATAAAACTTTAAAAACTGTACTCGATCGTATAGCGTGAAATGTCTTCATCTTGCTCCACTGTTGTCAGAAGAGGTCCAGCGTGTAGAAATGGGATGATCTTCTTACCATCTTAATGCCCGCTTTGTTGATGACGACACTGATACAGTTCGCCAGGCCTACTTCTTCTTGAGCTGAGAGTAGGATTGGGGTTAGCGAATCTTTCTCCTATAAGCGCTGGTTGTTTGTTGTGTAAATCCATTGTTTTTCTCGATCCCTCTTCTTATTCAAGCAAAAGTGTCACCACTTATGGGGTTAAGGGTAAAGGGGTGAACGTTGCTAAGGCGGACTCTACATTTTTAGTAAAGAGAATTGACCAGGCCTACTTCCTTTCCATCCTTGAGGGGGTCACCTTTCACAGAGTCTACTTCTTTGGGCAAGGAGGACCCCATAACCGCTGACAAAGCCTTCTTCTTCGGGCCTACCTGATGTCCTGTCTGGAGGCTAAGGAGGGATGGACGATAGGACGGACTCAGGAGGCCAATGATGATGAATGGCAAAAGATTTTACGGACAGAGGAATTAACTGATTCTGATTCTATCTTATGCTCTTCTCCTATCTTTGTGTGTGTTTAATATATTTCCAAGAGGCGTGACCTGTTTTCATTCACTTGGGCGCGGAGCGGAGCTAATGATCATACATATGTTCTTCAGTTCTTTTTCTGACCTTTGGGTGGAGCTACAAGAGGTATGTGCGTTTTAATGAAAGTACATATTTTTCCCAGGTTGGGCCTACATCCAATATCAGAAAGACTGTTTTGAATTTCACAGGTCATCAAAAATTCGAACCCGTCGAAGCACATACAACCCTGTATTTGCTAAGCTTGCCCCTGTTATCTATTATTGAGATCGTTTCGTCTGGCAGCTGTTTCCTTGCGTGCGTATGTATGAGTGACGGCGTGAAAACTTTGACTGTCCGCTTGCTTGACTCATATTTTCTTAATAAGTATACAATTCTGATATAAGTATTTTTTCTCTATTTTACATTGGTTCACCACTTATTATATGGCATATTATCTCATTAATTAATGTGTGTTCCCAATTTCAGGATTTCATAGATCCACCGAGCGCTCATTTGTGAGGTTGATCGCTATGCCCACCTATCTTGCAATTTTGATATCGCAGGTCTACTTTCTTTTGCAGTCTGGGTGCTACAGACACATTAATGACCCCAGACAGCTATTTTGTGGAACACATGCCTAGAATTCAGGATCTCTGTAACCCTAGATCATTCTTAAGGCTTTCCTATCCATTATATATTCACAGAGGAACCTTTCCAGAATAAGGTCAGTTGGAGATTCAGAATCATGTATTGAATTCCTTTGAGCCATACCTTATCGAAGGCCTTTTGAACATCTCGCAGTACTACGTCTACTTACTTTCACTCAGCTCTGCAGTGTGCTAGTTTTCCGTTAGGAGGGTGATGGAGTTTCCGTACTCAGTCTCCTTTCGGAACCTCTGCTGCTAGGAGTTGTGGGCTTCTTGCTCAGCAAGATGGTCTTGGAGCTTCTCTTAGACATTCCCCACTAATTCCAGCAGAATGATTGGCCTGAATTGATCGGTTGATTAAGGGATTTACCTCCATTGGGTAAAAAGATAATTTTGGCTATCTTTAGAGAGTCATGGAGGTAACCAATATTTAGCCTTTTAATTTCTTGGCAGTCATTTCAACTGTCTGATCTCGGGCCAGAATTTAGCCGGGCTCAGCTCGCAATCTACTCTGGCTATTAGGCATTTCCAGATTCCATCCTATTGAATGTTGATAACCACTTTAATCGTGGCGATTAAGCAACATAGCAGCGAGCTTATCTCCCGGCTTACACCTGCCCGTCTTATTTCTTCGCACACTTTGCTGTGCCCACATGCGATCTTTTTCATCCTCCTCATTCACCTGGATTGAGTAGGGTTTATTACCCTGACTTGTTACGCAGTTGCGGCCTGCTTTTATGATAAAGGCAATTACATATTCTCTCCAGCTCTTCGTCAATCTCCTGCAACGTTGCTTCACTTACGTCAGTTTAGCGTATTGATGAGTAGTCTCTTTTAACGCTTCCAGTTGGACGAGGCGTAACCTTTGCAGAGAGTGACTTGTAGCTGGATCGTTGCGATTGAGATGGTGGCAAAGATCGCTATGTGATGAGTAGGTAATGCTGGGCCCGGCTTGCTATGGTAGTTGAAGGGGACACCATCACTTGTTAAGATTATGTCAAGGTTTGTGGCTAATTTGGGAGTGATATAGGTCGTATAGTCCGGCCTTCTCCTTTCGAAGTTCTTTCTTCCCATAATCATTTCTAAGTTTCGGCCTCTTTCATTAGTGTTACCATAGTCTGCCCTTCGGCATCTCGCATTGAGTTCGCCCCTTAAGAATGCCATTCTGCGATCCTTGAACTGCGTGTAGAAGTTGTTAACGGGTAGGAGGTCTCGACGAGGGGGTTAATGTGTTGTGGCTATCACGAGGCTACCCTACACTGTGGGGAGCTCTATCGTCACAAAGAACTCTTCCAGCTCTGGAAGGCGCTTGAGCGAGATATTCTCCATGCTAGCTTTCTCAGAACCATCAATCATTTCTTGTGAATGATTCATCATGATCATTCTGTAGCCCGGTAATATAATTTGGCCAGATATTTGGCATTACCGTGTTTTTGGGTTGAGTTGTTCTTCTTCTCATTTCTCTTCTTGTTGTAAGCAGAATATGAGACTTGCTCGCATGTGTCCTCGTAGATGGTTACGTTTTAGGGGAGCAACGCCTCCTTGACTATTTCTGCATCAATCGCGGCGTCAAATTGCCACTTGTAAATTATTGTTTTGTGTGTTTCAAATTTTTTTCTTGGATGTATATCTTCGGAGGACTGGATATGCTCCTATGCATAGATGGTAAGATTTATCTCATCTCCTTTGAGCGGTTTGGTTTACTTTCTTCCCGTTGGTGGTTTTCATAAATTGGGGAGTGGCGTCGGGTCAAAGTAGTTCGAGAAAGGAAAATTGACCTGAAATAACCTACTGTGCATCCAGTAGACTTAGTTTTAGGTAGCCTGAGTTATTATACAAGCAGTCCGACAATGGAACACTTTTGGGGTTACACCGAACCACCTAAACCATTTACCACTATATAGTCTGACTCTCCTGTTCTTAATTCAGACTTTGGAATATGCATATAACGACATTAGTATAGCATTTAGGTACGAAATTACTCGTTCGGACAAGATGCTTCCACTAAAAATAAACTCTCCGTACATGAACGGTTCTTTGTACTATGATGGACAGATATAGGTATCCTCAGATGCTTCCACATATCTAAATGGTCTGCTTTGTGGTTTATTTTGTATTAGATGGCTACGATTATTTAATTGTGGTTGATAGTTTAATTTTGCTTACATGAGTGTATATTCCTCAGGTTTTAGTGAAGAAGGCTAATTTCGTTCACACTAATCGATTTGTTATCGATTAGTAATGCTACACTGAGCAATTTATACCTTTTCCTTTCAGATTATAAAAATATTGTCCATAATCTCCTTCGGATTTACACCCATGTACATTACATCTAAAGGTCACATAAGACATGTTTTACTCTATGAGTTTCATAAAGCTGTCAAATCAAGTACATCTGCAAAATTCAGTAAGTGAAGGTGGTTTTCCCGTTTCCAAAGTGAGAATTTCATCCTAATAGACAGACACAAAGAAGGTCGTCCAAAAGAACTTAATTCCGAAAAAAGCGAATCTGTCACACCAAATCCTACTACAACATTTATGGAACTCGCAGAACAGTTTACTGTAACCCATAAAATTGTATAACACCAAATAAAAATGGTTGGAAATACTCCAGTGATTGGAAAATGAGTCCCGCACTAAAGAACCACATGAATTGGCAACAGCGTGTTGCTTGTTGCTATTTATTGCTTTCATGACACCTTCAGGCAGCCTTTTGAAAAGGCTTATTACTGGCGATGAGAATTGGATCCTTTATCATGACCTTAACGATTATCGTTTGTGGATTAGTTGAGAAAGTACAATATCTCAACAACCGAGAGGAGAAATTTATCAAAAAGGATCTTGTTGAGTTTATGGTGGGATATTGAAAGATTTTCTATTACGAACTGTTAGAAAACAAAACAAAAAATTATGCTAATATCTACTGTAATCAACTCCGTCGTTTAAAAACCGTGTTGGGATAAAGGCGACCCTCCTTGTTCAAGAAAAAGGGTGCCATCCGTCATGACAATTCCCATCTTTGCACAGCTCGAATGACCAAAGATTCATTGAAGGAACTCGATTGTGAAATATTGTGAAAGCGAGGAATTTATAAGCTTGTTAACAGATGGAATGAGGTTCTAAAAAGCAATGGAGGTTATGTTTATGATTAAATATTTACATGGTCATAGGTTTTTTACTTTTAATCTATACCCTAAAATCGGACATTACTTTTGTTCCGAGCCTTATAAATTCAAGTTTATAATGATGACGAGTATCACACTTATATCACACTGGAAAGGAGGGGGTACTATTTCCTAGTGTTCGTTTTCTTAAAGACAATACTGGAAAATTCTTATAACTGTGATCAACTTATATACATTTTTTTTTTCACTTTATCCATCGTAACGTTAAGATTAATGTCAAGCGAAATATTTTCAAGTAACGATCTTTGGACGTATAAAAGGTAGTTTGTGTATATTATGTTTAATGTGTACCGTATGTTTAAGTATTATTAAAAAAACACTATAAAGGAACAACCTCTGATCTCCTCACGTTATTTGGACACCACGTGCGATTGTATCCCGCCATGGAAAACGTCACTTTCTGTTCGAGTCCTGGGCGTATTGGGAAATTATCCCACAATCCTGCGAATTGTCTAGAGCACTTTCCCCGGCAACGAAGAGAGAACGAGTCACTTGTTTTTTTTCGAGCCTGGCTTATAAAAGCTGAATTTTTGTCCACCTCAAGGATAAAGATGTCAGGAGCTTCCTTAAACCATCTTTTGAATCCCCCTTTCCCATTCCGGATCACTCTTACAAATACCCTGCACACACCTCAAACTTGTCATCATTGTCTCGAATGGAAGTTCCATGAGCATTCATCAGACAGTAAGAATTTCTCCGCCATGATTCTACACAAGTCAATTGGTAGCTTCTGTGAACGGCAATCCTTTGAAGTTGCGCGACAGTCTCCCTTCGTTTAATCGTAATTCCATTGGAATTACGAGTATTCCCACATTTCCCCGTCGAACGTTATCCTTGAAGGTTGGCTATCCTAATCGCTATTAATCAGAAGGTTGGTTCGGATCGTGCCCCACTTGCATCATCCGGATCGTGCCTTACTTGCCTCATCCGGAACGTTCCCCACTTGCCTCATCAGGATCGTGCCCCACACGCCTTCAGCCAAGCAGGACCTTCCTCGAACTCACCGACCCGTAAAATTGAAAGACCCTCAATTATTAGTATTTTCAAGTTCCCCCTTTTGATCTGAGCATAGTAACTCTAATTAATTAATTTTATTTAAGAATCCATCTTTATTTTTCGATCTTTAGTTTCAATCTCTAACGATTGTTTTAATTTCCTCCATCATAGTAACATTATTGATTTTTTGCTTTAGCAGTCTCATTGTAATTCTTTTGGATTATTTTCATTTAAAAATCAAAACGTTCCTCCCAAAGAGAATGGCAAAAGCGGAGTAAAGATCACTCCAACAAAAATCAAAACTGCAACGGTATGTAAAATATTAGGGGCCGATGATAAACAAAACCATTTAATTTAATAATTCATTTTCATGTTATATTTGATCATAATATTTATCAATTCTATTGAGTTAAAATTCTTTTCATTATGAGTTTTGTATCTTTATTTCCAGTGTATTAGAAATCGCCCCAAGAGTGATTTCTAACACATGCAAAAATAAAATAAACTCAGTTATCAAAATACATCTCCCCTCTCTCCTGCAAATTTCTCCCCATCCCCATATTAGGGAAAACTAACTGAATTTTTGGCATTATCTCACGTAACAAGCTTGCCATTCCTGGTTAAGGAGAAACGTTTTTAGCAAAGAAACAGTTGACCTGTAACTGTAGGATGGGTTGTTTAATTATAGCCACATACCTTCCTTCTTTCTTTCAAATTGAATCTCCAAACAATCCCAAATCTTTTATCTGCGATAACACTGGTCAACAACCAAAATGATTCCGAGACCAGAGTAGCAATTTCGAACTAATTTTCGGTCTGATAATGAATATCATGGTTAAAATTGTTTCTTAATCTACTTTTCAAGATACACCCACGTGTCACAATAGGTTCCACCAGGCTTGCGGCAGTGTGTTTCTTACCACACTCACAGTCTCGCTGCCATTCAGAATAGTTTCAGTACTCAGCAGTCAGAAAAGGTGGTTGTCCTGTGCAAGTTTACATTTTGAGGAGAAAAGTAGGTGATTTTTTTAGTCAAACATTTTTTAAGCTTATAATAAAAATTGATTGAGCAAGCTATTGATATGCAGGAGAGGCATTTTATATTAATTTTATTTTCCTGCTGAATGATATAAATACTATTGCTAAGCTGTCATGCTCTGTATTATAATGTTAAATTTATAAATAAACTTTTCTATTTAACTTCTAATTGTTTTCTTCTTCTTTCAGATTACTCGTACGTGTGTGAATAAGGCCGACAACTTCTCTTACATTTGTGGTGGGGTGACATTTGCATCACAGAAGCGCCATATAACTGCTATGGTTAGAAAGACATATCACCTATATTTTGGATGCAAGATTGGTTCTTCACATATGCTGCATCATTTGTGCTACTAAACTTTGCCAATGGTTAAATAGAAAAAGGAAAGGAATGCCTTTTGCTGTGCCAATGACGTGGTGAGAGTCAACAAACCATACCAAAAATTTTGTTTTACCATGGTACCTCCAGTACAAGATGGGTTGTCAAATTATAAAAAAGAGTCTATTGAATATACGAAGATTCCATCAGCTATTTTCCCAGTTCCACATGGAAAAGGCCTAACTGTTCTTGATGCACCAACTTCGGTATCCTTCGAGTCAGATTAGGAAAGGGGTGAAGAGGAAGCAGAGAAGGATGACAGTGCTTGGTTACAGAGTGACCCAAATATTTATGAAGCACACTCTTCTAGGCCACATATAACACAAGGGGAATTCCATGAGCTCGTCAGGGAAGAGCAACTGCCTAAAAATAAGTCACAGCTGCTAGGCTCTCCTCTTTAACAGTGGAATCTTCTAGCAGCTGATGTGGAATTTCAAAATTCCCTGACCGTCATCAGCAGTACAACGATTTCTTTGAAATGAAAGGTTTTATAGTAACCTGCAGCAATATAAATGTTCTGATGGAAGCACTTTGCGTCGAATACAGACCCAGACACTGGAGGCTGTTAATTAATTCATCCAAAACGAGTTTGAAGGGTGTCTTGCTGCACAACGGTAATAGTAGACCATCAGTTCCTGTGGGAAATGCACCACGAATGAAAGAAACTTATAAGAATAAAAAGCATATGTTGCAATGGATAAAATATGATGAACATCATTGGCAGCTCTGCCTTGACTTAAAGGTTGTTGCTCTTAAGATGGGTTTGCAGGGTGGATAAACCAAGTACTGCTACTTTCTGTGTGAATGGAACAGACGTGCAAGAGGTTTCCACTAAATCAGGAAAGACTGGCTACCTTGTAAATCATTGGATCCTGGGATGAAAAATGTTCAACATCCACCTCTCACTAAAACAAACAAATTTGTGCTACTATCACTACACATAAAACTTAGGCTCATGAAAAACTATGTAAAAGCTATGGACAAATATGGTTAAAGATTCAAGTATTTAACATTAAAATTCCTCTCACTCAGCACACTAAGAAAAGAAAGGGAGTTTTTATTAGTCTTCAGATTCAAAAGCTTCTTAAAGATGGAGACTTTGAATCAGCACTTCATGAGAAGCAAAAAGATGCTTGAGAAGCAGTCAAGTTAGTGGAAAAGGGATTTCGTGGAAACAGAAGGTAAGGAAACTATGAAGAATTGGTGGAAAACCTCATCAATTCTTACAAGAACATGGGATGTAACATGTCACTTAAAATCCGCTTTTTGGACTCACATTTAGACTTTTTCCAGCAAACTGTGGAGCAGTTAGTGAAGAACATGGTGAAATATTTCACCTAAATATTTCAACCATGTAAAAGTGGTACTAGGATAAATGGAGCACAAGAATGCTTGCAGACTATTGCTGGACATTGGCAAGGAATGATTCTTTAGCCCACTCCATACATTAAGGAAAAAGGGAGAGAGTGGATATGGATTAGAGTTTAAAACATAATGACACATACTCTACGTTATAATAAAATAATCAATTTTTACATGCTACGTATCTTTAAACCTATAGCCAATAAATATTTTTCAAGGTGATATTTGGATTCAGTACATGAAAATACATAATAATTGTTTAATTTCATTTAAAATGCACACAACTTTTCAAACATTGTTGACAAGTGTAATGTATTTCACCCCCCCCCCCCGGCACCTGAATCATCGCAGGGACAGATTCTTCAATGATTTGGGAGAATTTCTGACATATCTTTATGCAAGCTCATTTGTGCTGTGAGATTTTAATGCCCCCAAGCTTGAAGATTTTAATCGCTACTTTTTTGTTTTCTCTCTAATCTATGACTCGCATCGAGACCAAATGACCAAGTTTTACACTCATTCTAAATTTAATGCCTAAGCATAACTTACTCTTCAACAGCTATTTATGACAACTGATTCATGGATTTGCCCCTCTATCATTCTCTAACCTAACTCTCGCACACACTTTGCCACAAGCTTTATTATAGTGGACTCATCTCCATTAGCCGCGAAGAAATGACAAATGATTTTGCCTCTTTCATCCATACATTAGTCTCTGAATCTCCTTCTACTGATCTTAACGATGCTCTTTTCTTTTTTTCTTTGAAGTTTTCCCCCTGTCTCAATGTCCATACTTCCCTATTTTTCAACTTTACCGTACGAAAATGTGCCATATGGTTTAAAGCCACTATTTTAATTACCAATAAATACAAACGAGTATGGGAGAAAGGAATTCGGGCTATCCATGATCGTGGTTGAGAAACACTAACCACGTCCGTAACTTCCCCTTAGGTAAACATAGCGAGTCTGCTCTCTCAAAGTCCACCAGTGTGGTATCCTTTCAGAAAAAAAAACAAGCCACACACATTTTTTGCTATTCTTCCACCACGCTGAAGCCTTAGAGTCTTATTCCTTTCCCCCTGCTAAATTATCTGACTCATCTTCTGATAAAATAGTCCTTTGCCTTTGTTCTCTAGCAATTGCGTCTATTCTGCACTACAAGTTCACTTACGATTTTCCTTCCCCTACCAACCTTTTTTATCTTTCAGTGCTATTCCATGAGTAATGAATTAATTTCACTCATCTCTTCGAAAATGGTATATTCTCCAATATACTCATTTAAGTCATTAATGACATTTCCTCCCTCCTCTTCTCACTTACTTTACTGATATTTTTACTCCTTTCTTGTGTGGAATAGTACTATCTAACTTCAAATAATCTTCTGTTAACCTATCATAGAGACACCAAACCTGAACCAAAATACCTCAGCAAGCTAACGCCAAATCTCCTAATTCCCATTCTTCTTAAACTACTTGAAGCTGATGTTAGCCTGGATCCCAGATCATCTGTTCCCCTCCGACGATTATAATTTTTTTAATTCCAGTTTAATAAGGAACACAACACTGAATAGATCTATTACATATAGACATATTCATAGTGTTTATCACGTTCATCATCAGTACATTCTGATACTTTTGACTTTAGCAGTATAGAACACTGTCGACCACCCTAAGTTTCTTTCCGACCACCGTGAATTTTCGGATATCTTTGAAAATGCAATTAACTGATTCCGCTGATATCTTTCTTATTGTAATCATTTTCTTCATTTATGAATGAAGGTATCTCGCTCAGGGATGTGCATTTTAGTGTCTCGCCAAGGGTTGTTCTTGGTTCGCTCGTGTCTCGTGTCTCGTATTAATCTTCTTACCCTCTTTTTTTCTTCTGCATCGTCTTGTTCTCTTATCATATCGTTCATTTGCCTATGTCATGCAAATCTATGTCTTTTCTCACCAACCTCATTTGTTGAGACTCTTAGAAACCTATTTACTTATAAGATCTTCCAACAATCCTTCTAGAACAACCTTCTGAAACTCACTAATAACAAAACAGGGGTAGTACCCCTTAAGCACTCATATGAATGTGTCTCAATGCCAACTATTGCGCCCTATCTTACATTTGGTGAGTCTCATGCCCATATTTCTCATACAATTAAAAAAATGGCGTAGTCCTTAATAAGTATATCTCAAACATCACTTGCCAATGCATATTAATCATCTATTTACCCATTAATTAATCTCAAGCATAGATTGTCAGTTTAACCACAACAGCTTTTTAATAGGCATTCCTTTTTTCATTACCACTCGCCTAAGCGAATATAAATACTCCCTTTGTGATGGATCAGATGCTTCACTTCTTTGATCTCTGGAACTGGTTTAAAACTTTTTAACCCCGTGGTTTTCTCTACACTGCTGTCGACGTTTTCTCGGGCAACTCCACAGCTTCATGAACTGCAACGCCTTTGCATTTCAAAGAGAATCAATTACCTTATAGCTACTTTTTCTCCTATTCAATCTTCAAATCTATCAATTCCATCCTGCCTCTTTTCTCTCTAGTTTTTCATTATTTGCTAATCGGCAAATTATAAAATCTTATAGCCTTGAAGAGCGTCATACCAAAATCCATAAATATTTATTATAAGATACCAGGTTTGGCAAAAGTTCTGTTTCATTCGGTATTTTTTATCTTTCGAGAGGTTAACGTGTGTGATATAACAAGTTCCGTCAAGCAAACTTAAAGTACTTTTCCAGCACGTGTAATTAAAACGTCATTTTCATTGTGTACAGGTGGGTCGAGATTGAAGGGAAAAGCATCTAGTTCTCTGCTCACCAGCACGCGGGTCGAAACAAGAACTGACATCAAGAGACCGACTACAGAGTAGCGGATATGGTCAAGAACGGGAAAGACCTCAAAGATCACCATCTTTCAGTAAGACCTCTAGTTGTCAACCGTTTCGATGTGAAAAGACCTTTGAAGGTACCCCGAAGCTTAAAATGACAGCGCTTGCGAAGAGGAACATCCCGATGGCACAGTCTCTAGGACGATCAATGAGGATAAGGGCAAGAACTAGAGATGGTGTGTAAAAACCTCTGCTCACCGATCTCATAAAAGAACAACGTCGTGAGCGGCGTCAATTGCCTTCTCAAAGAAATGAAGAGTGATGGCAATCGCATTCACTGGTATTTCTGATGAAAAAACTTCATGGTCGATCTGGTCATCACTAAGCAAAATAACGGCGTTGTAAGCTTCGGACATGATGGGTTCGAGGTCAACTAAGTGTCCACGACCAAGCACCGGGTATCCATAATGATGCTCGGCATCGTGGCTTTGAATGGCATGTCAAAGGCAAGTCCTGAAAGGTCCGACAAGGCAACCTTGACGAGTTGAAGTCCTCCGTCAACAGCGTATCGGCTAGTATGAAGAAGTACTTCGTATTTAATGTGTGCGCGGCCTTAATGTGTCGCCTGGAGCGACATAAGCCGCCAAGGGAAGCAACATTGATTAATATTACATTTTAAGCACGTATTTATATGTTAAAAAAATAAAAATGTTACTAAATGCATTAAAGCTATCATTGTATCTTTTGTTGAGACCGTGGTAACAAGGTTAACATGACTTTTGCAATACCTGGTATATGCCCTAAGAAGGAAAATTTAATAAACAGCGCTTAAATATATTACAAAAGAAATAGAGAAAAGATTCCCCTAGAATTCTATTAAATCCAGATATAAACAAAATAACCACAATGTTTCTTTAAAAAATATATTACTTAGGCAGACGAAGAAGATTGCACATAAAACATTGAAATTGTTATGTTAAAATATATTAATACGAGTACTATGATGGCATCTGAAATAGTTTCTAGGCACTCGTTTTTTTATAGTGGTTTTATTATATTTGGCGAGATTTGAGTGGTCTTCTCAAAATACACAAAAATTAATTCATAATTTCTTCTGTATCTCAAAATTGTTAACGTATTCTGAATCCAATATAGCTCTTATATCTAGCTACCAGACCCGGTGAGGGAGACAATTTATTTTATATAGTATTATCAAAGAATGGTGCTTATGTCATATTTTCTCTACCCTAAAATAATCATTTTTCGAGCAATCCATCGGATTGCTGCGAACGATGTTAACTCAGTCAATAGAAAAATTAACTTTTGCATCGAAAAACTTTGAGAAACAATCTCCTACAAAATTCTTTTTAACCTGGCATTTAGAAAGATTAATCACATGAATACAATATATATTATATACGCAGTGTGTCCGTTATTTTAGGAGAGAGGTTAGACAGCCAAACATTTGAAAAAACAAATTTAGAGATTGTTATCATTATGATCATGGCTAGTTTCATTGTCTTGAAGGTAAGAAAATAGCTTAGAGAGGTCAGGAGGACTGAGTTCGTCAAGCAGATCAAGGACATCATCAATGATCCCCTCAACAGTTCAATTAGGCCCTGTGAAATCAGGAAGAAGGTCCTTTGAGATAATATATTCTCTTACATACAGCCCGCACATCCCACGAAATATTTATTCAGAATATTTACGCACTCACCGAATTACCAGGTTTGGAGCAACGTTGAGGAGAGACAAACAAGTGGCCTCAAAAGAGGTCCTTCCAATGTTTGTCGCGGAATTGTTAAATGTTTTGAAGGGCGTAAGGTCATAACTCAGAATAATTGAGAAAAAGCAACTTCGGTTGTTTTAGTCTTCAAATAATTTATATCAAACACTCACACTCACCCACACACACACACATGAGCTGTTCAGTTGTCTATAAATTCATTTGCCCCAGGTGCCACCAGGGGATCTACATTGGCAGCACTGTTCGCTCACTTAGGGCTAGGGTCTGTTCTCATCTTGGTATTAGCTCTCGCACTGGCTCCACCTTGACCAATAAAGAAACTTCTCCCATTCGAGATCATTCAATTAAATGTAAGACAGAAATTTCCCACAAAAACTTTAAAATTATAGGACATGCAAAGGACTCCACTTCCCTGCGCATTCTCGAATCATTATTTATAAAACAACTAAATCCAAGTTCAAATTCTGATTCAACTGCTTTTCCCCTTTTCATTTCATAAACCACTCAAAATATTTTCACAACCTACCAATCTCTAATCGGTTCCCTCTATAATATTTCCTCAGTCTCTCCGCTTTTGCCGTCCACTAAAGGTGACTAATATTTTTGTGTACCAATTAATTGCCCCAATTAGTATATTTTTATATTTATCCATATTTATAGCATCTACATTTAGTGTCAAGTTTTCAAAGACTTTTTTGACATTTTCAATTTATTAAAAAATTAATTACTAGTGCTGCTTCATTTAGTGACTAATATCTGTGTCAACCAATAATTGCATCAACTAGTGTTATATTTATGCATATTTAAAGTACCCATAATTGATCCATATCTAAATTTCAATAGTTTTCAAACGATTTGCCATAATTTCAATTAACTAAATAATTTATTTTTAATCTTTGTGTGCACTATAATTTTTGTAATTTTAAACGTGTTCTAAATCTCTTTTATAGACCAGAAGATGGGTAAGATACCCGAAACGTTGTACTTAATTACATGAGAAATTTTACATGTCTCATTTTGGGATTTATCCTCAACCTCAAAATAAGCCTTCTTAAAAGCAAACCTATAGAATATATATATATATATGTATATATATATATATATATATATATATATATATATATATATATATATATATATATATATATATATATATATATATATATCGTTATATGAATTGTTGCTGCTCAGTCTGATGTTCAATTTAACGGTGAAGGTAAGGACACACAGTAGACTGAGGTACATGTGATTTATTATTTAGTATTAAGGAACAACGTTTTGGGCGGATCATCCATCTGCAGCTTCTAAAATCATAAAAAATAAAGTACAGTTAGATATGATTAATATATATATATATATATATATATATATATATATATATATATATATATATATATATATATATATAGTCATATGGGTTGCTGCTGACCAGTCTAATCTTCAATTTGACGGTGAAGGTAAGGACAAATAGGAGGCTGAGGTACATGTGATTTATTTATGGAACAACGTTTCGGGCGTATCACCCATCTTCAGGTTCTAAAACATAAATTAATCTAATACAGTTAAAAAATATTAAAAATATTAAAAATAATTAGGTTATGACTATGTAGGTAAATCAAAAATTAGAAAATAACTCAGGAATTTAAAAGTCAAGAGAATCAAAGTCTTAGTCAGTTACGATGTATTCTCACTATTTACAAATGCTCCTGTTAATGAAACAATTGATATTATTTTAAATCTTATTTTTAACAAAACAGGCACCTTTCACAATTTCTCTCGCAAAAAGTTCAAGACTATTTTAGAAATGATTTTTTATGAGAATTATTTTTTATTTAATAACAAGGTTTACCAACAGATAGATGGAGTAGGAATGGGATCACCAATTGCTCCAATAGCAGCTAATATTTTCATGATTCATCTTGAAAATAACTTTATGAAACATTGCCCTTTAGATTTTAAACCCACATTTTATCGTAGGTATGTTGACGACTCCTTTGCTATTTTTGATAATATAGAACATGCCCACCATTTTTTTAATTTTATAAACTCTTATCATCCCAACATTAAATATAGCATTGAATTAGAGAGTAACTATCAACTTCCTTTTCTAGACGTCATTATAAAAAAACCCGACAAACTAAATACCTCAATATACAGAAAGCCTACCTTTAGGGGCCTAGGAATCAATTTTTTCAGCCATTGTGACTTGTCACACAAACTTAGTGCAATTAAATCTCTAATATATAGAGGTTTCCATCTCTCCTCCAATTATTCCCTAATGCACAATGAATTCCAGACTCTAAAGTCTTATTTTAAAAATAATTGTTACCCCCCACCTTTGGTTGACAAACTAATCAATAATTTTCTTACCAAAATTTACTCTCGTTCCTTTCTCTCATATAATGTTCCCAAAAATGAAAAATTTTTCGTAGTACCAGAAATGGGACCTTACCATAAATTATTCACTAGAAAATGCAACAAATTACTTAAAAAATATTTCTTTCATACCAACTTCAAAATCACTTTTGTTAACCCACTTTCCATAGGAAGTTTTTTCTCGTCAAAAGACAAACTTCCTCTAGAAATGAGCAGCCGTGTTGTTTATGCTTTTACGTGTCCTTGTTGTTTGCAAGGAACCTATATTGGTAGTACGGTTCGCTCATTCAAAGAGAGGTTTTGTTCTCACATGGGAATAAGCCATTGCACTGGAAAAATATTGTCTAAGAAGGAAGCTTCTGTAATTAGAAATCATAGTATACAATGCAAGACAGAATGTTCCATAGATAACTTCAAAATAATTGGTCATAATAACAATGAATATAGTCTAAGAATTTTGGAATCCCTACTAATACGTACAAAATCTCCTACACTCAACATAGATAATAGCGCTGTTCCTCTTCTTATTTCTTAATTTTAATTACCTCATTCAACAACCAACCAACCTTCTCTTATTTAACAACCAACCAATCAAATTCCTATCCATCTTTAAGCCACATCCTTTATAATTTCTTCACTTTGTGATTTCTCCTGAACTTCATCGGTAAGCAATATTATACTGTACTTTTTTACTTTTGTGTTTTTGCTTTTTTTTTCGTGTCAATAGTAATTACATTAGATTAATAATTTGATTCTCTTGCTTTTTAAATTTCTGAATTATCGGTAAGCAATATTATACTGTAATTATTTATTTTTGTTTTTTGTGAGTTTTTTTCGTTTCAATAGTGTTATATTAGATTGATAATTTGATTCTCTTGACTTTCAAATTCCTGAGTTATTTTCTAATTTTTGATTTACCTACATAGTCATAACCTAATTATTTTTAATATTTTTAATATTCTTCAACTGAATTAGATTAATTTATGTTTTAGAACCTGAAGATGGGTGATACGCTCGAAACGTTGTTCCATAAATAAATCACATGTACCTCAGCCTCCTATGTGTCCTTACCTTCACCGTGAAATTATATATATATATATATATATATATATATATATATATATATATATATATATATATATATATATATATATATATATATATATATTAGGGCTGTTCAAGTTCATATTGTGAAAATATAAAAGTTGTGTGAGACTTCAGGCCACGTGTTGTTCTTGTTCCACTTGGGGTCGTATAGTTGCACAGAAAATTTGAACTCGATCGGATAAGATATAAATGTCCCCGAGAGCGCCTCATTTTCCTCTCTCTCCATTCGGCCGCTACCTGGCCGGTATTGAAGTGACGTTGGCAGTCAGTCAAGCCGATTGGCCTTTGAAAGTGTTTGTTTGGTGTCTAAAGGTTACCAACTTCTTCATTCTTGTGGTGGGAAATTGGTACCAACATTACGTTTTGTTTGGGGAACTGAAAATTACCATTTTCATTCGCGATCACTAACAGAAAAGAGAACTTCAATATTGCCATTTTTCCTTTCACGGGTGCGATGGTTTCTATTTGCAAATAGCGTTGGTTGATTGGTCACCGGGAGCCATCTTTTCTAAAAGGGAAGAGTGCTCCGAAAATTATACTTCCAGCCCGCTCCGGAAAAGAAAACAAAGGCATAGGCTGCGAAGGAGACCGTGGAGGGAGTCCTGGTGATTCAGGAAAAGGCAGCTCTTTCTACATCCGCACCGCGTTACAGCAAAGAGAAGCGGCTCACATTAATGGAGGCCTACTGGGGTCTTCAAAAACAAAAGAAAAGAGCTTAAGAAACGGCAAGGATGAATGAAGAGATCTTTCAAGGGGACCTTGATGACTTGTTCGATGTGGCGCACAGAGGTGCCGTGCCCAGTGCACGGCATCCGCCGCCATAGGAGAAATAATGGAAAGTAAGTGGCTACTGCAGAGAGGTCGAACTCTTAGTCAGATGTCTTGTCCTAGTTCACTAGGATGCCAAGCAATGGCCTGATATCGCTCTGGGACGTAAACGAGTTGAAACACTAGTGATTTACGTCAAAGTTGGAGGGGTAGACAAGGAATACCTCTTGGAAGTAGCCAAAATCTCGAAAGGCACTCATTGGGTGTGCATCATATGGCTGAGGCCATCCTTAAGGCTGTATCCGACGCTGGACTGGAGGCGCGCATTCAAGGAATCATGTTCGACACTACTGCCTCGAAAACGAGTCCCAATGAAGGAACCTGCATCAAGATTCAGGAAGAATCTACTCTGGTTTGCGTGCAAGCAGCACATCCTGGAAGGGATTCTTGGGGATGTTTTCAAAGACTGTTATGAACCATATGTCATTTCTACCGTCCCTCTCCTTGTCCGGTTCCGGGACTAGTGGGACTTCCTCGACCAGAAATCTGGTGCAATGGAGACAGCATCTACCAAGAAAGTTATCCAAGAGACAACTACAAGAAGCTCTTGGTTCTCTCTTACATCTTCCTGGGAGGCAATATTGGGTGACAGTTAAGATGAGGGCACCAGGAGCGTTTCATCAAGCGAGATGGATGTCGAAGGGAATCAACGTTCATAAGATTTTTCTCTCAGTTTCGGCTGACCTCCCGAATTTTGAGCCATGGAGCAGGTGTCTCTCTTCGTCACACTCCTTTAAGCCATTCCGTGGAACAAGGCCAAGGTTTCTTCATATGCTCCCTAAAACGACCTCCTCTGTATGAGGGAACTTTGAAGAGGAATCCCCAATAAGCACGTTGCTGAAGTGGCCTTAAGGCATTCAAGCACTATCTCTGGTACGAGAAAGAAGACTTGGTGCCTCTCTCTCTTCGATGAAAGGGGTACAAAGGAAGAGAAGGCCTCTATAGTCCAGAACATTAATAGGGAGGGGAAGGAACTGAAACGTCTAAACGGAAAAGTCTTCAATCCCAACAAGCCTGATTTATGCTTCTTCAGTTCTCGGTCGAGAATGGCGCTGGATCCATTGCTCCCAGGACAAGGAGAGGAACTCTCCACACTCTTGGCTAAGATCCCTGCAAGTTGGGAAGTGGCTTTTGTCTTCTGCAAGATGAAGAGGGCGATTGACCAGGTGAAGGTTGTCAACGACATTGAAACAGTTACTTCTGGAGGTGGTGGCCAAGGACAGGATGGAGTACCCCACGACATACAAGGCAGCCCTACTGAAGCCCGAGCAATCGGACTCCAAATAAAGCAAGGTCTTTTCAGGACTGTCTTTTGTCTTGCTTCAATTCTAAGTGATATCATTCTATTTATAATTCTAAGTGTGCGAAAGGAAATGTATTAGAACTTCTTTTTTCATATATGCTAAATTTTTGTATGTTTTTTAAAAGTTGTTGCTTCGTGGGGGACCCCCTAAGAAATGTCCGGTTACAATCAAATTTGGCACGAATCTTTTACTTTTTTAGTGAAACAAAAACGTGACATTTTGAACAGCTCTAATAAATATATATATATATATATATATATATATATATATATATATATATATATATATATATATATATATATATATATATATATTCAATGTGTCCCGCAGGAAAAATGAAAAGGTAGAAGCACCTTATCATTTTTCGTGCTACTTTGTGAGTTATTCACTTCATATATATATATATATATATATGTATGTAGGTTCTAATGAAGTCCACAGCTGTGGCAGCGTTTTCAATTTTAACTTGTATTTTCTTAATATTTCCTACAAGTTTTTTTAACGGGGTCTTCGAGGCGAGGAAAAAAATCCGGGAATGCCATTCTTTATTCCTAGACGTCTTTCGACCATGTTAGGTCATCTTCAGGGAATCAAAAGAAATGGAATTTTTCAAAAATTGTTACATTATATATTATATTTCTACGTGAACATAAGTATTACAAAAATTGGTCAATCATGGCGCGAGAAATTTGTAAGCGGAAAAAACTAAGCTCTACAAGAAACATATATAAAATTGGAAGGCTCAGATTGTCGAACTATTTGTCGCTTCAATCTAGTTCCAACAGACTTCCTTTGTACAGATATTAAATACCTGAAGAAACGGATTATTCATTATATTCAATAATTCACAGTCGCGCTCAATCACGGCCTCAGAGTGACCTCGGAACCAGCCTCAGGCCTTTTTGACCTTTTTTATTGGGTGAAAACTGTGGTTATTCTCCCCTGTGGTGGTCACCTGGTTATATTTTTTGTCTTTCAACTACACCATACAAATAATAGCACATGATGTAGCCGTATCGTGGGTTGGTATACCAGATAAAAAATAAGTTCTGACAGCCAAGACTGGGGCTACATACTTGTGTGTCCTGATACAGAATCATGAGGCCAGAAGTATGGCCTTCCAACTGCTATTTTTTGTATTCAGAGCAAAATCAACTCCTCCAGACACTTGATCTACCCCTCCTTCTCGATTCCGAGCTTATTCGGGCATATAAACTTGGATATAACATCGCCCTCGATACTGAGGACACAGCAAACCAACGGTTGTTTTCAGTAATTAAATGACTTGGGAGAATTTATGAATATGGCCCTCACATATCTCTTTGCATCCTCATTTCTTCTATGAGATTTATTACCTTCAAGCTCTATCCCTCCTATCTGCAACGGCTTAAAGATTTTAAACGATACCTTTAAGTCGCGAGCGAGTCTAGTCACGGACGACTCTACATCTCCTTTTTCGCGATCGGTCGGTCAGTCCCCGTTTTGCTTTTTAATGCTTTTGTAATAAAATTGTAAATATTTGGCCGATTCTAACTAGATTTAAACCCTTACCTTGTTTTATAATCTCTTTCGAATGATATAATTGCCAAAGTCTTCCCAAGATTATGGCTGGGAATTATTTATTTTGGCACTAATATTACTATTCGGCCTATTCTAACGAGATTTGAAATCATGTTTCTTACATTCTGTTTCGAATGATATATTTACCAAGGTCCTCCCAAGATGAGCCAAGGGATTATATTGTTTTGACAATAACATCATAACCATTTGGGCGATTCCAACGAGATTTGAAACCCTTATGTTATTTTGCATTCCCTTTCGAATAATATAATAGCAAAAGTCCTCCCTAGGTTAGCCCAGGAATATTTTTGGTGGCAATAGCATCTTAGCTATTCGAAGGATTTTAACGAAATTTGAGACCCTCATGCTGTTTTACATCCTCTTTCGAATGATAGAATTGCTAAGGTCATCCCAAGATAAGTCCGTGAATTATTGAAAGTTTTGAAGGTCGTAAGGTCATAAATCAGAACAAGTCAGAGCACGCAAGTTTTTGGTCAGCAGACCTAGTTTGTTTTCTCTTTAATCCATGAATCGTATGGAGACAGAATTGACCAAGTTGGCCGCTCATTCCAAATTTAAAACCTAACCATACCCTAGTCCTCAACAGCTATTTAATCAAAATCTCATCCATCTAATTTCTGTTTTCTCTTTTTAATTCTTCCGTCATCTACCTCGACAAAAGCTCCCTTTACTCGTCTTGTAGAGGATGTCCTCATGTAAGCACTGCCTGATGAGAGTCTGCGATACTTCTTTGCCCCTATCTATAGACATCATTAACTTACTTGAGTCGTTGTCAATGATGACCTATTTTTTCCCCGAAAGAATCCTATCTTGTTTTCTTATTAGAACACTTAAGGCGAGGTGTTTGAGTCAACGTTCCATCTTACTCACATCATGACTCATCTAGTTCTTTCCTCATCCTCTGAAATTTTCCTGGAGAAAATTTGTAAAAAGAAATCTTTAATAAAAATACTGAGAATATAGGAAGGGAAAATTGGTAGCAGACATATTCCCGCAGATATTCCTGTAGGTATTAGAGCTTAAAGGTTAAACAACTGCGGGCGCTGGGCCCATGATGGCTCCAAATCCTCGGGATACTAGCCGCTGCAAGAGCGCTCATCCCACAGTTGACATCTATTTACATGCTTAAAAGGATTTTAATAGTAAAGAAAGTGGAGTAAATATAACCACATTATTTTGAATGAGCCGAGTAAGGTGTTAAAGCCCTTTATCATTCATGGCTCCGATTATGGATGAATGGACGAAAGCTGGTTTGTTATTAGCCTTTCCAATTTGCCACTGGCCAAGAAAAAATAGTTTAGAAATGGTTTGCAAGAAAATAATGCATTAGGAAGTAGGTAAATTCCGAGGAGAAATAAAGCATTAGAGCCGGAAAGGCCGAATATGTACATATAGTGCTATGAGTAATAGCCTTCATAAATGTTGGTACGGAAAAATATTAAACTTTAATTGATTCGATGCCAAATTGTGTGATTAAGGATTCCAGATGCTGATGGTCATCGCTCAAAATAATAGGAAGTAGTTAGTTTATTCATCTTCAGACCTTGATTGTAGCCATCAACCGCAACTGCTGCAGTATCGCACATGTATTAAATGAGATTTTTGAACCGTTTTTGTTTAAATTAATCTCATAATGAATAAGATTTGACAAATTCTTTTCGTCAAATTATGCATCCTAATATTAACGTCAAGGGACTCTTCTATCTTTAATTCTTTACATATTTTGTGCACATCTGAATATCCAAAGAATTACCCTTACTCTATGGGCGTGAGATTATTATGGAAGATGAAAAAAAGAGCAAGAATTAGTGAAATGCATATTAAAAAATTGAGAAGGGTGCTGTATGAGAAAGATATATACATCTGCGAAACAAGAAACAAATGGTTAAGAGAAATTAGTTAGCGACGGAAAGTTGACAAAGAGGTTGTATCTGAGATTATTTTTGAGGGGAATGAACATGGACTTAGGATGGCTAAACCAGATTTATTATTAAGTAATTCGAAATCTGTTTTTTATTCAGTAGTGTAGGAGAACTCCAAATCGGAAAATGAAACTAGCATAAAGTTCAGGATGACAATCGCTTTAAACTCCAAGACCACCGAAGTGTCATTCTACGTGGGTTAGTGGGGTGGTACTGTGGTTTGAACATTACTAGGGAGCATAAAACCTTCCAGAGAGAAGAGGGGCGGGGAGCCAGTTTAAAGTAAGGGTCGTGTAGATATGAATATTTAAATGGCAGATTCCTGCGAAAAAGAGTGGTAATGTTGTTTGAGTTGAGACGAGAGAAGTTAGAAAGAGTCGTGTTGCGATTCGCAATGTGTCTAATAATCAGGAAGAGCTGGCTACTCTCCCTGGTAGGGAGAGGGCTTCCGCCAGAATAGGATCAATCCTTTACGTACGTAGATGGTTTGTGTCCCCCAGCGTGCAATATTTAGGGAAGGGATGTTGAAATGGCCAGTCCAAGGGGGAGTATGTTCAAGCAATCCAAGATCTTCAACGCTTTTTAAGGTCAAGTTAAGCGTAAATACAAGAACTCAGTAAATTTCGGTTGCCTTGAAATGAATACCTTACTTTACAAGCTATAGTGGAGGATAACTTGTTGCCGTTTCTCTTTTGGATCACTTCAAATTCTTGCTTGGTCAAAGCAGCAATTAAACATATTTGTTCCCGTTTTGTAGCATTTTTCCAATGGCTTATCACATTCAATGTAACATAAAATCTGAAAACTATAACTTAAGCTAACCTAATCTAGACCAGGTTTGGTTCTAACAATATCTGTAGATTAAGAGTTGCATCTAACACTAAGACTTTTACAAATTACTTGCCTCTGGGGAAGGGAATCAGCAAGATAATATCATCCTTTGTTTTCTTTTCCACCACAAATTGAAGCGTGAAACTCTCGAGAAGGAAAATACGAAATTTCCGTGGGCCATTGTAGACCAAATATGTCTCTAGTGGCTATCAACGAAAATATTGTGAAAATTTAATGCTTGTTTTGCGTTTATAGGAACTTTATGCGAAGCAGTATACTTGCCATCTATGCCCCATTATAGAAGGAAGATATTGCTTGCTCAAATAGGTTTGCCATCATTAACTTTTCTTAATACTTCAATTCCCTCTCATCCTTTATTCATTTATACGAGTATATCTACATATTCTTCACCAAGAGGAAAAATTTTTGTTTGATTGGGGCAACTTCCTTCATTTTCTTAAAGAAAAGATGCCACTTTCTCCTCTTCTTGCTCTCTATTCAATTTCTCTGGAACCTCCCTGTCCGAAACGACCCAGTAATTCTCTTTGCAGTAATGTTCTAAATCTTCTCTTGGTTGTCAAAAATATTCAATATTACTATTCGAGCTATATACCTTCCATAGATGTTCCCTGGCCCCATCCACCACAAGAATATGTTAAGTGTAACATGGGCAACTATGATTCACTTGATATCTGATGTCAAAGAAAGAGAGAGAGAAAAGAACCCGCGCGCGCTCAAGGAGAGAGAGAGAGAGAGAAAACGCACCTGGTCGACCCTTTTTAATTCACGCTAACGGAGGCGCAAAATCGGGCTGACGGGCTGGAGGCCAGACTTCTCGGAAGCGTGAGATGTGCTTATGATCACTAAGGGTCTCTCTAGGGACTATCCTGCGATGGCGTGAATCGGGAAAAGTCCAACTGGCCCGGCGAAGGGTCTGTCACCTGGAACCCTCCCCCTTCGGGTGCGGGGAAAAGGCCCTCCGCCTCACCCATAGAAAACGTCCGACTTCAGACTTCGACAGCAGTAACCGCCTGAGTCCCAAGTATCCGCGAGTATCTGGCATCTTCCCGTCCTCCTTAGTTCCGCGTGAACCCTTGAAGAACCCATCAAGCTACGTGTATTTTCCTATAACTCGTGAGAGTCAACCCAATACTTGTTGGCACCCGTTATCCGAACGCGACGCGTCAAGTTCTTGATTCGGTATTCTAAACCCGAAGGAAAGATCTGAGTTCATCTCGCGTAATAGTTGTTTGTCAAAATGCTATTATTGTAGACTCGACGCCATCTTTAAAAAAGCAGGATTACTCTCTCAGACAAAATCTGCGAGGTAAACGCAACGCGCAACTCTCCTGTATAAGCTTTCCCCATACCCTCTTCTTTCTTTTTAAGCCTCCCTCATCTGTTCGTCAATATCCGTTCGTGTGTATGGTGGTCTACACCGCCCAGATCTCTCTTTGAACCCGAGACTCGTGTACTTCTCCTATGTTTGTATACCTTACTTAAAACCCCTTTTAATTTTATAAATATATTATTTTCATAGTAGTAAAGTAAATTTTGTACTCCGTTTTCATTTCTCCAGAACCTTTCAAGATAGCTAAGAATTGGCTAATGTAAACTGCACGCTGAAACTTAATTGCTCTTTGATTTGTATTTATAATCTCGCCCACGCTCATAGCGGACTAATGCTTTTATAGGCCCTTTTTTCTCGGGCTGCGGAATTTGGAAAAGGTTGAGATCTAACATCAACCTACGACATCTGGGGATTATCATGTGCCTACCTGGCCCCTGATATCCGTTAATTATTACGTATCTTCTTGGCCACAATATTCTTCGGCATAGATCTCTTCAACAATGCACTGGCCACTGCGCTATGTTTTTAATGTCGCCTGTGCATAACGGCCCCACTGAATTCAAACGTGCCGCCTGCCGCAGGCAACGTTAGTTTGAGTTCACGAGTGAGTTCGGCCACAAGTCACTCGTGCCTGTCTCCGTAAGATATGTTAAGTTTACATTACTTTTGTATATTTTTAACCAAAACTGCATCTTTTTTGCTCTCATGGTAAAAAAATTTAAGAGGTCTGTGCCTTGTTTCTTGAGTTTTTTCTGGCAAATTGTTTGGAAAATTTTAAGGACGAGACTTTTTTTTTTAACTCTCCACCACAACAATGTATGTGTGTGGTGGTGTGTGTGTGGGGGGGGGGTTGTCATCAACTAATATTTTTGCTACTAGTAGTAGTAGTAGCTAGGACATAGTCATAGTAGTATAAATATAAATAATATCACCATTTTACGCTATTGAAGTAAGAATTGATAAGGAGCAGAATATATTTTTTAGATTTTAGCACTCTTCAAGAATAATACTGAGTATAATAATAAAAATAATAATTTTATTATTATTACTAATATTTTCAGTATTATTATCATTGTTTTTGCTAGGACATGATAATGATTAAGATACATTTTTTTGTTATTTTAATTTCCTTATGTTCACACAAATTTGGTCAACTCAGCATGGTTAAGTGTGCTGCCGTCAATTGCCGATCTGGGTACAGACCAATGGAAGCAGAAAAGGAGGCTATTGCAGCGAGTGGCCAAGCACCCTGTAAGCACTCAGTGTTTGCCTTCCCCAAGTCTGATTGGCAAGAGATCCATAAGAAGTGGATCTCTGCGCTAAAACGCAGTGATACTGGCTGTAACCCAGACCAAATCATTGGCCTAGTATGCGTCAGTTCATGGAGAGGGAGGCAGTGGTAATAGCACTAAGCCTGGTTTGGCTGCCTGGTTACAGTTTGAGAGCAGTGGCCTCCGAGAACTTCTTGAAAGTATTTTATCCAAAACTGGTAGACAGTCTGATCAATGTCTTTAAATCTAACTACAGTAAAGAAAGAAATAGTGAAGTGCATTCTAAACCCAAAACTGATTCAGATGCAGCTCGCAACAAGAGCACTGATATGAAAATAAAACTGAATGGCTTCAATAAATAGATATATTTTGTTGAACGGTAACATTGTTTAAGGAAAATTTCAGTATTAATCTCGTGTTCATTTAGGCCAAGTAAAATTAGAGAAGTGCCATAAAGAATCAATAGGTGGGTACGTAAAGAGGACAGTGAATTTGTTTCTCGTGATCAGAACTTTGACTAAATGATACGGGTTAGTGTTGGAAGTTAGAATCATATATATTGTTCATTGTAGTGATATTTAGTGTTTATTCATGATCTGATAATCCATGAAAACCAATGAGAAGTCCAAAACTATTAATATATTGGTTTGATTTTATTCAGCAGCAATGTAGCAGAGATTGATATATTAGATACAGTTATTTTTTTCTTATTTCACTAATTACCACTAATATATTTCTTCAATACATTGTCATGACTCAATATCTTTATATGAAAATTGCAGAACCTACAGCAAAAAAGTTATTACCTTTGGTTTTTGAGTAACATCAAATAATGTTGAAAATGTTCTTGTGGACGGTATGCAATTAGCAGATATTCTGAGCTCAGTCCAGGTTTATAGAGGTCAGTATTTCACCCACATTTTCACATCACTTCCTCTTCCCCAATTTAAAGATTTCTCCTTGTCAACTTTCTGCGCGAGATGTCCTGGTTGGTATTCGTTTACAATAAAAAAAATACTTCCACATCTTGATATAATTACTTTGTTTGTGAAAGGACGTATCATTTACTTCTTCACTTTCTGCCTAAAATACAATGCAGTTTTAATTAAAAATAAGCTCTGCAAAGTTTGTCAATCATTGATCATAACCTTGTTATGACAAGTTGTTCATAAACATTTTTGCCAAGCGGCCTAATAAATAATGAGGGATTGTAAAAGTTAGCCGAAATGCCTAATAAAATATTGTATGCAAGAAATTTACATTTATTAATTTTTATTAGATAATATCAAACAAAAGTTCTATATTTGTGTTTTAATGCAATGGCTTCTACGCTTACATTGTATGCAACATATTTTGGTAATTTCAAAGATAAGTTTCCCCAGCGTCTGCCCCCAAATTTGAAACCAATTATTTTCGAAGCAATTACAAAATCAAGATATAAATTTTAACATAGGCCTTATTAGCATTCAATACTTGGGCAGGAAAATAATTACCACACTAACTCATTGGTCAAAAAGGAATTTGTAGAATTAATTGCGGAAATTTGAATATCTATGAACAACTGCCCGCGAGTGTACTTTGGTTTTCACAAAATTTTAAGAAAAGTTTACAAAATAAATTCAAATAAATATCGTAGGGATATTTATTGTTCCGATTTTCTTTTTTCCACACCCTGTTTGGTTATTCCTAAATGCAGATGATAAAGACACGTTAGGCTTTGATGGGGAAATTTTAATATAAACAAAGTTTTTAGGGGAATAATAACTCAAAGTTGGTACATTCAGCCTTTTGTCGATGCGAAATTAACAGTGTGAAGAGGCTAAAATTTTACCAGAACAAGGTTAACCGAATGACTTGATTTGGATCCTGACTGGAAAATGAGATTACTGACTTCAATGATATAAATATGTGATAAACAAAGAAATATCCTAATTGTTACAGTTAATATTTTTTGGGGCATTCTTTGTATGAAAATATTATTTGCTCACTAAGATATTTCATTTGTCACCACCAATAAGGGTTTACCAAGTAACTTAAGGAAAAGAGGCTTCCTCAAGTTGGGGGGGTTCGGCTTGGATTTTCTCTATTTTCTGTATTTTTGGTGGGTGTATTGTGTGGTTCTTAAAGATAGTATAGGCTGTTTTAATCTTTAACATTTGTGGCTTGTAAAGAATTAATTGTTTTATGTTATACAAACGGCTATTTGACGAGATTTTTATTTTATAATAAATCCATTTGGTTTAGTTTATGAAGAGTGTAAAATGATGAAGAAATGACGTGATCGTCGCTATCATATTTTTGTCAAATTATGTTGTTGTTGTTTTTTTGTTTCAATGAGGTAAGATAAATTTTTATTTGAGAGTAATAGGAAAAAAAGGATGGATTGCTCGCTATGGTCATTTTCTAAGCGTGTTGAATGTAGTGACACAGAATGAATAATAAAAAAAAGTCGTTGATAAGGAAATTGAATCTACAATGGTAGTCTACTATGAATTAAGGAACATACATATTGCCATAATTTATTTTCGAATGTTTTCCTAGTTTAACCTCGAAAAACTAGTTAAATATTTTATTTTATTTACATTTGAAAAGGAATTTATAAATAAAATAGAGAATATTCATCTTTCATAAAAATCATCTCAGTGTATTTTGGTTCTGGTGCTTTCAATGGCACCATGTCTCAGAAAAGTGGAGCCAGGGGGGTCATTTCCATCACAAAAATAAACTTTCCTGGCATTTAAAGTTGAGTAAGAATAAATTATTTTAAGCTGTATTCTTCGACCGCAAATTTTATCGAACTGTTTTATCAGCTACACAGAGGGAGTTTACACGTCTCGTGTAATAGTATGTGACTGATTAGAAATTAGTGAAAGTTTTAAGTTTCTCAAGAGCACCTGTATTTATCATTTGTTCTCTTGTTCAGTCTGTCATGCTCAAAATGGGTAGCTTTCATTATTAGTCACAAAACAATGATAAAAGGCCAGAGGGTTGAATTTATCAATGTTCAATCCTTTAACCTTCTTTATAATTGTTTTTGGACTAAAGATGGAAGCCAATCACTTTCAAAACTAGTCAGCAGAAAGATTTTCTCTTGAACTGCATCCTTTTTTGCTAACGTGTGATAGTCGTTTAGTGCCCGTAGACCTATCATTACTGCTACTTTTATATGATATAGAGAGTGAACCTTTGAATTGTGATGGGGAATGTGATTAGGGTATAAAAATGGCTTTATGATACATATTAAACCCCAAAAGAGACTCAGATTGATTGGGTCCACGCCGATATTTTACTCGATAACGATTTTTTTGTAAAGAATGAATGGGAAATTTTCTCCGCACGAAACCTAGGTCGGTATCATCACAATGTACACGCCCCCAGCTCCCTTCAATGTCCTAATAAGGTATATCCGCAATTTGCGCTCTAAATCAGCCTCGAAAGATCATGATTTTATCAATTATGAATTTATCCACAATTTGCGCTCTAATAATGATGATTAACTAATAGGATATAACTCTAATTCTCATTCCGAAATAAATCTATTCCTAATAAATATATTTTTACGTTTATCATATAGATGAAATAATTCTAGGACCCATGGATAAAGTAGTCTTGTCATAACTGATAAAATGTGTATAACTAGAAATATCCTTTTAACTCAGTCATTACTAACCCCCAATAATTCTGAAATCCCAAATATTTGCCTAAATAAGGGCATAAGACCTGTGTGGGAACATGGAACTCAATACGCCGTTATCACACAGAATTTCTCTGGTCAAGACAGACTAGCGCATCTGTGTTTAATATGGGGGGCTTTATCAGCGTCTTCCCCCCAGTTTGATAACGCTGTCTCACTCCCAGGTGACAGCCGTGTCTATCTTCTCCCTCTTGGGGTAGAAAGGTATCTCTCTTATTTCTCGTTCGCCTCGTCGATGCCCAAAATCATCAAGGTTCATGTTTGCTTAAGCCGCGTCCGATATCGCTTGAGAATCTCGCTTAATTCCCTTTCGCCTCGTCGATGCCCGAATCTATCAAGGTCCATGTTTGCTTAAGCCTCGTCCGATATCCCCTTGGGACACCTTTGCGCGCGCCGCCCTCTGTCGACCATGGTTGTGGCTTCTATTTAAGGTGATGTCTGCAAATCCTCAGCAGATAGAGAGAACCCGAGCTTCTTGCCGTCCAGACCCTAGTATCTGTCTCCCGTGACGTGGTCCCCTCGCCCTTGTGATCTCGTCAGCAGATCGTCTTCGTGTAATCCGCCCTGATCAGAGGAAGATTACGGAAACCCGTTTACGCGGCAGAAGATTGTCCTGGGTCTCTCTCGTCTCACTACATTGGTTTAGACTTCCTACCGTCCACAGATGAATCTCGATTTTGTGATTACTTCTCCCTAGGGCTGAGGTAATCTCCACCACCTTTGGAATCTCTCTGGACGCCTTGGAATCGAGACCCCATCGACGAAGACCTGGACATTGGTCTTCCACATCCACAATTCATCCTCCAGAGGTAACCAGGAGTCCTTTTCTCGTAATTCCCAGCTCTTCGTTGCCAGTCCTAAGAAGAATTCCCCATTTGGTGTAACGCCAATAGACTTGCTAAATCTTTCATTCAATTCATCTTATTGGATCACTTATATTTTTCCGGACCTATTTTCCTCAATTTTTGCCTGTCATAATATTCTTTTGTCGTACTGATTATTATTCAGATTTCCATATTTATCTGTGCCGTTGTTCTTATTATTTGTATGAAAGTTTATTTGCGTAGAGGTGTTTATTCCCTTTTAAAGAGCCAACCTAATAATATCGCACTCTAAGTAGAAGGTATTTATCTTTTCACAATTCAATTGTACACGAGCGCAGCACCGATAGTGGCTACCTGGCGTACAGCAGTGTGTACCTTTAGAGACCTTTTGGTCACACGCCTTCGTCCTTCGACAACCTGTTTACTTTCAAACAAATCAAAGTAAAGGTAAATATTTTTTAATAAATTTAGATTTAACCCATATCTTTATGAGAAATAGTCTCCGGATCTACCAGCTTAGATCCTCCCGAACTAGTTTAGAAATACAGCTAGTGCCTCCATGATACCATTGGGGGGTCTCCTAACTTAACAAACCCTTGCCTAAATTGGGCTTAAGACCTGATACCTCTAGCTTTATGATAAATAGGATCTCTGGATCTATCAGCTTAGATTCTTTAGTACTAAAGCAAAAATACAGCCAGTGTCTACATAATTCCCTACGGAGGTCTCCCAAACTCGAAAAAACATCTCATTTTAGAGGAGTTTCTTAATTTTCTTGTTAAAAACAATAACGAAATGGGTCTTTCTGGAGATACTTCGTGATGCACTAATTTAGTCCCTTTTGAAATAAATTTGGAACCAGATCCCTTACCAATAGACATTCTTCCTATTGTATTTCTCATTCATAGTGAGAAATCGCAGACGAACATGTTAAAATTATGCCCGAACAGGGAATCAATCAGCTCTCAGTCAGTCCTTGGTCAGCCCCTATGATATCTAAAAAAAACTGGTGGTACGCGACCATGTCTCTATTTCCGAAGAATGGACCAGATGACTTTCTCCATTGATTCCTTTTAACAAATTTAGAGGATACAGTTTATAACTTAGGCAAGGTTAAACTCTTTGGTAGCAAATGGAAGTTAGTCCAGAGTCACGTCCTATGACAGCTTTCACCACCAACCATCCCCACTATGTATGAGTTTTAGGTGCTTCCATTTTGAGTCAGAAACGGTTCAACCAACTTTTCTAGCCTAGTAAATATATTATTCTATTAATTCCTAGGTGTAAAAAAAAGCCCTAGTCTACTTAGACGAGATCATTGTTTTTAGTCGAGATTTTTACAGTCATTTTCATATTCTTGGTCGAGAATTTTCTAAATTACGAATTGCCAATATAAAACTAAAATTAGAAAAATATCACTTCTTACAAGAAGCATTAGTATACTTAGGTTATCTAATCACATCGTAAGACACTAAACTAGATCCAGAAATATTAGCCGTTATGGTTAAGTATCCTATTCCCAAACCAATCGATGAAGATATAACCTTCATTGGTTTTGTAGGTTCCATGCGACTTTTATCTCAGAATTTTTAGCCATTACTAGACCCATAACACAATTAGTTAAAAAAAACACCACGTTCAAATGGATACATTAATATAAGCAATCATTTGAAACATTAATCTGAAAACTCACCTCTCAACCAATTTTTACAGCTTCTACGCAAGAAACTATACGCAACCTATTATCATTTGCTGTTTTAAGATATTTCTCACAGGTTGCTGAATCAACTTTACTATTAAAAATCATTTTCCTCCTAAATAGCACAAACTACCAACAATTCTTTGGGTGTATCTAGACCATACCAGGGCCAGAACTATATAGCTATGCGCTCATTATACCTTTATTTGATTAGACTACATTTGATGTCTACAAGCTACATCCGTTCCCAACTCCGTATAAAAATGACTTTATGAGGCACATACATTTTAAAACATCCGCATCATACATACCTATTTCTTTCCACGAATTAACACACTTACATTTCACTGCAATGGACATTCATCACTATAAATATTCCCATGCTATAATTGATGTAATTTGTCCTATCGTTCACCTTATAGAATTCTCCGTCAACAACCCTTACCCCCGCTGCTCTATTTACCAATAAACCAGTACTTAGATGCTCATATTCTTTAATAAAAATAACAACCAACCTACGAGGGCGGGCAATAAGTTTTGCAATTCGAACATAAGGAAACGAGATATGGGGAAAAGTGTTTTATTATTTTTCAATATAACTACCCTTCACTTCAATGCACTTGCACCACTTGTCCCTGAGGTTTCGAATTACCGACAACCAGAAATCTCGCGACTGCTGTTCAATCCACTCCTGGACGGGGAGCTGGATATCTTCATCGTCCCCAAACCGGCGTCCACGCAGTGCTGCCTTGAACTAGCGGAATAAATGTAGTCACTAGGGGCCAGATCTGGACTTTAGGGGGGATGGTTGAGCTCTTTGAATCCGCACCCGCGCAGGGCAGCTTATGCAACTCTGGCCTTGTGGACTTTGACGACGTTAAAGTCGATCATGGGGCGTGAGGTTTCTAGGGACCCAACGGACAGAGACCTTGGTCATGGTCAAATTGTCGTGGATGATGTTGATAACACTTCCATGTGATATTTCAAGTTCTCGCTCGATTTCTTCGACCTTCACCCGTCGATTTTCGAGGATCATCCTCTCCACACGGGCCATATTGTCCTCGTTGGTCACGTCTGAGGGGCGTCCTGGATGGGAGTTATCTTTGAAGGAATCACGACCATGGCGGAACTTCCTATTCCAGTGATCAATGGTTGCATAGGAAGGGGCGGTGTCGGGGTACACTGAAACCATGCGTTCATGGATCTCTTTTGCATTCTTGCCTTTCTTGGTCAAAAGTTTGATCACTGCGCGGTGCTTAACCTTCTCCATTGTTGAAAAATTTGTGACTGACGATCTGCGATCAGCTACTGCTTCTTAAATAGACGAGGCAGGAGCGTGCGGCTGCAGGTCTTGACTTGTCATAACTTGTCCTAACACCCCCACACACAGCCATCCTCTTCCTCTGTTTTGCCATCCTGATTCGCAAAACTTATTGACCGCCCCTCGTATGTAGCTTAGCTTAGGTAAGGATCTATGAATATCACTATTAGGAACTTAAATTCCTTATGTTTGTCTTGGGGATCATTAAGTTTTCCATTTAAAATTACCTTTTCGGATTTTACAAGGTTGTTTAATATGCTTTGATTCTGTCGAAATTCATAACTCATATGAAATAACCTTGAATAAAACTCTTACGTTCCCCAATTTTACCTCCAATCGATATAACTGTCCTTAATTTTTAAGCTCCCCAATTAACTATTATCCCAGAAATTCATGCACCTTCTTGAAATGATTACTTAGATTACTATCAGAAGAACCGTTCTTTTCTAGTACAAATAATCAGTCATGTGGCTTATTACAGTATATTATAATTGTTCCCACCATTTTCATTACAACGCTGTGTTCTTAATCGATTGGTGGTTAGAAGGTCTCAGTCAACAGCTGACGGACAATAATTGGTCAACCAGGCAGCATCGTTCGATAAGAATGTGGTCATTTAATGAATAAATTATTTAAATTGCTTGGGTTAGGTTAAAATGAATACAAAAATATTTATATGTATGTATTATATTTTAAATTTTTAGTAACACTTATTTTGGCACATTTATTTTATATTAGCAAAGATTTTTTGGTCATTTTTTCGTTAACATAGGCCCTGATTTTATAATGATACTCGTATAAACATTACAGGCATACGGCATAGGGCCTACTTTTTAATGGAATAAACAGTGTTAGGGCTGTAGTCGCCCCCCAAATAAATACAGATATGTATACTTATACCGCCTATTGCAAAAGTCCTATTACAGTCGTTACTACGCTCTCAACAAAGGACACAATGTTTAATCGAGGTTTTTATTGTTTAAGATGAGAATTTATGTTTATGTTTAAATTGCAATAATAATCAATGTGCCCCCTCCATCCTTTGGCAGCGAGCACGCGCTTCAGGTGAGACTTGAAGGACGCACACACGTTGCGGACGAAGTCCTTCCTCATGTTGGCTCATACGAGGACTTCAGCTGTTCAACGTTGCTGTGGCAGACCTTGCAAGTCTTGCCCTTGATATGCAACCACACGCAGTACTCGAGGAGATTGAGGTAGCCTAACTGCTGTAGCCAAAATTCCTTCGACCAGAAGTTCCTGATCGCCACCATCCACTCATACACGTTCTTGGCCGGGTGGGCCGGGTACCGTCCTGTTGAAAGACCTCGTCCGGAAACCTCACTCTACTTCTTCAGATACGAAAGAACCCCCAGAATTTGTCGCAAAGAACTTTGATAACTATCCCAACAAGTCAATGAGGTTCTTAGCATGTCGCGGTCTATCATCAGACAGGTAGTGGATGAGGACTTCCGATTCTACTCAAACAAGATGATAAAGTGCCATATTTTATTGCAGACTTCGTAGTACAAGCGGAATAAACATGCTGCGAAGCTTGTGAACAAACTGAAGCATCACCTCAAGCCAGGCATGCTTAATGTCCATAAATGAAAGAGAGTTATTAGTTTCGTGCTCCAGTGTAAATTTGATGTTATGATGCTGGGAGTTGATGTAGCTTTGAAACTGGGAGGCATGATTCTTATTTTTAAAGAAAACGAAGCAATCGTCAATGTATCCTATTGCCATCCCGTCCCTTTATTCATAAAGTCTATTGTTAAATATAAATATTTTGTCTTCAGCGGCTAATTTAATAAGCCTATAAAAATCAGGTTTATTGAGACCAAGAATTACCCGGTCAGAAAACAAAACTTCCACTTCAGTATATAGAAAAACCACATCCACTCTGCTTGGCACTAATTATTTCTCGAGTTTACCAAACTGCTTCAAAATATTATCTGTAAGCTGCAGAATAAACCGTGCTTTCAGAATATGCTCTGACTGGAACAATTTTCATAATGAGATATCTTATCTCAAACAATTTTTTAAATTTAACTTATTCCCAGCATCATTACCCGAAAAAATTATTAAAAGTTTCCTAAATAAAATACAGGTGATTCCTCTTGTCAAATCTAATGTATCGAAACACAAAATATATCTCAAAATCCTCTAAATAAGCTCGTTGACCAACAAACTCATCTTAGACTTACAACAATAATTAGCTAAAGTTTATCCACAAATCAAATTCTACTGTATTCCAACTATCAATATCTCTCTTAAAACCTACTTGTCTCATAAGGAGAAGCTACCCTTACTACTCAAGTCCTCACTTGTTTACCAATTTATGTGTGCGAGTTGCCAAACTCGTTACGTAGGTAAAACTACGCTACAATTGAAGCTGAGGATTTTCAAACATAGGTTGGTTTCCCACTACACAGACACACCCACTGTTAAACCGGAATTCTCTACAATAAGGAATCATTTGAATAACTGTACCTCATTATTGTCCCCTTCAAATTTCAAAGTTTTGGGTTCTGCGGATAAATCCGTAGATCTCAACATTTTCGAATCTCTATTTATTCAAATGCATAATCCAGAATTAAATTCGAGTCACTCGTCCACACCACTTTACATCTATTAATTCAAATATCTTAATTTTAGTTTGTTTTATAATTCATTTTTACCTAAAATGTAATAACAACTCACTCACTGACCCGATAATTATGATGTTCTATTAGTTCGTTAACCATATTTCAGTTATTTTAAACAACTACCATGTTTAGCTCAGTTGAAATTTCCCACATATTAAATCATTCGATTCCTGTCATTCTCTCAAGTTGGTAAGTGTTTATTCATTTATTTTATTTTAATTTTAAATTTTGCTTATTTTCTTAGTTTGTTTTCTTATTTTTTAACGGTTTTTCTTTGTAAGTTCGCATTGTCCTCTCTATGTAATTTTTGCATTGGTTTTTTGAAAGTTTTACTAAACTCTAATATTCATTATTACATTGTAGCATTATTTTCTCTCAAATTCCACTTATTATAAGTCATTAATACATATATATCTCTATGTATTCTAAGCTCGCTTGCTTGCTTTCATATTGTTTTACTCCATTATAGGCTGAAGATGAACATAGCTAATATTCGAAACGTTCCAAATTATATATGTTCCGAATACTGGTTCTGGCTTTAACTACATACTAAAATCGAGGTTTCCGAAGGATGTTCCAATTTCTATATTTATATATATATATATATATATATATATATATATATATATATATATATATATAATATGTGTGTGTGTGTGAGAGTGTTTGATTATAAAGATTGATTGGGTCACGTGAAATAAAGGAATGGAATACAGGGCCAGTAGATTGGTGGTAGAGAAACTGAGTGGCAATTTGGGAAACCCAGATTAGAGTCCAATCAGAATATTTCTAACTTTCACCCCAACCTTTATTCCTGTTTTTTTAATTATGGACTGCCTTTAGTTTTCTATCTCTTGCCTCCCATGCAGTGGGATTTGTTCCAATCTCGCTTTGCCTTCACTTTAACTCAGGTTTGCAATGACGCACAGAGGCACTTCTCAAATCTTCTTTCTTATATATACTTATAAGATTAATTGAGATGACAGTGAATTCAGGAAACTTCGGTCTAACATAAAATATTCCTTTTTGCTATATCAAACACGTTCAAATCCCCAAATTTCACCAAGTAAATGAGACGAGAATTCATTGATCTATAATATCTACCATACTGACCAGAGTAGATTGCACACATTTTTTTTAGAAATCTCAGACACAAATTAGAAATGGCTCATTGGCAATTGAACATCCCGAATTTTAAAAGCTTACATCATTCTTCATCAAACATCACTTCCCAACAAGTGTGTTCTGTGCCTATTAAAGAAATAAAAAATTACACTGCTCTTACATCATCTTTACACTCTATCCATCCATTTGTTCTGTAGAATTTTGTTGTGCGTCTTCTAAGGCCATTGGTGCTTATTCCAGCTTACTTCTTTGCTGCGACATGCGCCACGAAATGGTATACTTTCTTACATATAAAGTCAGATCATTCTCCATTAAAGCTAATCATGTATCATTAAAATGTCTAAAAATTCCTTCTTAACGCCTAGAGTTCTTGACCGGAAGTTCTGTTTTCCTTCATTCATTAAAATATAGGGATTTCAAGTGTTTAAAGTTTGCATTTAGTTCAAATGAGTTAGCTTGACCGATGCTAAACTTAATGAGAGATAGTCACAACAACTTACTTATAAAATTTAAATGAATAATATTGGATTACTTTCATTGGGAAATGCGACGTTTATAGGTTGGCTCAATATGGTCACTCTGTTAATGTATTAAGACACTTGGCTCTTGTATAATGTTTGTTGCGAGATGAACAAAATCTTTTCGCACACTACTTAAGGTTAAAGATATTTGCTCTCGAAATAAAGTACAGTCCAAAAGTATCAGATAACCTGTATATTTATCACAAAAAATCCCATTAATTTTGCCAGAGAAAACTTAAGGTTTTCAAATTGGTTCACGATAACCATTAGTAAAACCTACGTATGAGTAAAAGTGATAAATATTTAAAAGACTAAAACAACAGTTATAGGCGGCAGATAACAAGAAAAGTTGAGGTGTACAAAACTATCAGAATGCTTAGCTTTTTTTACAGGTAGCAAGCATTGATGGCTTTGCTAAATGTCATAGATGTAATCTGACGTGCGTCTCTTTGTCTGCAAACTGATCGCAACTGCACCACTTAAATGATATTTTAATTGTAGCCAATAGAAAGACGGTCAAGATTTAGAAATGTGTAGTATATAATAATCTATCATGCTATGACAAAACAACTCTAGTTCAGGCTGTTAAATTAACCGAGAGGCGAAATATAATCGTGAAATAGTAATACCAAGCCATATCCTAAATTGTTTGTAAGGATCATTTCAATACGGTTGCAGTAGTTTCTTAATCAGTGAGGCTTTGGCCATGAATTCTTTCAGGCAGACACTCGAATTGTCGCATAAAGGAAGACAATATTACCCTCGAACACCCCCGATCAAGCCCTTGACCAGTGCAAATAATAAGAAGGCTCGTCTTACAATCATCATTGAGTAGTCACGTGGAAGGGACGAACAATGGAGCCAAGTTCATTACAGTGACGAATATAAGGTAAAATATTTCGGTAAGATGGCAAAAAATTAGTTTGTTTCAGAACAGGCGAACGATTGTCTGTCAATTGTATCGAAAAGAATGTAAAGTTTGGCGAAGGAAGTTTTGTTGTTTAGGATGTAATTAGGTACATAGAAAGCACTGCGGAAAAGGTTAGCTTGTAGGGAACAGTGAATGCATAATTGTGTACAAGGATTTGATGCGAAAGCATGCTTTTTCCTATCTCCGAGCCACAAAATCCTAACCTGAAACTTTGATAGAGGATAATGCCCCATGCAACACGGTCATAAGGTTGAAGCTCTCCTGGAAGACCATCATATTACTTTTACGAATTTGCCCACACAGATTTTTGCACTGAATTTGGGAACTACTTCAGGATGAATGGAAAATCTTGCTATGCAAGTGTGTCAACATCAAAGCATCATCGAAACAATAAACACTAATTGATTGTAACTTGCACATTTGTTTTCGACTTGTAATTTAATCGTTATTTATCAATGAAAATTTGTTTCCGCTCTCCTAATTGTTTATTTTGGACACTTCAATGTTTCTAGTAAATATCTTATCTGCTGATAACACTCGTTTCATTCATTGAAATTTGCATTAGCTATACCACTACGTAGTTTATATGTATTAGTTATCGTACAAAATTTGGGGAAAATTGTATTTTCTCTTCTTAATTTTTCATACGGTTTACGTAGAGCTGCTGATAGGGGTTTTACGTCTATTCTATTCCTCCTTGACCTCTCCTTTGCTTTCTACACTATCGACCCCACTGACCGCTTTGATCGTCCTTAAACGTTCCTTGGTCTCTAAAGCACTGAACTTGCTTGGTTCCGCTCATACCTCTCCCCCCGCTCTCAGTCGATCGCGCTCTATAACCTCTCCTCAGAGCCCGCGTCCATTCATTTTGCGGTGCCTCAGGGCTCAGTCCTTGGTCCTCTCTTCTTTCGCATCTACTTACTTCCTCTTGGCTCTCTTCTTCGCGATTTGGGCTCATCTTTCCACTTCTATGCTGATGACACTCAGATATACTTTTCCTAATCCCCTGTGTCCTTCTCTCAATGAATTACCAAGCTTTTTTCAGCCTACACCTCTATAAACAAATGGCTGTCTGCTAACTTTCTCAAAAATAACCACGATGAAACTGAAGTTCTCTTTGTAGGTACCGCTTCGATGGTGGAAAAATTTAAAGCTCTCTTTCCCTCCATTAACCTTGAGTAAACCAATGTCGCCTTCTCTGATACGGTCAGTAATCTTGGGATTATTTTCAACGAGCAACTCTTGTTTAAACCACACATTCATCGTATCTGTAAGTCTTCCCTCGGTTTCCAACGCAACTTTTCACGTGTTCAATTCCATTTTGATCGACGAATCCTTGAGACTGCTATTCATGCCTTCGGCACATCACGCTTAGACTACTGCAATTCTCTTGTAGTGAATCTTCCTTCTTCGTCACTTCGCCCCTTTCAACTAGTTCAAAACTATGCTGCTCGGCTCCTCCTTCGCCGCCCCAGGTTTTCTCCTTCGATGCCTCTGTTAGAGGAGCTTTACTGGTTATATATTCGCTTCCGTACCCACTATAAAATTCTTCTCATCACCTACAAGTCCCTAAACCTCGAGGCTAGTAGTAAATGGTCGGGCCTCTGGATGGGCGCCCGTATCTAGCGGTGTCCCTCAAGGTTCCGTCCTGGGACCACTACTGTTTATTATCTATGTCAACGACATGGACGGAGACATGGTTGCCAAAATCTCCAAATTTGCCGACGACACCTAGCTTGGTATCAATGTGGCAAAGGAGGGGAACACTGCCAGCCTCCTAGAGGACCTTCAAAGGATTGGGGAGTGGTCGGACACGTGGCAAATGCCTTTCAACGTGAACAAATGCAAAGTAATGCATATTGGCCACCGAAACCTTAAATCTCAGTACTTCCTTAAGGGAACTGCCCTTGAATCGAGTGACACTGAGAAGGACTTGGGTGTTACTATCAAGAGCGACCTCAAGTTCTCGAAACAGTGCATCGAGGCAGAGAAGAAAACCAAAAGGATGTTAGGCTACATAAAGCGCCAGTTTGGATACCGTAACAAGGAGATAGTACTTTGTCAGTACAACTCCCTCGTTCAGCCGCACCTGGAGTTTGCCGTACAATTTTGGAGTCCTTCGTTTCGAAAGGACATCGCAAGGTTGGAACGCCTACAAGCTAGGGCAACCAAACTGATTTCCTCTATTCAACAAGAAAGTTATGAGGATAGACTAAGGGAATTAGATCTGTTCTCGCTGGAAACCCGTAGACTGCGTGGTCAGCTCATCGAAGTTTTCAAAATACTTTGAGGGTTCGACAATGTTGACTACCGGGATGTTTTCACACTGAGTGAGAACAGAACGCGCAATCACCGCTTCAAACTTGAACTGAAGCGTTACAAGCACAATCTTTGTGGAAATTTCTTCACCTACAGTATTTGCGGTAAGTGGAAAGCACTTCCAGTGGAAGTTGTCAACAGTGAATCTGTTGACCAGTTCAAGTCAAGACTAGACAAAATCTTGAAAAGTGGCCGTTTAGGCACTCAAAACAATTGAGCAGCCATGTGCCTACTTGATTGCTAGTCCAAAGGTACCCTCATTGAATGGACCGTAAGGTCTCCTAGGGTACTTTCTTTCCGTGTAACTCCTTGTAACCTTATCTCTCGTCTGCCCTTTACTGTTGTCAAACTCCTTGGGCACTCCGCTCTAACCTCGCTCTCATCCTGAACACTCTTGGTTCTGTCCACTGCTCGATGAGGGACCGTTGCTTCTCAATTTGTGTTCCTAGACTCAGGAATGCTCTTCTTCCTGAAGTCCAATCCTCTCCCTTCCTTGCTACTTTTAAACGTCTCCTGAAGACTCATCTCTTCAGAATTGCTTTCTATTCCCTGTAAACATTCTCTACACTTGCTACACAACCTGCGTTCTGTAAGGGCTAACAGCCCTGAAGGGCGCATTATAAATACCTATTATTATTATCATTATATAAACGTTCTTATTTGGGGGGACGGTACATTTCTTCTATTTCCTCCGCCTTTTGACTCTTCCTTTGTCCATATGTTCTTTTTATTCATTTATTCAAGCAATCATTTCTCCAATTTGAATATTGTCTATTATACCACTAATAATATACACTGCCTGGCCAAAATTCCAGCAGCCGTAGACCGAAATCGTTTAATGATGATGGAAGAGGCGATGAGGCACGCAGGTTTAAATCTAGGAAACTTGATGGACACTCAATATACCGAAATAATCCCTCATGATGGGTGAGCCAATCTTTGACAAGTTAGACCGATGGATCCGCGCGTTATCGTCTCCAAACATTCCATCGCCATTCGGAAAAATGATAGCCATTGAGGGGTGAACTTAATCGTCCAGAATGTGCAAATACTCGCGGTACTTCATCTTGTTACTGCAGAGGGTTGCAGATCCAGGCCTAGCCCAGGTAAAACAGCCCCAGACAATCACACTACCTGAAAATGCCTTCACGGGGGGGACGATGCATGAATTCTCCAATGCTTCATGTGGTTCTTGCCATACTCTAATGCGCGCATTACTCTGAAAGAGGATAAACCTATATTCTTTGTACCACACAACACGTTTCCAATCATCTACAATCCAGTTTTTATGTTCTTTGGCGAACTGAGGCCTTTTTTTTACGATTTGTTGCAATGACGATTGGCCTACTGATTGAAGCGCAGTTATGTACCTTCATTTTATTCAGTTCAAGACGCATAGTTCTCGTTAAAATCGTTTTTGGGCCTCCATAGAACATGTTGGTTAAGTACTGCGTCGAGCAATGCCATGCCGAGTTTTGTTAACCCAACGCTTCAAGAGGCGCCCGTCTCTTTCGTCAGCTATTTGATGCCTACCACATTTGCTACGAGATTAACCGGCTTCGCTATCTTGTTTTCAGCGTGAAATTGTTCTATGTATAGTACTTAGGCATATACCTGTTGCTGTAGAGATATCACGTGTTGATTTGCCACATTCATGGAAGGCGACGATGCGTCCTTTATCAAATGGTGTAATGGCGCTTCCACGCGTCTTCATTCTTGCAGATCCTTAAAAATTAGGACAGTTATAACATCTATACAAGGTGGTTGCTACGCCAGAGACACTACAGAATGAGGCCATACAGGTTTACTCGTAACTAAATGATTATGAACAAATTAGTGACAAAAAACATACAATGTATCAAAACTCAGTGAAAAACCTTTATTTTGGCCAGGCAGTGTATATAAAGTAGATTTAATTTTAAACCTTATTTTCTTTACTGACCTAAGATCTTTCAAATTGCTGAAAGTATACATTATTAAGGATGTAAAGCTGATGTTGTTAAATTCAACTCTTTTTCTTTAATTATCTCCTCAGAGAAGAAGAAAACCTCCGAAAATCTGCCCAATCTAGCTATATCTAATTGAGTCATCTGAAGTGTATTTGTGATAACGTGAAGTAGTAGCCGCAATTAAATCTATTATTATAATCATCTGATAATGTGCTCACTTGTCATTTGATCCGGTTCTAACTTCAAACTTAGTTTGAATCTCTTTTATTGTGATTGAATTCAAATTTAACATCAAATATTAAAACATATTATTTCATATAACCCCAGATAAAGGGTGCCCAGTCATCAACAAATTAAAACAATATAAATATCTCGCTCTTCAATTTCCATAAACGGGTGTGGCTTAATGTAATAATAGGCTGGTACTTCGGAAATTCCGCGGAAAATGCCAAGCCTTAATATCATGCATTATTAAAATGCATTATTTCTTCTCTTTTTCCTTTAAAATGTATAAAATATTCGTCACAGATAAAGTTAAATCTTAGTCCAAAACTGGATTTCTAACAGCTTTCAACACACTTCACAATCAATGCAATTTAATAACTCTCGATTAACCCCATGAGATGGATTCGTGCCAACCTTCATTAGAAATCAAATGACGGTAGCTAATAAATCTGAAATTGCTTTGCAGATCAAGAGAGCTTTTAATCCAGGTTCGAAATAAAAAAAAAGGAAGAAATTCGAAACAATTATACTGATTCTTTATGAAAAGAACATTTGAATCTTTGGGGCATAGAAGAATAGAAAGGGTCAAAGTATAGTTGTTGAATCTATAAAACAAATTGGGCTCAGAGTGACATCTAATACCTTTAACCTCTTCTTGTCCCTGTTTTACACCTCTGACCATATGGATTATCTTGATCGAGTGGTTTTGCGTTTTTTTAAAAAGTTTTTTTCTTTCGTGTTGCTAATATTTGTTCTATAAAAAGACAAAAGAAATGAGTACTTATACCTAAATTTAATTCGTTACAACTTTAACAGCATTTGCGACAGAGGTGTTTGATTGGCTGTGAAAACATCCCTTTCAAATCGAGAGATATTTGGAGTCACGAGAAACTTCACCTAAATGATTCATAGTCAATAATGGTACACTGAAGGGATGTAACACGTTTCTTCTTTGGATAACTTGACATAATATCGAGACACTTTATCTGCCGTCAAGGTCGTATTAAAGGGTACAATTATACGTCCCTTGATTATTTTCACTTTTAGTAATTTTGTTTGACGCAGCAACCTGATTACGAGTTTTGGAGTTTAGAGCAAAGGATACAAAAATCCACACCTGCGATTTTCAAGGTCATCATCTGGAGTAAACCAAAATTTGGCTAATTTAAATTGATCTATAAGAAAAATGATTACCATTCCAAAATATGCCAAACCTAGGTAAATTCCAAGGTAGAACAAGAATATTGGTTTATATACACATATATAAAGTATCTTAGGTAGGAAATACTAAATTAACTAATCCACACGATTTTGCTTAAAAAATGAAAATAGGAATTTGGAGACAGATGAAGAATGAGGTCGATGATTAAAAAGACTAGCAAAATATGTTGAATGTGAGAAGGATAACAAAAGAAGACTCATTAACTATCAATACTTTCGGCGAGATGGATTGTAATATACTTTCATATAAGAAGAAAAACTGATCGATAGGAGAAAATAAGTCATCACCCCACTCACACATGAATCACAGCAACCACTAGCGTCTTCACATCCAATAGGCTTTAGAGCGGCTACGATTCTTGCATAGTGACTGTAACCAAATTGAAATTACAACTAGAAGTAATTTGCCTCTTCCTTCTTTTCCTAAATGGGAGGAACCATAGGTAGTTCAAAATGTAGATAATAATTTAGGTTATAAAAAAACATTACTTTTAAATTCCAAATTTATTTATCAAATATTAATAAAATATAATAAACTATATTCAGGTAAAATATATCCACCTAATTAAGATGGAATTAAAAATCCATTTTTTATTTTCATCTAATTAATAAGAGCATCAAAAACAAATTGTAATAAAAAGAGGTAATAGAGGAAAATTACCAATGCTGATACTCCCTTATTTCAACTCTTTAATATTTCTTCTAGCATAACAACCCTCGCTTCCAATTCTATTTTTTTCAAAAACGACTTTTATTAAACTTTTACTATTTTTCTACATTTCTTATACATAACTTAAATCTGATTTAAGGTTGAAAATCTATTCGGTGAAAATATTTAGAATGATATAGTTACTATCAATAATTCCACTTTTGACCCTAATGGCAGTTGATTCAAGGCGTTTCAAAATTTATTTCTTCCCATTCTTTGATCTTCATCCTTCTTGACACAACTCTCTACCTCTCGTGAGCATATTACATTTGAGTTTGGCTAACAAACATATATACCCGACATTTTCATAAAAAAGACCTAATTTATGAAATAACAGAATTCATCATGTCATTTAGACAAATTGAAAAGAACCACAAAAGTGAACGTTGCGTGATTTCTATTGAGCATGCAAATATTGAGATAATAGTTCGTTACTTTCCATAAATTCGTTATTTGTGGCCATTATTCGCCCAGCGCATTTGTATTCAAGACTTATGAATCGTGATTGCTGAGTTGTTTAGTCATCTGTTTGGGATAAATGTAAGTTAATGGCATTATTGAAAAGCTACAAACTCTCTTAGTATTTAGTGCCCCATTTTCACATGAAATAGTCTATGTATCTTCTCGAATATAACTTATTTCATAGAGAAACAGCCACTTCGCACTTGCAGAGCGCATGCTTTATCAGTACGCCCTAAAAGATAAAAGGAAACGTAACTTGAACACATTCAAGAGCTAGAGGGAAAAGACATACCAATTCTTTCATGTTTCCCTGTCCATCCGTGGGTTGCAGGTTACATTAAATTCAAAGATATTTTTAGTCTTACACTGATGCAACTTCATAGTGGCATCGAGTTTTATCTATCGAGTAGAAGTTTCTAGGTTCTAAATATCGCCATTTGTTTCTTTTATTAATGGTTAATTAGCTCATTTAGGCTGAGGTTAGTAGAATTTTCTATTATATATATATATATATATATATATATATATATATATATATATATATATCTAATAGATTAATGACGCATTCGGGGTTTTTTCTTTATTAATTTACGTTACTATAACCTTTAACTCTCATCCCTATAAAAAGATTACATTTAGAGTATTTTAAGTGATCAAATTAATTTAAAAATATAATAAGTTAAAATTTTTAGATAAGTTGGTTCACACCAAATTCTAAATATGATTAAACTGCTACTTGGAATTCTTGCTAGAGAAATATGACTATCTTTTCTGATTGTTCAGCACCATCGAAAAAATGTGCCTATGTGGGATCATGCGCTGAAAGCAAAAATAAGCCTATATCAAGGCCAATTCTAACTAAACATGCACGAAAAGACAAAGCAAAGGGGAAAAAGAAACAAAAACTGAACAACGTCTAGTATAAACAAAGAATAAATTTCTAGAAGGCACGCTCAGGTTCTAAAGAGAAGACCACCCGCTTCAGACAGCGGCCAATAATGCTCCTAGCAATTTAAATAATGAAATACTATGGGAGACGGCCGTATCCTCCGCAAATTTAATTTAACCACAGTCTGGTCTCCATCAGCCCCTACCATTGAATCGATACAGATGGTACTGACACGGCTTGTTGCGGCATTAATAAAGGCCCTTCTCAAAATGCTTCTCATTATAATAAAATTTGAATAAAATGTTTTACTTTGTGAAGGACCTCATATCTTAGGACATCGTCAAGGCTTTCTGCAGCCCTGGCGTTACGGGTACTGAAGACTATAGGGGGCAGAGTTTCTAATGACAGTAAGACTTTTATCGCACTTTGTGATTAGTAATTAATTACAAGTCCTTCTCCAAACCGGGCACAGCTCGTAACCTCCTGCACCAAGCGATGTATAGCAAAGAGACCAGCCGTAAAAATATATGGAGAGACCGGAAGAGCCACGCCAGTTTCGAACAGTGTTTGTAGGGGAAGGAGCATATAAGTAAACTCTCTCCCTTCGTCGTGAAGCTATCCGTGTACACCGGCACGTCATATATGTGGCAGGATAATTAGTATAATAAATATAAACACAAAACTTCTTAGCATGATTGGAGTTTAACACCGGCAAAGCTACTGTCCGTTTGGCAGCGGGCAAAATGAGAGCCTTTGGCGACTGGGCGAAACGCTGAGCCCATATGTTCAAGCACAAAGTTAAGTGTGCGCAAAGTAATGCGAGTAACATCTGCCATGCATTGAAAAAGAAGATTTCTATTGGAGACAAGAGTAAAGCACGGTTCAACAACCTGAAACCAATGTTGTGGATCGAATCTTTATTCTGAGGAACATAGATGAATTTAAGCCGCATCCATTATCTAGCTTAGAACCTTATTATCACCTCAAGTCCTGAACGGCAGAAAACGAAGAACTTCCATACCTCCGCTACAAGAGACTATAAAGCTGCAATCTGTCGCCTTCTAGGTAAAGCGTCGGGAAAAAGGAAGCGTAATTCAGGAACTAGTCCGAATTCCAGGACAGCGGCAGAAGTCAAAACATTAATCTTCGTCAAAGAAAACCGAAACCCAGTGGTTTCCATAAAACGATAAGTGCGCTTCATAGTCTGTTGGAGTTGACGCTGTATTGTAAGCATCTAACCCATGCCAAAAGGTGTAGAATAATCGCCTACGCAAGGTGTGGTCAGTCGTTATTTCGGCAGCACCCTATAGACACCTTTTTGGAGAGGAGAGAGCTCCTCTTATCCACAGTTAAAATTGAATATCTAATAATAATTCGGACAAGAAACTTGGAAGGCCTTCCTTTGGCCACATAGAATAGATGGTTTCTATGTTGGCGTATTGCTATACGATAAAAATACATTCTCATGAGCCTACAATGCTATGCTAAATTGCTGCTAACCAATGAAGAACTCGCAGATATGACTTTACAAATAAAACAAAGTATCGGAGAGCGAGTTAACTTAAGGTAACCGCTCTCTGTTGTAAACAGGTAAATTTCGTTGTGCCAGGAAATAAGCTACACTAAAATTTTTACTATTTTCTAAATTAACTTGCAGATGCAAGAGTTTAGTGAAAAGTAGAGAAACTTTGCAGGCTTGGAGTGATTCCTACCCAGGCTGGGAGAACAGGCACGATGGCCATTCGCAAGGAATCATTTAAAGATTTGCTCTGACCAGATCCTCTTGAACAAATCAATAATACGATTCCACACCTCAAAAAAGGAATCATCAAAATAAGAGAAAATCTAACCATTGATGGACGAAACTCCTTTAGAGTGAAATCGCCCGGTCTTCACTTGTAGCACATATAGGCGTAGCACTTCTCTTTGTCCGTGTTCTACACTAGACTGACCTCTATTAAATTATACAGCATGCAAAACGGCAGGACGTTCGGCGAATGAAATTCAGACTCGCGGCATTGAGTATTCGGGAAAATAAAGAGCCTCTTCTACAGACGTAAACTTCTGATCTTTGATAGATAAGTCGATCATTTATTCGAATGCTTCATCCCGAACCAGATCCAGTACCAGATTAGGTGGCCTGACGCTCGTCAGCGGCTAGGCTATTTGAATGAAGACGTAATCATTACCATCAAAATCATCAAACTCTCCTTATTCAAAGTCTACTTGAGTATAAAGAGAACACATGGAAAGGTGACATAGGAAAATAAACTGATTCTTGAACCCAGTAGGAGTGATCCTGTATTTAACTCAGCGGAAATGCCAATAAATTAAAACCTTGAGGAGGCGAACGGATCTCCCGTTGGGATAAATTTGGGAGTATATCTTTCGCCTAGAGAGAGACGCTTATGGGTTGTTCTATAAAATTAGTTAGTCATAGGTATACCCTTTAACACACCTATTATTTGAGGGTAAATTCTCTTTATCTTCAGAAATTCGTTGCGTTTTTTTGCTATAATAACTAGGCATGGAGCCTCTTTTTTTTCTAAGTAGGTGACTACAAAATTGCCGAACGCCCGCCCACCTTAGTTAACTATTACGGAGTGAGTGGATAAAGTTCCGTTTAAAAGAGTTTGGCACGACTTTGAGCTAACCGTCCAATTCGGTAATGAAAGATTACGCAGCGCGGCGCGCGACCAGGACTTGGATCTAAAATAATCGAGGTCTCTTATTAAGGATTCGTCACTATGTAGAAGGGAGAAGGGGTGGGCAGAAGACATGCATTTACAAGAAGCTACCCAACGCATTAGCCAAGAAGAAGGGGACACTATCTCTCCGCCTCCGTCCAGGCGCTGAAGAGGGCTGAATGGAAGAAAGATGGTCGGCGACCAGCTGGCAAAATGAGCTGCCATCTAAGTAAGTTAAGTGAGACAAAAGGAAGGGAAAAATAGTGCCTAAGGGAGAATATCTCGTATATTACAGCTGATGTAGTCTCATTTTAGTTTCAGAGAGACCGAGGGATCTGAGGTGACAATTTCTTGCTACCTCAGATGGCAAGTGGAACAATTTACACTAAGCAATACCTTGCTGGCTAATACATTCTATTAGGGATTTCCTTCAATCTAATGAAATAACATACCAAGAATTTTTCTCCTCTTGTTGTTATGATTTTATATTTCCATATAATTAGATGTGAAAGATAGTACCTACTTGCTATTATAATGATCTTATTCGTTAAATTTGATATATATTAATTTTTAGTCACGGGCGACTCTACATTACACTATGTCGGTTGGTGGGTCGGTCCCCGTTTTGCTTGTTATTGTTTTGATAATAACAGTGTAACTATCGGCTGATTCTAACGAAATTTGAAACCCTTATGTAGTTTTACATTCTCTTTCGAATGATATAGTTTCCAAAGTCCTCCCAATGATGGCCCGGGAATTATATCGTTTTGGCCATAACTATTTGACCGATTCTAACAAAGGTTGAAACCCTTATGTTGTTTGAGGTTCTCTTTCGAATGTTATACATGCCAAAGTTCTCCCAAGGTTGCCTTGGAATTATTTTGGGGGGGCAATAATATCATAACTATTTTGCACATTCTAGCGAAATTTGGAACTTTTATGTTGTTTTACATTCTCTTTCAAGTGATATAATTGATGAGGTCTTCATAAGGTTAGCCCGGCAATTTTTATTATTTTAGTAATAACATCATAACTATTCGACCGATTTTAACGACATTTGAAATTATTATGTTGTTTTACATTCTCGTTCGGAAATCCTCCCAAGGATAGCCAGGAACTTATTAATTTTTAGAAATAACCATAACTATTCGGCCAATTCTAACGAAATTTGAAACCCATATGTTCTTTTTCATTCGCTTTGAATGATAGAATGGCCACGGCCTTCCCAAGTTAGTCCGGAAATTATTTAAAGTTTTGAAGGTCGTAAGGTCATAAATCAGAATAATTAAAAGCACACGCGTTTTTGGTCAGCAGACCTTGTTTACTAAGGTTCCAGTCAACAATTTCTTAGAGCTTGTCTTTTTACAGTTATATCAAACTAGTATTTTGAGTGTGTTAAGATGGTAAATTTTCTTTTCACAATAAATATTTTAAGGCAGTGTAATAGATTCAGGAGCATAGGAAAAACTCAAATAAAGGACGCTGTTCTAAGATGGGAATAGATATCTCTCAAAATATTGTACGTGTTTTTCGTATTTTATAAACACGAAAAGATGTGTATAAATTCAAAAATATGTCTAAAATGGTACCGTAGTTACGTTGTAAATGGGCCTACTCCACGAAATAATGTAAATATATACGGCAAAAGACTATTTTGATGTTTTGATTTATACCATTGCACTTGGTATAAATTGTGAGGTTAGGATTGATAACTTCACTAATGATTGTGAAAATTATTATCCCTGCTAGCTGCCAAAAACTAGTGCTCAACCTCCAAACTTAAAAACATAAGCCTAATTTTAGTCTATGTGGGATATTATATAAATAAATTAAAACAAAACTAGAAGGAAATTATGAAACCAATAAGCTATAAACAAGCAGCAAACTCGACACCAAAATTGGCAGGCCACAAGTAATTTAAAATTTGAAATATTATCTAAGAAACGTGGCTCTACCAAAGGGTCTACCATACCAGTTCAATATGCTGCAAACCGAGCTTCAGTGGGGGACAAGAAGTAGCACTTTAACTTTTCACAGTATTAGGATACCTATTGTTCATGACTCTTTATACCATAGTATAAGATTCAACCCAAATGCGGCATACAGCCTCGGTGACCAAGCAATCTTTGTACAAAGTTTCAGGGAAGCGTTCCATCAGTTGAGGGTGTGTACAGCGATTGTGTCTGATTTAGAGGCGACAAATAAACGATAGTGTTTAAGCAATGGCGAATAGGATGACAAAGAGAATCAGGGCGCAAAGCCACGGGGCGTTATATTGCAATCTAACGTCTCTCCTCTTTTACGGAATGCTAGACTAAGGGCTGTTCTAATTAATGATATGTAGTCAGAGCAAAGAATGAAAAAACTCTTGTACAGGCCTTCAGTGATTTTCTCTCTTCATTGCGTTCATTTCATGCAACCATTACGGGTCAAAAATCAAGCAAATGATAATTTCGACAACCTTCAGATTCGCAGGATCGAGGATCTTGCGAAATGGGGAGAAGCGGAGACTGCGATAATAATAATAATAATTTATTGTATGACTTATTACCGGGTTTTAAAAAATTTCTGTTACACTCGATTTTTTTTTATCGTTCGGCAGGGTTACATGTGTGATAAAAAAAGTTCTGTCAAACAAACTTAAAGTTGCACTATTCCAGGATGTGCCCTTAAACGTCTTTTACATTGTGTGCGGATGTGGCGAGATGAAAGTCAAAAGATCAAGATTTCTTCTATCCTGCGTCCAGGCCACAACAAATCAGGCATCGCTTAGCACCTTTACGTCAGCCGAATGACCATTCAAAAAGCCTACAGAGTGGCTCAAGAACTGAAAAGACCTCAAAAATGGAACGTGCTTAGGCAAAACACAAGTTGTTCACCAATTAACTGTGAGAAAGCCTTCGAAAGTGCTCCGAAGCTCCAAATAACTTCGCTCGCGTAGAAGTTGAATATCTCGCTGGCCACGGTATCCAGGGGAGTCAAGGAGGCGTGCGGCAAGAGTATGAAGGTCGAGAAAAGGCCTCTGCTTACCAACTTATGAGAGAACGACGACGGGAGCGCTGTCTTTGTCTTATCAACGACTTGAAGTGTCATAGCAATCGAAGTCTAATATTTTATGATTAAATTCTTTCATGGTTGATCTTGTCATCAAATAGCAAAATGATCGTGTTGTTAGCTTCTTCTAGAAGGAGACCGTCTGGACTAATTAATCGGGTAAAAATCAATACTAACTCGTATCCTTCTTATTTTTTAAAATAATTCGTGTGATTTATATCTAATTGTCATTCGATATGGAAACTCTGTTAAGGAAGTTACATTTTACACTAAATCAGCCTTTCATGTTTAAAGAAGTAGAGAGACTGGTAGATTCAATCAAAGGAAAAGTGAAAATAAATGATATAAAAATTCGTTTACGTTTATTCATAGCAGCTCTCAATTTTGGCCAGCTCCTACAAAAGTCCCTAAAATGCCCTTGCTATTTTCCCTGTTTAAGAGCTTACCAATTTTGCACGAAATTCATGTACGACACTCTAATTTATGATTGACATTCAAATATTTTGTTAATTCACTACGTTAGATCAGTATGGTTACTTCCCCCAATCATAACCATTTCCTGAAGCAGTACAAATTAGCCGATTAGAGTCGAGCTCATGTTCCTTTCACCTCCTGAGGCAGTAAAGGGAGGGCAGAGTGATAGAACCATTAATTATTTGCATTTTCCGTTTAAATTATGCTGAGGTTTGATAGAGTTTGAAGAACTGGAAGGCGAAAATGAGAATTTGATTCAGAGAAAATAAGGTTAAATTTATTGAAGTTAGGTTAGGTGAGAAAGATAATGATGTTGAAAAGATACCTGATCTGGGTATCTGAAAGGCTGCAAACATTTTACAGCATATGCACCGTATTTAGTATGGTACGATATCATTTTGATGGTTGCATAAAAGTCCCATTAGAATACGAATGAAGAAACTTTGAAAATTGAAAATTTAGGATACTATCCAAGACTCTTTTATTGAGAGATAAAATTTATGTGCTGAATGATAGGCAGAAGATGAATAAGTATAGGAATGGTACGCCTCACCTCTTATGCTAGAATGCACTCGATGGTTTCGTCTTTGAGAGAACGAACGGTGCCTGTCGATTTCGGCAACCCTTGTGACTGTGCACTCGGGCTCTCTCACATCATAATTTCGCGGTTTGGAAGGTTTTTCTCGATCCTCTCCAACGCAGTAGCTACCTCCGGCGTTAAAAGGGAACAGATCTTCTACGGGTTCAGCATGATGCCGGAAGACTCTAGTGGTATCTATCCTGCGAAAGAGATAAATTAGGCTGAGGTATCGGATTATGTGGAACAGTTCTCCAGTTTACATAAGAATTAAGGAATAGAATTTCGGCTGCCTTAGCCATTTGATTAACGTTAGAGTGCTCCCCGATCATAATGATGGGCCTAATCTGGGACTCAACACACGAAAATCTTTGTAAGGAGAGAAGATATAAACTAAGACTGAGCTAATTGAATCCTTAAAATGATCAAGAGACAACATGGAATGCCTATCCCTCATTTGCTGGGGAATAAAGAGTTCTTCTAAATCCTCAACCTTTTAATGCCCAGTTCAATTCCCCCCATACTTTCTTTCTCCTAATTTCAAGCAAAATTTCCCAAAATACCGTAAAGAATCTCATGGGGGAGGGACTTTCCCGTGATGTAAATTTTGCGATCCTCGTCCGTGATGGTGTGTGGAACCATAATTATGTCTCATATTTCTAACCACGTGAGTGGGTTGGCTGTATCAACAGCGGGCAAGCCGGTTGAAGGGTGAGTGCCTCAGACGCGGATATCTTACCCGAAAACAGGTATATGGCTAATTATTGACGCGGAGTTGCACACTTAATGGGGATTTGAATATGGCAGCTTTGTTGGGTGGTCATGATTGTTGCAGTTGTGGCAGCAGCAGATTGTGTGACATTTGTGATCATCATTGTGTTGTACAGATTTTGTGAAGGGTTGTGTGAGGTAGAATTTTATCCATGGTTATGAAAATAAAGTTTTAGAAGAAAAATGAATAGGTTTGGAAAGTTTGTGAAAATAAGAAAAGAAATACGTGTACTGAATAGAGCAATTGAATAAGTAGATAGCATAAATATCTACAGGGTAATTGAAAGGTGAATCCCAATTTTATAGTTCTTGTAATTTATTTGTGAATTATAATTCTTACAAAAATATCAATAGGAAAAGAAAGTGTATCGCATGGAGTTTAATTTCAAACTCGATATGGGCACCAGCATTCACCACCAGCTTCTCAAGCCACCCGGAAACAGATTCAATGATTTCACAAGGCACTCTTTTGTGATGCAAAACATAACTTCTCGTATTCGCCATTCAATTTCTTCTACATTCGTTGGTTTGGTAGAGTAGGCTCGCTTCTTTAACCAACCCAACAGAAATAAGGTCACAGTTTGTTAAGTCGGGACTTTTCGCTGACCACTCACGCGGACCACCAGGACCCATCCATGGCCCAGGAAAATGGGTATTCAGTCATTCACGATAACAATAGTAAAATGTGGAGGAGCGCCATCTTGCATGAAAATCAAATCTTCATTATTCTCAAGTTATTTATAAGTGGCCATATTTCTTCTTGTTGCGGGGTGAAATACCTTTGAACATCCGTAGAAGCGCGAAGGATGAAGGGACACACGATCCTCTCTGAATTCATTAGACACCATGCCGTTCCCTTGGGCCGATCCTGCTTTTTTGAGTGATAATATGAAGATCTTCTTCCGCTCAGTAGGGGCAGTTTCGACGGTTCACAAATCCACCGATGTGGAATACCGCTTCATCACTCCAGAGTTTATTTTTAAAAAGATCAAAACAATCTTCATACCAAGCAAGCATCACCTCCCAAACTCCATATGAATAAAGCAGTCTTCAGCATAGAGTAGTGAAAGTAGTACTGGTTCCAAGCACGCCTTTTACTCTCCTCTTTGAGCCTATATCGTAGACAGTGAAGATAACTCACTTTCCCATGATGCTTGTTAAATTGACTTTTTAGAGATCTGAGTAAGCATTTTATGAACAACTTGCACTACCTCCGGGTGACTGAAATTGGAAAGGCGAGCGTTTCTTGGAATATCAGTTACATATCTTGTAGCCATGAGGTTTGCATGGAAATTCTTGATAGTTCTTGCATCGACTTGATTATATCTTCCTTTAATGGTCCTATACCATCTTTGCACTTGAACAATCGATTTCCAAAATTCGTAACGTGCATGCTCTTGTATGGTAAGACGTCCAGCCATGTTTGTAGGGCTTCCAAATTTCAAATAAAATAATCGATTAGAAAGAAAACACCAACATGGATTTAATTCTCATACCTCAAGGAACATAAACAAAAAAGGATGAAAAATATGACGATATATAAATAAATTATAAGTATATTAATATAAGATAGGGAGTTAGTTTTTAAACACACTGTATTCAAACACCGCTTAATTATTATAATATCTCCAAAAAAGATTGTCTAAGGATACCCTGGAAGTGAAATTATTTAAAGGGGAGTGAATATAAAAAAATATGTGTAAGAGCGAGTAGGTTTCGGGATATATGAGTCCTTTGGGGAGGGAAGGGATGTTCCTGATGCTGCGACCAATCAGAGAAAGGACGCTGTGTGAGTGTAGATTTTGAATACATGCGAGCCGAAACTAACGCGTGAATACAATTATATAAAATTCTTCTAAAATGACGATTGATTTATTTAATTCAAACGGATCTCGAGGCAGCAAAAAACAGGCTAATGAATATGTTTGTCAAAATAAGTTAAGCCTTAATCTAGTTGAAATTTACATATGAGTGAATTGGATTTAGATTTGTTGCGTTCAGCGAAAAACAACTTTCGTTAAAAAGGAAACAATACAAATAGAAATCGAGCGAGCGTCAAATGAATAGACGATATTGAGTTGAGCAACCGGGTAAATATTTCTAGGAATTAAATATATCGGGAAGATTTATATACTGTATTATTGAGAATATATATATATATATATATATATATATATATATATATATATATATATATATATATATGAAGGTGAAAACCAAGCATGCTATTGATAAAAACATCTTTATTTATCTTGGTTTTAACGTTTCGAGGATCTAGCCTCATCATTGGCACTAAAACCCTAAGATAGTAAAGGGTTAAATCTTCGAGCTTCATAAAATACCCAAATTGAAAAGTGCCATTTAAGATGAGCTGTTTAATACTATCATTTTGGGCGGTAATAGTATCATTTTCTCTGACTGCGTCAGGAATCTGGGTGTTGTTTTTGATGAGCATCTCTCCTTTAAGCCTCATATCCGCAATGTCAGCAAATCCTCTCTATGTTTCCTCCGTAACTTCTCTCGCATTCGCTCTCACTTTGATCGCCAAAGTCTTGAGACTGCTGTTCATGCCTTCATCACCTCCCGCCTTTACTACTGTAACTCTCTGCTTGTGAATCTGCCATCCTCCTCTCTCCACCCTCTTCAACTTGTACAAAACTATGCCGCCTGGCTTCTCCTCCGTCGCCCTCGCTTCTCTCCCTCGAAACCCTTGCTGCATAAACTGCACTGGCTCCCTGTCAGATATCGTACTCACTTCAAGATACTTCTCTTCACATTTAAGGCCCTAAACAACAAGGCCCCGTCTTGCCTCTCTTCTTCCCTCTCGCCATGCCATATCCCTCGGGCTCTTCGGTCATCACATGCGCCTCTTTTGAATATTCCTCGTTCATCCCTCTGCTCAATGGGGGACTGCTCCTTCTCAATCGGCGCCCCTAAGTTGTGGAATGCTCTTTCTGCTGAAATCAGGTCTTCTCCCTCTCTTACCACATTTAAGCGTCTCCTGAAAACGCATCTTTTCAGTATTGCCTTCTCCCCATCTTGAATTTCCATTGAGTTTCCATTCTCATCTCAGCACAACGTGCGCTCTGGGAAGGCCTCAGGCCTTGAAGAGCGCATTACAAAAGACTTATTATTATTATTATTATTATTAAGAAGAAAAATTACATTCGTGTATGATAAAATGTAAAGATTCGATGCAGTTTTATTTATATTTTAATAGCTTTAAATTTTACGATGAAAACTGATTCTAATATTCGTAGTTCGTTGTGATGGGAGGTATGACTAAGTATTTTGAAGTCATCCAGACTAATTTCAGAATTGCATATTTTGATGTGATCTCGTATGGGTAAGGTGTCTGGTTTGCTTAGAATCAGAGACGTGCTGGTCGACCCTCCCCGATGCTGCTCGATGATAGAATGGATTGATGGAACTAATGGTCCTGCCAATATAAGATGAATCGCAAGATTCACAACTATATTTATAAATTTCAGAGGAGCAGCAGGGGAATGGAATTCGGTCCTTATAGTTGGAATAGGATAAAATATGTGCCTATTTGATAATTTTGGGTTGACATATTGATAGAATTTATTTAGTTTTCTTAGTTTCTTTCACAAAGTCGTTTGATTTTCTCCCAAAGTATGGGACACTAAAGGAAATTGCTAACTTCTCTACATTATTTTCTGTTGGAATTTCATGATAGAGAGAATTAAGAATCTTTGTAATGTGTTTTACCAATAATGGTTTTGAAAAAAAAAATTCTAGATTGCGCAGGTTGTATGAAGAACATATATTTTATGCTCGATAAATCCGGAATTTGAATAATGATTTTCAGATCCGAGCTAGGTTCATTCTTCAGAGAAGTAAGCAGTGGGAAGAATGCCCTTGGCATTTCCTCCGAATCGAGAGCTTAAATATCTCGTACTAAATTTATGTACGACACTCCAATTTACGCAAGACATTCCACTATTATCTTTATTCACTACGTTACACTAGTATGGTTGTTTCTAACTAATATACCCCTTGCCTGACCTGACATATTTTAAATTAGCCAATCAGAGTCGAGCTTCTTCTTTCCTCTCATATATTTATATATATATATATATATATATATATATATATATATATATATATATATATATATTAACGGTACGAAGGCGAACAGTCAGTAAGTCAGTCCGTTTACATATTTTAAAGAACTGGATAAGCATCAACGAATGATAGACGAGAATACATAGTAAAGGACGTCCATTCTATGGTTAACAAATTCAACCTCTGACAGTATAACCTCCAATTACGTAAAAAAAGCGGCTCTTGCGAAAAAAATATCGAAATATAGGGTACAAATTGTGTCACTCGTTCCTTAATTTTCAAGACTTTTCGATATTTAGACGTTTTACAATGTTGAGAATAGAGGTTACTTCCGCCATGAGGCCAAGCACGAGGTCGGCCGACGCAGAGCAAAGCCGTGGAAACCGTGAGAGAATCGAGCCGTTTACGTCGATGAGTCAGGAGGAAGAAATCCAAGTGTGTGTCCGCCTTTCCGGGCGATATCAAGAAAACCTGCTGAAGTTCATCGCTATTTTCCGGTGGAGTATTTGGTTAAAGAGAGCTCCTTGCTTTGCCTGAAGCATTTTCGCTTCCGGCCGGACCATCTATAATGCTAGACACAGCCGGGAAAAATCAGTATAGGCCCTCCTTTCTGCATAAGACACGTCGTCTTCTCGATTCAGCTGCGTTCCCCCTTCTTGAGTTCGAAGGCAAGAATTCTCACCGAAGGAATTCAGCCTCAGTCAATTGGCTATCCTTGGATTCGGTTTTAACCTCGTCTGGCGCAAGTACTCCATCGAATTCACTCCTCGAGGTTAAACTCCATTGATTACAATTTACTCTTTCAATCACCCATCCCAAGGGTGGTCTCATAAAGCCTTAAACCACCAAACTAGGCTCCAGCGACTCAATTGTGGTTTCTGCCCAGTCAACCTTCAAAGTGTATGTTCGTATATTGGCTTAACAACAGCCGGTTGTGGGCTCGCGTTTGAGCCTATCTATTTGCTCCCGGTAATTCTTTAGTCTGATTTCTTTAAACATTAAGTATCCGTTTGCAATCTTTTCCATTTGTATATATCGTATACCTATTGCAATTATTGAAGATAATTTTGGTTCTCTCCTTTCCATAGCCCTAGAGTCACGCATCCTTCTTTGTTATACTAACGCCCAATTGCAGTCTTTTCTCTAGATAAATTCTTCCACGCCCTCGATTAGAAATTTCGTTCCCTCCTCCTTAGCACCCCCCTCGTCTGCTGCTGCTGGGAGACGAGCGAAGGTCACTCAATTGACCTGGACCTCCCGTTCCGTCTAAATATAATATACATATATATGTATACTAGTCATCGTACGACATAAAAGAGAGGGAATTATGCGGGATAGACAGAGAAAGCATAGAAAATTAGAATTTATCCTATTCCTTATTTCTTTTGTATTGAGAACTTGAACGGTTGGGCTATTAAAGGTGGCTTTTACAATTGATGATCTTCCTGATTTAGAAATAGGTAGGCATATTTCATTTGATTGTAATGGCATATCAATGAGTTCTTCATTTTCAACTAAAGAAAAAAAACATCGGAAAACTAGCTGATAAAGTTCTCTAGTTCATAGACATTGTCCAAATCAGTCATCATAAACACTTTCCCCATTAGAAAAAGAATCACAGCAAGAAGATGATACTTCCTCGGCTGCATTACGCTGCACAGTTTCAGAAATCTCAAAAGTCTATTGTGTCTAAGCATTTTTTTTCAGTTGATAAATCCACGATCGGTGGATTTATCAAATTCTAAAAACTGCTATGTAGGTAAATTGAGGAAAAATAGGCCAAGCCTAATAAATTAGGAAATGAAACTATATATGTGTTAAACTGTACAAATAGATCGAGGGCAAGCCGTCACAAAGAGTCGCACCGAAGAACAGATATCAAAGTGACCACATGGTCAAAGACGAGGATCGCACACAAACAAACATTCGCTTATTGGGAACGTTTATTAGAAGCTGAACAAATAAATATAGGCTCTAGCCTAAGAATTTCACGGATACCTGCAACTAGTGATTTAGCCAAATCTATGGGAAATATGTAGACTACAGATATACAGTGCCATCGTAAACTCCACCCAAGGGGTGGAAATAACGAACGAACTATACAACTGATCCGCCCCACGGACGAGTTAAGGTCAAGTCCCTTGGAGAAGAAACATATATATGCAGACAGACTGTCATAGGTCGATGATCATTAGTCAGGCATTCAAGAGCCAGCATTCAACAGTTAGTCAGTATTTACCATTGATTATAATCCGGGAGTATATTTTCGATCCTTAAGTCAAAATATAGAGAGGCATTCACTCCTATTCCTCCGTCCTTTGCCTCCAGCCTAAATATAAGTAGGCCTTTTCACTGGTTTTGCAGTGCTGCGACCCAATGAGGTAAGTTCTATGACCGGTGACCCCTCAAACGATGGAGAGAAAGACCCTGTAGGTTGAACTCATCCAAAATATAGAGTCTGCCTTAGTACAAGTCTTTCCTTCTACCCTTTACCCCCTAAGCATTCAATAACATTAGAGCACTTCAAACTCGTGTCCACAAAGGGATCGAACCAGTGGAGGTGATGATGATATGGACGCATCAAGGCATCGATAAGCAGCACAAGGGGATACGGAAGTCACCAACGAGGACGCCAACCCTTTTCTCAGCGAAAGTAGAGGTAGGCCTCGCAAACTCCACCACCGCCGACATCATAAAAAGCGACCATTAGGAGGGAAGCAGGTTATATCATTTCTACTAACCAGACCATTGCAAGCAGCTGGATGAGCTAAGATGTGCCGAGACAGGTGGACTGAGGTGGGGACCAAAACCGGCAAAAGATTGCCCAGTCTCCATATACGGACACAGCGCTCCCGCCATTGTAGCTCAGTAAGGTTTAAATCTTAATTAGGACAATATTATAGCTTAAAAATGCTAGTGCATATAAGGTTAAAGAGCAAATTCAGTTCGTACATAGTTAGAAAGACGTAAACGAAGTGCTTTCTTAAATTTCGAAAAATGTGTAAATAGAAAGAAATCTAGTGTCTGGTGGTAAGAGGAATAATATAAATTTCATTACAACATATCAAGGGTAAATAAGTCAGTGTAAATATTAATTTAAAGGTTATCCCCGTTCCATGCGTACATGAATTATTGTATAGGTAGACAAATAGGTTTTTTCCTCAGTATAGGATCCATATCCATACCCCAAATATTAACCCGATTGGCATCGCATGATTTAAAACAAAGAATCGCAGGATTGGTGCCAGTTTATCAAATTCATTTGTTACAACTAATCGTTCTTGTATTCTTGGATCCGGTTGAGGTCATTGACGATTTATTATAATAAGAGAGAAAGAGGCAAATATGTCCGTACATCTCATTACTATGTAGATTTCTCGCGTGTCGAGATTATTTATATATGTATTGTGTCATAATTATAGTATTTGTATAGCAATAAAAAAAGGATGAGACTCAATTGTAAGATAAATTATATATTGTGTATTATATGGCAAAACACGGCATAATGAATAGTCCTATTTTGTCCCATCGGTATGCTTACGAATACCGATGACCTGTATAAATGTTAAAAATGCTTTTAAACTTTAGGTTTACCTGAAATATGTTTTAATATGTACCTAGCTATGTATTCATAATGCCTTATATTTGTTTCGTTTACTCCATTTCTGGAAGGGGACTCCTGTAGGTCTTGTTCTATAACATTAGTAGGCCTCTGGCACCAAGATCACAGGATTTAATAGACCCAGCAAGGAACACCAGACATGGACGCTCGGTGATTTATCAAATCCTAAAAACCGCTATGTGCGCAAATTCAGGAAAAATAGGCCAAGCCTAATGAATGGGGAACCGAAGAAAATTAGGAAATGAAACTTATATGCGTTAAACTATACAAATAGATCGGGGGCAAGCGGTCACTATCAGTCGCGCAGAAAAACAAAGCTACAAAGTGATCACCTGGAAAATATGAGGCCCTACACGAGCAAATATTCGCGTATTGGGAAAATTTATTGGCAACTGAACAAATATAGGCTCTGACCAGACAATTTCACGGAGACCTGCAACCAGCGACTCAGTCAAATCTCTGGGAAATATGCAGACATTAGAGAGAGACAGAGCCATTGGAAACTCCACCCAAGGGAAGGAAATAACGAAATAACTAGACCACTGGTCCGCCCCACGGACGAAACATATATATAGAGACAGACTCATGGGCCGATGATTATTTGTCAGGCAGTCAAGAGTCAGCATTCAAGAGACAGTCAGTATTGACCATTCGTTATAATACGGGAGTACACTTTCGATCCTTAGGTCAAAATGTATAGAATCAATCACTCCCTTCCTTCCTCCTTTCATCTTGAAATAGGCATGGTGAAGCCTACTAAATGACTGCTAATACCTCCAGACGTTTTTGCTTGCCTCGTTTTAGTAGGCCAATTTATAGAATAAAGTTATACTTTTGCCGCGTCCTTTTGGAAATACTTTTCTTACCCCGACCACGAAGAACACCTTTGGTAAACCTAGCCTACCTAATATACGGCCTCGATCAAACGAATTCCCCTCTGCGCCAAAGCCTACAGCGAGAAAGTTCGGCCCTCGCTAAAATCTCTGACCACCTCAATGGCGCTCAGAACATTAGAGCACCACGTTTTCACCTACAACAGTTTCGTGAAGAATAATATGTCTGCCACAGCAGTTCAGCGTGAGTTTCTCAACATCCCTGAAATCAGGCTGTCCCCACTCATAACAAAATCTTACATAAAGTTCAGGAACTTTGTATATGAAGTACACTATTGAATAGCCCACATGCAAGTGCCCCACAAACAATATGAATCAGAAAATGTGGAACACTTCAGATAAGCTTTGCTGCACAGTCCTTATTACTCTATTTGTAATATGCTACTAATTTTGCAATTAATCGAGAATCGTTCTGTATGACCAATTTTGCATGATGACTTGCCCTTTGGCGCCTGTAAATTGGGCAGTGCTCAACAATTGAGACTAGGGGATTATGCACAGTGGCTTAACTTAGCACGTCAGATAGAAAAACTATTTGAGGAAAATTACAACCCCATTTTGTTAATGAGTGATGAAGCACATCTTCATCTTAATAGCATGATGAATCAACAGAATTGTCAGTTTGGGGCTCTTAAAAATCAGAGAGTACTATATGAAAGACTACTGCACGAACCAAAACTGACGGTCTGATATGCTGTTGGATAAGTGGCGTTATTGGTCATTACCATTTGAAGCCCATATTGGAAGTGCTATTACTGTAAACTCCGAGCGTTACTTAGAAATGATCAACAACTTATTTATGCATGAATTATGACGAAAACCTATTCCTATTCTACCTGTGTGGTTTCAGCAGGCTGGGCGACAGTCCAATCAGCAAGAAAATTTAAGGACGTTATTCACCCCCTCTTCGGTTATTTCCTCATTTCCTGGTTTGCTGACACTCCTTGCTTCCCTTAGGCCCCTGATTTGTTCATGGGGGATTATTTTTTGTGGGAAAACCTCGCGGCACGTGTGGATCCGCATAATCCTGGTATATTATGCGATTTGAAGGAAGAGCTATTGGCGAGGAAGTCGACCAAATCCAAAGAACAATGCTGAAAAGAGGGGAGGCAAACTTATAAGAACGCCTTTAGAAATGCATCAATGAAAACTAAAACCATATTGGAGATGTTGCTTGATTTTGTCATACTAATTCATTATGAAGACATTAATCTCCATCAAATTCCTATGAAGCTAAATTTAATGATTTTGTGATTTTTCATAAACGTCCGTCCTCTCTTCCTCGCCCTCTATATAATAAGATATATTGACCCATCTTTCCTTAAAAATAGATTTATTTTTATAAATCTGCTGTCTCAAATATGTGAATAACTATCAATGTTGGGAAATAATATCTCGACAATAAGGGACATCAGGGACATGTGATGGATGAGGAGGAATGAGATGGAAGCCGTGGTGTTAACTGGAATGGAAGAAGGAGGAAGAGCAAGAGGACGACAGAGAGAGAACTTTATAGACGGCGTGACGAGAGTGGCAGGGGGATATCTTAGGACTGCAGAGCTGTTGCAGCTAACAATGCGTGCAGCTAGATCAGATCGCCAGTGGCGTGAGGTAGTCCATATTGCGGAAGACGCTCAGAGCATTGACCCTTACTTCTTTTGGCTGGGCGTATGTAGTACTTTTGGTACGGATTTACAAAACTCATCACGCTCAAAACCAATCACCAAACACTGACTAATACTAACTACATCCTTAAACCATTTAGATTCCATTGAAACACGGTCAAGACACACAACCCGCCAAAGCCACACACAAAAGAGCACTTCCAGGAAGAGCAGGAATGGTTCCAATTCCCCGCCGATGAGCTGTGGTCCACCCCTCTGATACAAATGAGGTGATCTTCAACACTACCATATTAACCCCTTTTATCACGGTCTAAGAAACAAAACAATACATCAAATCAAAACCAAAACGCAACTTCGAACTTTTCTGCCTTCCAGCTACATTAATACACCATTCACCAGCCCCCGAAACAATTTTACCTACACTAACACAACTATCCAATGCCACGCTCGCCTTTGGGCACTTTTTCACAAACATTTAAAACATCTCATAACCTTCTACTACATAAATAACAAAGACCAACACTCTCCCAAAACTACAGGCTTATTGCTTTGTTAGAGCATCGAGGCTAGATACTTGAACGAATGGTCAACACTCGACTGTGGAACTTGCTTGATGAAATGGACTGGTCCTCTCCTTCCAATATGGATTCATGACTTTATACATAAAGAACAACAAGCACGGAAAGGGGACTCTTGATCCCTAAGGAGGTGGTGAAGGCACTCGATAAAGTGTGGCACGAGGGACTACGTTGGAAACTAGCCAACAACATGCAGCTCCCTATCTGCACTACATAGAAACCTTCTCTCACACTACTTCATGAACTGGAAATGCCAGATTAATTAAATGTAATAATCAAACACCCCTAATGCACACTAAGTTCAGTCGTACCCCAAGGCAGCTTACTGGCACCGATACTTTACATCATGTGCACTAACGACACCTCACGCCCACCTAAAGACTGCAGACACACATACATACTATCCTACGTCGAAGACGAGACTATACATACTCGTCTGCGGCCATGGACCAGACATATCGTTGACTAGACAGATGACACTATAAGGTGCATGCGATTAGTACATGCAAAGCATACAAATTTACACACATACCGGACCTCAACCATTCGAACCCCACGAGACCCACATACCAATCACCAAAATCTTAGGGGCAACATTGGACAAGTTCTTAAGATTTCACACATACTTGATAATTACCAAGAAAAAAAGCTAAAAACATAAACAAGAAGCTGCCTACCCTGCAGAAAAAAACGACAACTCCACCTATTCAAAACCTTGTAAGACCCCTACTTACACACGCCACCATCTCACTCGCAGCTGCGTGCCACAGAAGACCGAATGAAGCACAGTACATTTAAAACTCAGCTCTGAAGCACGCCTGTCGCTCCGTCATGTACACCAACATAAACACACTAGAGCAAGAAAATACATACACACTAACAGCTACGTCTATCCGCGTTTAAAGAAACAACTGGGGGAAAACTTACAAGCGTCCTCATATACACGCGCATACATACAAAACATATAGCTGCTGAGGCCCGAAAGTACCCCACAGCACGAGACTTCCCAGAACCAACACCTATGCATATATAAATATATTAGCAGCGCGAATGGCGCGTTTCCATAAATGCTAGTCTCTTTTGCCAACCCTCTCTCCTGCCGCTACAGCTATGCCTCAGAAGCATAAATATATGTTAAACAACATCCCGCATCGCTGTAGAGCCACCTCTTCTAAATTATTTTCCGAACCATTTTTACCCTCCGACTGCATGAGCCTCAGTGGCCTCCACGATGATCCCTATTTATTATTTTTATACATAAATTGATTGATTTATTGATACTTTCGATATATATATATAGTCTCCCATCCTAGCCCCCCTCCCATCCAAGAGAGTTATAATACTTTGTTTGTGTTGTCAGTAAACATAACGGCCTAAATACTGTTATGCGAGTCCATGCGGATACCGAATTCAGAAGCATCCTGGAATTCGGCCAGAGTTTCATCCTGCCGAGTGTGCATACCCTAGCTCTTGGGTCCTGACAGGATCACAGAGAAACTTACAACCATCTCTGTATATGCCAGGAGGAACTGAAACAACCTAAACCCATTCTAATGGGTGGCACCATCAGGTTACTATTGTCGATTCGGAAACCACCATTCCTTAAGTTTGCTATATTTTTACACCCTCTGAGGAGCCATTCCAATTCGACCTCATTGTTGTCTGACTAATGGACCGGCCTTTGGTAGGGCGGGGAATCCTGTTGCTTAAAGAAAAACCAAAACTTCCCCCATTTCTGCGTCACTACGCACATACACACAATCAGCGGTAAAACCACACACCTCCTCAGACTTAGACTCTCAAATCCATTAGATACTCCAACACGAACATCATTAACACAACTCCTGCACAAGTACTGGTATCCTGGTCGTCCAAGGAAGCCCTGAAATTCCACACACCTGCACTAACTGGCCTGCATGAAAAACAACACTATACGTTGCTACCATACGCTCTCACAAAAAAACACATTAGTTACTCTTACATCGAACTAACCATCCGTAGTTAGAATACTAAAGACGACATCCTCACCGAAAATCACATCTGCACTATTACCACATTATCCAGTGGGTGGTCATATCACATTCAGAAAAAAACACGCCGGTACACTGCTCAACTAGGGCATCTAAATTCTTGGCACACTCTCATACGAACATCCAATATGACCACAATTCAGTATCCGCCCACAACAGTGCTTCCGCTGCTGCAGGGGAGGATGCAGACCAGGTCTGCTCAAAAAGAAGTGTAAAAGGTCCCTTTTACACTTCCTGCACAAGAGATATACTCTTGTGTATCAACTGCGGCAAAAAACACCGCAGTAGACTTGAGATGCTTTCACCTTGCGGAAAATTGAGCATGGACGTCTTGGAGATGCGCAAACACCAAGACACGTCCCCCACACGCCACCCCTTCCCAACCCTCACCTACTCTTACGATGTATTTGGTGCCGTTTCTGTAGCCTCGGAAACCTCAAAATACCTCTCCTCCTTACACACACATCCACCACGCACATACACTTCGCCAGAACACACGGCACACCAATCCCTTTGCACATACATATATTCAATCTATATACATAGAGACATAAGTTCCACACACCCTTAACACAGCAAACACACCACAGGTCAACCCAACAGTACACCTGGGTACTCTGTTTTCCACAGCGGCGAAAACGTTTGGTGGCGACATATGCCAATACGCCAGATTCTTGAACCAGCTGTACCCTGCTAATGGAACTGGGCATATCGTCTCCCCAGTGACGGCCATTGCTCTCATACAAGAACACAATAACAGAAGGCCAGCCATCCGGCCATCACTCACAAGCACACATATGGCCTAACAGATATACTCCCTCCTTGCTTCTGCGAGATATTTGTCTGTTTATCTCACTATCCTCTCCAGATCCTCCGCATCTAGTTACTCCATCATCTCCCGCTCTCCTATCCCTGACCCTTTTTACACTTTACTTACTCATAAACCAACTCCGCTCCTACCGCCGCTCCCGCTCCTACACCCACCTTCGCTCCTACACTCGCCCCCGCTCCTACAATCGCCCTTGCTCCTACACTCACTTTTAAACCTACACCCATACCTATTACTATGCCTTTTCCTATACAAACTTCCCTACCCAGTCCTACATCTTCCCCAACACCCCTTACTAATCCTAACTCCTTCCGATGCCCTCTACCGCTACCTCAAAACGCTCACACCCACCCCCTGTCCAAACTCCGAAGACCGCAGCACCATCTACTCTGACCACACTCACAAAACAACACACCCAATATAACAAATATACCCCTCTCCCATACAAGGTCATTGCGGTGGCCTCTACCATTTTCCCCTAGTGCCAGTTGTTGGGAAACTGAAAAGCTACACACGCACTACGCTTTGGCGAGTGATAGGTCGCTTGAGCCTGGTACAAATAATCCTACGCAGTTGGCTTGGTATTCCCCACCCCTTCTTCATCTGGGTAGTAAACTTACAACACCCACACATAAAGTTCCTGAACTCCACCGGTTTACGCCCTCCAAATACTATGCTTCGCATTGCAGGCTACCACACATACTTAACCCCACAGGCACTTCATCTTGGATCAGAAAGCTTCGTAAAACGCCGTATACACCATACACTCATAGACTTAGGAGACGATTCTTTGTTAGCCTGAAAAATAAACAGAGACACTGGACAAATCCTAGCTGTCACACATTCGAGACCACCACGCCTACATCTACTCATAGATGTCTTACTCTGGGCGCTGAAAAAACTAAAATATTTCATTATTCATCGTGATGGACCTAAATGCACACCATCATACAGTATTTTCAATCGAGACTAAAGTTTAGATAAGTTATCTGGTCGATATCCTACGACTGTTTCTTTACGAGCATGTCCTGCATCTTTCCATACATTTTAAGCATAGCGCGGCGGGACCTCGTCCTTGGAAATGGTCCTCCGGAACGATAACGTATCAAGATATCACATTCGCACAGCACCGAACCTCCCCATCCTTATGTCTCCTACTTCCTACTTTTCCTATTCTACATAATTCTCCTAACAACTTCGTTTTGATTACACGGACTGTGTAGTTTTGAAGAACCACATAGCCACACTGAGATCACGCAAACTCAACCTCCAGGGAACCATTTCCTCGTAACTAGATAAGTACTGGAAGGCACTCGTAAACACCATTGAAACAGCACGTAACATGTACGTGCCACGTAAAACATATACACTCGTAAACTACTTCACCTTCTTAATACACATACAATACCTCATTACGATATATAAACGACTACGGCAGAGGTCCACGACAAACAGATATTACACTCCTCACGACTATGGATAACATCCTCAAGACATTCAGGTCACACTAGGACCAAGTACACACGCATAGTCGATCCAAACCACACGGACAAGAGTACTTCCAGGAAGTCTGGGAGAGGTGCAGTCTCCATACCAACAAGCTAAAACTGTCTAACATTAACCACTCCAATTACAATCGAGCAGACAAAACACTACATAACAAAGACATCAAAACGAGCCTAAGGCAACTACGTCCTCTCAACCATAATCATACAACACCTGCCAAAAGCCATTTATAAAAAAATAACACATCTCTATAATTTCATTCTAGCCTCTGAATACTTTCCAAAAGTAGTCAAGGCTTCGCGCAACACCCTATTGCATTGACATCATAAAGACCCCAAAGAACTATAGGCCTATGGCTCTCTTAGACTACTGAGGCAAAATACTTGAAATCATTGTTAATACAAGCCTCCGGAATTTCTTGGAGGAGGAGGAATGTTTCTATCCTTGCAATACGACTTCAGGATTGAGCGCTCGACCGGCTCGGTAGTCACCATTTTTCACAACATTACACAGAAAGCACAATAAACACTCTCTAAAAGTAAGGACGCCGAAAATGCCTTTGTTCTAGTGTGGCATGAGGGGATCCGTTTGAAACTCGCCTCAAACACGAGACTGCCTCTCAGCACTAGATGAAGGAGTGCTACGTACTCCAGAACAACAATATCACGAGCACCACACACTGGTGTACCCCTAGACAGCCTCCTGGCACCCAAACTTTTTATCATATACACAAACGACACTTCACGCCCACAAGAAAACGGCACACATACAGAAGCGTACGCGGATGACGAGAATATCATCGTCTCCGGCTCGCGTCCTAAAACTATTGCACACCGGGCACAACGCATACTTAACAAGAAGGCAGAATACGAGATAAGTGACTCATAACCACTAGCTACATGCGCAAAATGCAAATATAAAAGACATCTTTAAATTACAATAACCCGCCCCCAAAAGAGACATACAAACCAGCAACAGTTATACTCGGGCAACACTTAATAACACTTAGACTTCCACTGATACCAAAACAACGTAAAGTCTAAAGCAAAGCACAAAGAAAACATGCTGAGGGGATTCCATCCCAGCAACCAAAAAATGCAGTTACACCTTTACAAGACACTCGTCAGACCTCTACTCATATACGCGCCAATTACACTGATGACACACACCACAAATGGCATTGGAGAGCCCAACGTATTCAGAGCTCTGCTTGGGAGTGCGCTTGTCGCTCTTCTCTTTCACACGACAAAGTCTACACTAGACGACTCACCAAACTCGTGCTAATAAAAACATAACTTCACACAATTAACCTGCCTACTAGAAAAACTCCACAGAGACCCAATATACAACCAAATACATAATATCCAACAGGCTACTTGGGCATGCAAATGGCCAGCAGCCTTGAACTAAACCATACCCACACCTATATACATTTAAGAAGCAGCGTTCCTTGACGTTTCCATAATTCACGCCCGCAGGCCGCCTGCGTCCCAGCGTACCAGCAACCTCGCCGATTGACCGGACCCTTCCCTGCCTTGCTGATCCTTCAGCCTTTCCAGTCAAAGCATCTTTTCCTCCTCCTATCCCCACTTAAGTCATTTCCGAAACTTTCCTCTCTGACTAATATTTGCTGTAACGTGACTACATCAACCCCTTCACTATTCTTTGTATTCTTGTCTTGTCCTGTTTTGATATTTCCCATTTGTTCAAACCGTGATTTTTCGTGGAACATTTTGTCACGTTAGCTGTGAAATGGTTATATGTGGGCTGCAGTTAATTTTATGAGTTGCATCAAAATTTTAAGAAAAATAAATCACAGAGGAGGGTACGTAATAGATATTTTTTAACAGCCGTTAGGTAAAAAAAGTTTTATTTATGTGAGTATGTTTCATGTAGTGTATGAGTATAGGAAACTACTTTTTTGTTAGGTAGCAAGTTGTAAGTTTTGGATTTATCCTGAACCTCTTCATGTTCAACAACAAATATTTTGGGGTTTCTTCAAATGATTCTAGTTAGTACACTGAATACCTCAGCATGAACTAAACTAGAATAATATTCCATGATTAATATTCATGCATAAAGAAAATCTGAAATTGTGTTTTCACCCATCTTATTCATAGTGACTAGAAAAATGTTCATTTTCTTTCAATTTCAGAACTATAAAAAAATTATTCTTTAGTGACTGAGGAAAGTATTCTCTTAAATTATAATCAGTCAAGTAATCAAATCTTTTTAATCTTAGTCTATTGAATTAATTACGCTGCAGTCTTTAAAATGTTTTTCTTTTCTAACCACCATCTCTGAAGATCATTCTCAAATTTTTTGGATAATCAAATGATCCTAATACTTTATATTGCAAGATAATTGTACCTTTCATTTAAAAGAATAGAAAGCATATACTTTTCTGGGGTAAAAGATAACTTCAGATAGGAAGAAAGAATAAATTAATTGAATTCGCTCAAAAATTTTAAGAAAGTAAGAAAGGAAAATAATGACACAAATGAGTTTGCGAAATCAGAAATATGGATGCATGGGTGGTACATTAAATATGGGTATAAATACATATAGTATGTAATTCCATTAAAGTTGAGTGATAATAACATATTAATAATTTTTTTTTACAATTTTATTAAATTAAGAATTGAAAACAAACATTCATTTTGAAAGTGTTATCGAGTAATATATTACAACAGACTTTGAATCAGGAACGAAAAGCGCCCATTGTGATTCCGATTTATCAAAGGTGATTAATGTATAATTGCATGGAATGGTTTACTGATATGATCCTCACTAGTCTAATATTGACATTCACTTTCAACACCTAATTTTCAGCTATTGTTATGAAGTATTCTGTAAGAAAGAGTGTGAGTTTTAGTATGTATTTCACATCATAATTTGTATACGGAAAGATACTCACATGTGATATTTAAGCATGTCATAATAGGAGAAAATGCAGCTTTTCCACTATGTGAGAAACTGAATCGTCAGCTCATTTATCATTAATGCCAAGTGAGCAAAAAATCTACATTTCTTCTTTCTTTGACAACAGAAAATTGGTGAACCCAACTTTTAGTCTACGCGGTAGATTATTTTTTTAGATTTCGGTGTTGGGGGACAAAAGGAGAGTATGGGTATGGTGCTATTTTTTCCTTCGCCCTTACATTGGAAACCATTTAAGAATTAGATTTCATTTCCTCGCTAATGGTTTTGTGTCAGAAGTTTCGGCATGAAATACCCTACCATTCTTCTTTCCACCCTCATACTATAGGATTGCTATCGAAAGCTAAAGTATTTTGGGGGGTTTAATTAAAAATGATAAAAGTCAGCGGATGTAAAGACAAATGTTGTTCATGGTTCTGATTTTAAGAGTAATTCTAAGTTATCTAACTTCTTAGAATTATTTATTATCTTCTTTTATCTTTTTGAAAAAAACTGATACGAGTTTTGTAAGGAACAAGAAGTTTATGACAAGTGATATCTCTGTAATTATTCAAAATATAAGAATACCTTGAGTTCTTCCTTACATATAAGGTTTTTCTATTGCCTTTATTCAAAAAGCGAAAATTAATGAAGTGATTTTGGCTAAAAAGATCAAAAGAAAGGTTTGTATAGTAAGTGGTAAGTTAGGTAAAGTTAAATTATTTGCTAGGCATTAGCGAATTAAAAGAATATTTGCAACATTCTGTAATTCTATAGGCAGCTAACTTTATATCACTAGATATAATATGAATGGAGTTCATTATTGCTGATAAAGAAGCTATGTAGCTATTTATATCTGGAAATCGAAAGCATAAACTTAAAAGGGCCGTTTCTGTATAAGTGTAGCTGAGTGTAGAAAGTGAGCATAGGTGAAATGAAAATATGTTTAAGATATCTAGCTGCAGATAATTTGCTGCTCTTGGGGCTAGGGGTCCATTCAATTCTCCAGATGTCCGCTGCCGCATGCTGATCCATGCTCAACCCCAAACTTCTTGCACTGGCTTTAGATAGCGCGCCATTTCTTCAGGCACAAAGAGAATGAAAGGTAAAGAAGTACAACGTCTTTCGTGTTGATATCTTCCTAGGCTAAAACGACACAAAACCAGCTTTATTTTATTGATTGTTCCATCCATGTTGTTCATTAATTCAATGCTTCCGTAAGCGATTTCCTTCAAGACTTTATAGATACCACAAATGATAAGAAATATGCTTACGTAGTCGAATATGGTGTAAAGAACTTTTGGGTATAGTTTAACTTTCTCTCTAACTGTTTCTGAAAAGTTGTCAATATCTTTTAATTTAAGAAAGTTTGGAGTTAGTCTGATATAGTTGTTATCATAAAGCATTAAAAATTACAGTTGTTGAAGCAACATGAATAAAAAACAAAAATATATTTTTGATATATTTAATTTCCACGATTTGGAATTCATAATTTGACATTTCATGGGCATAAAACAGAAATGCACCCTCACCAGACTCCTGGAATCCAATTTTAATGGCATAAAGCGGAACGGTTATGTTATATGAAATTTATATTTTACTTCGTAATTATATGTAGTATGCCGTTTCAAATTTAACTTTCGAAATGATTTTTATAATAATTATTTTTATGAGTGATGGTGCAATATTCTTGTTCCTTGGAGGAAGAATTATATTTAGTTTATTTATATTTTTCCTTTCATTTTCTCCGATGGAATGAAGTTTACCTCATTAAGTCGAAAGAGACCAGGCCTCATTTCATACACTAAAGAAAAGATGTATATAAGTAATAGAGAACCAAAAAACTAAGTCCTTTGAACTGGTCTTCTATAGGAAATCTTTAGAAAAAATATGAGAGGGGGGGGGGGGAATTTTTTAGCTATATGGAGTACGGAAATCTCGAGAGAGAGAGACACTAAATGCAAATTTTTAACTTTATCGTTGTCTTCTGGTAGTTACCAACGCGAGCACATGCGTAAAATAAAGATAAAATGAAAAAAAGAAAACTGAGAAATAAGCTAATTTAATATGATATTAACAAAACAAGAACAAAATAAAAAAATACTGAAGTTGCCTGCTTAGTTACCCTAGTGTAGGCTATCCTCCGTCTGAGACCCAAAAGGTCTCAGGAACTGTATAACATTACAAACCTTTGCACAAGAGACTGACTCAAACATAAGGGACAAAAGTTAAGGACTCTCGTCGTTCCGGTAGTGATAGTAGCAGTCTTATTTTACAAATTTAACCATCTTTCTGCCCTGACGTTTATAGTTTCATCCTAATAGGAAATATAGGGTGAAAGATACTTATTGGGTATTTTCTAGTACTTTGCAATCACAGAGATGTCATCACGCGTCAGAGTAGCAAATGAGTTCTTTCCTATCCCTAAAACAGAGAATAGAGACACAAGACTTGGAACCTAACCTGCAATATAATAATTTCATGATGAGTAAATTGGTCTTGAAGTGTGTCGCAGAACGCTTCAACATATTAATATATTTAACTGCTCCTTTTGGTCAAAGCGCTTGGTTTTCACAATTCCATCTATCTGGTAATCATCCTATCGCATGTAAACATGTGCGTTACCATCTGAAAAATCGCCGGTGTGAATTCCTTAACCCGTTCTCGATTTCATCATATTCAAGGCCCGCTAAGATGAATTAGTGATCTCCCAGAACGACATCAATTATATTAGGAGATATTCATTCAGAGTTGGTGGGAGTGTTTGGCAAATATCCTTGATGTTCTCCAAGTGGAACCAAACTTCTATGAGGTCTTCATTAACCTGGTTTTTGGTTGTATCATGAAATTAATACATACATTTCTTCTTCAGCAAAGACCATAAACTTTCGAATAGGTTCATATCAGATGAATTTCCTGGCCATGGTAACACGGTAACACTATTTTCTTCACACCACTTCTTTACCAATTTTGCTGTATGGCATGGGGCCGAGTCCTGTTGAAAGTTCAAGGACTATCTTTATACCCTTCCCTCAGTTGTGGTAGTGGGTAGCTTATAACTTCCTCTATGTACCTCTCTTGATTCATAGTCCCTACAACTATCTTCAGGCAACTAGTTTCATGGATAAAAATTGCGCCTTAAACCATAATCTTTTGTGGATTAAAGCATGGATACTCTGTGAACGAAACTTGAAGGCCTAGTATGAGTCCAACAAGTTTAACATATCTACATACCAGCCATTTGTGTTTCTGGTAGTTGAGAGCAGATAACAGACGTTGAATTCTGTTGCAGGTTCCGTTTATTGCAGCTGAGTGTCCAACAGGAATAAATTAAAACCTATTGTAGTTATTAATATTAACTGCCTTGAGAATTCTGTTTAATGAGTTAATAAAAAGTCTCCATTTCATAGCATCATACTTTAGGCCCAATAAGTTGAGAAGGTCAGCAATGTTATTACAGTAGACCTGTAAGCAGCCTTCATCAAACGTGAAAATTTTCGTAAATTCTTTTTTGTGGTCCCGATACGATTGGAATGTTGTCCCTGTTACCAGCATACATTCCTTTCGAAGACGTGAATCCAATATATAAGCAGATCCTTTGGAAAGGTACCGGCCTCGTGTCAGCTCGTTCAGTATGGCTTGTGTAAATATCACAAGTTGGTCGCCCTCTTCTGGCATATAGGCATCAAACTCAGCAGTATTGGTAGTGACACTAGCATTAGAATCAGAGTTAGAACACATGGTACAATCAGACTCAGGAGATCGGATGGATCAGTACCATGTTACAATGGTTTTTCAGTAAATTGGGATATTGAACAAGATGTTTGTTCTTGCGATTGATGCCTTTCAAATATGTCATGGAGAAGTAGCAGTCAATGATTGTGTTCTTTGTCTTCCCTACAAACCATTTGGATACTAAATCACCTACTATTCCTTTTATTATTACTCAAACGCGTAAATTTGCCAAACACCTTTTACAGCAAATATGAGGAGCAAATAGCTTATCCCGATCCCTTAGTTTCACTTCAAAGTAAGCATGATATGTCTTTTTCAAAAAATCCGTTGTTTTTGCTAGACTATCTGGAAGACCGACATGTCCGCAGATCTAACAAAACCTTTACGGATGATTCTTACACATACGATTCATTGTAATGCAAATCTTGTCCTGAAAAAAAAAATAGGTTATGTATGGTTACTCATCACTAGATGTGACAAGGCAGAAGTAATAAACAGTTGAATGATTGCGGTTTTTTAGAATATACGTTCTACATTAAATTAAACATATCTTAGAAACCAGACCTGACAATAGAAACTAATTATATTCTTAAATACAGCATGCAAATATAATTCTAAAATCACTTGTCAAACCTGTAATCTTTGACTAAAAGTTTTGAAACGCATGCCAGTGTAATGAATCATTACAATACAGGAGGCAGTTAATTCTCGATTTCAATGGAACAATTTTCCAATGAAACTTACAATTTGTATCTTCGGACTAGTTACATAATACGGTACATCCTCGGATAAATGTCATATAGTAACAATTAAGCATTTTTATGCTTATTTACTTTAGAGAAGTTGCAGCAGTTCTTGGCCATAATCACTTTCCTTACTTGGATAATACAGGACGCAGGAGATATTCTTTTTTCCCTAAACCCGCGGATAAACATCTCCTGAATTCTAATTTAGTTTGAGACAATGAAACAGAAAATGCTTTTACAAAATCAAAACAAATGATGCAGAAGCCTCCTGTTTGCTGTTTTTCTTACCATACATGATTTAAATATAATTTTGGGAGCATTCCTAGTGTTATTTCAGAAAAGTCGATCATGAAAGCTGACACTTTGCAAATAAAAAATAATCACACAGAAATGACCTTCTCTCAACCAGCTATTTTATTTCATGTGTTCATTTTCTTTACAGGATTAATTCTTGATGCCAACTGATCTCTTTTAAACTAACTGTATACTGGTCTTTTTTATTAACGGCCATAAAGATATAATTACGTGAAACTACGCCCATATACGTAGTCAGTTCCTAAGTCTACATTATGCTATTCACTCAAACCTCAAGGTTTGTATCACAGACAACTATGACTTATTCACCATAACGATACAATTAAATAATCCTCATCAATTTTGGCCGACTGTATTGTACTATTTTTAAAATGTAACTTTTTCTATTTAATTTAAATGCAAGCAACATCTCTTAATTTTTAAGTATGTAAATGGTCGTACAATGAACTACAGGTAATGCAAACACATAATGGCAGATAGTTTTCGGTCGTACAAGAAAGTGATGCATTCACATTTCAGCATGGAATGGTTGTCGTTGGAGATGCCAACTTCAAAAGTTGCTCGGGAAAGATGTATCCCTAACTGAATTGGTCCCCTTAGCTCACTAGTAGAGCACTGGTCTATATAACCAGGTTGTGAAGTTCAAGTCATTGCCACAGCGATGTTTTTTTAAATTTATTTTTTCTGGGGGTAATGTCCTGTAAGATCTCAATTTTCTTGTTACTGTGTAACATTTGTCATATATATATATATATATATATATATATATATATATATATATATATATATATATATATATATATATGTAAAGGCTATCGCGGAACCCAGTTCACACTGCCCAAAGAAAATACACACACAAAGAGCATTTACAGTATTATTCACAACAAAATTAAAACGAAATAAATTAACTATTAACAAATTATGTGGGGGTAATCAAACAATAATAAAAGTCACAAATGCTTAACACCATTGAACTACCACAAGTTTTTCTCTTTAAAAAGATATTCACACGTACAAAAATGGGTTCTATGGATAAATTGTTTCAAGTCGAAATGACACGCGCCGTTGAAGATGAAAAAAGGCTTCGATACTCTAGTGACAAGTGTTCCCGGAATAACCTCCCTGTCTTACGCCTCTTACCCTAAGGCCAAAAGTGACATGAATAACACTTATAACACCTAATTAATTTAAAGGGGACGTAAGAAGAAAGAGATACTCCAAAATACCTCATATCAGAGCAGTGAAGCACTAACCCACGTCTGGAACCCAGGCGAAATAGGCTCAGCGACGATGAGGAAATTCGACCGAAGTTGACAGGGGTGAATGCGATGGCTGTCTTAGGCGAGGAGAAACCCACCGACGGTAATATCGTGGTGAAAGGCGTCGGGACCACGGGAAACGATGATTCGAAGGCCCAACGATCCAAGAGAAGAAATTCGAGTTGACAGAATTTCCCAAAGAGGAGTTGGCTAGGTGACTAGGGGAGAACCTTCACGTGCCCATTGTGAACGGCTTCCCAAGGAGAACATTTGCAAACGAAACTGCAAAAGCACAATTTGATGCAGCCAACAGAGGGGCAGCAACAATGCTGGCAGGAATCAATGGCGGAAAATTCTTGCTGTACGAAGGAATCCAGTACAAGTCTCTAAAAATTAACACCGTCAAGGGTGAGTGACGGAAAAAGATTCAGCGGAGCAATCAGCCAGAATCCTCGCAACAGAATAACTTTAAAGTGTCCATGACCACAATTATATCCTTCTGTCCAAAGGGAGAAAAAAGGAAGTGACGCACAAAAGGGAGGGGGGGAATGATAGGTCGCTTTCTTTACGCAAATTATACTGGTAGGTTGCAGAAGTTTAGCCCAAACATGGTAGCCTCAAAACGGGTCAACCTGCGATAATCACCATAAACTATGATGAGAAAGGGAAAGCATGGGAATCCGAGGGCCTACCCTTAACAATATATATATATATATATATATATATATATATATATATATATATATATATATATATATACGAAATTAACGAAGGTTAATTTAGTAATTTGTAATTTTCTTTTCAAATCTCTTTATTTATCGGATATTCACCTCTGCGTCTGGATTCGGGCCGTGAATGAGTTGTCTGAAATTCATTAAAATCAGATTTTAAATTTAAAGGGGAATAAAAAAGGAGCCCTTCAGAAAATCATTTTATTTAACCCTGTAAGGGTGAAGTGAATTATGTCATATCATAAAGAATATTTTTCATTATGTATCAATCGTCAGGCACTGTGTTTAGGTGCCAGCCTCTGTTTAGCTTATTATCGTACCTTATAGAAGCACACTGGCTACTTAAATATGAGTTTACTCATAGTTATATTGGAATTTGCGTGTTTTTTTCCGCACTAGTGTATCAAATACCCAACTTCATTATTTACACGAGTATTTCTTAAGACTATTTTTCCTTCTTTTTTACTTTTAATTGTCTATACTTTGTTGACTGTATTTTTTAACAAACTAGGAATGGTTGTTTGTGGACGTGCGAAAATCACATTAACACATTAATTTCCAAACACATTTCAATTTTAAATATATTAGAGATTTGAATTTATTTCCTATTATTTTGTAAACTTTTTTCATTGCTAATTTTGTTATTATATTTATTAATATATTAGTTTGATGTATAAATATAGAGGTATATGTATATTCTATATTTACCTAATTAAATTCCTTGAATCTAATTAGCTATCATGATTTATTCAATTAGAATGACATTTGAAAAAAATTGGATAATGTCAAAAGACTCATAGAAGAAGAATTGAGATTTGATGAGATGACGAGGATTAAGATAAAACTTATGATGAAATTAATCTTGAAAATGAAGATTCAGATCATATAGAAAAATTACTTGAAGAAAGCACATCAAATGAAAGTGATATTGATTATGATTATAAAATCCCAAATTTATTTAATGGAAAAGATGGAAGAACCAAGTGGAATCCCCATCCACCTCGTCTTCAAAAGCGAACACTTTCTCACAACATTGGTAACATTTCTCATGCCCCGAAAGGTCGGGAAATTGTCAATTGTGTGGAAATCAAGAAATTTTGTACAAAGTTTTTAGTGATAGTTTAAATTAAAAAGTAAAATTCACTAATATTTACAGTGAAGAAAGATAAAATATATACAAGGAGAAAACAAAAGCAAATTTAACTTTTTTTGCTGAACTGAAAGTGGGTATAGGTCTAATCTTTTTATCAGGAACATATCGCTCAAACAGAATGAATTTAAATGAATTCTGGGCAACCGATAGCGCAAGGATTGAAATTTTCGATATACTCTGTCTCTTGGACGCTTTAAATCTTTACTTTTATGCTTGAGATTTGATGATATTAATACACGGATTGAAATAAGGGACCCGAGATAGGTTTATTGCTTTTAGAAATATTTTTGAAAAGTTTGTAGTAAATTGCATCTCTAATTATGAACAATCAGAGTTGACCACAATTGACTAAATGGTGATTGCATTTAGGAGAAGATGCCCTTTTCACCAATATATTCCCAAATATCCGGCCAAAAATGGCATTAAGATTTTTACGTTGGTTGACTCTATAACTTTTTACATTTCAAACTTAGAAGTTTATTTATGTAAGCAACCAGAAGGAACTTTTGCAGTTGATAATTCTAAAACAGCATTTGGGAAACGTATGGTCAATGAGATTTGGCAGAAATTCAAGAAACGTTATCCCCCTAATAATTATTGATTTATTAGTATTTCACTTTCTGTCAACCTTTTAGAAGACTACAAACTGACTATCATTGGAAAAATTAGAAAGACTAAAAAGAAAATATCTCCACATTTTTTTAAAACAAGAGGACGTGCTCCAACAACGAGCTTGTTCTATTTAAAAAAAATCCCTTACTTTGATTTCTATTCAGTAAAGAAGAAAGGTAAAGCTGCATTGATGCTATAAAATAAAGAAAGAAACAGAAAACCAGAAATTATTTCATTCTACAACAGTACGAAAGGTGGCACTAATACAGTGTACCAAATTATTTGCAATACATGTACAATGTTACTAGAAAAACAAGAAGATTTGCTCTTTCACTATTTTATGCAAGTTAAATATTGCTGGCATTAAGTCAAATATAATTAAGTTAGCGAATTTAATACATGTAAATCCTAAGAAGAAAGACATTGAGAATACTATGACTGAAATTATTCGAAGATCACATAAAAAACGGGACAAAAATCATCTTCTAGACGAAATCTGAAAAGGAAATTCGTCTAAACAGAGGAAGTTTTGTTCTGAAGCGGGTTTTGGTTTAGTTAATTGTTCTGATTGCCCTAGATATAAAGATTGGAAGACTAGGTATAACTGTAGTATGTGTTCTAAAGCAATTTGCTTGAAATATTCTAAATTTATATGGAATGAATGTAAAAGACATAGATCAATTTTAAGTCAATTTGATTATGTACGCTATCTTTTTATTATTTTATAGCTGAATAATCATTAAAATTTTAATGTTAAAAAATATAGATTTTTTATTGTTATACTTAAAAAAAAGTAAATAAGGATCAAACTAATTTTATTGGTTAATTTTGGTTGCTGATTGTCACAGCCTACTTCATCATTTACGAGAAGAAAGTTTACTTCTCCATTACAGTATTAACTGACGCGTTTTGATGCACTCGTATCATCCTCGGAGACAAAGTTAAGAAAGACCAGAACATTAGTTTATATCAAGCAAAAAATGGATTTACTTACATACAAACAAAGAGATCGGCAAATGTGAACGTACTGACAAACCTGAAGTCAAGTTAAGACAAGGTCGAAAGAGGTAGGCTTAATGGTGAAGTTAATATGCGCAGTAACTTACCCTTAAACCATCACAATGAACCAGTACCAATAGTCCCAAGTGATCACATTCCTCTTATAAAGAATATATCTCTTGTTCCCATTCGGGTAGCGATACCACTATGGAAATTCTCTGCCCTGCCCGACTATGAGCTCAACAAACAGCTGAATGTGGTTAATGGGAATAGCTGAGTGAGGTTAATTACCGTACCAACCTATGCTTCTACCTGTCCGAAGTAGTTGAAATGACGTGAGACAGACGTTAAATAAAAATGCAGGCACTCACTGAAGTCAATAAAATCTTAAACAAAAGGCCTCAGGATTGTCAGGAAAATCCCAAAACAATATAACTTCCGCACCACCGCAACTGTTCTGTTGAATAGTGCACGTAATGAACGCTGTTATGAACAGTGGTATTTTCTCTGACCCATTTAAATTAAGAATGGTTATATTTAGCCTAAAGAGAAGCACAATTCCCGACCAACTCCTAAAAGACAGTTATATACCCCTCCTAGAAATCATCGGCAAGATCTTTGAAAATATCGTAAGAAAATAACTGCAAAGCCAGCTATAAGAGAGCAGAGCACTCAACAACAGTTTTCGGAAGAGAATTGGGACCATCACCGCACTCGCTCTCCGAAGAGAAAAGTTAGGTAATAAGAACGGAAGTACGTAGATGTGGTCAGCATATAAATACCAAAAGCCTTTGACAATGTATGAGGGAAGGGCAACATAATATTGTAAACCTCCAGCTAAACCAAGTCATCGAAATGATCTTATGCGACTACGTGATTTTTAGGAGGGCAGTAGTACAGATAAAGGTGCACAGAGATCTGGAATTCAGTCTATAGGCAAGAATGCTGCAAGGCATCTGTCTTAGCCCTCTGCTGTACCTCTTATTGACCATCTATCTGCCATCACCAGTAAGAGATGATGAAATCTACCTGCAATTTTGCAGATGACATCACGAATATTTTCCTGAGGAGTTACAAGAAAGAATGAGTTAAACCTAAAGGAACGACGGCAGAGACTAGAAACCTAGATTCTTTCAAGATGAAATGGAAGATAAAGACGAAAACTCAAAACTTCAGATTTATCTCCATTAACCGCACCAATCACTCCGATGTCTATTTTGAATCTTAACGATATCGTTACAAAAAGTAAGACAGAGAATTATGGCTCACTATTACTACCAATGGATATAACCAACATATTACCTACAAGGTCAACTTGGTAAAAATAGGATGTTAACAAGCATTTTTGCTTCTGCAATTTGAGCAGCAACAACACCAGAAATCTCTACTTCAGATTCATGTTATTATACCTTGCAGTGGTCCTACAAGATACCAGTGATAAGATTAGAATAAACTCCACAAAGAGAACTACACAAGTCAGGTTTTTCTTCAGTTCTCAATAAAAAGGAATCGGTAGGGGTGAAAGCTACTATAACCACTATGCAAAGCGTGATCTTAAAGCACAATTTTTATCGAAAAAAGGTACTGAGTCTCTCGCTATTATTCTCTTCCAAAAATCCCTAGATTGGTGTTTGCTTGCCTTCATCCATCGCAAGATCATGACAGGCCTGGTCTTTTGTCCTCTGATGGTTACGTCTATTACCCGCAAGAGGAATATATGCAAAATCTTACTTATTTTATGCGTCGGGACAGTGGAGATGGCTTTATGGTGTGTGGAGCAATCTGTGAATATTGGAAGCTAAGACTTATTTTCAGGTGTGGCTGCTTTAATGCCGCACGATACATTGATATTTTAGATGGGGCAAGTTTTGACGAAGAAGGAAGAAAGATCTTTAAAAAGTACGTTAGTTAGCACGACAAACCCATAATTCATACCGCAAAGGCCATATTAACTTTTATACATGATCTTGGACTTGTTTGGAGAGAATACTTAGGAACGGCTTACAAATGTTTTATACAAAGAGAGAGAGAGAAATATAAACTGATGAAGGTCTGTAAAGGGTAATTATAAAGGCATGGGATAAGCTGAAAATTGGACTACCTTTAGATGTTGACTAAGAGCATGTAGTTCCGTTATTCTTAACTATTGTTAGAAGAATATCGTTTGATAAGATATCAATATATTCACTATTGAAATTTTTCACACTGTAGTGTTATAGTTTTAAATATTGCTATTTTGACGTTAATATCGTTTTGTGACAACAAGTATTTTAACGGATTTTAATAAATCTTAATATTATGAAGACCTTTTCAATTTCCTTCCAAAACGGAAAAATACTATAACTTTATATGTAGATTTGAATTTGAGTTTATGTGTATATATTTCATAATTGAAGAGTTTCTTTTTTTTAAAGGCTTCATTAAATTTATATTTTTCTTCTCAGTCCTCGAGACAGCATTTTATGTTTATCTTTCCTCTTTGATTCCATTTCTTTTCCCTAACATCGACATTTATATTCACAAACTGCTTGAAATAATTGAAAAAGCATTTTGTTTCATCAAGGGTATAATTGAAACTGTCTAGAATTCTCTAGTTTGCATTCACTTAAATAGTACATATCATTTCTAGTCACAGTAATTGCAAAAGGATGTTCTTGTAGTAATGCTAGAAAGTTAAAATGTTTCGCTAAAGAATATATTTACTTAGAGCAGAAACCGTCTTCAATTAGAATGAAGAGTTGTGGCTTGAGGATTATTCGAATATAGAGGCAATGAAAGGCATGATAAGCCAAACTTTGAAAAGAATGAAAGAGACTTTGAAATAAGTAATATAACAATCTTCACGTGCTGTGGTATGAATTTCCTGAACTTCCTTTTATGGTTAGTAGTTTAACCTTTTTAAATTTAAGACACTAAATTCTTCGGTGTTTTTTTAAAATTTGAAATATTATATTTGATGCATGCAATTTTATGCTTTTTAAGGACACTATTGAATCCACAAGCCGTACCAAAATAAGAAACAAATAAATGGAATAACGTTCGTTTTTGCGGGATAGAGGGCTCCGGATTCCAGAGAGTGACGTTTGCTTGACCCTATAGAAAAAAAACGCTTCATTGCAGTAACCTCGCGATAATTGACCTTATTCTTTGCACCAACTAGCTTAGCTCTGTTTATCTGCGTTCTAAGTTCTCAAATTATACGATGCCAGGAGGCCTGCTTTTATACTATATATCAAAGAAACAAAATCTGCTAATCTTCTTTTCGGTCAATAGACTTAACAATGAAGCGGAATTTTCAACTAGTAGCGCACTGTCTACCTAAATGTCACGGGGAAGGTGGAAATGGTTTAAGAAGGTCAAGTTGTAAATTCAAATTTGTAAGGTAGAATTTCTGATTCTGCGAGTCAGGTAAAACTATTAATTCCCTACACTCAATATAGACAGCAATCCTCCTACGTTTACCTCCTAGATCTGAGGCAGAGGTTAAGAAAGTGAGCAGAGATCGCGCATAAGAACACCGAGACAAACTGGGGCAAGTATAAAACCTTGTTCGACTGTAGGTCCCAAGGACGAAAATTTAAACCCGGTGACGAAGTCCTTTTACTACTCCCAACTGAGAAAAACGAACTTTTGAACCAATGCATGGGCACCATCGCAGTGATCGAGAGACGCGGTCCCGTTGAGTACTTGATCCAAACCACGTCTGGCACTAAGCTATTACACGTGAACATGCTTAAAAAGTACAGACGACGCATTTGTGCCAACCAACTTGTGACCCTGGACGAAGAATCCGCCTCGGAGTTCAGCTACCCGCTTGAGCCCTTGGTCGTGGTACAAGTCGCCTGCGTGGAACAAGACCCGGAACATCCTCTTCACGTCTTGCCAGGTACCCTCAATTCCACATCAACCGAGTTGAGTATAAACCCTCAGCTTCCGATCCCCCAGAAGACCCAGCTAAGAGAGGCAGTCAATAAGTTTTGCGAATCGGTAGGGCAAAACAGAGGAAGGGGGATAACTGTTAGTGTTGGTGTTAGAACAAGTTATGACAAGTCAGGACCTGCAGCCGCACGCTGCTGCCTCGTGTATTTAAGAAGAAGTAGCTGATCGCAGATCGTCAGTCACAAATTTTCCACAATGGAGAAGGTTGAGCACCACGCAGTGTTCAAATTTTTTGACCAAGGAAGGAAAGAATGCAAAAGAGATCTATAAACGCATGGTTGCAGTGTACACCAACATCGCCCCTTCCTATGCAACCATTGCTCGCTGGAATAGGGAGTTCCGCCATGGTCGTGAGTCCTTTTAAGATGACCCCCGTCCAGAACGCCCTTCAGACGTGACCAACCAGGATAATGTGCCCCGTGTGGAGAGGATGATCCTCGAAAATCGACGATGGAAGGTCGAAGAAATTCAGCGAGAACTTGGAATATCACATGGAAGTGTTATCAATTTGGCCATGACCAAGGTCTCTGCTCTTTGGGTCCCTTAAGACCTCACGAAACCTCACGCCCTATAATCGACTGCTGCTCCTGTACAACCAAGACCCGGCGGGATTCGAGTCATGCATAGTGATAGGTGATGAAACGTGGGTCCATCACTGGGATTCCGCGACCAAGCTTGAAGGCATGGCCTGGAAGCACAGGGGCTTTCCGGCCCCATCAAGTTCCGGTCCCAACCCTCAGCCAGAAAGATTATGGCCACCATCTTCTGGGATTCTGAGGGAGTGTTGATGGTGGACTATGCGCTTCATGGAAGGACCATCACACGCCAATATTACGCTGAGGAACTGGCTGGGTTGAAGAAGTGCATCCTTCATAAGCGCGCGGCAAGTTGACACGCGGTGACCTGCTCCTCCACGACAATGCCCCTGTCGACAAGGCCAGAGTTGCACAAGCTGCCCTACGCGAGTGCGGATTCAAAGAGCTCAACCATCCCCTCTACAGTCCAGATCTGGCCCCTAGCGACTATTTTTTATTATGCCAGCTTAAGGCTGTATGAACCTTGTTCAAAGCCTTAGAAGCACATTTCATTCAAATAAATATAGGCCCGTTTGGGGACGATGAAGATGTCCAGCTCACCGTCCAGGAGTGTATTGAACAGCAGTCGGGAGATTTCTGGTTGTCGGGAATTCGAAACCTCAGGGACAAGTAGCGCAAGTGCATTGAAGTCGAAGGTAGTTATATTGAAATATAATAAAACGCTTTTCCTCATCTCTTGTTTCCTTATTTCCGAATAGCAAAACTTATTGACCTATTCTCTTATGAGCGCTTCCTTCCCAATTCACCGATGTGATCTCGTATATACCTGGTTGTGCTACCCAAGTCGAGCAAAATATTCGGCGCACCACCCAGGAACCTGTCCGTTCGAAGCCGTATCCCATCACTATTCACATAATAAAAGCGTTCATTGAGGAGGTAGACAAGCTATTAAAAATGGGTTTTATAGAGCTGTCGGAGTATTGTACCCCGATCGTCATGGTGAAGAAGCCGGACAATTCATATCAGATTTATATGGACCTCCGGAAGTTACCACCATCACCGTGTTCGACGCCATACCGATTTTTTTAATCAATCAGTATTTGCACATTTTTGAGAAGGACAAATTCATTGCAGAATTACATCCGTGTAAGGCCTATTACCAGATTCCCTTGAAGAAAGAGGTAAATGGCCTTTCCCACAGCCAAGGGATTGATGCAATTCCGGCGACTCTCCTTTGGGTTGGTGATGGCATGTAGCAATTCTAACCGAATGATAAGGCGAATATTGGATGGGTTGCCCCACATCACCTTCAACTTCGACAACATTTACGAGGCCACCCAGAAATGGGATCACCACCTGGCTGCCCTTCGTGCTCTCCTGTGCCGACTCAGGTAACAACACTTCACGATTGGCCCGAACAAGTGCCACTTCGCCTTTGGCACTATTGACTATTTGAGTTTTCACATAAGGAGCGATTCTTTGGCTCTCCAGTTGACAAAATCAAGCTAATTTTCGAAATGACACTGCCTCCAAAAAAGAAGTAGTTGAGGTCATTTATGGATCCGCCTTTTCTACCGACGTTTTGTTATGAACTTCGCCTCCATCGCCGCGCCCCTGTGTAATCTCCTCAAGAAAAAGGCATACGGGTGCCTTGTATAGACACCCCGTTCGATCGCTAGCTTTGACCATCTCAAAGGGAAGTTAGCTTCAGCAACGATACTCGCTTTACCAGACCCTCTTAAACCTTTTGGCCTACGGACTGATGCGGTTAACGATGGTATAGGATGTGTTCTTTTCTAGTATGGTGATCATTTCTAAAGTTTCCCTATCTCGTTTACGAGCCGTAAATTCCTTTCCCTGGAGAAAAACTATGTCGTAATCGAGTGAGAAGCTCTTGCCATCGTTTGAACATCCACAAGTTAAAAATGTTTCTCTTAGGTGAAGAATTTATTATCGAAACTGACCATAAACCCCTCCCTTACCTACGGAACGTAAACAACAATAATGTTCGCCTCATGAGATGGAGCCTCTCTCTTCAAGAATTCTAATTGAAAATTGTATACAATGTAGGTTCTGAAAATTGCGTGGCAGACAGCTTAAGCAGAAATCCACTGGATTTGTCTCTCGAGTAATTTCCCATTAATTAATTGTTACGTTAAATTGATTACTCTTGTATGTATTCCTGAATAATTCTTGTAGTTTTGCGTAATGCCTTATAAGAATATATTCCCTTATTTTTTTTTATTATTGTGTATAGATTTTTGATGAGTTACCCTGCTCGTATGTACCTTTTTTGTATTGTGGGACCCTTTTTTAAATATCCTTGGTTATCGAGACTATGTTGATCACGGCTATCGATAACTATTCTTGTCTGTGCCACTGTATTATTAATATTATTATTATTATTTGTTTTACTTAATTTTTCTACGGTAATAGGAATACCGAGCATTTCCCGAGTCCCCTTTATTTGACGTGTTTTTGTACAGAGTACCGGGTACCATTCGTTTTGTATTTGTGGCTCTATTGGAAATTTAGTCGTGTAGTTACCCTATATTAGTCTAATGTCACTTTCTTCCGAAGATCCATCATGGTAGGGAAGAAGATGTCAGAGAGAGAAGGTTATCCCTCACCTAGAACATAACATCTACCCGTGGCGCCTGAGAATGTTGCATCTGCACGGCCATACAGCATCAAAGGAGCAGCGAGATCGGTTTGGGTTCCCTTTTCTTCCCTGTCACATCGATTGATCGGCGCCAGACCTACGGCATCAAGGACTTTCGTGCGAGCCTGTAATGCTCGCTATAAATATCCTTCCCCCCCTTGCGCCTATCCGTGTGGGCCCTAAACATTTTGTGCGAAACCAATTCCTTGATCTTCGTCCCAGCATGATCGGCAACTAGCAAACCCGTTTTCCTGAGGGCCACATTTATGTTCTGCGCAGCCTTGCAGTAAGGCGCTGAAAGGTACCTGACCCCATCCAATGTGCCTGTCAAAGCCTCATTATCCGCGGTCCCATTTGTCGTGCTACTCATTTTGCCTCTTTCCGATATCCCGACCGCTTTATACCTCAATTTTATTAAGAGACCCTCCGAATGCTTTTATGAAACTAGGTATTAGCCTAAAATGATATTAATGCTGACTTTGGCTATTGACACTTTGTTGGCTGTACATAGCCATTGTGTAGCACAACTAAGGGATACTTACGGTGCTTACGATTTAAAAGGAGAATTTAAAATAAATTAATTAAAAGTTTAATGGGCAGCCAATGACCTTCATAGAGTAAAGGTGTGTCACGACAGAACGGTCTTCGATGTAGGCGGTGGAGAGGAGCTGAAATCTTATGGAGCCGCGAAATTTATAGGTATCAGAATCGAACTGCTTTCAGCTTCGGCTTCTGAGTGAAGTCGGTCATTCTCCTTTACGAGAGCCAATTTAGAGATATCACCTGACTTGTAATCGAACTTAAAGGTTATGTGGATGCTGGAGGAGAACATGTGTTGGGTGAGGCAGGCATCTACTATTATCACAAGAGCCGCGGAAATTTGATGCATTATTATAATAAAGATTTTGTTTCATTTGAGATTACCTGGATAGCAGCAACAGGGAGTCGTTTAATATACCGAGGAGTTTTAGTTGTATGACAGGTAGGAAATGAACAAAACACGGGGAATAGTTTCAAGAGGAGAGCAGGTTTTTTGTAATAATTGCAGTATTGAGGTGAACTCTTTAGCGGTGATTAAAGGGAAGAAAGGGAGATTGGGATAGACTATAAGGGAGGAAGGGTCTCAGCGTGACGGAAAGGAGACGAATATGGGATTGTAGAGACAATTTTGAGTACATATGCAGATAAAAATGCACATAAGACGAATGATGAGATTTTGGATGAATTTGAGGCAGCCTAAGAGACGTGAAACGAGTGACGTGGTTGAAAATTAAAGAAGGACTGGGTGGTATAAAAGACAATGCTGGTGGCATTTCTCAGAAATATCCTAAAATAAATATTCGGATCAAAGGATCTTTGTACTCCTGTATTGTTTATAGCCCTAGATATACCTTAACCGCGGCTATTTTAATATCTTCCGTCTGGTTAGGCGTGGATAATGTTTATAACGTAAAAATTATTTGAATCTTTAAAAAGAAAACAATTTGCCAGATTGATTTCAATCAGTGCACCATCAATATTGCAGGAAGTTGATATATATATAGTACACGTGCTCTTCTTCGTTTGACTGCATTATCAATTTTTTAACACAAGTAAAATGATATCTATATCACTCAAAATATATAGCACATACCTATGAATAACAATAACTATTCTATTCCTCAAAATGGTCTGGAACTAGAGGTCATTTGCATACAAAATTCGTCCACAGGATTTGGAAAATACTTTTCTTAAATGTACTAAAATTAATGGAAATAGAATCCTTTTGATAAATGATAAAACACAGGTACTTTCATTGTATGGGAGAATGGCTGAAATGCTAGGATGAAATCATTCTTTTGTAATGATTTTAATACATCTCCGAACATCTATACGGCATATGGTGACCGATTCCAAGTTAAATCCTACCCACTGGTAGTTTTAACATTTTAAAAGCTGCTTCACAATTTTTTTTTTATTAAGGTATGTCAATACTCAGATAGGTATGTAACCACGAAGTAATGGTAATAAAATATGAGGATGAGTAATTGTGCGATAGTGAACCTGATCATATTTGGAAGTAAAAAGTTCCAGAAAAAATAGAAATGAGGATTTAAAGAGGAGAAAACAGAAAGAAATAATGAAAAAGAAAAGAAACATATTTTTTATGACACAAAACACTTTTCCGTGAAGTTAAACAAAAAAAGTTCTTCTAAAGACTTCTAAAGTTAACCTCAAATCAAAAAGGTAATTAACTACTAATTATAATTTGCTTCTGAGCAGAAGTAAAAAAAATAAGATGAAACAACCGAGCCATATTCTGTGATTTTCATTTGAAATTATAAAGTTTCTTCATGTTTACTCATCAATTTTTTTAAAATAGGAAAAAGTCAAGGATAAAATCGTCACAAAAATTTTAAAAAAAGCCTCGGAAATGAATTCACGAAAAAGAAAAGGTGCGGACATCACATACTACAATTTCCTACAACTAGAAACGGAAAGGGAGTCCAACTCTTCAATGTTGGAGTTGCTTTAAATAAAAAGATAGATAGTGAATCTGATATTAAAGTTTCATAACTACGAAATTGGGAAGATAATAAGTAAAATTGCTTTAAATTTATATATTTCGAGCGCAGATATAGTATATGGATATATTTATATATATATATATATATATATATATATATATATATATATATATATATATATATATATATATATATATATATATATATATGTGTATTTAAAGGCCCAAAGAAATTAAAACTGGTAACACAACCGGGAAAAACGCTAAGGAATTCAATTTTAGTGACAATTAAAGCTTAAGCAAGGAAATGGGGGAATTATAAAAGCCTTTTGAATAACGAAGTGTAGGTTTTTATCAAGCGAGAGACAAGACAATTATTGCTTTACTATAGGAGAGGCCACGGTGTCATGTGACTTTCGATTATTATTATATATATATATATATATATATATATATATATATATATATTAGATAAAGAAATCGGACAAAGATGTGGGGGTAGGGATAAATATTTGCTCCCTTAACTCCCCAATTTTACTGCAACTATACAGAACTTTCGGTGTTCCCTGAAATCGATTTATATAACGCGATTTTCCGGAACCCAATCAAGAAATCATCCATTGGGGCTCTTCGAATTATTCTTTCTTTCGCAACTTTTGTCTAACTCTTCTAAAAACATTCCACCGGTATATGAATTATGTTTTGCTTGAGCTGAACTTAGTTTTCGCCTATGTTTATAACTTGCTCAGTACATTTCCAACTTCTTGTAATAGCTATTTCCCAGGAGAATATAAGATAACTGCTCTCAACGTGTCACGAACTAAAAGGATTGCTAGGTTTAGTCAATTTCGTTCGGAGATTTATTACAAATACTGCCACCGCTCTCATTCCTCTCACAAAATTGATAAATAACTCAAATAATCGTCAACACAAATAAATATTCTAATAGGATGATTTGGCTTAATTAACTTTTAACACAATAAAAGCGATATAGTAATAGCTACACTTATAAGCTACAATGAAGAAAGAGGCCATTCAGTTTAAGTAAGGATGTTACTGACTTATGCGTCAGAAGTATTTTATAACATTTTTTTTAGTATATAGAATTGAAGTCATTATAATTCTTTATTAAGGTTTTTAACTGTCCTGAGATAAAACCATTCACGTTAGCAAAGAGTAATCCCTATAGGTGTGGCAATGAAAAACTTCAAACATTTACTAGAAAGTAATAAATTTTTAGTCTTCACAAATTGCAAGGTGATCTTGGCGCCACCAAGTCTCTCACAATACGGCACTTTTCAAAAGAGCCCTGTTTAGATTAATTGTTTAGTCAGTACACTTAGTTTATTCGTCATATTGAAGAAATAAATCACCCATTAACGATTACAAAACACAACTAAAGCAACTTATTCGAAGATTAAAATATAATCCCGCAATGTTCTTTCACTATCCACGACAAAGAAGCTTTTGCCAAATCTCAGTTGACCGGATACATTGAAATTTCTACAGGAGAACGCTTGCAGGTCGATTCAGTTTCATTAGATTGCTATACTCTCATTTTAATGAATATACTATCATTTGTAATCTCTCGACAAGTTTTATCGTCCTTATCGCATCTCTAATTCTAAAATTTGTGTTGTTTATGCTTACGCCTTATCCTAAAATCGATCTTACACAGATTTGTCAGACTTGAGATGAAAAAAGTAAGTGAATAGGTTAGAAATTTTTTATAATGTCAAAAGTTCGAAATAATGACTTACAAAACAAACCCTTACACCGTTTTCTGCATCTATATAAAGTTTTCATACCATCCATGTGGACATATTAAGAGGGTTACAAATAACTTCTGACCAAATTGCTCCTCTAAGTGCCCCCCTTCAAATATATATATATATATATATATATATATATATATATATATATATATATATGCATATATATGTCAAAGTATATCCAAGTGTACGGGAATATGCGCACACAGGCTCTAAGATAGGCCAAGCAAGGCGACAAATGTTATTGTTCTAAGAGTGCGATTTGAATAGATAGCTGCAGCTGCATGACCAAGCAATATTCCAAACACATGGAAAAAAATTAATTTTATTACACACTAAATAAAAGACAAAAATTAATATGGATATATATATAGGTACATGAATAAGACGGAATTAGGTTCCGAATACTAATTAGAAAACCAAGGTTAGTGTATGGTTATAATGGGAGATTTAGAGTAGTGTGTGATTTGGTTCCTTTGAACCTCGAGAGTAAAGCGGGCCAAACTTGGGCGGAGGTCTTGAGGACCTTGATTACTCACGAGGGGTAGCCGAAGACCAGTGGCAGGTGGGGCTACCTTCTAGAAACTTCTGTTTTGCGAGATGCGAGCCTCTTTTCCTCAAGACGTCACCGGACGAACTTCGAAGGTGGGAGATGACTTTTCCAAACTCGGGTCAAGCAAGCTATCGGGCCTCTCTTCCTCAAGAGGTCACCAGAAGAACTTCGGAGGATAGCTTGTCCAATCCTTGATCTGAGGGCGGTTGAGAAAGGCTGACGTTGCATGACGAGACTTCTCCCTGACCCGAAGCTGAGGGTGTGATGTCCAGCTCTTCCGAGGTTTGCGACCGTCTTTCACACTTCTCGGGAGAAAGCTTCGTTGAATCGAACTCCTTTCGGGGAAGTATTGTCTAACCAACTCTGTCTGTAATCCTGGGCAGGGGGAATATATACCCGGCGTTCTCCAAAGCATGAAGAGAGATTGAGACCTTCTCTAACCCTCGCAATCGGCAGTGAGAACCGAACGTCTCCTCGCGGGAAAGTGTCAGAAGCAGAGATCAGCTATCCAGACGGACGACCAGCGGCTGTAGCCATAAAAGCTGTTCGCGGCGAACCTAAGAAATAGATGAGTAATCTCCAGACCCGAGGGAGGTGGGAGGGAAGGTTGAGATCGCCGGAAGGTAGCCTTAAATTTCAGCGTCATACATCGGTGTGAATTTTTGCGATGACCTGGCGCGAAGCACCAGAAGGGTGAAGTCGGAGGAGGAGCGGGAATAATGGCTCGCTTTCTCTTCTGAAGTAATATCTCAAAGGTGGGGAAATAATATTATTCTATTGGATCCCTCTACAATATCAAAGCATTAAAAACACAATTTAGTAAAATCAGTTTATTGCATTACAGAAGCCTGGAGACAAATGTTTTATATATAGGAGCAAATGTTGGAAAGATCACATGGAAGGGAAGAGAAGACGATATATATATATATATATATATATATATATATATATATATATATATATATTTATATATATATATATATAGTCATGGCCTAAAGTTTGTAGACTACAATATTATTTTCCTACAAGAAAATTAATAGAACTAAGCAAACTTTGGAATTTATTTTAGTATTCTGCATCATATTTTGAAGGTGTAATATAAGAAATTAGAGCCCCAAACACCCTCAATATTTAGAGTATAGTAACATTTTCTTCAGGACTGCTTTAATTGTTTTTGGCCTGTTGTAGATCAAGTTGTAATTATTTCTTGATCCATATTGCTCCATTTTTGTTCAATAAGAACCCGCAACTGCTCACAATTGGATGAATTCTCTTTATCAACCGCCAGTTTGATTTTTGCCCACAAATTTCCTATTTGGTTAAAATCTTGCGAAATTCTCGCACGATGTATTTTGAGTAAGGGATATTGTTTTGTTTTGTTTTGCTTCGTGACAATATGCGCCGTGTTGTTGAAATAATAGTTGTCCCACAAAAATTGGTCCTAAAACCTTGCAAAAAAGGTTCTGATGAAACACATTTTTTAGAATTTAGAACGATTTGGGGAAAAAATTGTTTGTACTTCAGCCCTTTAGACAAGAAGTAGCCCTGACATGGACAGTATCCGAATGACATACCGTGGGCACGGCACAGAACTCTTGAAAGCGCTCCTGTTTTCTAATCCTAATGATGGCTCCGCCAGACGCTTACATTAAGCAGAAGGGTAAATTCATTAGAGAATATCCTTTTGCCCCAGATATCAACAGTCCATTTTTTATTTTTCTTACAAAAGTAGAACCTATCCATGAGGTTCTGTAATAATTTCGTTCCCAGAGTCTTATCACGTGACGCTGTGTATAAAATGATTTTGTAGAAGTTTCTATGGAAAATATATGTAATTACCATAACATCGAGGACATTTAATAGGCTAGATTTTAATTTCCATTGCTGAATATATAATTTGCATAAGAAAAGCCCACGACGTTCCGGAAGTATGTAAGACGTAATATTCAGACGAAGTATTAAGTGTATAGTGCATTAACTGTGTAATTTTGAAGTACAAGGTGCAGTAAAGTGATGCTATTATTTTGTGTGCCTCATTCATATATGTCATTTAGAAGTGCATGGTGCAGTGAGGTTATGTTGTATAATGTGTATTGCTTCTGCAATCCAATCCCAGAACCATATGATTAGGTAGTATGGTAAATGCTTTTGACAGTTTAGAAGACAGAATACATAGTATACAAAAAAAATGAAAATAATTAAGGTACCTAGAGTAAGTGAAGATGAAGAAAATATAATTATGATGTGTTTGCTAAATATGCTGAGTAGATCATTACGCAAAATCAAATAGTGTATGTTCACAGTAATAAGTGTATCTTCTTGGAGAACTTTAAATTCACATGCTGTTTGCGATTCAACAACAAATGAGAGGAGCGGGTTCATAGTATTTATGCACTGATATCTAAACAAGTTTTATTATGCACCATTCCCAACAGCTAGGTAATATTACTTTTTATATTATACATTTATGATCTCTCGTTCTGGTTATGGTTTTGATGTGCAATATTCGATCTGATTTTTTGCTGTTTTACCATACAATAATTTGTAGTGTTTTTTAGATATATTATAGTCAGATGCTCTTTAGCTGAAAACAAGTTTACCTAGTCTGCACAGTGGGTCAGAGAGTGCAAGTAGTCCAGTAAAAATTAGTCCAAATATGATCAAAATTATCTGTAAATAGTGTAATTACATGTAAGAGTAATCTGAAAAGATTATATATCAATAATAATAAGCAATACATCAATGTAAAATATTATTTAAAAAGAATATGGCCAACATAAAATTTATACAAACAATAAGTGGCATATTAAGGTTAGATTGAGTTCATGGCTGAACTTAGAGAGCAGTCTTTGATAGGATGTGCTGAATAACCCTGATAATTTTTAAATAAACATCATATTATCATATCATGTATTCACCACAATGCACAGACTATGCACACAAGCAATGAAAACATGAACCGGGAGAAGAAGCAGAATGGCTTATTAACCCCCTATACCTACTATAATTCTTCACAACTGAGTAAATCGAATCGAATGAGTAACTAAAACTGAATAAATAAAGAATCTATATAGCGATTTGTGCTAATTGATTTCTCTTCCTTTCGCAGATTTTGATATATGATGCGCGGTAAGAGAAGGCAATACCTCGATGATTATCTTCAGTACGGGTTCACTTATGCTACGATGAATGGTCAGAGCGTACAAATATGTGCGATATGTTTCGAAACTTTAAGTAATAACGCCCTGAGGCCGAGTCGCTTGAAACATCACCTGGAGACGAAACACTCTGGCCTTAAGAAACAAGCCATTGGCGTTTTTTCAAATGAGGAATGAATCTTTCAAGAAAATGAAGATTGCAGGTGGAAAGAACTTTCGTCAATCATCCACTGAAGTAGCGGAAGCGTCTTTCGAAATCGCTCATATGATTACGCGTGCGAAAAAACCCACAACATTGGCGAAACACTGATCAAACCATGCATGCTAAAAGCATGCAGTCTTGTATTGGGGGAGGTCAATAGCCGAATGCTAGAGAAGATTTCCCTCTCTGATTCTACGATGAAAACGCAAATCGATGAACTGGCAAAGGATATTAAATTTTAAGTTCTTGAAAAATACTTGCATCACCTTTTTTCGCTATTCAGTGTGATGAAACAAATGATGTTGCTCAACTGTGTCAGTTGCTGGTCTACGTTCGTTTTGTGGGGTCTAATTAAATTGAGAAGGAGATGTTGTTCTGCTGGTCCATTGAAACGACTACCAAAGCCGAAGATGTGTTCGAAGCTGTTTCCTCGTACTTCGATGGCAATAGCATGGAGTGGGAGAGACTTGTAGGAGTCTGTACAAATGGTGCTCACTCAATGATTGGAACACGGAGTGGATTTAACCCCTGGATGAAACAGAAGAGCCCGAACGCAGTCGGGACTCCCTGCATGATTAAAAGAGAAGCTCTGGCCTCCAGGACTCTCCCTGCTGCAATGAATGATAAACTGGTCATTACCATACGAGTCGTCAATTACGTCAAAGAAAGTGCGCTCTCAATTCGAGGCTGTTTGCCATGCTGTATAAGGATATCGGTTCTGATCATGAGACTCTGTTGTTTCACACGGCTGTTCGTTGGCTGTCGAAAGGGAACAGGCTGTTCCGTATACGAGGTGAGAGTAGAAGTTAAGCTCTTTCTTGAAGCTCAGGGAAAACAGGATCTTTTGTTGTCATTCACGTCAGAGGGTTTTCAACTGAAATTGGCATACCTTGTCGATATTTTCAAAACGTTGAATGTTCTCAACCGTCTCTTGCAATGCAGGAATACGAGTCGCATAGATCATTATAATGCAATACGTTCTTTCTTCTGGAAGGCGAGTTGAAGTTGCAAGTAGAGGAACACCTCGAGCTCTTGAAACGAGAATTCGAGCGCTACTTCGTAGACCTGGAAAACTCGGGACTCCCAGAGTAGAAGTTAACGAGAAACCCCTTTGGAGTCAACGAAGACATCCTACCGGAAGATCTGCAGGAGGAATTTTTGAAATTGAAATTCAACTCTATTCCAAAAGACGATTTCCAAACAATGCCTCTGAGCGATTTCTGGATGAAATACGTTTGCGTATACCAAAAAGTTGTAAATGTAGCACTGCGCACCTTGCTACCTTTCTCTGCCACTTACCTTTGTGAAACTGGGTTTTCTACACTCGTGAAGGTGAAGATGAAATAAAGGAACAGGCTCGACTGTAAGGCAGATTTACGATGCGCATTGTCTTCCACTAAACTTCGCATTCAATTATTGGGTTAAAAAAAACAACTTCATCCTTCACATTTATTTTACTGATTGTGATTGCTCACATAAATAAATGTTCAGAAAAAGCTGGTTGTGATTTGATAATGATATATTGTAATAAAAATATAACCTGCCCTTGTTACACACTAAAAAAAACGAACTTGACTTTCATGGATATGGAAATGGATGGGGAGGGGGCGCGAGATCCGATGAATGATGCTAAGCGGGGCGCGGCCGAAAAGGTCTGTATAACAAACTGGCGAAACAAAATAAACTTTACTATTGTACAAACACAAATAAAATACTGGATATGACCTCGAGATACTGACCTCGAGAAATTTCTAACAGCACTGATTGGGTTTGCACTTAAGGCCGATTTGTACTCGGTCTGTTCGAAGTTATGAGGGAAAATACAACTTGTATTCCAATAACCACAGTCAGCCTCGAAAGTATGGATCGAAGGGGTATTTTCCGGAGAGGAAGCTGAACTCAAGTGATTTTCTCGTTTGTTTCTTTTTTCTATTTTCTTGTCTTCGAGCGTTTGGGGTATGGGAGGCCGAGAGAAAGAAGCTTTAAAGAGAGGCAATTTAGACGCTTGTAAGGATAATGAAAGCGATCATTATGGCCGTGTCTAGTTTAAGTACTGAGTTATTCAGAGGGCAATGAATGTTTTAGTTAATATTTAACAATTATCTCAACTTAATTCCCGCCTACGCTCGGCCAGCAATCAGAGCCTGCAGTTTTTACCTTATGTAACATCTCCTCTTAGCAGAATACTTATTTACCCATGCCAATCCTTCACTATATATACAAACCCCCAGGAGTGAAGGTTACAGAGACGCCGGAAAGGCGACTTTGCGTAATCTACATAAAGAGGCGCCGGGAGGGAATTTAAAACCACGCTATCTCGCTGAACCTCTCGTTTTTACAATCAGGCTAGCTATAGGCCGTGTTATCGAACGGAAATGACCTCAAAAGACGCCGATCGCGCGGTCTTTGCGTCCTACGCGTCTCTCTCTCTCTCTCTCTCTCTCTCTCTCACTCTCTCCTTCTGACATTTCCTACCCTTCAATTGTAACTTCTGGAGAGTAGTAACATCAAATAATAATTCAATCTCAAGGTGGCCCCTAGGCCAAACAAAGAGTATACATAATATCGTAATTTAAAAATCAAAAAATGCATTACAATAAATTCCTTGGTAAAATTCCCAAATAGAGACTGCAGAGTACATAAGAATATAGATTAATATTACAAAAGAAAAGACTAGAAAATGACCACAATTATCAATAAATAGCTTTAAATGGGAAACTCACCTGCCACGAATCAATAAGCAATAATATTAGCACAATCAGTACAGAAAAAATAAATAAAAAAGCTACGTTATTTCTTAAACTTAAGTAGATATATTAAATGGGAATATGTACATAAAAAATCACTCTCAAAATTATAAAATTTACTTTCAATTAGGTTGAGATCGAATGGAAATTCAATGGATTCCGGCTTAAGTTATCGGCTATGCAAGTTTTCGAAGACTTTAATATACAGGATGCTGAAGTGGGATTCTTGTAAAAAGAAACTCCAGCGCATTAGACAAACATTATTTTTCTTCAAATTTCGGATGTAGGATGAAGATTTATAGTCAGTTTCTATTATAAATTCTTTTCCTACCTGAAACACTTTAAATTTTTTAAATTCCCTGAAGTATCGCTAGGGACTCTCGTTCAATCACAGGGTAGTACATTTTCGTGGTAGAAATTTCCGACTTCCATACGCAATGGAAACGCTGTCATCGTTTTCCCCGTATTGAAAAAAACACAGCCTATCCCCTCGTTGCTGGCATCAGTCTGTATGCCAAACGGTTGTTCGGGGTTAGGCCAGCTTAATTTCGATGCAGAGGCAGGTTACCCTTTGAATTTATCTAAAGACTTAATCGTCAGTTTAATTCTTTGTGGAAACTTTGGTCTCAAAATTTTCTACAAAGGGACTGGACAGTGAGGCAAAATTACGACTTAGACGACGGTAAAAGGACGCGGGACCCATTGTAAAAGAACAAGCTCTGACCCCCCTCCCTAATTTATTGGAGACCATATGCTATTGGTATCACGCCATGGACGACGTCATTTCTTGTTCGAATATTCTCGAATTTTCCACTCCTGAGCACGTTGGGAAAATATTTCCCAGTCCAGCGAAATCCCCCCCCCCCCTCCTCTCCCAGGTGACGAGGTGTAAACGAACAGCTGTCTTGCCTTTTGCTGCTAAACGATAAATCGACTCCACCTCCAGATTAAAATGTCTGGAGCTTGTGACTCCTTTCTCCAAATAGCCCCTTCCCTTGAGGTCCAGCCCGCACCTCAAGTTCGTCCTTATCGTCTCGTCACGTGAGAGTTCTTCAGAGAAGCAGCCTTTTTCAGGCGTGATTCAACCCAAGTCAATTAGTAACTTCTGTGAACGGCAAGCCTTTGAATTTGCGCAACAGTCTCCCTTTGTTTAATCGAACCAAAGAAAATCTCCATCGATTACCTTTAAGGAAAAGAAGATTCCTCTTTCACTGGAATTACGAGAATTCCGACATTTCCCGTCGAACGTCATCTTTGAAGTTTGGCTATTTTCATCGGAAGGTTGGTTTGGCTCGTGCCCCACCTGACTCATTTGGATTCGGATCGTGCCCCACTTGCCTCATTGTATCGTTCCCCTACCTCCTAATCGCAAGAAGGGCCTTCCTCGAAGTCATTGACCCGAAAGACTGAAATACTCTCCATTATTAATATTGTCAAGTTCCCCCTTTTGATCTGAGCCTAGTTACATTAATCAATTAATTTTACTTGATAATCCCTTTTCTTGATAATTATCAAGAGATTCTTTCAATTTAAATAATTCCCCCTTTCCTATTATTATTCTTATTTAGATTTGTGTAAATAAAATTAAATTTTGTTGTTTCATCTTTCACTAACCTTGCACGATACTCTCGGTCTATTCAAGTAAATCTTGCCAACCATTTATGCACTCTGCTTAATTATAAAAAAATTGAAACCCAACGCCTCAAGTATGAACTCATAGTCGATCGTTAATCCATGCAAACAGTCCTTCAACAGTTCGCGTTGCAGTAGGTGATGAAGTTCCCCCCACATAATATAGGAGTAGTGTATGGTATAGAGTGGTTGTATCACGACATCCATAAAAGATCTTAATTGCTTCTTGCTCGTGGGCAGAGGTATTTTAACAATGGCTCGAATTTTATCTCTCTTCGGAGCTAGCAGGTTATCTCTAATTCGGAAGCCTAAATAGCAATTGTATAGTAGGCGAATGAAACTTACTTGTGCCAATAGTTAAATGTATGTTCTCGGTGTCTTTGTAAATGTGCTTGAAGAACATTCAGCTACTGATTCCACTGAGTCGTAACCACAAATATTATCAAAATAAAAATATATATTTGTCAACCCCTATAATATTCCTTTCATCATCCGATTATAATTACTGCATGGAGTTACAAGGCCAAAAGGGAGTCGTCGAAATTGCATCAGCTCTTTTTCAGTTGGGAAATCTGTGTATTTCTTGAGCTCTTGCCTTGCACAAATCCGGTTCTATTATATAGTTGGTTTTCTCAAAAAGATGAAGATTGAGGTTGATAAGAGAGATTAGCTCTTCGTCAAATATGGTGACCGAATTTAATTTCTTAAAATCGATGCTTATCTCTAAAGATCCATCTTGTTTCTTTACCTTAACAACCGGGAAGCAATAATCTGATTTTGACGGATCTATTATTTTAAAATTTAACTGCTTGTCAACCTCGGTATTAAATGCTTCTTTTAGGTGTTTAAGCAGCGTATACGGCTTAAATCAATGGATTCTTGAGGAGTCCATTGAATGATGTGTTCAAATTAGACTGCACGACCAGGAATTTCAGACATGACGTCACCAAATAGATTCAAGAGGGACTGCAGTTGAGTTTTCCTAGGATGCGACAGCTGGTCTCTCAACTTTAATTCAGCTGACAAGAGTTTGGGTGCATCTAGCAAGAGGTATAGGGAAGAGGTTGTTTCGAGCCCTAGTGTCGAGGCGTTTAAAAGGAGGTTAGATAAAATCAGAAATACGCTTACATACTAAAAACATAAGATTACACTGAAAATAATTAGATTAAGAATATTAAAAGAAAAATAATAATGTAGAAATGCATTTCTGCTTTCCTGTCGAAATTCCTGTTTGTGTACTTTTTTTCTAGCACAGCGGGTATCTTTTCATCTTTCATTGCCCGAAAGATCGGGCGGGAGAGGTGGGAGGGGAGAGCCTTGAACTTTACTATACTATTTCTATGACGAGTAGATTGAATATCAATATTAAATGAGTACCTTCTCGGTATGGAGTAACTTAGTCTTCTGAGGTACTATCTTTCCTTGTAACTCCTTGTAACTCTTGCTCTATGCAGGCGACTTTCATAAGACGTAGGGAGTCCAGAGAATAATTAGACTCCATAGGCGATTCTTCGTCTATAGCCATAATCTGGTTAGTTCATGTAGGCCGATGATATTTCTTGAGGAGATTCACGTGGAAACACTTTCTTTCTGTTGGCATTTCAATCAAATAATCGACCGGGCGGTGTTTTTCGATCACTTGATAAGGGCCTTTCTATTGGCTCAGTAAATTGTTGTTTTCTGTTTGGAGCAACAACAAGAATTCCTGACCTAGCTCAAATTTTCTTTCTTCCGATATTTAGTCGAAGTAAGTTTTATATTTACTCAGGTTAACATTTGGATTTCGGTACGCTATTTTGGGGCATTTCTCCAACCTCTGTCGTAACTCAAGCAGAAATGAGTACGAAGATTGTATTTCCTGATCCATTTTTTGGTTCGCAAATAATTTTTTCAATATTCTCAAGGGGCCTCGTACATTTTTTCCATATAATAATTCAAACGGAGTGAAACACAAGCTGCGATGGTGAATTTCTCTGTACGTAAAGAGAGCTGCCGAAAGAAATCTGTGCCATTCTCTTGGGTGCTCGGCACATAATTTCTTCCGAATGGCTTTGAGAATGCCATTTAACCTTTCACACATCCCATTTCCTGTTGGGTGGAATGGGTCGTAAACAGCGATATTATCATGAGCAACTTGCCCACATATTCCGTATCTTGTGCCTCGGCACAAGAGATGCTGTCAATTTTCTTAAGTGGCACAGCCTCTGGGGATCTAGTGGCGATATCGCCCAGAGTTAAAACATAACAATGGCCCCCACTTGAAAGTGGTAAATCGGTCCGATCAAATCAATGGCTACTCGGGAGAAGGGTTCTGAGATTAATGGGTTCCTCTGAAAGAGTGCAGGTTTGACTCGCCCTTTAAGTGCACTCCTTTGGCAGATGTCTCACGAACGACAATAACGCAGTATTTTGTCCGATCACCTGGCCAATAAAAATATTTAAAGACCCATTTTTCTGTCTTAGTGTGGCTAAAAGACTCGAAAAGCGACTATCGTTGGCGGTTCGAAGGATGGGTCTGATGTGGGATCGGGGCAAACATAATGTTTGGGACTCTGTGCCACTGTCTAGTGAACACACGTGGAAAAGAAGGGTAATCCCTTAACCATAAAGATTAACTTTTTGCCTCTAATTGTCTCTTGCGTCTTTTTTTGCGCTTTTATCAATAAGGGGCGGAAAGATTCGCAATTTTTTAAGTTTCTCGGAAAATCCTCGTTCAGGACATTCTGGCAATCAGAAGCGCCATGGGTTTCCAGAGGTGCGGGCACTTTCGAGTCTTTTATTGCTTGAGATCTGATGGTCACAGGTTGAGCCACGGATGGGGCAGATACCCACGAACTCAGGCTAATTAAAGCAGCACAGAACTTTTTGGGCGCTGCGAAGACATCAGCCTAGCCAGTGAAGTAGGCATACTCGATGTAGCATTTAACAATGGGGAATCTGTTAGAGCTCCCTAGGTAATCGTACCCTTGCAAACTTGTCATGATGTAGGGCTACCGTTGGAAGTAGCCTGTCAAATATTACGATGCAAGTGCACCCTATGTCGCGCATGCGAGTTGAAATCAGGGACCCGTTTACAACTCCAATTTCGAATTTAAGACCACCAGGAATAGTTGGGTGAAACAGAAAGCTCACCTGGTTGCCGGCCTGATTCGGTTCGCTTGAAGAAACGGGTGCTTCTAGATGAGACAGCGGTTGAATAGGAGTGGATTAGAAAATTATGCACGTGGTTGGGATAGCCGCCTTTAAACTGAGAATTCAGAGGGCAATTGGTTCTCACACAACCTTCTACTCCACAAGAGTAACAGACCTTACTTCTCCTGGCTAATGACTAAAGGAGGATTAGAGGAAAGAGGTTTGACCTCACGTTTGTCTAGAATGGAAAAGGGTTTAGGCTTAAACAGGCCAGTGATTTTGTCGAATTTAGCCTTATGGGCCTTTTCTTTGGGTGAGTGCGCTTCAGTCTTCTTTCCTTACTTTGGATAGCAGTTATGGCTAGCCTCATATACATCTACATCCACGATGTACTCTTTAATGTCCGGTAATTCCGGTCTTTCACAAAGGATCTGATCTTCCCGAGGAAGTGACGCAAAGAGTTAGTCTTTGAGGAGGAAGTGAACCAAAGCATCGTTTGCCTGGGGGACTTTGGACGCCTCTAGATATGAAATTAAAAACACGATGCAAGAAATATAAAAACTGTCGAAATGTTTCGTTATGTTGAAGGCGACAGTGCCGAAACTTTGCATGATAAGGGTCCGGTGCCATGTTATAGAGAGCAAGCAATTCGGCTTTCAACGTGGAATAATCGATGGTTACCTCTGAGGGGAGCGAGATGAAAATGTCCATGAGCTGGTTACTAAGTAAAGACAACAACATGGCTACGCAGTCGGTTTCATTATTCCAATGATTCACCTCAAAAATCTTCTCGAAGTTAGTAAGGTATGATCCTAAATCTTCTTTGAAAACTGGCAATTTAATGGAAGCAGTTTGTTGCACTTCGGTCCTAGACGTAATGGAAGTCGTTTCGATTCCGGCAAACGAATTTTCTTTCTTTCATATCTTTCTTTGTCTTCTCTTCTTTCTTTACGCTCTTTCTTTCTTGATTTCTCTTATCTTTCCCTTCTTTCGTTACGTTCTTTCTCTTCTCTTTCCAATCTTTCTTCACGTTCTTTCTCTTCTCTTTCCCCTTTTTCCCCTTATAATGTCTCTGTCGTAGAATGGACTCCCGACGATATACCATATATCACTATTCGTTTAGGGAACTTCTTTCATTATCTTTAGAGTGCGTGATTGTCTGGCGGGCCGATATTATGTATCTTCGATTTGCTTAAGAAGTGGAACTGAGCTAAAGAATAATAATATTACTATCATTAATAAAATAAAGTTTTATTAATAATAACTATCAACAAACACAAGACGGAAAATATTGACATAAACAGAGAACGGAAAGGGTCGTGGGGGCTCGGGCTAATCCGAGGATTAAAGGATTTAAAAAGGTAAAACAAATATAGAGTTAAAGAGATGGGATGGTTCGCTAAACCATTTAAAGAACAGGATAGAATTGACAGAAGGGTTAAGTACTCAAAGGTGACGTTTGGCTTACGTAACTTTATACGAGTGGTGAAGTGGAAGGCGACGTAAAGGAATTTTCCGTCCGCTGGCGAGTTCCAGCCGAAGATGGGGAATAAGATGATCCTGACGTGGCGTCTAGGGAATTAGAACCGTTTCTCGACGAACGGCTTGAAGAACAATGGCTGTTCTACGTTGTTCTCTTCTGAACAATAGGGGGGGGGGTGAGAACCGTCTCTTGTCTACGGGCTCAAAAACAATGGTTGTTCTAATGTTGTTCTCCTCTGAACAACGAGGGAAGGGTGAGAACCGTTTCTAGGCGAAGGGCTCAAAAGAACAATGGCTGTTCTAACGTTGTTCTCTTCCTGAACAACGAGGGAAGGAGTGAGAACCGTCTCTTGTTTACGGGCTCAAGAACAATGGCTAATCAAATGTTGTTTTCCTCTGAACAACAAGGAAGAAGTGTAAGAACCGTTTCTTGGCGAAGGGTTCAAAAGAACAATGGCTGTTCTACGTTGTTCTCTTCCTGAACAACGAGGGGAAAGCCTTAAGGACTTGGCGTCACGAAAGGCTCGAACCTTTGGTACTCAAGGGATATTGTCCTCCTTCTGGACAAGTGATGGTAAATCTCGAGTTCGAGGTCCCTTGGCGCACAAAGTGAGAGAGGGTCGTGGTGATGTTTCGCGACGAAAATCTGGATCTCCAATCTGATCTTAGTGGTAAAGTTTCCATCTAAATAGTCGAGACACTCCCTTGGCGTTGGGGACAATGGAGTAGGAACTTGGAGGGAATGCACAGCCGAGGCTGGAAACAATGCCTTATCGGCCCATAAGCCTAACTCAATCTGGCCAGGTCGGCGTATGGGGGCGAATGGGGGGACGATAACTTCCTTGTTTAAACATTGACATCCGGTGGCTGCGATAAAGCGCCAAGCTTCGAAGTGAAGATCCACGCGGGAGCATCGTGGTTTTAAATAATATGTGATAGGGGTTGAAACTAACGCTGCTCAACCCGTTCTATCACAGTCTCTCTTCATCTTGGATGTCCGTTATTAACTCCTTTCCATTCAATCGAGAGACTCACGTTGTGCTTTGACGACTTAGAAAGAAGACATGATAACTTATTCAAAAAACCTTTACTCAAAATTATAAAGAAAAAAAATATACCATAAATGAACGTAGGAAGGTTGTCGAGCCCAAATTAATCGTAATTAACTTATGTTAATTTCTCAAAATCACTAACGCAAGTGTAAAAGGGTTTGGATTAATCCTAGAAAGAACTCATAAACAAAACGAAAAAAATCACTAAATATTCGTACGCTTGGAATTTTATTTCGTTCGCCCACTCGGAATAATTTCTTTGATTGAAGTCGAGATTTTAGCCATATTTCCTATTTTAACTTTGTTGTGATTGAGACAATATGACCTGGGGTCCTACCCCTTAAAGTAGCCAAAAACAAAACAAAACTAGATGCAATTTATACTGAATCTTTCAAATATGGCAAAGTATATTGTGCCAGAAACAACACAAATTCTGCTTGGGAATATAACAATATGCGCCGCATGCTGAAAAATAGATGTCCCACCAAAATTGGTCCTAAACCTTTGGAAAAATGTTCTGATGAAACATGTTTTGTACTATTTGGAACTTAGTCAAATATTTGTGGGCAAAATTGTTAGTGCTTCTGCCCCTTAGACAAGAAGTAGCCCGGAACACGAACACTATCCGAATGACAGACCGTGGGCACGGCATAAGACTCTTGAAAGCGCTCCTGTTTTCCAATTGTAATGATGGATATTATAAACGCTCCAAATAAGCCGAAGGGTAAATTCATCAGAGAATATCCTTTTGTCCCAGATATCAACAGTCCCTTTATTTAATTTTCATACAAAAGTGGAACCTATCTATGAGGTTCTTATTGCTAAGATTATGCCTTTGCTCAGCCCTTCTCGACGTGAAATCGGTCAAAATTCTCCACCTCACATCTGGATGCAAACCGATCCGGAGCTTAACAGAACAAGATATAGGCAATAATTTGGAGTGTCGTAGGTCAGGTTAGATATTCTGAACTCCGTTTGCTTTCCGAGTCTCGGAACGGAACGGTTGGCGCATAGCACGAAGGGAAAAAATGCAGCTGAGACTTGCCACGAATAATGCAATTGAACATTGAGTTCCAATAAATCTCTAAGAGTGACTAATTATACTTGGTCGAATTAATTCACCTATCTAGAAGGTTCTGTATACCAAACTGGGTGAAACAAAACAAACTTCACTACTGTACAAACACAAATAAAATACTGGACATGAAAGTTAAATAAAAAATCAAATAAGGGAGATGTAACATAAATATAAGTATAGACAATCGGCCGCAGACGACCGACAGCAATTCCGGGTAGATCTGCCACCCGAAGATTTGGATGCTCGAGAGGAGCACGAGAGGGGGATCACTGACTTCGAGTACTTTCCAATAGCATGGATTGGGTTTGCACTTAAGGCCGATTCTTAATCGTTCTATTGTAAAAATGACGGAAAATATAACCTGTATTCCACTAACCACAAAAAAGCCTCTAAAGTAGTGATTAAGGGAGTATTTGACGGATAGGAAGCTGAGCGCGAGAGATCTTTCTTGGTTTGTTTCTTTTTTCTATTTTCTTGTCTTCGGGCTCTTGTGGTATAGGAGGCCAAGAGAAAGAAACTTGAAAGAGAGCCAAAATAGACACTCGTAAGGATAATCTAAGCGATCAGGGCACTGGTTCATATTACAAAATGTATGGGCAGGTCTAGTTTAAGTAGAGAATTATTCAAAGCGAAATGAATGTTTTAGCTAATATTTAACAATTATAGTAATTTAATTCCTGCCTACGCTCGGCCAGCAATCAGAGTCTGCCGGCCTTACCTTATGCGACGTCTCCTCTTTTCAGAATACTAATTTACCCAGGCCAATGTTTTACTATATATATATATATATATATATATATATATATATATACAGAGCCCAGGAAGTGAAAGTTACAGAGGCCATCTCGCTGAACCTCTCGTCGTTACGATTAGGCTCAGTATATGCCGTGTTGTCGAACGGAAGTGACCTCAAAGAAGCCGATCGCGGGTGCTTTCCGTCCTACGCGTCTCTCTCTTCCCGTCTCTGGCATGTAGCTCCTGTGCGTTTGCATTACTTCTTCACAGAAGTGTAACCAATCATTTTATAGGCATTAAAAATCCTTAAAGTGGTTAATCTTAATGCCATGCTCCATTTCATGCTAGTTTTGCGGATAGCAACAATGGTTGCACGCTTTTCGTTGGGAAGAACCGTTTCTGAAATTGGAAAAGATTCAAACATTTATATTTAAATCAAAGTATTACCAAATATTCTATAATTATATATCATTCATTTTAGCCATAGTTGTGATCATTTACCATTTGACCGAATTTAAAATGTCAGGGACTAAAACTTATCTCAGGAACAGGACGAGAATGTTACTTTGGATTCAGCAAAGAAATGCAGTTTTCTTCTTTTTTTAAATGCTAATATTTTAATAACCTACCGTAATTTAAATATTGGACTAATTTCAGTGTACAACAAATTTCAGTGTCAAGAAAGAAACATAGATCTCATTTGCATTTTATTATGAAGTTGAGTATGCTGAATTTGAGTTTGATAACAAATATTTCCCATCACGTAAAATTTTCTTGTAAATTGCCAATTTAATAATTATGCAATTGATACCGATTTCTACGATACTATAAATGTATTTAGTTCCCAAGTCAGATAAAATGTGTCATTTGTAATTAATTTATGAATATATAAGGAATCAAGATGTTTGTTAGCATTATATAATGTATTAACCGGCATTTTAGTATTTACTTCTTCGTTTGTAAAACGTCTCAGGTGTATCACGCTTCGGTTCCAGCAGAAGTCAGCCAGCATAGCAAGTCTCCATTTTCCCTTATACCTCTTCTCCATTGACGCTATATTTGAATGGAACCTCTCTCCATGTTCATATTTCACATCTACATTCTCTGTGAAGAAGGACAGATGAGAAGGAAAAAAGTGTATCTCCCGCTTTATTGCATCCATGATCTTGGTAGCACTTAATTATTCTTTCCAATATACTCTCTCGCTGGGTCTCGAGGTGCTTTCCCACAAGTCTTTTGCATACATCTTTGAATGCATGCCAGAACGCTAGATCAGTTTCATTCATTGTCACACGAAGTTCTCATCAACTATAAGTTGAAGAAACTGATGGCCTACGAATGTGCCTTATTTAATATTGGTATCACTTATTTTAGGGAAGATCGCTTTAAGGGAATGGAAACATGGCTTGGTATGATGAAGTGCTTTGGTAAATTCTTCATTAGGGGTAGTTTTATATGGATTGGTGGCAAAATGATTTTCTCCTTAACTTGTTGCTCATGTATTACATTATGGCATTCAGGCGTCATAGTTTCCCGAGGTGTAGCCCATTAAGTTGGGCTACTGCTTTCAAGTCAGCAGTATAGAATAAAAGCAAGGTTATCCTATGGCTCACTTAAAATGACTGAATGAGCAACCGGAACTAAAGGCATGGTGTTCGTAATGTGCAACAAAACCGCTTTTATGCTTTAGAGGGATGCATGTATGAATCACCTACATTCATTTGGTTCATAGGTGATCTAAAAGGCATTGGATAGGCCTCTGATACTATAATAATAACTAATGTGTTTTCAAAGTGAAGAGTTACTGTAGATCTTCAGACCGCTTCCTAAGTACTATAATTTGAGTACGTTCATCCAACCGGTTTCATTGCTGCAGACATGAGGACAGAAGTTCGCTCTGTTGCTAAGTATGTGTTAGTCAGAAACTAGATCATTTAGTTCGTGTTTGGTCATGAAGTGTTTTTTTTGTTAGATTCAAGCTGTGCTACATATGGTGTATCTTGAGATTCTGAATCATCTGTGTTGCTCGTGTCATCGATTGGTTGTTCAGAGGGCGGCTGTGGAACAGGAATAGCACTTGAATGACGAACTGGGCGAATATTAGACCAGAAATCTGGATACATGTATGATTGCCTGCCTTTTCTGTTTCGACCCGAAGTGAAATAAATAAAAATCAGACTAAAAATTAATATTACTGGCTGTGATCAAATTCTTAAATAGAGGAAGTACAACATAGTATGTATTTCGATCCTTTTAATTGATACATCTCTTAAATATATATTGAAGACCAAGAAATAAAACACATTTAATACCCACCTCTAATATCTGTTGAGCAGAACTAGCTATCCGTTAAATGGTTCCTTTGCTCCCTCCAGACCATTGGTACGCCAAACATGAGGCCAGGCCCGTTGCCTTTCACCCATGCCAAGAGATAACTTGTACACCTGACACAACATATGCGAGGTGCCCAGCATTTGTGCCTTTACCCACGCTACATCCAAAGTACAGCTTATAAAGTTTATTAATAGTTTCTATAACAGAAACTGTTTGGGGAATTTTTACATTCTTAGGAATTTTTGTTCTGTGTCCTCTAAAGAAAAAAACTGTAGTATGTGAAAAATAATATAAATAGTAACAACAACAAATATTAAATGATAAAAAGAAAAGAATAGGAAGCATTTATAGTAATTTATTAAATTATCAAATGTTACCTAAGAGTTACCATGGATTTTCACTCTTATAACTAAAAAAATATTTAGTTTACTTTCATAAATTCTTTAGGTTAGGTTGCAAATTACCTTAGGAAACACCCCATTAAAATTATATCAAAATCCGTTTATAACTTATATAGTTATCTGTGTAGGACAAATCCTGTTAGCATTCAATCTCTACGGAACCATCAGTGTATTTAACGTACCTAAATGGTAATATACGAGAAACTGGGGCCTCGCAGGCAGAGAAGGATGGTATATTCATGATTTTCGCAAAAAATACCCCTACAAAAGATTATTCTAATTTCCCGTTTTTCTTCATTGTTTTACAGTGTTTTTATTATTAAGTAAATTTTATGAAGGAATAAAAAACTAAATACATTAGTCACAAAATTCAATGAACCAGATGGCTGGTTCTTATGGTAAATCAGGGCCACTACATTCTCGAGCGAGATTATGGGCAGTCATGAAGATGCGCTTGGTTTTGTTCAGTAAGGTGTGTAAGCTTTCGTCAGAAAGAGATTTCCATCACTCTTGTTGGTAATAGCCTATGAAAATTGCGAGGTTAATTCACTAATAAATAAAAGAGTTCACGTCTCGTACTTAGGTAGATCTTTGCAGCTGTGGTGAGAGCGACGATGTTCTTCATTCAAGCTCGTTGAATTCTACATTTTTGTCGCTGTTTAAGAAAACGACAAACAGAATAAAAAAAAAAAATGATTAACTCGTTTACAATAGGAAAGACGTTTTATACGCCTGGAAAGGGTTAAAGATTCACATTGTCACAAAATTCAATACAAAATACGTACACAAAAAAGAAAATGGGAAATGGGTAAGGTCATTTATACAGTTTCTAAAACCAGAAACTTTAATATACAAGAATAACCCCCTTTAGAATCTGTCACAGGTCTAAAAGAAATGAGATCAGATACTACGGGTGGCCTTAAAAACCTGACACCAGAATATAATATCGTACAGTGGAACGTCGATACTAGCCGAGGATTGACTCTGCGGTGACTCGAGAAATTTGGATACAGATCACAGTGCCAGGGTTAAATAAACAAAATCGAGTGCGGCTGGCCTAAATAATCAATTCTTAGAGGTTCTCGGTTATTATTAGCCAAAGTACATAATGACAATAAATAAGATGAGACCCGGAGTACCAAACATTGAGGGGGGGGGATACAAATGACTCAACGAGGCCGAGAGTCCGAGAGAGAGGATGTACAGTCATTGCTTCCATGAAAAGGGGGAGAATGCAAAAGAGAAGATAATCACTTAAAGCCTAATTGCTGGAGGCTTTGGATACGACGAGTAAGGGAAATCACTGCAAAGTTCCACTTGCAAAATTCCTTCCTTCTTTAACCTCGCCTAGAAATGAACGAGGGAGTACTCTAAACGAGAACGAAGTTGATACCCGAGTGATAGATGCCTGCCCATGTATATCGTCTGTCGGGCAGGAACTTTGGCCTTAGTTACGAGCGAGGCCGGGTAGAGAGGTGGCGCGTCGATATCGTAGCTGTGAGCCGTTGGGAGGCAGGAAAGTGCGTACGAGACTGTACGTGGCTGTTAACCAAGACGAGGCTGCATGGTACCAATTTCTCAAAGTGCCTTGGTAGATGGAAGCCATTGGGAGCAGGGCAGGGTGTACAAGACTGTACGTAGCTGCTAACCGAGACCGGATTGTAGGGTACTAATTTATCTAAGCGTTTACTGAAGTATTTATACTGCCTCGGCAGAAGCGAGTCGCCGGAGGCCCCCAAAACGGGGACGAGGATCTCATTAGACTTGGCACGCCAGGGTGTGGGGAGGATATTCTCGGCGACCATTATAGGCTTGTGCGAAAGTTCTTAAAGCCATAGGTCTGGAGCCGATTAGGGGATGTGACGAGGTAGAAAAGGAAACTCAAACGGATCACGCGGTCGCGCGAAATCCTCGCTGTTCCCTTGGGGCTGTCTGGCCGTGCAGGTGCATCTTTCTTATGCCTCAGGGGTAGACGTTATGTTTTAGGGAAGAGGGGTAACCGACTCTCTCTGCCAATATATTTCATATATATATATATATATGTACATATATATAATATATATATTTATATATATATATATATATATATATATATATATATATATATATATATGTTGATGGACTTCACGAAGTATAAGTATGAATGGGCGGAGTAAGTAAAAATCCGGAAACACTCTTGAGTTCTTTATTGACGTTTCGCCTTTTAGCTACCTCACAGTAGAAATATATAAGAAAAGAGATCTCTCTCTATATATATGCAGGCAGATGCTATCCCGGAGCACGTGTTCTCGTCCTCAGTTGGCTTCTTCGAGTTGGTCGGTTGATGTTATCGGACACAGCCCTTTACGCTTCATTTCTTATGACCATAACTGCACTATTAGCCAGCCGGAAGAACCCGTTCCAGTGATTGGTTGACCTGTCGGAGATGATGTACTCCGCTTCAATCATGCGGTTGATGTCCTATGAGCTATACTGTGCCTCTTATCTAATATCTCTTCCTGACTCACCATGATAACTGCGTTCGCATCCGTCACAAGGTATTTGATAAAGAATAACCATGTTGTTTTTTGCTGTCGAATTCCTATGCTTCAATAACACCCTAACTCTGGTTCCGCAGAGTTAGTTATCAAATTCCCTGCTTTCTTAAGAGATATATTTAATCTCCCTGTCGCCATAGAGTTCAGGGCAGAAAATTCCTGATCCCATCTAATCCCTTTCCGTTTGGCTCATTAACTTCCTTCGCCTCTGTGAGCCTCGCCTTTCTACTTCTTTCCGCTATTTTTAACGCTTTTTAACGTAATTTTATTAAAAGAGACTCTAGATATTTTAGTATCATAAAGGCTTTCTTAATATACTCAAATTCATTATTCAAATGGCCTTCGCTACAAATGCGAATAGCACTTAAATAAAATCCAATGATTATCCCCATCTTCATTTCTTACCATGTCCAGAGAAAAAATGAATAAAATCGTCTTTGTTCCTGGGTTTGCTGTACACGGAGAATTTAGCACTATCTTCATCCCTATGGACCAATGTGTCCAGGAAAGGAATTTTATTGTCTTCTTCTTCTTTTTCGGGAAACTGGATGTCCTTATCCACTTCGTTTAGCCGTTCCAATTTGTTGCCTATATCGGTCCCCGCTGGAATTACGGACAGGACATCGTCTACGTACCTCCACCAAAGTGAATCCCTACCCATAATTCTTGTCAATTTCTACGTCTCTAGAACTTTCAGGAACAAGCATGCCATAACAGCATCAAAGAAGGGTCCCATGGCTAGTCCCCTATGCTGTTTATATTTGTCCTCAACAAAGGTAAACTCACCAAATCTTACACACAAGGATATTAGCTTGATAGAACCCCTCTTGTTAATAGGTAGATCTGAGTAATTGATGTTTACTAGTGCTTTCTTCACTGCCTCCAGGGCACCTTCTACTGGGTCATTGGTCAATAACGCCTTCACATCAAAGGTAACGAGTTCTTACCCCTAAGGTTTACCTCCCATAATCTACAAGTATCTTTGAATTCGGCCGAATTCTTTAAATAAACTTTACTGATTTTGCCCAATACTTGAGACAATGGTTTGGCTAAACTTTAGCAATCTTATGAGGAGCACTAATTACTCCGGAGGTGATTGGTCTAAGTGTGATGCCTTGCTTGTGAGTTTTAGGAAGCCACCTTATTTAACAATAGAATGGCCAACATATTGTGTATATATAAAACGGCCAAGGTGTCGATTTCGACACAACCAATAATTTTTATTCTTTTCAAAGTATACTCGTATTTTCAAAATTTTAGGGTTGAATATCTGATCTAAAAGAGATATATTATGGGCTCTTAGTCCTATAATAATATCAATGGCGTAGCCAGGAATATTGTTTGATGGAGCCATTGTATATTATATATCACCCCTTTGCGAATTAGTGAATAAAGAATATCTGAAGGCTAATATCTACTCAATCCCCCCTGAATACCTAAAAATATAATTTTATGAAAATTAAAAGTCAGAAATATGAATGAGAATTTATTTTTAAAATGAGAAAATACTATGTATTTCAGATTGCACTTTTTACATGTAGCGCTAATTATTCGTGTTTCTTTTTCCAAACACTTCCAGCCAGTCGGTCTTTCGCAACTTTTGCATGTAGTGACAGTTGCCGTGTTACACTTTTAACTGGAGCGCTTTCTTCTCTTTTTGGTGGGTGGGATTGATCTTTAGTTTTATTTACAACATGTGAGAATGACATTTTTTCTTTTCAAAACATATGAAAAACGAATATTCTCGATGAGTTCAAAAGTATATTCTTTTCGACTTATTTTACTGCCAGTTGTATACTTATAAATGATCCAGCTATTGAGGGCTACCATGTCTAAAATATTCTACTAAACTCCAACAGGCCAGCGCCTTGTTGCACAATTTGTACTATATTTTCGTACCAATTGGTCAACAGCATCGAAGCCAACTTTATTCTTGTTATAAAAGTCTATCACATCTGTCTTCTTTTCATCATCTTCTGAAACTCTTGGAGCTGAATGCATTGCGCAAAACAAACCTTGCAGATATATTATCTTTGCACTTATAATTCACAAACATACATCCACTTTCTTCTTGAAAGAAAAATTTGCTATTGTAACGTCCTCTCTTTTCATAGGCAGTCATTTCCTTGGATAGCTGCTTGCTGTTTGACCGAACTGTACTAACTATGGAAGGCCCTTGATCTTGAAGTCTTCTTGCAAGTTTAAATGTTGTGAAGAAGTTTTCTGTTGTTACATTATAGCCATTTCATTTTATTGTGCCTGTGATCTTCAGCACAATACTTTCCCCAAGAGGTAATTCATTTCTTGATTCTTTTTCTTGTGCACCGAGATACGGTATTATATTGGCAACATATTTTGAATTCACTTCAACTAAGATCCGAAATTTGATGCTAAATTTATCTGGCTTGTTTGACATGTATACAATAAAAGGACAACGATTTTTCATCGGTAAAAGTTCCTCATCTATTGTGAGGCTAAACTCTGGAATATAATTTCTTCTGCAATTTTCAGCAAACGCCTCAAAAATGTCTCTTACATGGGTAAATTTATCATTATTTATAGTTCCTGATCTCGTACCTTTTAGATCAAAGCGCAGATGTTTTCTGATCTCTTTATAATGTCTTGGAGACATCATTTCTCGAAAAATATTAGAACAATAAAGTTTGCTCCAAAGAAAATCTGCACTGTGGCCCTTACCATATATTCCACGAGCATATTCCAATGCAAATGATGCTTCCAATTTTTAAAAAGTGAGAGAGATATCAAGATTGCACTCTTTTGCCCCTGCAATAGTACATTTGAAAATTTTTCTTAGCATTGTCTCATCAATAAATGATTTCTATGCCTGTATGGAGATTTTGAAACATGATGTATCAAGGCTCGTGTGACACCTGGATTAGCTTTGAAGAGTAAAGCGTTTTTTGATCTGCCATGTAACTCCATATCATGTTACAATTTCTTCACTTTTATCCAATGTAAGGGTTTGGAGAGCTGATGCCCTTCGGTCGTCTTCTGAGCATGAGTCTGAAGATTCACTTGATTCAAATTGACTGTTATTATTAGTTGAATTTTTTCATCTTCACTTTGACTACTTATATCGTCAGCAGAATCCCACAAGATGTCGATTGCTTTATGAATTGGAATATATTTATTTCCAACTAAAGTCATAATCTAGGTAGATATATAAAAATATCTTATGACGAAAAGTTTAGACTATCAGGTTGTACTACGGCACAGATTTGTACGGTCCTGAACAAGTAACTAACGATAATTAGTTACGATAATTAGTAAATAACGATAATTTGAATGGAAATTTCCACCCATATCTTAATGCATCACATTATGTAATGTTCGCTGAAAAAAAATTAGGGGAAATGATATGATCTTCTCATTTTATATTAGCAAAATATAAATGATTTCGTTTTCCACACTTTGGCCTTCCGAGGTAAACTCGCATATTCCTAGTAAATTATAAAAATTGCATAATTAAAAATTTTCGTTTCTATAACTTCAAAAGAAAATAATAATTGTCATAGAAGCATAATAAGTTATATGCATTGGTTATGGCTCAAAAAAAGAGATGCAAAATTGCAAGGTCTCGATTTCGACACCTTAGCCATTCTAGTATTAAGGAGGTCACGGATTCTCCTCAATGAGGTCGACTAGACTCTTACCCCTGTCCGTCTTCCTAGGTATTTTCCTAACTTCTCTGTCGAATAATCTAGCATCCTTATCGGCACTTCCTGGATACCTTTTCTCGTATATAGTACTGTGATTAAGCAAATCGTTCATTTTATATATTTTATGCTGACCTATCCAATACTACTGCCCCCTTTTTCCACTTGTGATATTAAAATTTCCTTATAGAAGAGCAGATATCTAACAAGACATGACCCCGTGAAGAGCCACAAGAACTCGAACCTCAGACCTCTAGTTATCTAGACCAGCGCTCTACCGAATGACAGACTGAGCTTACTGGACCAAGAGCAGGAGTTGTTGGTTCCGTATATATATATATATATATATATATATATATATATATATATATATGTGTGTGTGTGTGTGTGTGTGGAAAACTCACAAAGTAGCGTGTGAGTAAGCAATAAATGCAACAAAGCCCACAGGGAAAATTAGTACGAGGATTCCAAGTACTTCCGAACTTTATTTCGAGTTCTTTATCAAGGAATAACGAAAGTATTGTAAATTTTAATATTGATAAGGATGATACAAAGAAGAGGGAACGCCCACACAAAACCAAAAAAAACAATCAACAAAATGAATTAATATGAAATGGAAACCTTAGGAGGAATGCAGATAAATACAAACTAAGAATATTAAATTCAAAAGACTAAAGGTTGACAAGAGGATTAAAATCCTGCCTAAGCAATTATGGAGGAAGAAAATCTGAGCGAGAGATTAACCTCAGAGGTCAGGATTGAAAAATCAAGGTAGAATAAGTAAAAATGTTCTAAAGACTTGACTCAATGGAAAATAATTACCCTGACATAAAAATAAAGCTACATAGATGCACAAAAACTAAAATTAAATAGTTTACTAAAATTAATATAAATATTTAGTCTCAAATTATAATTTTCGACAGTGCATTGTGAATATAATTTAAAAAATAACCATCGAGTTCATATAAGCAAGGACTTAAATTAAAGTTTGGGAATTTACTAATAAACGTCGATTAAATGATATTTCGTGAAATTTATTATTATTATGACTGATGATTTTAGGAGAATTACAATCAATATTCTGATTAAGATGTGACATATGAACATAAAATGAGCTGCTTTCTTCGCCAAAACGGACATTATATTTATGTTGGGCAATTCGTTTTTTTAACATTTACTTGATTAACCAAAGTAATATTTAGAGCAATCGATACATTTTACGCAATATATAGGGTCTTTTAATAAGGTCGCTTGATTTTTAAATTTAAATAAAACAAGTTGTGTGTGATCTATGCACTGAATTTATTTTAAATTTGAAAGGACATTTTATGGCATTAAGTGTAGAATATGACGTCGTTCAAATGTCCGCCGCGGCTTAGCTTGGTGGAACGTATTCGGGAGGACCAATTTTCGATGACTTTGTCGCATAAATCTTGCTGAATTTGCTGGATGGTGTTCGTTATGTTGACTTTGAGGGCATCAACTGTTTGTAGGTTATTTGCATAGACCTGAGATTTAAGGTAGCCTCAAATAAAGTAGTCTAATGGCGTTAAATCGCATGATCTTGGTGGCCAGTTAACATCACCGACGCACGAGATGACCCTGCCCTGGAATCGCTCGTGCAAAATGTCTATCGTGTCCTGCGCAGTGTGGCACGTACTGCCGTCTTGCTGGAACCACATGTCGCTGTTATACATATCAGGCATATAACCTAGTTGAGGCCACAAGAAGTTGCTTATCATCGATCTGTAGGTTTCGCTGTTGACGGTTATGGCAATCCCATCTTCGTTCTCAAAAAAATACGGACCCATGATTCCGTTAGACAAAAATACGCACCAAACAATGACTTTGTTGGGATGCAATTGGTGCTGGTGTATCTCATATGGATTGTTTTTGTCCCAAATCCGACAATTTGGCTTGTTCACAAATCCATTCATCCAAAAATGAGCCTCGTTGCTGAAGATGATTTCTTGGGGGAAATTTGGGACAACTTCCAACTGCTCTAGAGCCCAATCAGCGAACACACGGCGTTGTATAAGTTCCTTGGTAAGTTGGATTTTGTACGGGTGCACACCCAAGTCCCTACGCATAATCTGCAAAACTGAAGTCGCAGAAAGGCCAAGTTCTTGTGAACAACGAGAAATTGACCGCTTCGGATTTTCCCCTACACTATCATTTACGGCAGCGATATTTTTAGCAGACTGTGCTTTTCGGCAACGTACGGGTGTTGGCTGATTGTTGATCGACCCTTTTGCCTTGAATTTGGCCACCAAGCGTCGAACAGTGGACTCGGCCGGACGATTGTGGCGAGGATAGAAATCACGTAATGCGCGGAATGTTTGTCGAACGGAGCACTGATTTTGATAATAACATTTAATGATTTCTACACCTTGTTTAACGTTATAACCTACCATCGTGATTTGCCAAATACTACTGAACAGTTCACAGGGAGGTTGCCAGATGTCGCTTTAACAACATGGCCACTATCGCCTTACAAATCTGGAGCGTCCTATTGAAAGACCCTATACATTACCAATAGGGAAAGGGGCGTTCTTTCCTAATAGTTTACAGATATTATTGTTATAGTTAAATACTACACAAATGCCTAGAGATTTTAAAATATGAGGGAGAGAAGCAAAGGATGGATAAAAAAGGGAGTAGAAGAGAATTCTGAAGTTTCCAAAATTTTTGACATCGGCCATAAACTTTGCTATCCTGTTCATTTCCTTGATAAATGCCTTTAGTTAGCTAAAAAGTCTTTTGATTGTTTTGAACCTCGCGCTCCTTTTAATAACAAGAATATTGTTGTTATAACAAGTGTACCAGGCAACATTCAACAACATAGCCTGATAAAAGCTGAAATTGAGACAGCAAATAACTCAAAGTAAAATATCACTAATAGTGAACCAATAAGAATAAAGATTAAACCCAAGGACACAAACAAATTTAACTTACAATAATACCATAGTAAAAGTTACCGAATATGGATAATATACGAAAAAAGAAAATGTTTTGACTAACTAATTGAAAATATGAAAACATGAACTGGCCTAGAAAAATACTAGAATGAGTATACACATAAAATAAAATAAAATAATTAACATTGACTACAATTTATGTGAATGAGAAAGCTCTGAATTAACAGCAACATATCAATAACTAACCTTGACTTTCGAGGTTGTAAAGGACAACTAATTGTATGGAAAAGAATGATGACGGAGTAACTTGTATTTAGTGAGATACGGTATAATTGATTGGTTCATTTAAGTATTTCAAAAAGAAGGGAGTCTCAACTTGTCGGTTAAAAATCTTTTGAAAAATAGAGGCTTCAACTCAAAGGGACAATAATCAATCTACGACTTTTCGTGTAAGAATAAAAAAAGATTTGGCAAATGATTGTCATATATATCGGTATATATATATATATATATATATATATATATATATATATATATATATATACACTATTGTATGTAAGTAGAAAATAATCTGGAAGGAAGGTATAAATAAACTCAACATCAGCATCTGTGTTCTCGACTTTTCGGGGATATTTGTCTAAAGGCCATTAAAAATATAACCTTCGGTTATTTGGATTTCGTAGTATTTCGACCGACTGTTATCGATCATGTTTGGGCAATGGTACGTAAAAATAGAGTCACAGGAGTGACCTTTAGGGGGAGGGAAGGAGAAGGAGATAGTATAGTGGGAAACTAGTATGGGAGTAGAGAGTTTACTCTGCAATTTCTCAAAGGGCAAAAAACATTGGGCGAGAATGCTAGCACCAACCTGATCTTTGTTGTTATTTATAAATTTACACAAATTATGTAACCCTGATGATCGAATCTCTTGTAAAAGAAAAGAAAAGGTGCTGCATTTGTTAAGTAAAATTTCAGACGTGTCGATCGTTTCGTTTTCTTCATCCTTATGTTTATACAAAGCTTGGCTGTACAGTTCACGGTACTACGAATATATTCATACACGAGTTTTTTTTTACATGGCCGTTTCTCATGAGAGTATTGATTTTCTATTTTTGGTAAAATATAGTCAGATTTACTTGGTCGTCTATATAATTGTCTAAACGGCTTTGAAAGCTAATTATCTTTTGGTTATGTTATTTGCAAGGATTTCATCTTTTTATCCCGTTTATAATAGAATCTTTAAGAGAGGAAGGGTTGAATATGCGAATTTGCTGTCCTGTAGATCTTGAGAGTGATTTGCTCCCGTTATACCATAAGCCTAGCTGTCTTTTTATGGCTTTCGATACTTTATTGTTGGTATATGCATTGTATATGCATTTTTTAGATTTCGGTGCGCGGTGATATCTTTATTTTTTGTTGACACTAGAGTGTTTGTATCTGTCTGAGCTTTCACGTATTCCAGGAAGAACCGATTAAGTGGCTGGCTCACAATGACATCAGCAAAAGGCAAAACGTCCTTATGACTTATTCTCGTCATTAAGGATGAAGCTTTAAATCTCCCGTAGAGGTCGTTATAGGTTCTGTATTTCCTTCCCAACTTCAATTACGAAGCCCTCCTCGACGTATTTGGCGTAGATATATGGCCTCTGTCGGTTTGAGGAGACATCTCTCTTCACTCTTCCTATGACAAAGTTCGCGAAAAAGCCTCCCAAGAGACAACCCATAGTGATGCCATAAATTTATTGAAACCTACAAGCACCCAGCGAAATGGAGGGGCAGTCCTTCGTTTGCAGTTCCAAAATAAAGTACACAACAACCTTCAAAATGTTAATCTTAGGCTGGCTTTCTTCACGATAGAGCTCTTGGTCAAAGTTCAGAATACCTATGCCATATTTGTAGGGTTATAAAAGTACAAATGATCTTTTTAGGCATTCCAGCCGTCATATGGGGTTTTGGTTTGGCGCGGAAAGTACATATTTTTAAGATACTACACCTTGATGGTGTTAAAGTTGACATTTAAGATACGTCAGCCTTGCCTTCTCTTAACCCATTTATGCACAGAAAAACAATAAAATGTATTTTATATGGTTATCCTATATTTTGATAACATGTTATATTAAAAAAAACATTGTTGCAAAAACGCAATGAGTTACATCATATAGCACGATTTGATGCAAAAAATACATCGTTAGGAAAAGAGGGTTCAAGAGTTTACAGACACATTTCTAATAAAAACGTTTTTGAAACCTCTCTATATTTCGATTAAGGGGCGGTTTACACTAAGCATGTGTGACACGATGCTATTAGAAGCGATAGAGCGTTTGTGAATTTGTAGCATAGTCTAGATACAAAGAGTAATACTTTATAGTTATGTAGCTCTGCTGTATACTTTTTTGCTTCTATACTAGGCTACAAATTCTCAATCTTCCAATTGGTTGGTCCAGACTGGCTGGACATTTTAAATTTGTTATAAATTTCCTTAGATTTCAGTTTCTTTGGATTCAGTTGTGTTTACTTCAAAACCCTTTGTGTAATCTTAGTAAACCATTTATCTATACTAGTGAGATCTCTTGGAATTTTCCACGGGCAAATAGATTGAAAATATTTTGCGACACCTCCCTCAGGGGCATCGGCATAAAGTTTGGTCTTTCCAACCTTGTTTGGCCTGCCTCCAACTTTCCTCCACTTTCAAATATATATTTGCTAGAGTATCTGGCCGCCCTGGTCTCCCTCATCTTTTATCCCAGGGCTCATATTTATTCGGATAACATGGCACTCCTTTATAATATTAGGCGAGGAAAACTTGCCAAAGAGATCCTACTGTTATTATCCTCTACTTCCCTTATTGTACTTTCTACCAAAAATCCTGCTGATTGGATTGCCCGGACGGTTCTAGGACCGAACCCTATTTAGCCCTTTACATTTTAGGTCCTTTTGTGAGTATAAAGGGAGAGAGGGAGCGGAAAACCGTATCAGTCTGTTCTTGGACCGCCAGTGCACGGTCAAACTATTTTCGCTCCCCGGATCATTCTGACAGTGTTCCACTCCTATGCTGCTTTCCATACAGTGAAAAAGTTACTTTTCTTCTACGACAGTGTTTTTTTCTTCCGTTAAATCGTTAATTTTGGGAACCCATCAGGGTAACCCAAGCGCTGTCCGGCTATGCCGAAGAAGCAACTTACTACGACACCCAAGAAACTAGCACAGGAACACCATCTTCCAGAGGACCTTCGAACAGGCTATTGAGAGTGGAGAAGCACCCATATCAACGTTGGTACAATGTCTCACGAGGTCAGTCTAAAGCAGCCAGGACCATACTCCCCAAAATTACGCCCTACCTTCGATGCATCACCCCTTGTCTCGAACAGCGGCGGCAGGGGACGCGGTGGGCACCTCCCAACCTGGGTCTAGTAGGTAGCCGGTCCTAGAAACACCCGAGTCCCAGAACTAAGAAGAGGACTCCGCCTAATGAATTGGATATCCTCCTCACAGACCCCCATCACTCAACTTGATTCATCTACCCGATACGATAAGGTTGTTGCCCAACTGACGAAAAATTTGGGATCTGTCAGGTTCAAACGCAGGGACCGTTAGGACATTTGCACATTCATCACTATCTACAAATACCGGAGATACTAGAAGGACGAGGAGTACGACCATCTCTTCCAACAAATCCTTCTTTATTTTCTCTTGCTCACTTACGGCTAGGATCTAGTACTGGTGGATGCCAGAGAGAGGGCAACGCTAGATAATAATCTTATATTAAGCGAAAAGGCGCTTTAGACAAGAAATGGTTTCGCGATTTACTAGTATGGGAAGCAACAACAATACCAACAGAGAGGAAGACCTTCCCCCAGGGTGGCTGGTAGAGGTGGAACAGGCCGTAGGAAGTGGCCCCCTGCTAGCGGATTGCGTACTAAGGGAGCTCGCTCATTAGCGTCAAACTACAGAGGAATTAGAAGACCTTAGTGCTTCCTTCGGAAAACTTCAACTTTCCCCTCAAACGAAGGGCATCCCCCCACCCTTCTCTTCGCCTAGACCTATGATCTCTCCTCTAAAACACGACATTTCAGTTCTCCTCCATGCCGACTATACCGCCGTTTGTAAAGATTCGCAGCTTCAAAATTTACAGCAGTTCTTTTAGGAAGCGGCCACGGAATTCTGGGCCTAATAACATTGAAAACCCAAGCCAATATCGTGTCTTTCCACGCTCGCAAGTTTAGCCCGGAACGGACTTAGTAGGGGTCATACCCCTCAATGGTCTTTCCGTCCCCACGGTTCTCCATGTAGACACCCCTGAACTCTCACCGGCCCGCAAACTCCCTCTAGCAAGTGGTCCTCGGGCTCCGCCAGAACCGGACAACTTCTGGGAGGACGATATTTTTCAAGACATTTCCATCAATAAAGACCATCTGTTTGAGGACGACGGCCCAGCGGACTACGTCGCAGAGGAACAACAACAGCAGTACCACTACCAAAGACAACAGGATGAACAACGTTATCAACAATAAGACTAGGCCGAGGACGCCAACAAGGACAGGGTTGTTATCTGAAAAAAGGGTGTGGACTTCTCACCTTGAATCGACTCTTTGGAACCTTCAGTGAAACCAGTGTGTAGTAAGCTTACGTTGGGGGTTTTTAATACAGGCAAAATTCCGTAATGTGCCCCAGGTTTCAAACTTGGTTAAAAGTTGGAAAAAGTGCTGGTTAAAAGTGGTGCCAACCATGACATTAAAGTGTTTTTTTCCTAAAGGGTATTCTTCCCGACAAAACCTATATTCGTACATATAATTCCTATCGTTGCATAAATGCAACAAGTGTGGTTCCCTATTGTGCCGGTTGCTGCGTTAATGCAACATCCATTTTTTTAAAACTTTAGCTGTCGTAAAATGAACTTTATTATGGATAGAATTATTAATACAATCATCTAACATGTTTCTAAACAATGAAAGATATACATATATAGCCTTCATTAGGGTAGCACACAAGATAATTGGTACATATCTTTTAAATAATGAAAACATGATATTCTATAAAAGTGGCCTTGTCAAAATAGAGCTGAAGCTTTTCTTTAAATTGGGAAGAGGTGAAACATAGCACACCCTCTTGCCCTGTCTCTCTGCTTGTGACTAATCGCTGTCAAGAGGTTTGTGCATGCACCTCTTTTCATACATGTCCTGAACAGTATGGGTAGGATTTGTGTTGCAAAAACGCAACAAGTGGCATATAAAAAAAAACATCATTTTCACACACTGGCAACATTTAATTCGCACTAATTCATAAATTGGCAAAGCTGGCACAATTTTTTATAAGAGCGCCACTTTCGATTTTCCGGCAAAATCCGCGTGTTTAACGTTCTTAATGGATTTATGTGTTTCTGCGTATTCGAATTTATAATTTTTAATAAGACTTCTCATAATTCCTCGTTAAATTTAATGGCCTTTGTTCAAATTTCAGCCTCATTTTGAAAGTGAAACGTTGTGACAGCTATGGTTTATTATAATATCTCAAGTACTAAATAATAAGTTTGTTTTGTATATGGAATCGAACCTAATGATAAGCTTTCAAATTTTTAACATTACTAGGTGTTTTAGATAAGGTTTCATTATACTATCTGTTCCTAAAGCACGAGTGGAGAGAGCGTGCGGTATGGGTGGGCGAATCCCCTGCCCATAATGACATCCCGTAGTGCGGCTCTATAATGGTTTCCAGTAACCAAACGAATATACGAATAATCTGAAAATAAATCGTAAGTACGTAAAAACAGTACTAATAGGATTTTAGGCATTTTTGAAATCATTTACGGCTTCATTTTCGCGCGGAAAGTAATTATTTTCAAGATAGTATCACTACAAATAGAGTCGTTCTCAGAGTGCTAGTATCTTAAAAATAAGTACTTCCCACGCCTATCAGAAGCCATAAATGACGACTAGAATGTCTTAAAACACCATTAGTACTGTTTTTACTACAAAATACACGGCAGAGTTTCTGAGATTTCACCGATGTTTTTCAAGATGAAATAGATTGTTCTCTTTTCGGGAATCTTGGTAAAAGTGACTGCCGGCAAAAAGAAGAAAGGGTGCTTTGAGCAGGAGAACCCTCTAAGTAATCGAGGAAGTGCGTCGTGGAGGTTACTTATATGAAAACATAGACTAGTTTTCATCATTGGAAGTATTTTAAAGCATTACCAGTTTCTATCCCGCTACAGAAATCTAACGAAGAATCCCATGACCACAGACAAAGAGGGGTTTCTAAACGTTGAGATGAACAGCGAAACCTTGTGAAAACCTCTCTTTTCCGGGAAGCGGCTTGAACTTAATTTACTCATAATTGCATTCTCCGCGACGCAAGAGGAAGACAAGTTAAGATCAACGAGGGTATCTGCGAAGAAAGTCAAGAATTGAGGGAGAAACACACGGAAATATCAGCATAAAAAGTACATAGGCTCTTGCTATGCATTTTTTCTATAGATGGCTACATTTCAAAGAACAATCAGATCATAGGTGAAATCAGGAAGCCATCATAAAGTGTGCTACTGAAATTAGCACGTCGCTACTCCTACCAGAATAGTACAGCTAAAGATATTGCTACTGGAATCTGAGAAGGCACAAAATCCTGCAATACAAAAGTTTCGGGAGATAGAACAATTTATTTCATCCTAGATGAGAGCTAAAGGAAGGAAGCCAACACAAAATCCGCATCGCAAAGCAGGAAATGTCTGGAGCTCACGCCGAATGACAGATTGTATGAATAATTTGATGGCGTCGCCTCGGATTGGACCGTGATATTCTATTCTATTGGGGGAGGGTAGAGTGGGATATCTTCTCAATCCTGCAGACGCAGTTATATCTCTATAATCTCTCTTTCTCTCTCTCTCTCTCTCCATATATATATATATATATATATATATATATATATATATATATATATATATATATATATATATATATATATATATATATATATATTAATTGTTATATTTGATAGCAGAAGAGGCATTTTTTAGTTTCTTGATAACTTTCATAAATGATTATCCCTTAAAAGAGGGGGGGGGAACCATAAATATCATTTTAAATTATTATTTATTATTCGCCCGAGTGGCATTTCAATCGCATTGGTCATCTTCAAGGGCTATACTGATAAATTTAAAGAATTTCTGCTCTATAAATACAAAATATAAGTAGATATTTTCCAAGATTTTGAGGAGTAACATAGAAAAAATAAACTTGAGATTAAAATGAAAAATATTTGCATTTAAAATGATTTTTTTTTCTTTCTTTTTCAGATTTTACAACGTCAGTCTTTGGAAATTTCAACCATGGAAAGATTAACAATCGAACAACGTGTTAAAGTTATCGAAGCTTATTACGAAAATGGACGTTCAAACAGAAACGCATTTCGGGGACTTCGCGATTTTTTTGGTAAACATAATTGACCACCCGAAAGTACATTTGGGAAAATTGTTGGTAAATTCAAACAAAGAGGGTCTGGGCAGATATGAAAACGCCCTTGCGTGCTCGTTTACGCCGTTCAGCTGAAAACATTGCTGCAGTGCGCGAGAATGTGGCCGAAGATCCAGACATCCCTATTTGTCATCGCGTGCAGGAATTGAACCTCTCCACAACAACATTACATTAAATTTTGACAAAAGGTTTGTCTCTACACGCTTGTAAAATTCAATTGACACAAGAACTGACGACTGCTGACCATTTGAAGCACCGTATATTCGTCAATTGGGTGCACGAGCAAAGACAAGCAGATGATCATTTTTCGCCAAAAATCATCTTTAGTGATGAAGCCCATTTTCATCTTGATGGATTCGTTAACAAGCAGAATTGTCGCATTTGGGCTGATGAAAATCCCAAGAAGATTGTTGAAAAGCCACTGCATCCACCAAAGGTCACTATTTGTGTGCATTTTTTGTTAGCGGAATCATTGGGCCATGTTTCTTTGAAAAGGATCCCGGGAATTCTGTTACGGTGACAGGCGAGCGATACCGTGCCATGAAAACCAACTTTTTATGGCCTGCATTGAATTCTACGGATGTTTAAGATTTGTGGTTTCAACAGGACGGCGCCACATGCCACACAACCAATGCAACAATGGCTTTATTGAGTGAGAAGTTCCCAGGTTGCATCATCTTTCAAAACATCGAGGTCAATTGGCCACCACGATCGAGTGACTTGACGCCTGTAGATTTCTTCCTTTGGGGTCATCTCAGAAGTAAGGTCTACGCCAACAAGCCAACAACCATTCAACAGCTAAAGGATGAGATATTAAAGCATATTGGTGAGATCGAGGAGCAACTATGCAGAGACGGCATCAAAAACTTTGACCATCGAGTGGAGGTGTGCCGCCGAATCTTTAGCGGACATTTAAGTGATATTATTTTTGACACATAATTGCCATGACTCAAATAACATGATCCAATAGTCAAATCAATAAATTTTAACAAATAACACTGTTTTATTTACTGCTAAATTCGATCCGTCTTAATGTAACACCATATATATATAAATATATATATATATATATATATATATATATATATATATATATATATATATATATATATATATATATATATATATATATTTATATACATATATATATATATATATATATATATATATATATATATATATATATATATATATATATATATATATATATATATATATATATATTATATTAAAATCAAACGTTTTGGGATCGATTCTTGATCTATCTTCACTGTCTAGAACTTTAAAGAATTACATTCTAATATATTTGAATGCATTGTACACTATTTGAAAATAAATTACATGGAAAAAGTAGTCTAAAACTCTTAGTGAAATGCCTGAAAGTGAAACATTAAAATTGAAACTTTATTCACATCCCTCCTCTCGCAAATCAAAGAATTTTTCATCGCAGAACAACGATTATTTTTAAAAGAAAAAAAAGACAATGATGCAAAGACTCATTTTTCCTAATAAATGATAATAAATTTTTTGAAAGGGCGAGAACAAATTCGATCCCAAGACCTAGTAAGTCTGTGGCCTCCTTAGACCTTTGCCTCATACTCTGATCGGTTCTCTTACAAATTAGAGTCACTTACAGCAAATTGAATGAAGTCTATCAAATGTATTAAAGTGGATGATGGTTTTGAGGTTAAAATGAAGAATATATTACCCTATCTCTCTCCAGGATAGTGGGGTGCACAAAGAAACAATTCCAAACCACGTGGCGATCGACACATCCCTGAGCGTCATGCTGTAGTTTTCTATTTTAGTTTAGGGCATCGAAGTAAAGGTGTTCAATATATATCGTCTTGATTTTTTTTTTACATATGATACATGTTGGTACTGATGCAAAGTCTATATTGACGAGGTATCGAACAGTTTTCTTAGCTTAGTTTGGCTCAAATTAGTGTACCAATGCTGTGATTTCTTGGATTTATTTTGTGTCGCGGTAGATTGTATAAGTGTTTGTGTCAGAGAGCAATCTTAATGTGTCTTATTATGTTTTAATTTGAAGAAGCACGGCGAGGGTTATTCGTGTCAACTTTTCGAATCTACAAAATTACACTGCTTTTATAAAATAAGATTTATAATTTTTTGCCATGCTTTGAAAAAATTAGGTCATACAACCATTTATATATTCTCACACTTTCTTTCGAAATTAATAATGCCGTAGCATTATTTTCAAACAAACCTAGGAACAAGAAAAGAGTGAAAAGTTGATGTATAGTATTATACAACCTATATTATCTGCATTTAAACCAGAAGGAGCAAAAATATGTCGAGCAAAGGTTCAATTAACTACTTTTATTTATTTTTCATCGTAATCGCCCCTGACATTGATGCACTTCTCTAGTCTCTCCTTCAATTGCGAAAATCTCTTCCTGAGAATAATGGGTTGAATCCCCCACAAAGCCTCGTTATCCTCGCCATCAGCTCCTTCTTCATGTGTGGGAATATGTGAAAATCTGAGTTTGCCTTATCTGGGGAAGAAGGGGGATGGGACAACAATTCGAAGCCGCATGGTTTTGTGTACAGGTGCATTGTACTGCAAGAGAATAATACCTCGGGTCACTTTCCTTCGGCGTTTCCAAAAGAGAGCTATCCAAAGCTTCCCCAGTAGATCTTCATAGTATAGTCCTTTAATGATGCTGCCATAATGAAAGAAGTCCACAAGGAGGATCCTTTCAGGTTCCCAGAACACTGTCACTTTGATCTTCCGGGATTACTTCATGACCTTAAATTTTTGTAGCGATTGAGACGAAGGATATTTTCATGGCTTCAATTCGGCTTTGGTTTCCGGATCGAAGTGAAGAACCCACGTTTCATCCTGGGTTACGATTCTGGCCATTAATTCCTCTAGATCCGATCTCATGAGCGTCAATATCTCCGCTGAAGTCATTATCTGGTTCTTCTTCTGCTCTGGCGTCAGAATTCTTGGGACCCATCGTGCAGACACTTTGAAAAGGTTGAGATGATTGTGTACGATGGTAATAATGGATCCATTACTTATCTCCAGTTGATTATGCATATTTTAAACTCATGAGATTATTATTTAATTTAGTTATTTTTTACGATATTTCATCAATTTCTTATTAATAGATTTTTACCAATTTGCTTTCAACGGTTTAGGATTATATATTTCATTTTAACTTCTGGCTTTCGGTTATCATTTTTGACTCCTGTAATGTTTTTATTGCTGTCTTTAGTTATTCTTATGAAAATAATTATCTCTATTTAGAATTCGCTGATGATGGTCATCGTTAATGACCGAAACGTCCAGAAAATTAAATGTTCAAAACCATCCCATATGTCTTCATATTCCTGCTACGAATAAGGTTCCCAAGCAACGACTCCATCACTAATATATATATATAGAACATATTAAATATATGTATATATTTATCGAAGAAATGGAGATAATTTTGTTGTTTTTTCCCCTACTTGAATAAATTTAAATACAGTTTACCCACTTAAAGTTATTTCAACTAAGTAGTTTCCTTTTTATTTCACTGTTCTTCCCTGCCCCAAATAAAAAAATATCTCTAAAGAAAAATGCCTCGCCTTTTATTGCTAATCTTTTTTTTAAAAAGTACGCACTGATTGTATGACGTTAATATTTTAATAATTAGCTAGCTAGATTTACACTACATTAGGCACGCCTTGATTATTTATTTGGCGGTTTAATATTTAAGAATGCATTCCTGGCGTTGAGTAGGAGCGTCCCCTAAGTGTATCCGATTCAGTGTGATGGTGGCAACTTATTGATATGTAAATATAAAAAAGTTGATTTTTTCCTTGCATAACTGCTGACTTCAAGGTGGAATTATCCGAAAGCACTCAGTACTGGTCGATGACAGAGGGTTGGTTTCTGCAAGAAAATGTAAGACCACATATCCTCCTTATAGTTTGGGATACACTGATTAATCTAGGTTGAAAGCTACTACCACATCTCTCAAACTCTCCTGACAAAATACTTGTGAAATACCTCCTTTTTATTATCCTGAGACAATCAGACTTGCAAGAGTAGTGAAGATGTAAGTTGAAGGATACAGATCTCTCCTAAATTTACCGTAAGAAGGGCTAAAAAACTTTAAAAATCTGATTGTAAAAATTTTACGCTAAACTCAAACATTCCACTATGACTGAGCCATCACATTTTGTATATAACAGTGTTATGCCTACGTGAAAGAAACAAAATGGTCTTGTGTTTGCACGCAAAATATTCCCTTGTAAAGGGTAGGCCCTCGGATTCCTATTCTTTCCCTTTCTCATCATAGTTTATGGTGTTTATCGCAGGACGAACCGCTTCGAGGCAACCATTTTTGGTCTAAACTTCTGTAACCTACCAGTCTATTCTGCGTAGGGGAAGCGACTCATCCCCCCACCCTTTGTGCCCCACTTCCCTTTCCCCCCTTCGGACTGAAGGATATAAATGGGGCCGTAATCCCCTTTAAGTTATTCTGTTGTGAGGATTCTGCCTGATTGCTCCGCTGAATCGTTGTCCGTCACTTACATTGACGTTATTAATTTTTGGAGACCCCTACAGGATTCCTTCATCCAGCCAAGATTTTCTATCATTGATTCCTGCCAACAATATCGCTGCCCCTCTGTCGGCTGCATCGAATTGTGCTCTTCCAGTTACGTTTTTAAGTGTTCTTCTCTGGGAAGCCGCTCACACTGTGCACGCGAAAGCTCTCCCCTAGTCACCTCGCCATCTCCTCTTTGGGGAATTCTGTCACATCGAATTCCTTCTCTCTGATCGTTTGGCCTCCAATTCATCGTTTCCCGTGGTCCCAACGCTTTTCGCCACAATATCGCCGTCAGTGGATTTTTCCTCGCCGAAGACCGCCATCGCATTCACCCCTGTTGACTTGGGTCGAATTCCCTCATCGTAGCCGAGCCTATTTCGCCTGGGTTCCAGACGTGGGTTAGTGCTTCACTGCTCTGATATGAGGTATTTTGGAGTATCTCTTTCTTCTTACGTCCCCTTTAAATTAATGAAGGTGCTATAACTGTTATTCATGTCACTTTGGGCCTTCGGGTAAGGGACGTAAGACAGGGAGGTTATTCCGGGAACACTTGTCACTAGAGTAGCGAAGCCTATTTTCATCTTCAACGGCGCGTGTCGTTTCAGCTCGAAACAATTTATCCATAGAACCCATTTTTGTATGCGCGAATATCTTTTTGGTTAAAACGACTTGTGGTCGTTCGATGGTTTGATGACCCCCATATAATTTGTTAATAGTTAATTTATTTAATTTTAACTTGGCTCTAAATAATACTGTAAATGCTTTGTGTGTGTGTGTGTATATATTTAACCCCTTGCGGATACCTCGTATTTTAGCACCGCCCTGATAAATTCTGGTGAATTTATGGTAGGCCTTTAGATCCCTGGTTTTATATGAATTTTATGTGTGTATTTACTTTTGGCCGTGTAAACCGGGTTCCGCGATAGCCTTTACATCCAGCCAATAATTCCATTAAACTTTATATATGATCTTACTTTCCATTCACATATATACAATCTACAGAATAACGATGATAAATATGAATATATGAATATATATATATATATATATATATATATATATATATATATATATATATATATATATATTCCACGCATTCAGATGGTCCTCCTAGGTTTGTGATTGGTAGATTCCATTCCCAATGTTCTTTGAAGTTGGGCCAGTGAGACTTCTCTTGTAAGATATGCGATCCTTTTCGTATACAAATCATGGCTCAATTTTCAAATATCATTATTTGGAATTTGGGAAAAACAAAGGCCTCGATTTTGACCTATAGGCTGATTTGTAAAGTATGCGGGGGGGGGGTTGGGAGACAATGTACATATAAGGATAGAGATGTAGATTTTGTTGTGTCATTGGCGTTCTAACAAGTTTGTATTATTTACAACCTAAACTTGCAAGGTGAGGGCATTTATTTTATAACATAGATGAGTAAATTTTCCATAAACTGTCAAAATTTTGTTAAGAATATGAGTAAAAGGTTTTGAAATGGACAATTCTAAACTGAAAAATATATTTACTCAAATGGCAGAAAAGTATTTAAGCTAAAAATAAGTATAGACATAGAGTATAATGTCCCAACTTCTTATCAAAACAGATTATGCAACATATCCACCTAATTCACCATGTGTATTTTAAACCTACATACTACTGGCAAAACACCAAGAATATTTGGTAATGACAGGAAAATTAATATAAAGAAAGATAATAGAAAAAACATTGTTGATGAATTCAGCAGCAAATAAATAAATCCTCTGCATCTACTAACTATACTGATTTCACGAGTTTTATAACTAGGTTAAAAATTAACAAGGGAAAATAAGTAAAATTATCTACTATCTCCATATAGGAGTCGAATATCGGTATATATAATTACAGCCAAGTTCGTAGACACGCCTAAGGATACGGGAATATATTCGCACCTTTATGTTTGTTCTCTCAATCCATTATGGGTTTACCTTCAGCCATCGGTATATTGATTCTTTGGAGGAATCCACCATTGGAATCAATAATCATACATGGAAACCTGAAATCCTTGTTAAACCGGTAAAGCTTTAGGTAAATTAATGGTTATTCTAGTCTCTAGACCTCCAATTATACTCTTATAAAAATTACTTGGTTTATTTGCAGACCCCAAAACTTCACTAATCCTATCTTCACGTTTCCGTGATTCCTTTGAAAATATTCCGGGGAAAATGCTTTTGGTAGATTTCTCTTTCTACTTTAAATACAGAATAGCTCCTTTTTTACTCAATTACTGTCATTAAGTTTCCATTTACATATATTATAGAAAACCAAGAGAATATTGAAAAGAGTTATTAACCTAAATTTATTATTACTATAGCCCTTCATGTATTGAAGTTTTATATTTTTCTGTGAAAATTAATAAATAAGGGTGAAATTTTAAAACGTACTCGTATATACGCAAGGAAGAGAAGAAATCTTAAGATAACAAAGAGGAGAAAGAAATAATATAATAATAAAAGAGATATACACATTGCGCTGTTATTTGCCATAGAACTGTAGAAAGCGCATGTTCCATATCTAGAATAGGTTGGAAAAGATGTGGGGTATTCATGGTACTCTTTAAAGCACCAATGTACCTAGAGTGAGCTTATAACAGTAGGTCACTCATTCCACATTTTAGGGGCAAATATCGAAAAAACGATTACTCATCATTTACAGTGTACTGTAGTTACTAGCAAAGGAAGTACGAAGCTAGAAAGCCTGGCTCGCATGGGCTAAGATAGGTTCAGTCTGGAATACACGTAAAAGAATTTCGTGGTTTTAAGATTTTGTAGTTTAGAAGGAATACCATGAATACTTTGCTGAACGAGGAGAAATGCACGAAAGAAGGATCTCCTACAGAGAAGAATATGGGCTTACAAGAACTGAATAAGAGAATTACAATCTTTAAGGAGGAAGATAAAGAAAGAGTGGCTGACGATCTGGGATGGATTTTCCGACAGACAGGATGTGGCTAAAATTACGTAGAAGGCAGAAATTAGGGAAAATTACAGTTGAAGATAGTTGACTATCAAAAAGGCGGGCAAATTTATGAACCTGCCGAAAAGTGAACCAGAGAGCCACCACTTTAAAAAAGAAACTCTTCTTTTTTATTCGCCGTGCCATATCTGGTGGTCTACCATGATTATTAGTCCGGCAAGAATGAGTTACATAAAAGATTTTGCAAACGCATAAAACAAGAGTAGAAGGAAAGATGGGAGATTTGCGGACCCCTGGCATATAAGTGAAATAAAAGACAGATTCGATGCAAAAGCATACCAAGCGGTCAAATATCGAGTTTTTCGTAGTAACTAAACCCACCTAGGTTGGTCTAGATATATCACTTTGTTATGAATACAGAAATTCCCAGATGATAGTTACAAGAAACATTTGTGCATGGAGACGACGCAGAAGAACATTGTCAATGAGGTAAGATAATTAATAGCTGACCTCCTTCGGCCTCTCAATAAATACTGTTAGTTACAATTTTATTGATCAGCGCAGAATTAAAACTGAAAAAAATATTGAACATATATCAAACTATCCTAAATTTAAATTGGCAAATTTGTTTTGTTTATTTTAGTTAAATTCGAGATAATTATGACTACAGAAATTCCCAGATGATAGTTACAAGAAACATTTGTGCATGGAGACGACGCAGAAGAACATTGTCAATGAGGTAAGATAATTAATAGCTGACCTCCTTCGGCCTCTCAATAAATACTGTTAGTTACAATTTTATTGACCAGCGCAAAATTAAAACTGAAAAAAATATTGAACATATATCAAACTATCCTAAATTTAAATTGGCAAATTTGTTTTGTTTATTTTAGTTAAATTCGAGATAAAAATGATAATTTAAACCAGCTTTTAATTGCATAATGATAATAAAGAAAATATTACTCATATTTGCTAAAATTAATTTTATTAAAAAATCCTGGGTTTTATGACGAGCAAGATTTAGATAAAAATTGGATTAAATTTACATCATAGGAAACCGCTGAACTTGAAAAGTCCTAACAATGATAGTAAAAAATGTGAATAAAGTAAATGAAATTGATTTGTGAATAACAAATACAAAGAAAAGCCGTTCAATATTACATAACACATTGTATTTAATAAGAAACTTTTCTTCTGAATGAAGTTTGGTTAAAATAAAGGCATTTTCTTAATAATGTAGCACCTTTAATCGTGAAGTTTGGCTCAAAAAGCATTTTATCCATTATGTCGTATCGTCAATATGTAATTTAGTTAAATAGAGTATTTAATGGCCAATGGAATTGCGTTATTTTCAGAAAGCTGTAAATGAATAAGTTTAAGTTATTTAATGGTCGAGTTTTGTTAAATTTATTGTTCCATTGAATCTAAAGTTTACAAAAATTGGAGTTTCTTCATTAACCCTCTGTGGAGGTTATAGTGAGTGGGTAATCCCAGTCGTACTTCCTTGACATATACTTTATTACCGCACCGAGGTGAAGCGGAGGTGAAGCGTATCCAATACACCTACCTTAGCCACTTCCGGTGAATAAGAATAACCCCGTTGCGTACTTCTTTTTCAAAACTAAGATAATAATTCCCTGAGTGTGTCTCCACTCAGTAAAAGCCAACCATGTGTGGATCGGTGAAATATTAAGAATTTTGCCGAGTGGATTGCTTAATAATTGCCAAAGGATCGTCAAAACAGTTGGTCGTGGTATGACATTACATTATATCAATACCATATTATATCTATCAGGGAGGGACCAATAACTTGAAAGCAAACCGACAAAAGGGACGGAAAACCATGAGTTCAGACGGGCTGAGTAGCGAGAGAGTGCAACGAGGTCAGGTAAATTATGGACAATGGCAAAGCTCAAGGTTATTTACACAAAAATAATGAGAGAATTGATGGGTAAAATTACCTCAGAGAATTAACGGGCAAAATCACATCAGTAAATGAAAGGGGGAATTGTAGTTATAAATCAGGCTATGAAGTTAGAACTTAAGGTATTCCCGGAGGAGACTATACAAATGGGGAAGGGGGGATTAACTCAATTGGGTTACAAAAAGGGGGGGAGGGGTTGGCTTACGGATGTCTTCCGCACTTGAGCTGAGGCCGCTCGGACTTCAAAGCGGTAGGTTGGAGTGATGCCGGTTCTCCAAAAGCAAGGGATGGGGGCTAACTTCCGGACCAAGGGAGAGTATTTCGGCTACCCGTAATGAGGAGGGCTTCGACAGGAGTTGATGAAAGAAGTCAAGAAAATCCCTCGGGGTGATCGTTCAGTGGAATTACCTCCTGGCTGGGGCTAATTCCAAATACACAAAATAGTCCAGCTGTCACTTTGCTTTGTTGCTAGCACTTGACTTGGAACCATGAGGAAATCTTCTGGGTTCTGGGCAAGACTTCTTAACTCTGTGTCTCTTCCGGGGAGTCGAGCGTTATTTATGTCGGAGGCTCTCCCCGGAGTTGTGGGTTAGCGGGAAACAGTTCTACTCTCGAAGGGCCTCGAATCTTCTTGCGAGCTATTTTAGCCCGCATAAAGGTGAATCGTGGGCGACTAAATTCGAGGCTACCGCTTGTGGAAGGGCGGGGGTAGGCTTACCACTTTAGGCCTACCCGGGCCTTCTGCTGCACATGGGAGTTCCTTTCTGCTAAAGATCTTCCACGTGGGGATTCCCTTACCTAGTTAAACACACAGATACAAAAATATTCTTTAATGTACATGAATTTGAAATTAACAACAGCGTATATAAATATAAATAGAATTAATCTTGCACTGAATAAATACGTGTACAAAAATATCGTGGGGATTACTTCAAAATTACTCGCTGGGATGCTTGTGTCTTAATGACACCCAACAGCATGAATGGAATAGTATTATTGAATTAAACACTGAATTAAGTAAGCACTTCTAATACTTGAGGGTACGGGCTCAGGATGGGAATTCTATTTGACAAATAAACTGGTGAAGTTAGGGGAGGGGATAATTCAATTAACGATTCCTTCGAGTCCGTAAGTATTTTGGAAAGGGACGGTGAACATCTTTTTCTGGTGATGATGATCGCACCTTGTCCGGCCGTCCAAGGTCTCTAAATGAGAAGGTAATCTTAGACCGGTGATATAATGATCTTATGCCGGATCACGAAGGTGAGCCAAACGGTGACTCAAATCGGACTTCCTCCTCGAAGTACCTGTCCGATTATTTGGCTCCTGCAGTGGGTAGCCCAAACTGATTACCTAGCTACGTCTAGGGTAATCCGTAGAGGGAGGTCCTGTGTAACCTCAGAATCTGAATGGATGGGGGGGCTGCGATAAGTTTGGCACCTACAAGTACCATGGCGGCAAAAAAAAATTCCCCGAGAAGTTCCTTCCTTGCAACGGGCGAACGGTTTCCTTTGTGAATCGTGCTCCACACAAACTCGACGTAGGTCCAAGATCTTCTGCCTGAACCCAGGGAGAAGTTTCCCTTTTATTTCTCTCGCGAGCAGAAATCTAGAGAGAGAATCGAATTCTCGTAAAATCCATATCGTCGTGCGAAAGGCCTTTTTTCATCTTTGGGCAGACAGTATGTCTTCCACGCCTTCGAGCCATCTCGGAGTTTACAGGGGCGCGAAAAAGGTGACAGAGAATTCGAGGCGAGAGGTGCATTTAAAGATACGAGAGGGCACGCAGCTTGTGTCGGAGTATTTCTACGAACACTTATGTACGCGGTATTTAGACTTCTACACCCTATAATGCTATAAAAATTAAAGATTTTCTAAGGGAAAACAACAATATATAGGTCACATAACAAAGAATAACTGAATTTCTGTATGATCACTTCATATCTTATGCCTACTATTTACTTCCAAGATAAAGGAGAAGAAGGGAGAGAGAATAAAAGAAGCAAATAAATGGAAAAAAAAGAAGTGGAGTACTAGAACTTTTTAAAGAAGGACAGTAGGTTTCGCCAGGAGAGAAAACAGTATATCCATAGAGACTAGACGCTCGCCCCCGAAATAAAGGATGAGGTTAACAAAGAGGCAACAGCCTCGCTCAAAATGACGTTAGGAGTTTAAATAATACTCAATCCAGATGAAAGGGACTTAACGAAAAGAACTCTTATATCTTAACTCCAATTGCCGTTACTAAGCACACTTCCAATCCCCCAAATATCTGCGATAATGAAAAATATACAGGCACGAAAAAAATGACAACAAGAAAAATTAATGGCCAGACTACTACCTAAATAAAATGATAATTAATTTTAATTAAGTTTATATACAACTACGAGCCAGTTATCTATTACCCACAAAGATCTTTAAGATACATAAATAGTGGTATTATCGAAATAAATCTAAGCACAATATAGACTAGATCATTTCCCTCATGCTCTAGTTGAGGTTTGCGCAAAAGTGTTCTTCCCTTTTTTATTCAAATTTCTTTACACACTTATACCATCTGCTGTGTCTTTTGTTGAAAGCTTTTCTCATTTGGTAAAATATTGTGATGTCCCTGTTGATCAGTGCTTATCTAGGCCTACCCACTTAAATTATCCTCTGCATTTTCACCATACTATATCCAATCATCGAAAAAATCCCTCTATACATATTACGAAAGCAGACAAATCTGGTGACATTGTTATTATGGACAAAGTGAAATATATTGAAAAAATGAACTTATTATTACAAGATGAATCTACTTATGATGTCCTACAAAAAGACCCTACATTAACTACTAACAGTGAATTCCATAAAAACATTTGATCCCTTTTAAAAAAAAATCCTAATCTAATTATTAGAAAATTTAAATCTAGCAACGCGTCTCTTTCATATATGTACGGTTTAGTAAAAACTCATAAACCCAATAATACTATGCGCCCCATTATAAGCTCGTCAGGCTCTGCCTCATTTTCCTTATCAAAATAGCTTGTGAATCACTTATCCCCACTTGTGGGGTCCATCTCCCAATCTCATATTAAAAATAGTTGTTTACTTATAGAGAAGCTTAATACAATACCTTACTCCAACAATTTTATTCTTGTCAGCTTCGATGTTTGTTCTTTGTTTACTAAAGTTCCTTTAGACGATTTTCTTCCTCTCCTTTGTGATAAATTATATAAATTAGATCTCCCTGTACCGGTCAATACTTTCCTAAGGCTTATATCTCTTTGTGCTAAAAATTGTAAATTTTCATTTAATGACAAATTTTACCTTCAAAAATTTGGTCTTCCGATGGGGGGTTGTTTATCTCCCACCCTCTCTAATTTATATATGGAATTCTTTGAGACGTTATTCTTGCCCCAAATCCTCGATTTTCCTATTGTATGGTACCGTTACTTTGATGATATTATATGCCTTTGGCCTTCCTCAAAAGATATTCACAATTTTCTATGTAATCTTAATTCTCTAGTCCCTTCTATTAAATTTACTCTTGAAATTAAGGAAAATGGTACTCATCCTTTTCTTGACCTCTGAATACATAGGACGCCGTCAGGTTTTAAATTCTCTGTTTATCGCAAACCGTCCAACTCCAGTTCATATATTCACTGTTATTCTTATCACAGTGTCAAAATTAAACGATCTGTATTCACTTCTATGTGTCTGCGTGCATTACGCCTTGTTTGTCCAGAATTTTTGAATAAGGAATAGTCCAATATCTTTGAAATAGGTAAAAAACTTTGTTACCCTCGTGAATTTTTGCATACTTCATTAAACTTTGCTAAGAGAACTTTTTATAGAACTGATAACCCACCGGTTTTCAGTTATAAAAATTGTCTTATCTTGCCATACTTTGAACCATTTTTTGGTCTCACCTGTATTTTTAAGCAACTTAATATCTCTGTATATTTTAGATATGAATTCACTTTATATAAAATGTTAGTCCACAGTAATACAAAGAAAAAAGGTGGAGTATATTCTATAGAATGTTCTATTTGCAATTTACCTTACTTCGGGCAAACTGGTAAATCTTTATCTACTAGAATTTACCAACATAAGTATAATATTAGAAGAGGTGAACTAAACAGCGCTTTATTTTTACATTTATCCGAAAATAACCACCCCATTGACTGTAATTCTTCAAAATTCCTTTATCATTCCACTGATTTCACAAAGAGAAATATTGTCAAGTGTTCATTAATTATCATCTTGCCTAATATAAATATTTCCCTTGGCTTATTTGAACTCGAACCTGTTTTAAAAAAACTTTTACTAAATGAAATAACTTCATAATGCAGCCTGTTGTCACTCTTTATTAGTGTAATATCATTCGCATTGCCTGCCCCACCACGTGTATCTGCTATGATCGTGGATTAACTGTTAGGCCTAAATGTTTTCGTTCTAATGATAATCCTTTAAAATGTTTTTTGTTTTTTCACCGAACATTTCCATTCATATACACGGCGTGGTTGTGTGTATACCGTTTTATAGATGCATATGTCTGTTATTAGTTGCCTATTGCTCTTTTTATTGGTATTTTTTGCCTTGTTTCTGTGTTTTTCCATTGGTTTGTACAATGTGATGGGCGTTCCCTCCGTATCTTTGTACCCTATATAAGGTTATCTTCTCCATTTTCATGCTATTCCTTGAAAATGAACTTGCAAATATAGTGCGAAAGTGCTTGGATTCATCTTTTCATTTTCCTGTGGGTTAATGTATATATATATATATATATATATATATATATATATATATATATATATATATATATATATATATATATATATATATATATATATACATATATATATATATATATATATATATATATATATATATATATATATATATATATTCGGTTAGGTAAGGAAAATAATACAAATTCCTTAATCTGTTAGAAAAGTTTCATGGAGTTCCTCGACCCTCTTCGGGAGCGTTGTTCATTTATCAAAAAGATTAAAAAGGACGAAGATCCGCGGGGAAATATCCCGGAATGTTCTGAGGAATTCTTTCATTTCTTTCTTTAATAGGGAGCTTTAGTTTTTTGTTCGTTGTTTAATTCCTTCGTGATAATAATGACATCATCTTTAGAAAAGCAGACAAGTCAAACATTTTCGTTCTACTTAAAAAAGAAGAATACATGCAAAAACTAAACAACATACTTTGTGATACATCAAAATTTCAAAAAATAACCAAAGACCAAACCAAACAACTGAAGAAAAGAATCAACAAAATAATATCCGAAAACAACAGTATCCCCAATCAAACTGAACTCTTTCCTATTAAAGGTGAATATAACCCAGGTTACATCTACTGATATGTCAAATCACATAAGAAAAATAACCCTTTGCGACCAATCATTTCTCAAGTCCCAACGCCGACCTATAAACTCGCCAAAAGCTTGAATTCAATCATTATGCCATTCATCCCCTCAAAATTCTCCATAGAGTCGACCAACGAATTTGAAGATATTTTTCATAGTTCCCCACCAGGAGGCCCTCCCCCAGCCTCAGTTGATGTCGAAAACCTTTTCACCAATGTGCCAATAGAGGAAACAATCAAAATATTTATAAGAGCGTTTACAAAAACCCCATCCTGCCTCCACCACGAATGGAACCACAAATATTAAAACAACTTTTAAGAATTTGTACAATCGAAGCTCCATTTCGAATCTCAGATGGCAAACTTTATCATCAAATTGACGGAGTAGCTATGGAATCACCACTAGGCCCTACGTTCGCAAACTTCTACATGGGAAACATAGAATATAGGCTCTTAATTAAAATGACGAACCCACCCAAAATTTACACCAGATTTGTTGATGACATATACCTCACAATTAATGATAAACACCAATTAATACAACTCAAAAAGACCTTAGAATTCCATTCCGTTCTCAAATTTACATATGAGTTAAGTGTAAGTAGCCGTATTCCCTTCCTGGACGTAGACGTAAAAGAAAACAGCGACGGAAAATATATCACCACAATCTATCGAAAAGGGACAGACTTCGGTTGATGCCTTAACGCCAAAATTAAGTGCACGGAGAACTATAAAAAATCGGGAATGAGCTAATACATAAGAAGAGCCATCGAGAACTGCTCAACGTAGACTGCACTTGATGAAGAACTTCGAAATTAGATCCTAATCGATAACTAATGGCTACTCAAACTGAAAATTCGACAAATTACAAAAGGAAGTTCTCAACTCGAAGTTTGACCTAAAGGAGTGAAGAGAAAAAGAGCTAACTCCACTCTAATACAAGAAACAAATGACGGATGGTTACAAAACAGACGAAAGAGTACTACAAGATATCATAAAATGTAACACTATCAACGAAAGTAACAAGTTATCATTATTAATGAAAAACAACCTCCGCGAAAAGCAATCGATCTTAAAGGCTACAAATGTGGTATACAAATTCTAATGCCCCCATGGGGACTGTATGTAAACCTCATCCAAATAATCATTATATAGGTATAACCACTACTACCATCACTCGGCGCCCAACGTTGCATTTGAAAGAAGGAGGAATAAAAACACATTACGAAGAAAAGAATAACGTACAAATTACAAGAGCAACTCTGGTCGAAAACACTATCATACTCAGAAGAAACCCTGACCTTCGTCGCCTAAAGATTCTGGAGGCTCTTCTCTTTAAAGAGATGGGCCCCAAACTTAATACCTAACGCACCAGTTCCGAGCGGGTACTTTACCTTTTCTGCTAAAGAAACATACGAGTAGTACGACGAATTTGAACTATAAAAGTAGCAAAGAACGAAAATAAATTTCATTCTTCGCTGCTCACGACCAGCAATGAGCTACCTCACCGGGAAAGGAGGCAAACCAATGGACAACACCAAATCAACGCAGCCTCAACAATAATGAAGAATTCGGTCTCATATACCTAAAGAAAGGCGAAAACTCACGGCCAAAACTCAAATTAGTTGTAAAAAATAAAATGGATCCTCAACTGATCTTTAATATCCATTTTTTTAAGACCCTATCTGGCGACTACTCACTTAGGCACAAATCGTCGCACTCGAGACAGACTAGCACTAGGCTACTTTAAAATAAGAATGAAAAACAATAAGAACAACAATAGTAAGAGAAAATCGTAACAAGGAGAAAGCAAGCTCCTGCGTTGGAGGGAGGTCCTCCCAGCGCAGAAACGTTCGACCTAAAAAGAAAACAATAACAAAAAACTAGTGAAATAAAAGGGAGAAAGCCGGCCTCCCCCTAAAAGTCTACAAGTCCAGGGGTCAATGTGCACGCACTCGTCCCGATTACAAGGAACAAGCGGTAGCGACCCCGCCCATCCCGGTACCGGGAAAGGTAACGTGCGCGAAGATCAACCAAACTGGGACATTCCACAAGAATGTGCCGAACAGTCTTGGGGGCGAGGAAGTCGTCGCAATAGGGCGTAGGCGAGCATTTCATCAAATGGCAATGGGTCACACGACTATGCCCGATTTGGAGACGAGAAGAAGCGACCTGAAGCCGTCTCGGCATTGGGGGATATGTCCATGGGAACAGTCGCGGCGCAATGGCACGCAACTTTAAGTTCCCTTTGACCGTCTCCCATCTTCGTTGCCAAGCAGTCTGAAGAGCTCCCCTTATTCCTGCCATTTAGTCTGTAAGTGGAATAGCAAAACGCTTTTCCGGTCGCCCGATCCTCGCGGACTCTTTGGTGCCCTCATCAGCGCCCTAATTCCCTGCAATTCCTACATGTCCAGGAAGCCAGCAGAAGATAATCTCGACATCCTTCCGACTCACTCAAACCATGGCATCACGGATATCGCAAACCAAAGGGTACGGAGATTTCAATGCCCCGAGAGCCCTCAGGGTGCTCTGTGAGTCGCTATATCTGACGATCCGGTCTCTGAACCGGGCACGACGCGTAATCTCCCTTACCGAGTGGTGTTTTGCCAACAACCTAACCGTGAAGTCAGACGCAGCGCCCAGTAGTACCCCGCTGTTTCAAACAGAGGGGATACGGCATGGAAATCGACCCCTTCTTCGGACTTGAAGCCATCCGTATACACTAGCACGGTTCCAGTGTGACACGAGATGTGCTCCAAAAAAAGGCCGAAAGCAATACTCGCGGCGCTGTAGAAGCTTTGTTAGGAGAGGCGTGATGACGAATAGCCAACGGTGGTACCCTCCAGGGTGGCGTTATGGGCAGAACCTGGAGCGCCATTGGCCCCAGAGCTATATCTAGCTGTCGAAGGAGTTTTCTAGCCCTAAACCCAAATGGCTTTGGGTATCACTTGCGTCTCTCGGCGGCATAGGCACCGTCGAGATCAGCTGCGGATGCTTAGAGAGCCGTTGTCAACAGAGAAAGAGGCTGCGCTCGTCCATACAGGCGAGGAATGCACTGTGCTCGGTGCATATAGAATAGCATCTCTCCAGCATAGATAAGCAAGCTCTTAATAGGGAAAGTGCGGAAGACACCAATCGCCAAGCGAAGGCCGGTGTGGTGGATTGACTTCACTTTCTGCAATAGTCGTTCGGCTGCGGATGCATAAAACTCATACTCGTAGTCGAGCTTTGAACGGACAAAGGTTCCTTAAAAAAGTAAGGCAGTAGCCCTATTAGCACCTCAGTCGCTGAACGTCACGGAATGAATAATATCCATGTCGCGGGTACAAGAGACCCTAAGGCTACGAATATGAGCCTCCCAGTGAGGCAGCGGTAAAATACAAGACAAAGGAAACGGTGTGATTCAACCACTTCCAACCGCATTCCATTAAGAACAAAATCTGGATCTGGGTAAAGCCGTGGATGGCGGCAAAAGTGCACCACCTAAGTCTTGGCCAAAGAGAACCGAAACCTGTGCGCTTAGGCATAGCGAGAAACGGAGTTCAATGACTGTTAGAGTCGAGGCCCATAGAGTTAGCATGTGGGCCGCGCCAAAAGAGATCGAAAGGTCGTCCACGTAGAGCCTAGCAAAAACATCTCTTGGCCGGCCCGAGGTAATGCCGTTGATGCTCAAGGAAAAGAGTATAACGATGAGGAAATTTCCCTGCGGCCCCCCCCTCTTCCTGCTACATTAGTCTGAAAAGGGTTCCTCCAACCATACCCGGAATCGGCGATCTCGCAAAAATTCAGATATAAAGACCGGGAGGCGTTCACTCGCCCCCATCCTTTGAAGGGTCTCCATGATACCGTATCGCCATGCGGTATCATAAGCCTTCTCCAGATGGAAAAACACCCTGGCGTGGTGCTGTTTACGAAGGAAGGCCTCGCAGACAGCATTTTTCAGTCGAAGCAGAGCATCCGACTTGGAAAAAAACTTGCGAAAGCCGCACTGAGCAAAACACAAATGGCCTCCGCTGTCCAGGAATAAGGCGAATCTAACATTTACCGATTTCTCCATCAACTTGCACACGCAGGAGGTTAGATAAATTAGGCTAAAACCAGCCGGGGTAGAATGATCTCTTTCCGGTTTGCGAAAAGCTAGCCTAGTAGCGACTAGCCAAAAGTCTGGGTGGAGACCCTCCACCCAGATCCTTTTGAACAAATCTAACACAAAGGCCATGTCTCGCTCATCCAGCTGTCGAAGCATGACGTACGGGACATCGTCTGTACCATGGGCGGTGTCCGCGCACGAAGCAAGAGCGGAACGCAACTCACTCACAGTAAACCTATCGTTGAAGGATTCTTCGCCTCTGGAGGTAAAATCTAGCCAGGGGCCTTCCGCGACATCATGACCTGCATTAAATGCTGGCGGAGCAGCATCCTGGCTAGAGAATAAGGAAAATGCGGTCGCGAAGGATTACGCCACGGACGCGGGGTCCGAGATTGCGGTCCCATTCTCCTTGAGGACGGGACGGGTCTCCTGCGAGAACTTGCCCCGAATACTTTTGACTCGCTTCCCACCTCTGCTAGAGGGGTCTTTCCATTAAGGGAAGAGACGTATGCCCGCCAAGAAGAGCGGCGGGCGTGCTTCGAAATATACCGGGACCTAGCCCTAGCCCGACGAAATTCACCGACAGTATAATCGTTCGGGCGGCGCTTATAGCGTATGTAGGCATAACGCTTCTGTTTGAAGGCCGTCTCACACTCGGCCGACCACCAAGGGAGTGGTCGGCGTGCAAAACAGCTAGACGTTCTGGGGATAGTAGTCAAGCCCACGGCAATGAGGTTGCCGGAGAAAAACTCAACGGCCTCATCTACCAACCTAAACTCCTCAACTGAGATAGAGAATTCAGTCATTTCCTGAAATGCAGGTCACCGCGCCTGATCCAAGCACCACGTGGGTGGGCTCTTAGGCGGCAGTGTCCCAGAAAATGATATTTGAATGGAAAAGTGATCACTACCATGGAGGTCATTGACCCCCCCATAATCAAAATCAGTCTGTGCATCCGGAGAGCAAAGAGAGAGTGTTCAAGGCAAGAAAATGGAGCGGTTCTCGTGCAGTAATGCGTAAATTCATCTACATTTAGGACACTTATCTCAAGTTCTCACTCAGATCAGCAAAGAATTGTCCCCTGGGATTTGTTGAGTACTCTTCCCAGAGAGGTTGTCTGCCACTCGTATCTCCAAGCAAGAGAAAGAGCCTCGGCAACCGTGCCACGAAGCGGAGGAAGTCCCTCACGTCAAAGTCAGCTGACGGTGGAGTGTACGCAGAAATAACAGTATACATCTTATCAAGGTTACGCTTCACAGGCACTGCCTGAAAGTATGTATCCCGTGGTGGTGGGGTCGCAAAATCCTTATAGCCCGGGGGTGGTGAAAAGGGGGTACGCACCTAGCATGGTCTTTTACAGAAAAATTGCTAACGGGGAACGGGACGAGACGAGCCTTCGTTGCTCCTCCCAGTTGTCCCGGAGTCCACAGCAATTCCATTGGAAAAATATGGCCTATAGGCCTAGCTCGAAGTAGACGCTGATGCCCTCTTTGAAGAGAAGACACTCCTTTGTTGCTGTCCTCCTTTCGAGGGGCTGCTTTAGGAAGCCCGGAAGATGTCGTGGCGACCAAATTCAGGGTTTTGCCTCCTGTGAGTCTAAGCACTCGGTGAAGGCGTGTGGCCGTTTCGCCTTACCGGAAACGGTCACGCTGGGGGAAAGGGGGGGATCCCTTGTTTTAGCCGGGGATGGGTGTAAACCCTATGTGCCGCCAGCTCCGAATGGGTGTGGAAACAACCGTGCTTGTTGGCCTGGAGGGGCCAGGAGCAGAGGGTATCTTTCTAAGCATTGAGGCATACGGCGTCCCAGGCAGAGTCGGGCGCACCAGAACCAAGTCCTTAGCCTTGCAGAATGAGGGACGATCTTGGACCTGAACGCCCAGGATTTCTTTTTCAATGCGATATGCTTCACATTGCTTCGAAAAAGTGGAGTGCGGCTCTCTGTAATTGACACACTTGGCCACACACGATTTGAACTTATCATGTGCAGCCTTGGAGCAATTTACACATACATCCGGTGACCTCAACTTTGCACGTCTACACGAGCGATTCGTATGGGCGAAGCGGTGACAGGAGTAGCACATCCGCGGCAGTGGCACGAATGCCTTCACGTGGTAGCGATACCAACCTCCTCACACCGACTCAAGGAAATTGTCACAGTCGAACGTGATGAATAGTGTTTTCTCATCACACGCTCGAGCTTGACCGCCCGGTGGTTGACAGCTCTAGAGCGATATCTTGTATGGAGTAGCCTACGAGTTGCCCTGCATAAATTACCCTTTTCACAAAGTTCATGGCAGAGTGCGTCGTCACACTTACCGGGGTGCCATCAAGTGTCCGTAGAGCACTTATCTCGGCTACCTTGGAGGGATCCGCCGCATTCGCCAGAAGGCTCCCTTCCGAGAAACGGGTCACCTTCGGTTCTCTACCAATTTTACCAACTAAAGCTCTCCTCTGATGGATTATGTTCCCCTTGGCAATATGCTGCCATCAGTTGAGCGAACACCTAAAAAGCGTTTGAAGCCAGCGGGCTCGAAAACGCCAGGTAACCTCTGAATGAGGGACCACGATGTAATCTAGGCTCCGCTCTGCGCACTTTTGTTCTTATTTTTGGATTTCCCGCCCAGATGAGCACCGGGATCAGACGTGCCGATCTAGGCGTCTTGCGTTCAAAGATGTTAGTGGCCTTGTCCGTCCCCGAGGCTCCCGTGGAGGGAGAAGAGTCCCGAGTCTTTTTGGTCTTTTTTATTAGTCTTTTTCTTTTTAGGAGAGTCGGGTGGGAATGGACCCAACTCTCCCCTCCCCCAGCAGGAGCTGCCAGGCTAGATGGGCCGGCCAGGGTAAGGTCCTTCGCCGAGATAGTGAAGGTAGCAGCAGTCGTAGGGGCACCAACTGGAGGAGGAGATCCCTCCACTGCTTATGATGTCTTAGCAGCCCGACCCTTTTGGCGACGGCCCCGCACAGGAGCAGATTCGTGCTCGGTGTTTGATGCCGAGCCCGAATATGCAAATATGGAATGCCCCACCTTTTGAGGCTGGGCTGCGTCATGGAGCATGGCTATCTAAGGGGGTCTCCATTTGGCCATGCCACCCCATGACATCACAAGTCATGTCAGTTTCGTCCATGTTCTTGTGGAAGGGCCTTCACCCCCACTAGATTTAATATTTAGGCCAGCAGATCCTTAGAGGAAAGCGGCCGATGGGGCCTTTCTTCCTTCTGCCCCCTAAGGGGGTTTGCGCTACCGAGCCGATTCAACTGGGAGCGGCCGGTTATGGGCTGCCTAATGGCTTTCCTGGCATTCCCCTGTGAAAGCAAAGGCGGGACTGCCAGATTTGAGATGGAGTCACGTGGTGACTCCAAGTAAGGGGGTGAGGGGCAGCCCTTTACACCCGTAGGCACTGGAGAAGGGTGGGTACAGGCCTGGCAGAGCCAAGTGCCGCCATTTTAGACGACCGCTCCCACCTGGTGGCCTGGCAGTCCTTCAGCATGGCGGCTCCACCTTGGATGCGGCGTAAAATTGATAGAGTGTGAAGAGAGAAGGAAAAGGGATGTGAGGAAGGTATGGGTGGGGATACAGCAGGTTTTTTAAACTCACCATCCCAAACCTTAGCTCAGAGGTTAAGGAACATTGTCCCCTCCCCCCTCAGCCCCAATCCGTGATATTTCGCTGAGAAGGTCAAATTACAGGCTGGCCACACAAAGTTGTGGGAGAGGCTGTATGAAAAGCAAGGAAAGAGGGGGGGGGGGGAAACACAAGTGTTTTGAAGGAAGAGAAGAGGCTAAGTTAAGTTCAGATGGGGTGCTGAGTCCCGTCAGCCCGTCGACCAAGATGGCATATCACTGCTCCCTTACGAGGTCTTTAATATCCAACAAGATACAAAAAACTGCATTCGCCTGTTGAAGCGTTCCAAAATGAAAATGGATAAAATCTAAGTACAACCTGGTCCTTTTCAAAACCTGTATAGATGAGAAGCTGCTCTCAACATACACAGATATACAAATATATGTATATATATATATTTATATATATATATATATATATATATATATATATATATATATATATATATATATATATATATATATATATTTATATATATATATATATATATATATATATATATATATATATATATATATATATATATATATATATATATATATTTATATATATATATATATATATATATATATATATATATATATATATATATATATATATATATATATATATATATATATATATATATATATATATATATATATATATATATATATATATATATATATATATATATATATATATATATATATATATATAATATAGGATTCACCAGAATTTTGAGGAAATCACTTTGATTACGACTAATTTTTTTATAACTAATATTTTTAAATTTCCTTTTCAGATTATCATTGAATAATATTATAGTGACGAAGTAAATATAAAAGCATGCTCGGTGACAGTGACCACCAACTAATTAGATTTGTAGTCAAAGGTTCGAAGGCAGGGCCTGCAGCTAGTAAATCGAGGAAACTCGATTTGAAATTAGCAGACTTTGCAGGTTTTCGTGCTTGACTGACGGACGCAAGGCTAGAAGTGTGTGATGTTGTTGAAGACTCGTGGAACAGTTTCAAAAATAGGTTCATGAGTCTTCAATCACGTTTCATACCTCTGTAATGTCCCAGTTGGTCTTCTGTTCAACCAAAGTGGTTTAATCGAGAATTCGGCCAACTGCTTAGGGAGAAGAGAACTGTGTACCGGCAATGGAAGATCTCGGGCGACTTTGACGAATACCGGAGGCTAGCCAGGAGAGTGAAGTACAGCATAAGGGCGGCTGAGCGGTCTAAGAAACTCCGGATGGCGAGACTCTGAAAAGAGAATACCAAAGAGTTTTTTGGATATGTGAACAGCCGTAAACCGATCTGTCGAACGATTGGCCCTTTGAGAAATGAGGAGGGGGCATTAAAGCATTCAGATCCAGAAAATGCTAACCTCTTCAACGACTACTTCTGTTCAGTGTTTACTGAAGAGCGTGGTCCCATCCCCTAGCTAATGGATTCCTACTCGGGGAAAAAGCTGCAGGATATGTACTTCACTGAAGGGAAAATAAAAAAGAAGATCAGTGACCTAATGACGAATAAGTCACCTGGCCCGGATGGGTTTCTACCTAAAGTGTTAAAAGAAGTGCCCGATCAAGTGTCACGACACCTGAGCACAATCTTCAACATGTCAATCCGGACCGAATGCGTTCCTAGAGACTGGCGTGAAGGGAAGGTGACTCCTATCTTCAAGAAAGGAGACCGTAGCCAACCGTCAAACAACCGACCTATCACCCTGACTTCGATAGTCGGTAAACCTATGTGAAGCATGATGGTGGACATAATGACGTCGTATTTAGAGTCAAACCTGCTACTGAGGAGTTCCCAGCACGGCTTTCGAAGGCAACGGTCATGCCTGACGAACCTTGTGGAATTCTTCCACTCCGTGTTCAGTGAGCACGATCGAGACAAGGCGGTGGATATGGTGTACCTAGACTTTCAGAAAGCCTTTGATAAGGTAACACACCACCGCCTTCTCCGGAAAGTGCGAGCGCTAAGCATAGACGGAAAAGTAGCCTGCTGGATCGAGAACTGGCTAAGTGGCAGACGGCAACGGGTGGTAGTGAATGGACAGGCTTCTGAGTGGGTGCCCGTTACTAGCGGAGTGCCTCAAGGTTCTGTCCTGGGACAACTACTATTCATCATCTACGTCAAAGACATGGGCGGTGACATGGTTGCCAAGATTTCCAAATTTGCCGACGATACCAATCTTGGTATGAACGTTGCGAAGGATGGAAATACTGCCTGCCTGCAGAAAGATCTTGGGAAGATTGAAGAGTGGTCGAACACGTGGCAAATCCCTTTTAACGTAAACAAATGCAAAGTAATGCATATTGGCCCACAGAAACCCTCAATCTCAGAATATTCTTAAGGGCACTGCTCTTGAATCGAGTGACACTGAGAAGGACTTGGGTGTAACTATTACTAGCGACCTTAAGTTCTCGAAACAGTGCATCGAGGCAGAGAAGAAGGCCCAAAGGATGTTAGGCTACATAAAGCGCCAGTTTGGATACCGTAACAAGGAGATAGTACTTTTTCTGTAAACTCTCTCGTTCGGCCGCACCTGGAGTATGCCGTACAATTTTGGAGTCCTTCGTTTCGAAAGGATATCGCAAGGTTGGAACGCGTAGAAGCCAGGACAACCAAGCTGCTTTCCTCGCTGGAAACCCATAGACTGCGTGGTCAGCTCATCGAAGTTTTCAAAATATTTCGAGGGCTCAACAATGTGGACTACCGGGATATTTTCACGCTAAGTGAGAACAGAACGCGCAATCACGGCTTCAAACTTGAACTGAAGCGTTACAACCGCAATCTGTGTGGAAATTTTTTCACTTAAAGTATTTGCGGTAAGTGGAACGCACTTGTAGTGGAAGTTGTCAACAGTGAATCTGTTGACCAGTTCAAGTCAAGACTAGACAAAGTCTTGAAAAGTGGCCGTTTAGGGACGCAAAACAATTGAGCAGCCATGTGCTTGCTCGATTGCTAGTCCAAAGTTACCCTCTTTGAATGGACCGTAAGGTCTCCTAGGGTACTTCCTTTCCTTGTTACTTCTTGTTATTCACCCAACCTCACTCAACAGGACTAATACGCAATTGGCGTAGTCGAGAGGTCAATAAACGCCACTAAAATACAATTCAATTTATCGTGTTTTCTATTAAGAAGGGTAAGTCCGAAAGGATACAGATCATCTTATTTTGGGCATTTCAAAAATTCAGACCCCGAATTAAAGTAGTCATTAGGCCTCAGGGTGGATTTTTTAAATTGTAGTGTTATAAGGATTCTCAAGATTATTTTAACTTAATTTCCATTTAAATACACCTTCTCTCTGATGTATTCTGGGTCAATATGTAGATTAGCGACTCGAACGATGGGACGTACTATTTCGTCCGTGTTCCAAAATGATTCACGTTTTGGGAGTACATTTAAGGAGACGGCTCGTGTGGGGGCAAACACAATGGGAGACCACACTACGATGATCCTGTGTTTCATTAAATTGTGGGGGTTTAGGGGGCACAGCCCCCTAGTATATAATCCTAATTGTTTATAGACTAATGTGTTAACGTTTACAGAGGTGAATGATTTAACCAAATCATGTCAGTGCCTTTAATCGTTTTTCGAATTATAATGGGGGTGGGAGGGGGGCCGACGTCAGACCACTCAAACGCGCATGAATATTCCGTTAGGAGTGAATCAAAATATTTCCCAAAAAACACTTTTTCGGCCGAGTCGCTAATCTACATATTTACCGTACTCTGCGTCTTTAACTACAGTCCAACAAATGACCACAAAATCCTGAAGCACCCTGTATATATTTATATATCTCTATCTCTCTCCCTCTTTCTCTCTCTCTCTCTCTTTCTCTCTCTCTCTCTCTTTCTCTCTCTCTCTCTCTCTCTCTATATATATATATATATATATATATATATATATATATATATATAGCAGGAATATGAAGACCTAGGTGATTATACTAATCATTTATTGGCCGCACGTTTCGGACCTTTAATAGGACTATCTTCAGCGACTATGTCAACTAATGAGAAGGGGAAGGAACATTAGTTGATAACAGTTAATGTTCCTTCCACTTCTCATTAGTCGACATAGTCGCTGAAGATGGTCCTAGTAAATGTCTGATACGTCCGGCCAATAAATGATTACTGTAATCACCTGGGTCTTCATATTCCTGCTACATATCAGATTCCCAAGGAAAACAAATCAATTACCAGTATATATATATATATATATATATATATATATATATATATATATATATATATATATATATATATATATATATATATATATATATATATATATATATATATATATATTCTCATATTTTAAGTAGTTATATCTGTGTTAACCGTGAGACCAAGTCGATTTAAATTTTCACTCAATTTACGGAAACCCTAGTCTCACAATATTAGAAATTAAAAATGATATCATATTAAACACATAATAACCCGGTGTAAACAAAAAAGTATTTTCGATAATAATTTGGAATCTTTTTTCCTCATTTTTGTTGCATAGGATTTTTCAACTGATTATAATTCGCTTTTCATCCCCTTCAAATATTAATCGGTTTTTTTTATTTGATCTGGTGTCCTTGCTCTTTAAAATTTGTTAAATTAACCTATTCATGTTTTTTTTCAGATTTAATGATGGCTTCTTCAGTAGACATGGATGCATAAATGATTCTAATATATTCTTTTATATCCGTGGCTGCTACACATTTTATCGTCAAAGGCGTAACTATAAGAAGGTTTATGCACCCTGCCTGGGTGACAAAAATCAAGCGCTAAGCTCCACAGACTTTGTATCATAATTGTTAGCATATTTTTCGTTACTAGAAAAGAAAAATGAAAAGTTATACCTTTTGAAGTCCCTATTTAATAGTGAATGCCAAAGGACAACATACGAGTAACTGACTGCTATTTTTGCTTAGTCAAACAAAACTAAAGGAATTGTCAAAAAGATCCGGCATAATATCTCGTATCCCACTATAACCTCTGCACTTCGACTTATTCCGCATTCTTAGAAAGTTCATTTCGTTTTTAATGGTTCTGCCTGCTCTGAGTTTGAAAGTAATAACTCTAATAAGAGTGTAAAAATATGTATCAGATTCTGAAGACTAATCATGTAATGCGACATATATGCCCCCAAGGGTTTTTCTCAGATGCAAATGAATGACTTAGCACGTGATTATCCCCTCTCAGAGAAAGCAGTGGGGATATTAGCTTCAAAAATAAATTAAATCAAACTTCTTGACAGATTTTTAACATGGCAAATTTCAGGATACGGGAACAGATTTTTATGATCTTTTTTTTCAAAAGTAATTTGATTACTGCCCCGATATCAAAAGCCTTTAGGCACAGTTAGATGTTACTTCTTACAATCCTATAGATTATTTTGGGATAGTTCTAAGCACAGAGTCCAGTGTCATCTCTTGTACAATGGCAATGCTTTCGGTGCAGTTCCAGCTGGTTAATCGATGCATTTGAGAGAAACCCATTAGGACATACCCATGGTCATTGAGTTACCTAATTGGCAAAAACAAAGCTAGATCATTTTTCTAGATATGAAAATAATCAACTTCCTCCTTGGACAAAAGAAAGGTTTCACTAAGTTCCCGCACTCTCATTGAGCCAGAAGGAATACAACACATATATAATGAAAGATCTGATTGTCAGTATAAAGTAAATCATTTTCACCCTTTCCATCTCAAATTTGGCTTTATGAAGGATTTCTTGGAGCCATTGAGTAGAGAAGGGTATTTCCTTTTCCCCCGTACTTTAGGCATTTCTGCATTGCATTTTGAGAAAGGGAAATGAGATCCATTTGATGCACCTCAAATTCGTGTCCTTCTACGTTCTGTGGAATTTGTCAGAAAGATAAATGCCAAGAAAAAGACAACAAAGTTGTCATTTGTAGTGTACCAGAAAACTATGAAGATTTTCTGTTTTAATGCTGTTGGCTTTTGGTCTTATTGGATGGAATAAGAGTGTCAAGCTTCATTTTCTTAATATTTAAATTTACCATTTCATCGTGAAACTTAAGGGGTTTAATTGATGAACAGGGAGAGTGCTTCTACCAAATTCTCATGAACGTGGAAGAGAAATATCAGAGAGGAATAGGCCTCAGCTATTATCGATGACTACTGCTGGAGTATCAAACGATACGCTACCGATAATGTCTTCAAATGAAATAGCTAAAACCGTAAATTCTGGCCATAATAGAAGACGTTTGAGCTTTATTAATTCATCTGTCTTTCTCAATCGCATCGGTACATAGTGATATTTCGATATAATTAATACAGGTTTCAGATTTGACTATGAGTCATTTATCTGTATATTTTGCAGATTTGGTTTCTTTTACCTTATTTCACATTTTATTACGCATTCTGGTGAATATACACACTGATGAATTTTCACTGCAAAGCAGTACAAATTTAAAAAAAAAAGATGAATTATAAAACTTTGTATTTTTCAGAGAAAATCTGAACAAAGTTTAATTCAGAACCACATTAGGTAAGTATAAGTCGGTATAAATGTAGAAAATCTTTCTTCTCTAATATAATTTATTCATTTTAGCCTATTAAATGATCATTTGTTCCACTGTTCTGTTGACAAAGTTTTTCTTACACACACAGATGCTTCCATGCACTTCAATTATGTCGATTTCTTGCCATGATTGCTGAATTCCTTTTTCAGTTCTGGTTCACTAAACTTGTCGCACCGCTCGGCATGAGCCCTCTTTTTCATTGATTCCCAAATAAAATTAGATATCGGGTTACCTTGTGGACCAATAATGACGTTATTTTTAGATTAGTAAAAAAATAAATACATGATTTATACTTTTGTCACAGTACAAAAATTCTTAGGGTACTCATTCATCGCATCTGACAATAGTAAAAACAAATAATATTATTACAAGTTTTGTACAACGTATAGTAAAATCAAAGACCCGAAAAACGTTCCAAAGAATTCCTACTTCAAGAAATGGTGATAATGTGAACGATAAAAGAAAAACAATGAGACACGTGTGCTTGATAATACAAAAGTTTTGGTGCTAAGAAGTTAGTATTCAGGAAGGATAAACTCCACAAAATTATCTACACAATGTTGGCTACAAACGTGGTCTAAAGTGTAATATTTTAGTGAATAAGTTGCATTATGTATCATAGAAACATTTTTAAAAATGTTATGATTTAAGCAAGAAATTCTTAGAAAGGTAAAACTGGAGTTGACTTTATTGAAACCGAAACGAAATTCGAATTCCCTAAATTACATGGAACGGCAAAGATATTGCCAGGCTGTCGTCGTCTTATTCAGAAAATTATTTTAGGTTTGTAACATAATGTGGCACTACGACATAAAATCAAGGTGGGACAAGCATTCCTGAATAATATTCATATTAATTTATTGAAAACAATGATTAGTTTCTTCTAATCCCATAATATAACCCGACAACTTCTTTGATTTGGATGTCTGCTCTTTCTTAATAACAGTTCTATTACTGAAATTTATTTTCATTAGATATATAACGTTTTGAATCATGGATATATAATAATAACATTCTTTTATTAACGATAGAATGTCCTCAAATATTAAGTTTTATTATATATAAGTGTAAGGGAATGGTCACTTCCCCCCCCCCGCCCCTCGACCACTCTTGGTGCAGTTCCAAGGCGGTTACCGCAAGGACATCCGCCCCAGGCATCGGCGAGTCGAAAGCGTAACCACAACGGGGCTCAACCCAGTGCCATGAAAGACCCTAAAGGTCAAAAAGGTAAGATCTCCCCCAGGAGAGTGAGATCCAGTTTCACGTCGAACAAGAAATTGGAGACGGGTTTCTCCCAATCTCGATGGCTAACGAGGAGCCGATGTTTGACTTCGTGGGAAAGACCGTTAGGAAAAAGAACTCTCCTGGGACCGTCCTCAAGCCCCTCTCCCCCTTACCACTCCCGCAGTGGGGGTGCGAGGTATAAATGAGGAACTCTGAGGAAAATCTTGGTAGTATACGTCAGTCTCTAGGTGACGAAGTCCTCGGATCCACAACCGAGCTACCGAGACTGGAGAGGTAATGTACTTGGCTCGCCAGACCAAGAAGTACCCGGCAAGAGAGGCAGGGCTACCTACCTTAAGGGGCTAAGAAAAAGCTCATCCTTGAGCTAAGTCCCTGGTTATCAAACCAAACGATAAGTGAACTTTGGTAAGTTCGACTTACTCTCGCCAGAGAGACTCCTCATATCCGGGTGCACCTTAATCACCAGGGATATTCCTCGTCCTTGAGGAATTAAGAAAAGAAGAAGGAAAAGGCTCCCCCTCGAGCCCGTTATTCGGTGGCCACACCAAACTTTAAGTAATTTATTCTCGCCAGAGAAACCCCCCTCCGTTAGCCGCGCCTTTGAAGAAGACCCTCCCCAAGTTCAGTCCTCGTCCATAAGGAAATTAGTAACGAAGGAGAAAAGCTCCTCCTCAAGCTCGTTACTCGGTGATCACACCGCACTCCAAGTTAACTTGAATTAAGAACCAAGTTCGACTCACTCTCGCCAGAGAGACCACGACTGCCTGGGTGTTGCATAGAGCACCGTATTGGTTCTCGTCCTTGAAGAACCCTTCCCCCCCGGAAGAACGTGTGGACCCCCCAGCTGCTACCCTCGCCAAGACGACCGTGGAATTCCGCCCATCTACACGCGTCAAGAGTAAACATTTCTGAGGCCTTTAAACTCCACATGAGTCCGTAATCCTAATTCTTATATTATTGTTTTGTCTAGAGAAAACGTTAACCAATTTTTGTAGGGAAACTAATTTAATTAATTCTTGTTTATAATAATATTTAGAGTATTGCTGTAGTTAAAGTATAAAGGTTGTGTATTCAATGGTTAAAGATAAAATATAAGTTTATTTTGTGAATTAGTGGGCGTTTCTTTTATATCCTGACGTGTTTGGTAACGGCTCTATTCTTTAAGATATTCCGATATCAAAGTATATTAGACAGCTCTTAGCACTCTTAGAGACTAGAACAAAAAGGAGGGGCATTCTACGACACTAAACAAAAGAGGTGTCAGGTAAGTAGGGTTCTTATCAGAAAGAATTTTACGAAAATTAAAGTGGTGTCAGGTTTTGTAGGTTGTTATTAGAAAGAACCCAGCAGTGTCTAATTAAGAAAGAGCCAACACGTAAAGGAATATCAGGAACAAGAGAATAATTGACAAGAGGAAAATTGGTAGAGTTAGGGGTGGTAACAATTCAAAGGTAACTGGTAGGTCAAGTGGTAAATTTGTTGTCGGGAGTGGTATTTCAATCAGCATAGTAGTGGGATTAAGGGTAAGTTATGCTGAGCGCTACCTGGTGAGTGGTGGCATAATTACCTGAGAATACAGAAAGGAAAAATCGACGGACCAACACGAAATGGATCCAGTCACAAGATTTTACCAACAAGCCCAAAGTCTGGGACTTGAAGGCACAGAAATGCATGACTACGTCACGGCAGAATTAAGAATAGATTGTGTAGAAGAAGAAAGAATTTTGGATATAGAAGAAGAACAAGAATTAATAAAGTTTGAGAGAGAAACAGAGGATATAATAAGAGAGGATAAAAGAGAACGTGAATTAATGGAAATATGGATGAACCGGAAAACTGAAGAATCCCGAATACAGCGGAAAATAGAAACAGAGGAAAGAAGAATGCTGAGAGGAGGTAAAACAAGCGAAAGAATAATACTGTTGAAAAGAGAAGCACGAGAAATCAGAATAAGGATAGAAATGGAAGATGAAGAAAGAAGACTAAAGATAAAGCTAGAAGATGAAGAAAGAAGAACTCGACGGGAAAACGAAATAGCGAAAGCAGAACAAGAAGCCGAGGAAAGGAGAATGAAGATGGAAAAAGAGTCAAAAGAGAGGAGAATAAAGATTAAAAAAGAAATAGATGAAAAGAGAATGAAGAGGGAAAAAGAATGTGCTCAAGCGGAAAGAGAAGAGAGAGAAGAAAAGGAAAGATTGCTCGCACTCGAAAGAGCACCTATCGAGAATCTCATAGAGGTCGAGGAAGTTGGACCTCGGCCTGGACCTAAGAAAGGACCATCGAGGGAAACCCAGCCAAATGGGGTAACGATGGAAGAAATAGGAAGTAGGAATGAGGTACCATCAGAAGTACCTAAAGAAAAACCTACGAGGAGAACCCAGCCAAATGGGGTTATCAGGGAAGAAGAAGAAGGTAGGGTAGAGGTACGAGCAGGTGTACCTGAGGAACTACCGGCGAAGAGAAGCGAGTCAAATGAGTTGACAAGGAAGGAGGAAAGAGGTGCTATGGCTATGCACCCAGGTAAGACTAGTCAAATGGTAGACGCGGATGAGTATCCCCTACCCCTAGTAGTCTCCCCCCCGAACGGAACGTCCACGGAGTTACCGCTAAATCGCCAAGTCGTAGTGAGCGCCAAGCCCATTAACGACCTCGCGGGGAAAAGTTTTCTCGATCCCCAAAGATCGAACCCAGACACGATCTTCCAGTGTCCCTGGTTAAAGGAGAGCTATGGGACCTACGCTCCCATCAATTATGCCCCGCTACAACAGGCAGCTCAAGCCATAATGTTCAGTTTAAAGGTATTCAAGTACCATAAAAAGGGTAAGTCGCGTAGGTTGAAATACCGCTACCATTTAGTACCATACTTGGGTAGACTCAATAACCCGAACGGCCGACTCAGGCGCGGTAGAATAATGGTCACAGAGCACCATTTTAGGATCAGCTACATCAAAGGAGCCGATAATGTACAGCTGCTCTATAGGTGTAGACGAAAAACCATTGAGGGTTATTTCAGTACCTAATGAGCGTGAAACCATGTTTTCATTTGTTGTTCGTGTTAATATTTATCGGTAGGATTTAAGTTCTCAAAAACTTAGAAAGGTAAGGAAGTAGCTTGTTTTGTTGTTTTTTTTTGTGGGTAAACGATGAATTAAGGTTTTTTTCAATTTTCTATGTAAAATTGTATTGCGAGTAGGTCTAGCTCGACACATTGCCTGTGTAAACGCGCGCGTGGGCGCTCATGTGTAAGGAAACTTAATGTAAGAGAGGGCTCGAAGAAATACAACTTTGCTAAGCTCGACTAGGTTGAGTAAGTTGTTTTGAGTTCCCGGGGGCATCCCCCTCTCCCCATTAAGTTCTTTGGTGGGAGGTGTGTAAGGGAATGGTCACTCCCCCCCCCCCCTCGACCACTCCTGGTGCAGTTCCAAGGCGGTTACCGCAAGGACATCCGCCCCAGGCATCGGCGAGTCGAAAGCGTAACCACAACGGGGCTCAACCCAGTGCCATGAAAGACCCTAAAGGTCAAAAAGGTAAGATCTCCCCCAGGAGAGTGAGATCCAGTTTCACGTCGAACAAGAAATTGGAGACGGGTTTCTCCCAATCTCGATGGCTAACGAGGAGCCGATGTTTGACTTCGTGGGAAAGACCGTTAGGAAAAAGAACTCTCCTGGGGCCGTCCTCAAGCCCCTCTTCCCCTTACCACTCCCCCAGTGGGGGTGCGAGGTATAAATGAGGAACTCTGAGGAAAATCTTGGTAGTATACGTCAGTCTCTAGGTGACGAAGTCCTCGGATCCACAACCGAGCTACCGAGACTGGAGAGGTAGTGTACTTGGCTCGCCAGACCAAGAAGTACCCGGCAAGAGAGGCAGGGCTACCTACCTTAAGGGGCTAAGAAAAAGCTCATCCTTGAGCTAAGTCCCTGGTTATCAAACCAAACGATAAGTGAACTTTGGTAAGTTCGACTTACTCTCGCCAGAGAGACTCCTCATATCCGGGTGCACCTTAATCACCAGGGATATTCCTCGTCCTTGAGGAATTAAGAAAAGAAGAAGGAAAAGGCTCTCCTCGAGCCCGTTATTCGGTGGCCACACCAAACTTTAAGTAATTTATTCTCGCCAGAGAAACCCCCCTCCGTTAGCCGCGCCTTTGAAGAAGACCCTCCCCGAGTTCAGTCCTCGTCCATAAGGAAATTAGTAACGAAGGAGAAAAGCCCCTCCTCGAGCTCGTTACTCGGTGATCACACCGCACTCCAAGTTAACTTGAATTAAGAACCAAGTTCGACTCACTCTCGCCAGAGAGACCACGACTGCCTGGGTGTTGCATAGAGCACCGTATTGGTTCTCGTCCTTGAAGAACCCTTCCCCCCCGGAAGAACGTGTGGACCCCCCAGCTGCTACCCTCGCCAAGACGACCGAGGAATTCCGCCCATCTACACGCGTCAAGAGTAAATATTTCTGAGGCCCTTTAAACTCCACATGAGTCCGTAAGCCTAATTCTTATATTATTGTTTTGTCTAGAGAAAACGTTAACCAATTTTTGTGGGGAAACTAATTTAATTAATTCTTGTTTATAATAATATTTAGAGTATTGCTGTAGTTAAAGTATAAAGGTTGTGTATTCAATGGTTAAAGATAAAATATAAGTTTATTTTGTGAATTAGTGGGCGTTTCTTTTATATCCTGACGTGTTTGGTAATGGCTCTATTCTTTAAGATATTCCGATATCAAAGTATATTAGACAGCTCTTAACACTCTTAGAGACTAGAACAAAAAGGAGGGGCATTCTACGACACTAAACAAAAGAGGTGTCAGGTAAGTAGGGTTCTTATCAGAAAGAATTCTACGACAATAAGGTTGCATTAATTATGAAATGCTTTAAAAATTTGCTTGGTTAAAATTCTTTAATAAATAATAGACTTCTCGTTAATAGCTCCTAATTTTTTTTAATTTCTGTTATATAGAGATTCCTCATTTATGTATTTAGTTAATGATAAATTCTCGCCAATTATAAACTTTTATGAAACTATTTTTTTTAAATACGACTTTAGTAATTTAATCCTTTTAGTCAGATGGCTTAATACTCGATTTTTAATGCATATTTTTTATGACTGAGTTTTGTCAATTATGGAGGTTCATTATATCGGTGTGTCGTTACTTATTGAATTTTGTAAATAGTGGAGATTTGCTTTAAGATTTTTTTATTAATACGACTTCGTTAATCAAGAACTTTTCTATATCCATGATAATGAAATTTTGTCAATTATCGATGTTCGTTAATTGAGGAATTTTATAATTTTTGAGAAGTAGTTAAAAAAGTTTCGTTATGTCTGGAATTTTTAAATTATTCGAAAGTGATAAATATGTAACTACATAATTATATAATCTTGGTATAAACGGGCGATCAAGTTCTGCTTACATATTTCGTCTATGTGTATCATTCTAAAATTAGTGCCACTGGCGAAAATATTAAGCGAGTTGATCATACTCGTATATCGTGTGGTCCCCCAAAATGAGTTATTTTTTAAAGATTAATATCTCAGTAACCTTCTTCCTATTCATGACAATTTTCATATGCAACATACTTTCTGACTTCCTTTTGCGAATGCAAAAAACGAAATTCAAATACCTTTTGTAATTTTGTTGCACCTCACAAAAATACCAACATTGGTCAAAAAACGAATATCCAGTGTAAAGAAATAAATAATCAGAAATTTAACTTAACTACAGTAAATGATCGATGAATAACGAATCTGAGTCTTTTTTTCAACACACAAACTTTTCCTTACTTCATTGATGCCAATTTATTGCCAATATTCACATATTTTACTTTTCAATTCTGGTTCAATGAATCTTTCTCTCTGACATTGTTCAACCTTTTCTTTAAGTAACAACCAAATTGAGTAATCCGGGGTGTTACAATCTAAACTTTGCGGTGTCCACTCATTTTTCGTTAATAATCTTGAGGTTTTGCTAAGTAAAGTCATTTTGTTAATACAGGCGACGACAATCAGGAAACAACTTTGTTTTCAGGCGTTCAAGGTAATTAGCAGAATTCATTTTTTTCTTTTTAGTATCAATAAAATGAAAATCCGTTTTGCCATTCCAAAAGACCCATGCAGATATTACAAGCTCTTTAGGAAATCTTGAAGTTTCATGATACAATCTATTTATCGCAATGGCACACTTTTTAACACGCCCGTAGACAATATTATTTTGGCGATTTCACAATATTTCTAAAGTGAAATCTTTTTCATACGTAAACACAATATTTTAAACATCAGCGACAGAGAAGTAATAAAGTAACTGCTGGTATTTTATCTTTCTTTTATCCTTAATAGTACCACTTTTTCTAGAAGATACTATTCTTTTTAAGGCCTTTAGCTTCTGTTTCTTATTTATTCGTTTTCCAGAACTCTTTCCAATATCTAATATTTCAGAAATTATTCTTTGCAATAAATGACTTCCTGGTTTATCTTCTTGAGAGCAGACATTATCCTTAATTTAATTCCCATTTCTCGGTTCTGAAGCTGTTCTCGATCTACTGCTGCATGGTTTTCTCTTACCACTTCCCGTATCTTTTTAAAGTCTTTCTACAGCACGTTTTTTCCACATTTTTCAAGGAAATTTTTGCACTACTTTTCCAGTCGTCCATATCTCTTTACAGTATCAAGCATTAATAAGATTGCGATCTTCTTCTGACATCTTCATTAAGGATACTGAGGAACTGTAAATAAAGATATCCATATTATGATCATTCCTGTAGGCTTTTGTCCTAACGTGAACATTCCTGTATGATTTTGCACAATAAAATAATATTATATTTCCATATTCCATTTTTTACCCAGGTCGTTATTTTTGTGAAGTGCCAGTAAATTATAGAAGGTATCTAAATTCCATTTTTTGCATTCCAAAGAGGAAAAATTGAAAGCATTTTGCATAGGAAATTGTTATGAATAGAAAAAAGTTTACTGATATATTAATTTTATAAAATGCGTCATTGCGGCGAGGTCACTCGATATATGTATTTTATTCACTTTTATTTGCTTAGTTCTTTTCCTTTATAAAGGAATAAACAAATACTGTGGCTGAAAATAGACTCGTATTCCAACCTAGGTTAGTTAAATTTGATGTTTTGGTGTTTAATAGTAAAAATAATAATAATAGTAGTAATAATGGTGATAATAATAATAATGCAAATAATAATAATAAGGAGAAGAAGAAGAGCAACAACAACAATAATAATTTAATAATAATAATAAAAATGATAATAATGATAATTCTAGTTCAGAATAATAATGATAATGATAATGCTAATAATACTACTAATAGGGGCAATGAGTATTGGGGAGCAGGGAAACGGAACCGATCCGCGTGTGATAGAGGAGTCCACCTAAAGCGCAAATTGAAATGTATATATTCAAATGTTCGTAGCTTAAAAAATAAACTTGCCGAAATAAAAGCCGTAATTCTAGAGGGAGACTACGATCTCGTATTCTTAAGTGAGACTTGGATAGATACACATTCCGGGATCAGTGTTTGCGAATTTGATATACCAGGTTATAAAATTCATCATACAAATAGACAAACTGGTAGAGGAGGGGGCGTATTAGTGTATATAAAAGATGACTTAAACGCTATAATGATCGACTCGTCTACGGCAGATATGAGAAGTGAGGCCTTATTAATCCAATTATATTGTAATGCAAAAAATAAAATTAATTTAGCCGTCATATATCGTCCTCCATCGCAAATAGAAAGAGAAGATGCTGCACTCTTTGATATGCTTTCATCTTGGGTTAGAAAAGGGACCACATTAGTCTGCGGCGATTTTAACTATCCAAACGTTAATTATAGTAACCTAACGTCAGATAAAGCTGGGGAGAGACTACTTAACTTTATTCTGGAGAATTTTCTCGTTCAAAAAGTGGAGGAATCAACTCGTGATAATAATATCCTCGATTTAATCATGGCGACTGACGAGTCATTAGTAGAAAATGTTTGTGTAGGAGAGCATTTAGCCTCGAGTGACCATAATGCGATTAGATTCGTAGTAAACACGTGTGTAGATGTAAAAATTAGTACACAGCTCATGCCACGTTTTGGTAGCTGTAATTTTGATACTTTTCGCGAAAGGATTAAGGATGTAGACTGGGGAATGCGCTTCGGGAATAGTTCAGTAGGAGAAATGTACACTGAGCTTCGGCGTACACTCCTTAGTGTAAATTTCGACTTAGTAAAGTATGTGCACCGTAAGAGCGGCAAGTCGATGAGAGCGCCGTGCGTTAGCCCACTAATATTAAGCTTAATTAAGGACCGAAATAGAAAATTTCAAATACATAAGAACAATGAGTCATTTATAAGTCGGCAAAATTACATAGATTCTTGAAGAGAAGTTAAACGGGCGGTTAGAGATGCAAAGCGGAAATATGAAATAAAACTGGCGAAGGATTCAAAGAAGGAACCGAAACGGTTTTACGGGTATGTAAACAGTAGGAAACCTTTAAAAGGTTCAATAGGGCCGATTCAAGACAAAGATGGTCGTTTGACGGAATTTCCGGCGGAAATGTCTGAAATTTTAAATGAACATTTCACAAGCGTCTTTACTGTTGAAGATTCGTCCCAATTAGGATCGTTAGTTGAAGAAGTAGATAATAGTGATATTTGCATATCCGATATAACAGTTAATGAAGTGGAAATTCTTAAATATATCAACCTGATGAAAAAGTCGAAATCACCCGGGCCCGATGGCGTTTACCCCACTCATTTAAAGGAACTTAAGAATGAGCTTGCGAAGCCGTTGCGTTGAATTTTCAATCGCTCATTAGAAGATGGTGTAGTCCCTTCAGACTTCAAGCGTGCAAACGTTACACCAATATTTAAGAATGGGAATAGATACGAAGCAACGAATTTTCGTCCTATTAGTCTAACTTCGGTAGTTGGAAAGCTTTTAGAATCGGTAATTAGAGATAGAATAGTGAGCCACCTCGAGCTAAATAATCTAATTAAAGATTCCCAACATGGGTTTAGGCGGGCGAGATCGTGCTTGACAAATTTGCTGGAGTTCTTCCATAAAATGATTTGCGTTTACGACGAAAGCAAAGCTGTAGATGTAATCTATCTAGACTTTAAAAAGGCGTTTGACACCGTTCCGCACGAAAGATTATTAATGAAAGTTAAAGCAATCGGTGTGAAGGGTAAGATATTAAATTGGATTAGAAATTGGCTAAAGGATCGTTCGCAGCGAGTAGTTATAAATGGTGAATGTTCTGATTGGGTCAACGTCAGTAGTGGAGTGCCACAAGGCTCCGTTCTTGGCCCATTATAGTTTCTATATATATAAACGATTTGGATAATGGCGTATTTAGTACGATTTCTAAATTTGCTGACGACACGAAGCTGGGCAACCGTGCCTATGTAAGATCGGACGTAGAAAAATTACAAAAGGACCTAAACTTGATTGTCAGATGGGCGGATAAGTGGCAAATGCAGTTTAATTTAGGTAAATGTAAGGTGATGCATTTGGGTTGCCATAATTTGAGGGTAGAGTATACCATGAAAGGCCAGGTCCTCGACGTAGTTAAATTGGAAAAAGACCTGGGAGTTTTAGTCTCGGATGACTTCAAAGTCACGAAACAATGCGCGGATGCATGTAAAAAAGCAAATCGTGTGCTGGGTTATATCGCGCGTAATTTCACGTTCAAATCCAAAGAGATAATTTTACCATTGTATAAATCACTTGTGCGTCCACTGCTCGAATATGCGGTTCAATTTTGGGCTCCATACTTAAACAAAGATAACGCGCAATTAGAAAGAGTGCAGCGTAGGGCTACAAAATTAATTCCCGAGCTGAGTAACAGGCCCTACGAGGAAAGACTCAGGGCATTAGATTTGCCATCTCTCGAAGGCAGAAGATTACGTGGAGAGCTAATAGAAGTATTTAAAATATTGAAAGGATTTTCAAACGTTGATTATAGGAATTTGTTCGAGTTGGATCACAGGGGAAACACTCGGCAACACGGATTAAAATTAGTAAACAAGCGATTTAAAACTAGTATAGCCCAAAACTATTTTACGTTTAAAATTACTCAAATTTGGAATAGGCTACCCATTCACGTAGTGGATAGTAGGTCGGTAAATATGTTTAAAAACCGTCTCGACGCGCACTTAAATAGTATAAATATAACGTAGTCTGAGCACAGTAAATAAAAACGTCTTTGCAAAAAAAGTTTGAAGCGGAGGAACAACGAGAGTAAAAATGATGACTAAAAATGATGCCAGCGATTTCTCTTGCATGTCTAGTTTAGATATCCATTTTCTTTTCCGCCTATCCTATAAAAAGTCTTACTATCCTAAAACTAGATTTTTACCACTAGCAGTCGAGGGCTGCGGAAGTTGAGAAGAAAAACTTTCTATCACCCTCCCTAGGTTGAAGTAATTAATATGCATGACATTGTACACATGTAGATAAGTGTGTACAGTAGATTATATATTTCAAAAAATAATAATAAAAAAAAAAATATAGCATGTTAGAGATACACTCGGAGATAAGTGTGTATCGTAGTTTCGGATGTAGTGTAGCGGACTAGCCTCGAGCGGACCTTAGGGTCTTTGCTGGTCCTAGATTCTGTAGTTCTGTAGTAATCTTTTTCCAGGGATAATGGCAAGTTAAAGTGAACAGGAATAATATTTTTCCAAAGGTGACATAAAAAAGGTAATTACACGATGGATGGCAATTTTTTATTTAAATTAATACATAATGAGCCCTTTGATAATAATTATAACTCCGTGATTATAACTTGGTGTGACAAACAAGTCACCGTGTCCATGTAAAGTTGTTGTCATTATACAACAAATAATGACAATTTAGGAGTAGTCATTGCAAGAATGTTTTTAATTCACTTTACTCCGTTATTAACGATTAAATTGGCAAGCATTAGCATTTTAGAATCGGGAAATACAGTAGCAAATCAGTTTCTCATTTCATTTAATTCCATAAAATACATTATTGTCTCTTAAATCTCCTCATTTCATTTTAAAACTTTACTAATTTTATTTACTGTTGTACTTTAATTTGCACGAAATCATTAAATTTGCATATTTAATTTTCAGAGTGCATTTCTAACTTTCCCTTCCTTAAAGGATAAGAAGACTGCTTGGGATTGGGAAGGAAGGGAAAATATACAGGATGCTTCCCCTCATTGGTCTGGAAACGTAAAAACCATAGGTTATTTAGAGCATATATATATATATAAATATATATATATATATTAGTGTAGATGGGTAGCAGTCTTTCTTGAATGCAAATTTTGTTGAAGATCATGGTGTATTTCACCTTAGTTAACTTCCTTTGTCGACTTTTTATTCTTTAAACTATCTTTTTTATTCTATCTTATAGATGGTAGATCACTTGTCCTATTTCCATCTCTCTTTCTCATAAACGCGTTTAATAAAACAAAACTTAAATTGCTCTGGTTTCGATCTAATCGATCATCTTCGGAGCGTCTTGAGATATATTCTTTTCTTCTTTACCAATGAAATGTGGAGTCGGCATCAGAGTGAATGAAAGAAGATAAGATAAGATGGATAAAGTTAGAATGTGTAGAGAGGGTGAGATAAGAAAGATAGAAATTAAAGTGTGGTGTGGGTGTGAATGTGTGTAGGATGATATGTGAAGATGGTAGAGATTTGTGCCAGGTTGCCTGGCTAACGCTTTCGTTTTTCTTTTATTTATATTATATTTTTGTGATACATTATTATTTTAAGCATTGGAGCCTTTGTTTTCTTTTGCTCTATAGAGCGTTTGTGTCATTTATTATTTGTTTTTATCATTATTATTATTAATGCTATTATATAAATATATTTATGTATATATATATATATATATATATATATATATATATATATATATATATATATATTTTGTCAGTAATTACTTTTAGTTCCTCATCAGGATTCTCATTTGGGTTGTATGGTTGGTAGTCACAATCTGTTGTCCGTTTTAGATATTGCATTCCTGTTATGTACCTGTATGTACTATAGTTTATTACCTATAGATTGGATTGACGTTTATTAACGTTTTTCTCTGGCTAGCGTCGAAGCGTTGTTTATATTGCGTACGATGGATTTGGTCTTCTTGTGCGATGGTTTGGTTTATTATATTCTGTGGAATCGTATTTTTAATCTTTTCAAACAGTTTTCTAGCTCTTTTTTTTGTAGACTGTGTTTATGGGTTCTATAGTAGACCTGCAGTGGAGTTATTCTGCTAGTATGTAATTTAGTCTTCCTGTGTTTGTTATGAATCTAGTGGCTTGATTTTGGACTCTGGATATTTTTGATTTGGGAGTTACTTAGTGTGTTCAATGGTATTATTAACATAACATAACATAACATAACTTTTGGGTATAGGAGCTTAGGTTGTACTAAGGTCAGGTATATATTTCTTTTATTTTGGGTTGAAAGTTGTCTGAATCTGTATAGTACTGATAAAGTTGATTTTGCTTCTATGATTTTTTGTGGTAGGTAACTTGTATAGCCTGTCAATGTTAATTTTAGCCCGAGGACACGTTTTTATGTTGAGAAAGGATATGCCTTTCCATCTACGCGTACAGTGGCTTTTTTCTTCTGGGTATTAGTTTAAACTTATCCTTGTTAGTTTTTATTTTATTCCTTTTCTCGTAAGCATTTAGGTTTTTAATTTCTATTCCTTTTCTTAGGGCGATCTCCTTGGGGTTTTTCCTATCGCTTGTCACTATCTGAGTAATATCGTCCGTTAATTGTATGTACATCGAACTTTCATCAGTTATATGTGGAAGGTCCCTGGTATATACTGTGTACAGCGTTAGTGAGAGGCAGCCTCCCTGTCGAACACCCGTTTGCAGATTGATTGCATCGCCTGTTTTACCGTTTATCTGCAATATCGCCTTCCTTTTTTCTATATAGCTGCAGAGTTTTTTGCAGAGGTTTATTTCGAGGTTAAGGTCGCAGATTTTGGCTTTTAGGCCATAAAACCACACTTTGTCAAAGGTTTTGGCAACATCACGAAGTACAATGTCAACTCTGTTGCCTCGTGCTGTTTCGGTAGCAATTTTTTAGGTTATGATTGCTAGTGCGGTGTCCGACCCTCGCTTGCTCCGGAACCCGTGCTGTTGTGGATGGTATAGGTTATTTATGTTAAGATGGTTGATCAACCTTTCGTTAAGGAGCTTTTCTAGGACTTTGCCTGAAAATTCCAGGAGTGAGATAGGACGGAAGCTTCCGACTTGATGTTTCGGTTTGCCCGGCTTCGGCAAGAAGATCATCTTTGCCGTTTTAAATGCTTAGGGGAAGTATCCCATATTTAGGCAGGCATTAAAGATCTTGACTACCGATTTGTGCACATTATCTGGGGAATTAATTACGTGAGCTTTGGATATTCCACTTTGTACTGGAGCCTTTTGTTTAAATGATTTTAATACTGTCAGGTATTCATTTATTGTAAATGGCTTTCCTTTCCCCAAGGGATTGTCTCTTTGTTCGTCGGCGTTTCTAAATGGTATAATATGTTCAGGTTGTGTTGCCAGGCTACGTATGATTTCTTTATCGTAGTTTTGGTCGAAATTTTGATTTTCTTCAGGTGAAATAGAAATTATTTTCATCCAGTGTGTTCGGAAATGTTCTTGTAGTTCCTTATTTTTTCTACTTTCTTGTTCTGTATTTTCAGGCTTATTTCTTCTTTGGGCTGTGATCCACGTAATTTCTTGAATTGTCTCCAGAATTTCCTTTGATCTTTTTCTATCTCCATTTTGGCAATTATATTATCCCATAGCCTGCCTGAATTTTCCTTGCTGAGGGTGTCTATCCTCCTTCTAATAATGATAATACTTCTGTACCTTCCAGTCGTATATCTCGATACCCTGATTTCATTTATTACATTTTGAAATGCATCCATTTCATCTTGAATCTCTTGAGTCCATCTAGGTGCAGGTATGGTTCTGTATTCTATTGTTGGGGTGTGTAAACTGTCCGCCTCTCTGATTTTACTGGTAATTAACTCTAGTTGGTCATCTATTTCCTCTTTACTTTGGTTGTTAAGGGATCCGGTTTCTATTGTGTTTAAGTATTGTTTGTATACATCCCAGTTTGTTTTGCTGGTTGCTTTTCTGCCAGATATTTTTATTGGGATGGGCGAAGTTGAGATGGTGGTAATTATGCTTAAATGTTTGGAGGGAGTTGCGGGGCCTGGCTGTGTGTGGTGATTTAGATTCAAGTTTTGATTCGTTAAAATAATATCTGGGGTAGTCGAGGCTTGGGCTGTGAGATACGTAGGGAATTAAGGTCCTTCTCTGTTTAGTAGGCCTCTTTGCATTAGGAAGTTTTTCCCGTTCCGTTTGTATGGGTTGTGTACCCTGCTTCCCTGCACCTTGCATTAAGGTCTCCGGCTAGAAAGGTTGAGGCTTGTCTACGGAATAGCTTGATGAAATTGGGATCGGTAGGTACGAGCATCTAGGGGGTTGGTAGGCTCCGGCTATGACCAGGTCACCTGTAGTCATTTTTATTTTCACAGCTAAAAATAATTCCTCTAGCTCTTTTATTTCTGTAAAGTGTATACCTTTTTTAATGCCTAGTGCAACTCCGTCATACCTTGACTGTGAGTGGTTGGTTGTTAAGAATTTATAGTTGGGGATTTTTAGTGTTTCTGTATCTGTGTATATGCCATGTTCTGTCAGGATTATTACGTCTGGATCTTCCTTTCCTACTATGTTTGAGTACATTAAGCTTTTTTCCTTTCAGCCGTTAACATTCAAGGTGAATATTTTAAGCTTACGTTGATACGTGTCCATTGCTGTTTATATTTGCTCGTGTTCTCTACCTGACTTTGTTTTTTCTGGTTGGCCTGGGAATCGAGTGCGTCCATTTCTTTTATTTTTAAATTTACCGCACGATATGTTGGTGCATGATTCTGGGGCGATGAATAACATGCCCTGTTTCAGTGCGTTGTGAACATACGTTTCGTCTGCATCTGCTTCATATTCCCATCTAAATTTTGCCTTGACTAGTCCGTCGTGTATTTCCTTCTGCTTATATTGCTTTGAAATGGGGTAAGCATGAGATCCGAAAATTTTGATGTTGAAGTCTTGGGTGGTCATTTTTTATTTTTGTTTTTCTAAGGTCGCTTATGTGCTTTCTTCTTCTGATTCGGTTTCCATTTCACTTTTGTCTTCTTTTTCTTCTACTTGGCTAGTATTGACCGTTGGAATCATATTCATTTAGTACAACTCATTCGAGGGTGGGTTCTCCGGAAACCACATTTTTTTTAGTCCTTTTTTCTCAAGCATAGTGTTAAGTTCTGTTGCATATGAACCTTGGCTCGCCATGTTGAAAAAGTGTGTATGCATTATGCATTGAATTAAGTCGGGCCTCATGGTGCCCTCGAATTTGACCGTTGTGGTCTGTGCGGTGAGTGCAGAGATGCTTCCGTTAGCTGTTGTTGGAACGTTGCTTTTTGACTGGGCATGGCATGGCCAGATTTCTATGTCCATTTTCACACTTTAAGCATTTTTTTCTCTGTGCTTCTGCACTCATCCCACCTGTGTTCCTGGCTTGAGCATTTAGAGCAAGCTTTAACTTTGAAGGTACATTCTTTGGTAGGGTGCTTGTCTAGCGCGTAGCATATGAAGCACACTTGCAGTGACACGAATGTTTCCCTTTCTATTTGGTCGGGGGAGATTTTCGTGTAAAATGCTAGGAGTCCTTGTTCGGTGGCTGTTTTTGCGATCTCTGTCGATTGGGAGATCACTTTAACCCTAGAACCACATCCTGGGGAGATTTTTACCCGAGCGCATGGTGTGGTCACGTGATTCATAGCTATGGAAGCGCGAGAGCATGCTCCGCCCCTCAGTACCTTCAATGCCTTGTGTGACGTCTCGAAGGGTAGGTGTGCGCTCTCATACGAAGTTTGGAATTTTCCATCACGGGGGAAAGTTTGTGATTTACGAAGAAATTCACCCGACGTTATGGTGACTGGGAGAATTTTTACCAGGGTGATACACTCCCTACGTTGTGGTGACCGTACTATTTTGTGAAATGTTACGTGTGTTTCTTTTCAGGTATTAAGTTATTTATTTCAGGAATAACAAAAATATTGTTGGTCGAAACAAGTGGCTCAGTAAAGATGGACTTTCGGACATAACAATCAGATCAGGCCTATCATTGCCAGGTAGTAGTGATAGTGAAGGTGTTGATGATGTTGAGTCACATATTAATAATGAAAGTGAATTTAGTGACAACCTAGAAATAGACGAACTATACGATAGTGACGATGACGAAGAGAATGTGCCCGTGATTGAACCAGGAGGTAGTGATGAGTTTAAGCGGGAGGATGCTCCTCCAAAGAAAAGAAAAAGAAAGATTTTCACGTCCACATCAATGAAAAGTCCTGCCCCTGCCAGTACCTCTGCTGCTGTCCCTGCTAGTATCTCTGCTACTGCCCCTGCCAGTGATGGACGGAGAGAAAAACGCCACCTGGGGGCTGATGCTTCGCCCGTTGTGGACTTCAACAAAACATCAATTTCCACCCGAAGTAATTTCAGGTGGAGCTGTCAGCTCCAGCACGTTGCAACCACGAGGATCTTGCCAAGGAACATCTTAGCAAGACACACTTAGAGCCAACTCAGAAGGCAAGGGATATAATCGAACCTGGAGAGGCAATCAAGCTTTTTATTACTGATTCCATTGTTCAGGAAATCGTCACTTGGACAAACAAAAGTATAGAGCGTGTGGGGGAAAGAATGGCAAGTCAAAGTACCACATATGGTGCTACGGAGCCTAAAGAGATATTAACACTCCTGGGAGTGCTCATAGTAGCAGAGCAGCAAAGGAATAACCATCTCTCCCTTATTGAGATGTGGAGCACTGTAAGTGGGTGTCCCCTGTATCGGGCAGCAATGTCCAAGAGGAGGTTTGAGTTTTTCCTATATGTACTGCTTGAGGTTTGACAACCCCGAAACCCGTGACGAGAGGAAGAAACAGGATAAATTTCCCCATCTAAGGAAGGTGTGGGACGAGTTTATCAAGAACTGTGGCTGGCTCTATGTCTCACACGAAAACCTCACAGTGGGCGAATAAATGTTAGGGTTTAGATGGAATTGCCACTTCCGGATGTATATCCCCAACAAACCTGCCAAATATGGCATCAAGCTTGTTCTGATCTGCGATTCTGAGACTAAGTACATGCTTGGTGCCATACATAATCTTGGTAAGCAGGGGCCAAGGCCACGGGATGGGGTGAAACTCGAGCATTACTTCACCAAGGCCTCACCAGGCCATACCACGGAACAAACAGAAATGTGACCACGGGCAACTGGTTGACATCAATGCCTCTCATCTCTGACCTCCTGAACAACTGTGGAATGATCCTGGTTGGTACAGTTCGAGCCAAAAAGGCTCAAATTCCACAGGAGATGAAGGCAAATGAAACACGACTGCACAGTTCGAGTGCCTTCCTCTTCATCAAAGTGATGACACTTGTGTCGTACGTGGCACATAAATTTCGCACAAAGAAAAAAATGGTGCTGCCTATTTCATCCCAGCACACCCAGCCTACCATTGCACCAAGTGGCAAGCCAAATATCATAGAATTTTACAATGCCACAAAAGGAGGGGTAGACACACTCGACCAAATGTGTGCAACGAGTTCATGCTCTAGGAAGACACGACGTTGGCCCCTCTGTTTGTGCTATGGCATCCTTAATTCAGCAAGCATTAATGCTTCCATCATTAGCTGCGAGAACCGTGTAAGGAAGGTCATCAGCATTTTGAAGAGGAGAGCATTCATGATGAATGTGGGTTGGGCACTCATCACACCCAAGGCTCAGTCACGCCTGTCATCTCCAGTCCTGTCCCTCCAACTTCACAACTTGATAACAACAGTGTGTGACCTTCTATCACTAGGGCAGCGCTGCTGGGTCGCAGGGAAGTCATTTGCTGATAGAAAGTCACGCCTGGTAAGCTGTTCTGACTGCTTTAGCAATTCAGAAAGAAAGACCTGGCACCGCTGCAACGGGTGTGCCAAACCAAAGTGCCATAGGCATTTGTAACCCACCTGCGGTGACTGCCTGTAAAAGGTAAGTTTATTTTTTATTTTGTGTCTTCATTTTGTGTTGAAATAAATGACTATCAGCTTTGATAAAAGGATGAAAAACAAATGAAAACGAAAAATTTAACAAAAAATATAGCCATTTTTCACGTTTCTTCCATACAGATCCCAGTGACAGTAGAGGGCTGTACCTGACTCAGGCGGGGGTTCAATTACCTCAGGACCATTGTACAACAGAAGTCTCCAGCTGCAGTAATACTTTGGCGAAATATTTTTTTCTAAGCACATCTTAAAATTTATTCTCTTTTAGTCTAGTTTACTATAAAATAAGTAACAGTATTAAGATAAAGTACAAATTAAGGATACTAGGTAGCATTCCAAAGCTAAAGAGTTCCTTTTTCACTGTATACATTGTAATAAACCTTAATTAAAAAAATATTATCCTTTTTTGATTTTCCAAAAATACGGGTGAAATTCTCCCGCGATTGTGGTTAGTGTGACTCAAAATAAACGTTGGGGTTCTAGGGCTAAAGAGGTGGCTATGATCTTCTCCATTCTGGTCCTTGAATTTTATTACGTCTTCGACCTTTGTTCATTGTTGTTCTGTTTCAAGTTCTTATTTTATCTCTTGGGCTGTATGTTTACCAACCCATGGGTCAAGACGCCGTCATATTACTGATCTCTTTGTTTGGACGTCAGGCGGGTCCGGGGTGCTAGTCCTATTTTGCCGGGTTTCTTGGCTGCGCCCTCACTCAAAAGGAGATCTAGGTCTTTCTCCGTGTAGCAAAGCGCCACGAATCCATTTTATTTGTCTTTAAGTCGTAAGAGGACCACTCCTATATCCGCATATATGCGGAAGGATATATGCGGGAGGATACGAAGGGTAACCATCTTCGCTCCTTCTCGGTCCTCCATTGCGGCTGGGATGCTGTCTCCAAGTGGGTTCTTCCGTAGAGCTTCACAATGGGCTAATCCTCAAACCTGCTTTCCTTTACGTCTCCAATTATGTCTATCAAAGTAGACCGACACAGTTGGAGCAAGAAAAGATAAATGGCAGTTCAGTTCCGCTCCCTTGCCCCGATAAGGGGGCCGCGGGAAAGATTAGCCACACATAGGTCGGCTATGTGTGGCTCCGAAAATTATCTTCGATATTTGGAATCTCCGCAGGAAAAAAAGTGTGGCAAGTTCACATTTTTAGCGTGGCCTCCCTTTCCTTTCCCGCCTTTGCCGGTGATAAACTTCTTCGGAGAGCTTGAAAAGAGAACCAGGTCGTACGATGAGTCTACGATGAGTGTGTCTATGTACCATGTACTGTGTGAATGAAAGAATTCGACATTGGAGAAAATAAAAGATGAAATATAGGTAGGATTAGAGAGAGAATAGTAAGAGAGTAAAGTGGTTGAATGGTGAGTTTAAAGAATAGATGATGTGTAGGAGACAGAATAAAAAGGTCCCTGGTGAAAGAGTAGCTCTGTCAATGTTAGTTTTGTGTGTTTTGGGGTTGTTTTTTCATTATTTAATAAACTATAAATTATAAATTTATAGTTTATTTAGTTAAATTAATCATGGTTAATTTAATTATTATTTTCAATCTTATGGATCTTTAGGCATTCAAGCCTTTATTTTTGGCGGGGTTTTTATTCAGGCTGTGAGTTTTGGAAAAGTTTTATGATTATCATTTTAAATGAATTTAAATTGAATTTAAAAAAGTGAATTGGATTTTTAGTTTGCGTTTTGCAAATAGTTTTTAATTTGAGATTAAATTTACTAAAGGAACCTGCGCATTACATTGGATATTTTTTGTCAGTTCTGTAAAGTGTATTTTGGAGTCACGTCATTGTCTGTCTGTAACTTGCTACTTTTGAATGGTCTTACTTCTTGGTCTACTTCGATTTCTAAGTGTGTACGAGAGAATTAAGGAGTAAAGCGGGCGCCAATGGCTTGCCATATCCTCTTAGCTCTCTCGTGGAGCGCCACGTTGATAAGAGATAATCCAACCGAGTCGTGGAGCTCCCTCTGTCGTTTATGTTCTCTTCTTCGGGTGTTTGTAATAAGTAAAGCCGCTTTGTTCTGAATGACTTGAAGTTACGCAATGTGGGGTTTTGGCGCTCACGTTCAACGGCACTGGGGGGTATAAGAGTCTCGAGCGAATGCACGCATTGAATATCTTGATTTTATTTGAGCGAATTTGGTCAATGAATCTATAAAACTCCCTCAGATCTTTCTTGCTATTCGCGACTGTCCTCCGGATATGACTCTTGTAGCCTCCTGTGGTGATTTTGAGCCGCAGAACCGTCCCTTCCGGGCAGTAGGCGATTCTCCTACCCTATACCCGTATATCGTTGAAGGTCTTGCGAAACATGGGGATTATTTTGAATTTTGGGGCATTTTTTGATATCTTCCATTTCCTCTCGTAAGAGTTGATGTTAGATATTTCCCTAGCCTTAATTCTCGCCATAAATTCCCCGTGAACGTAAGCGGCGGTACATATTTGCGATATATCGTAAGCGAACTGGATGTATATCGTACATTCGGAGAGAGGTTGTGGTAAGTCGCGTGTATAAATGTTGTATAAAAGGGGACTGAGACAGCCCCCTTGTGGGACCCATGATTCGAGCTCGAATTCGGAGCCTTTGTGTTCTCTGATTTGTATATAGGCTCTCCTCTCCATTATGTAATCGCATAGAATCCTCCCAAAAATGGGGTTGAGGCCTACTTAAAGGATCTTAAATTGTAGGCCTCTCTTCCAAACCTTATCAAAAACTTTTTTAACATCGCGGAGCACCAGGTCGGCATGCATTTTGCTTGCCTTGATGTTGGCAACATTTTTCGTAATAACGGCTAGTGCCGTGTCAGTCCCTCTTTTCTATCTGAAGCCGTGTTGGTGCTCGTTATGCAAGTTGGCTTCTTCAAGAAAAGAGTTGACCCTATTTGCCAATATCTTCTTGAAGACTTTGCCAGCAAAATCTAAGAGAGATATCGGCTGGAAGCTGGCAGGGCAGTCCGGGGGCTTTCCCGATTTGGGAATAAAGATCATCTTGGCCACTTTCCACTGATCGGAAAAATATCCCGTGGTCAGAGCGGCATTCATGATCTTAAGAACCCACTTAGAACATTAGGTGGGGCCTTGATGAAATTCTCCCTGGTCAGCCCCGTGCTACCTGGTGGTCTTTGACGAAAGGATTTTAGTGCAACGGAGAGACTTGGGCAGTTATTTTACTCACATAGCCCTCCATCACTCTTTCTTGCGACACACAATGATGAGGGGAGCTGGATTATGTCGTTTTTGAAATCGATGTTATAATTGTCATTTTCTTCGGGCGTAATTTTAAAGATTGAAGACCAGAAAATCCTAAACATTTCCTCAATCTCTTTAGTTTCGTCAATTTCTTTACCGTCATGTTTGAGTGTAATTTTTTCTGTGGGGGTTGTCCTTTTAATCGTTTATATGTCTGCCAAAATGTGCGTGAGTCTCTTTTTACGAGTCCTTCAATCAGTCTGTCCCAGACCTGTATTTGTTGGTCCGTAATTAGTGTCTGGAGTTCGTCTTTAATCTGTTTTATTGTTCTATCGGCATTGTGGTTGGGGCCTATCAGCGCTCCTACATTGGACAGGTCCCTATATTCTTGGGCCAGGGCTTTCATGGGAGGGGTACAAACGGGAGCTGGAAGGGTTTTATATTTGATACGGAGAATGCTATTTTCGTCTGCTTTAATTAGGTTGTCGGTGATTTTTTCCAGCTCTTCAACTATCTCTTCTAAATTGGCATCGATTAAAGGGTCTGGGATATAATTTAGAAGGTAATTTTTGTAGCTTTTTCAGTTCTCCTGCTTATAGCTTGTGAGTTCTGGGATTGCCATTTAAATGGGATTTACGCCAATTGTAATTTTAATAGCCTGGTGGTCACTCGGAGTTATGGGGCCTAGTTTAATGTAGTAGTTGTACGAAAACCTGATACTGGATAAAACAATATCAGGTTTCGTTGCTGCATTTCCTGTAATGTATGTCGGGAATTCTTGTCTGATTCTATTCAAGTATTGTCTGTCAAGTAAGACTTCGTATTTTTTGCCTGCATTGTTGTAGGAGGTATACCCTGCCCCTGCACACCTTGAATTCAGATGTCCAGCAAAGATTACGTTTTTCTTATGGCTGAAGATCTGTAGAAGGTTGTGCATGGGTACATAGCCGCGTCTTGGGGGTTGATACCCCATGGCCACGACCAGACACCCCAGGGTAGTGCCTACCTCAATGGCAAGGTAAGATTCATCTAAGTCAGGAAGTTTTTTGTATTTAAGTCCTTTTTGATGGCTATTGCGCAGCCGTCATACCGTTCCTGGCTATAATTTTTGCTAATGACGTCGTATTGAAATATTTTTAATTCTATTTGTTGGTCATTTCGTGTTCGTTGATAAATATTATGTCAGGGTCACTTTGTCGCAGAATGTTGCCATAGATGGCCCTTTTTCCGCCCCACCCATCGACATTCATTTGTATGATCCTAAGTCTATTGGTCATTTTGTGTAATGTTGGTTCTTTTAGTGTGTGGGATTAAAGTAGACGCTTATTCGCGATCTACTTTAGCCCCATGTGGTGTACTGGGCGAGGTGTGCTCCCTGCTGTTTATTTTCTTTAAAAATTCAGTATCGGTAATTGTGTGAAAAGAGTCCGTGGTCAATTTTACCTTATTTTTGGCGAGGGCCTCCTCAACTTGTCGTTCTGAAACCTCGTCTGAGCATTCACACTTGTATCATCCGGTCCTAAGACCCTCCAATACTTCGTGGGAATCAATTTCAGTTGGGAATGGAGTCGATTCAGGGGCGTATAGTTTTAGGTTGAAGCCTCTCGCGTGGTATTTAAACTGGTGTCCCCGGCGCCGTGATGAGGAGGTAGACCTTGGCCACGATTTTTGGAGATTTTCCTCGACCTAGGAGACTTGATCTCTTTGGGTTGGACTGCCTCCTTGGTTAGTGTGGGGGTGTGTGTTGTTGTTTTTACTGGTGTGCTTTTTTTCGGTGTGAGTGGCGCTTGTTTATGTGTTTGTGTTTCTTTGGGCTTATTTAGTCGGGGATCACGTGAGATGGATGTGTTCTGTGTTGGCACTTTTTGGCACTTGTCTTGGCACTGAGGAGCTATGGTTATACGCATAACCTCCTCTGAAGGAGGGTTATCTGGGAACCACATCTCCACTAGCCCGTTCTTTACGAGCATGCGGTTGAGTTCTGTAGCAAAGGTACCAGGGCGAGTTATGTTTGCAATGTGTGCATAATAAATGCAACACATTATTTTGGTGGAGTGCTCGTTTACGATGTGTAAGTATGTCCTTTAGTTATTAGACTCGGCGATGGCGGCTTTTGCAGCTTTAGCGTAAGTTGAATTGGCTTTTAACTCCTCTGTCTCACGTTTGAGTCTGCTTTGCTTGCTCATCTCCTGCTTGTTGATACGACATGCCATAGACATGGTCCGGTGCGGGCCTTCGCAATTCAAGCATTTGGTGGTGGTATTCTTGCAGTCACGCCAAAAATGATCGCGACCGGCGCAGATGGAGCATAGCTTAAGGTCTTTGTTTTCATGTCAGTTGGAAGTGGTATGTTTGTTGTACTTGTAGCACCTAAAGCCCACCTGCAATTCAACAAACTCCTCACTTTCCATCTGTTCTGGGCAGACTCTCACGTTAAAAAGCAGTAATCCGTTGTCCTTAGCCTTTTAATCCATAGCCGTGTCTTCAAAAACAACCTTAAACACGTACGTGTATGTTTTGAATTTGATGACCTCGGCTACCTTTGCCCATTCGTGGTTCCGTTCGATTTCCTGTTTTATTGTGTCTGATGAGTGGCTCCCAACCCAGGGGTCGAGGAACCTGCAGATCCAACTGCAGTCAGTCCTAATTTGTGGTGATGTGGTCGGTTTCCCATTAATTGTCCTAAGGCATTCAACAGCTTTTCCGGAGGTCCACGCTTCACAGTCGGCCTCTTTCGCGCAGATAGCTGAGTGTCCATTGTTTAAGTCAATTAGTTTAACAAGGGCAATGCGTAGGGTTCCGTATACCTTTTCAAATACTTTTTTTCGGTCGGGTTTCGGGCCCTCAGGGAGGACCCGAAGAGTTATTCGTAGGGTTTACCTGATCTCACCTGCATCATATTATGCGTTAGGGGATGTATGTGTAAGTTTGTGTATGTACATAAGGTGTTTATAGAAGGGAAGAGGTAAGAGAGAAAAAGGGGGGCCAATGTCTCCAAAATTTTACTTTACCTTAGAAAACTTCCTTCAGTCTTGCGTGTAAGCCAGGTGAGGCTTCAGTCTTCCTCTCCACGAAGGAATGAAGATTCTTCCGTTACCTAAGATCTCAAGCCAGTGGTCCTTTTTTCGAGTGCGTATCCCGCTTTATCGCTATCCCGAGATTCACTACACAAAGCGAGTATCACAAATCACTTTTATGCAAAATTTGCTTTACAATTTCCGAGGTTGTCACAGCGAATATAAAGACTTACTCAGGCAACCAGAGCAGTCGTGAATGAAATAAAATGGTTTTTAGATGGTATTTATTCCAACTGCTTGATCATAACTTTAGAAGAAACAAGCCAATCCAGTAAGTGGGAATTTTAAAACAGCTTTAATGTTCGATTCCAGCTTATCGCTTGACTATTGATAACTGGCTTTTCTTCGTTGATTTACTCTTTCTACGCTTGATACCTCGCTGCGAACTGGTAAAGGCTATTACAGGTAAAGAAGGAAAGGATTTAGGATATACCTAAAGAAAACGCCTTCTCAAGAAAACTTCTAAAAATAAATATATCCGCTCCTGGGGCTGATTGGAGATTCCTTCTGTTCCTCTTGAGCGAAGTAGCCCCCCCCACACCGAAATGGTTGCTCTCCCTTATTCTAAATTTTTGACTTTTTTCATACTTTTAACCTCAACTTACTTTTCAATAACACTATATAACTTGGTCACCGGCAAGGTCTGAGTGTCAATTGGTAGTAAGGTATAGTTAACCCCTGCAAGAGACCCTCTTAGCGAGCCAGCAAAGTGGGACCGATTCTCAGTCACGAGCCAGAGCCCAACTGTTGACCGCTGTTAGGGATAGGTCCAGATAGGTAGGGTTGACCAAGGAGAGTGCAAAAATTGGAAGGTAGGCAAGATAGATCTAGGACAGATAGAGGGGCTCTTTTTACTTGTGGAGACTGGATAAGACTTCATAGCTGAAGATCGACAGAAGAACCCCTCTCCTTGGAGAGGAGACGACTCCTGGAAAGATGGACCCACGGGACTTCAAGTGCCTTTCCCTGAAACTCATACCAAACAAAAAAAGAAGATCACCACAGGATGTAGTCCAATGCATATTTATAGATCTGAAGATACCACTAATAAAATGCATTAAGACACCATCTGAATTCACAGTTATTTGTCCAGAAAATAAAGACGTAGAGCAGCTACTGTCATCTGCACGGAGAATTACT